>JAHLJT010000631.1:21081775-21681775 GCA_031308135.1 Acheta domesticus | reverse complement strand
GAAATGTCGTCCGTAGTCCTGCATTAATGTCGATGAGTATACACGGAAGTACGAAAACAAATCAATTAACACTAACGATATCAAGTACATTGAAAGAGTTGGATGGAAGGAAATCAATTTTTGAAAAACATCGTTTTAATTACAGATGAAGAAATAAACATAAAAGAATATAAGAACTCATGTGCAAGTCCTCAACTCGAAGCTTCAACACGTAGAGGGATAAAATCCCGGCGCTGATCGCTTTAGCATATCACAGAATTAGCAGACCATCAAAGACCGTAGTGAACGTTTTGGTCGAGTTGGTCCATCGTCCATCGTGCCAACTGCCTCGCAGCGAACGCCCCCTCGCACTCCTTTCCATTAGCTCCAACTATAACTCGCCCTCCCGTAATCCCCGGCCTCGTCCTCTGCCCTTTCGCCGACTGCTTCGCCTTTCGCGCGCACCTACGCAGCAGCTGCCCGCCGCGCAGCGATTCGCGAAGCCGCAGCGCAAAGTGCTGCCTCGCCCCGCGCGCCCCGTCGCGCCCACGCCCGCGCCAGCGCGCCCCGCTGGCCGCCCACGCGCGGGTCGAAAGAGGCACCGCCTCTTGCGCACTCGGGCGACCCCACCACCTGGCCCTCCAAGAAATGAGAGCCACACGTACTCCATTCTTTCCTCTCCCTTCCCCTTCAATATCTCTCCCCTCCCCTTTCAACATCCCACCGCTTCTATATCACCATCCCCTCCCTTCCCCTTCAACATCCCCCTCCCTTGCCCTTCAACATCTCTCCCCTCCACTTTCAACATCCCACCGCTGCTATATCAACATCCCTCTCCCTTCCCCTTCAACTTCTCTCTCCTTTCTTCTTCAACATCCCTCTCCTTTCTTCTTCAACATCCCTCTCCTTTCTCCTTCAACATCCCCTCCCTTCCCCTTCAACATCCCCTCCCTTCCCCTTCAACATCCCCTCCCTTCCCCTTCAACATCCCCTCCCTTCCCTTCAACATCCCCTTCCTTCCCCTTCAACACCTCTCCCCTCCTCTTTCAACATCTCACCGCTCCTATATCAACATCCCTCTCCCTTCCCATTCAACATCCCTCTCCTTTCCTCTTGAGCATCGCTCTCCTTTCTCCTTCAACATCCCCTTCCTTCCCTTTCAACAACCCTCTCTCTCCCCTTATCATTCCTTTCCCTCTTTGCCATTTCCTCTCTTTATATTTCCCTTCCTTCTTCCCTCTTTTCCTACCCCCTTCCCCCTCATAGTTCCTCACGCATCCTCTCACACTCACGCCCTGCGATGGCGCCACGTCCCAGCTCTCGGTCTATTCTGCCAACCCTGTACCCGCAGCGCTGGCGGGGTCGTTTGGCCGAGTGCAGCGTGTCCGGGCGCTTCACCCTCTTTGGTTTTAGTCCCGCGAGTGTGGAGCGTTTTGCCCCGACTGGAACGAGAGATCCGGCGGCGACCTGCATGATGGCTTGTGCGGCGGCGTCCTCCCAGCCGGGAAGAACTCTACGCCTGTGTTGTCACGGTCGATGCCACGAGCGGGAGTCCGTAGCACGAGTGCCACGACGAAATCGCCCCTCCACGCAGTTCATTACAACGCCACCAGAAACAACATCCCTCTTGTAAAACGGCGAGGTTACTAATAGTTTCCTCTCCCGACGCTAGTTGCGCAGAGAATTTCGTGGCATGCTACGGTGCAATGACGCGTGCCACTGCCATCAGTCTTCTACTGCCTGCCAGTCTTCTGACGTTGACACCACTGCTCTAAGCTCTAGCAAGAGAGGTCGGCGTGTATTTAGCTGATGCAGGTACGCACTTGTGGAGATTGGTGATGAGCCCATTTTGAAGCCCTAAGAAACAGTGTGGGGATAGGATAGGAAAAGAGTGATAGCGCTCAAAGAATGGCCCTTCTTTTCAGGTGATGCGGCCTTCATTCGAAGGAATCTCATTCACGAACGCGTCTCGTGCGCATCAGCATGCCGCTCAAAGAAGAGTAAACGAGCTTGTTTTTAATAAACAGCAGTGAAAATATTTCAAATATTGTATAGGAGTATTAAAAGAAGTTATAATTATTTCGACCACTCGGAATGTCTTGTAGGAGTAGGATTTTTCCGTCAACCACCTGCTTCCTTGAGAGTCACGGGTGGTTGTGAAACTGCGCCCCGCAGGAAGCCATTAGCGTTACGAACTCTCACGACGCGCCGCGCCGATTCGAGCACGCGCTCCCGCGCATCGCCCACGTCCTCGCCCCAGCGCCGTCCGCGGAGTCATTAGCGACGCCCGCCCTCCCTCGCCGTATTGCTGCGGTGTCGTCCTTTGCGTCTCTACTCTTTCGTGATTATTTTCTTTTCGCGTTCGCCGGCGTCGAGCCGGAGAGACCGCTGTCTAATCGAGCGAGGTTTAGTGACACGTCGAAAGAAGAGGTGACTTGCTAACGCACTTTTCTTGATTTCTCCGTTCATAACATAGGCATATTCGTGCTTACAATTTCAATCGGAGCTTGTACTGAAGTTGCTAGAGATAATAGATTTTTTTCGACATTTTCTTTAAGTCGTAATGAACATCACGTGCCTTTGTCGCGTGCATTGTCTCATTTTTTGTTAACATTCTTTACTTTTCGTATCTCTTTCGCACCTCTTTTCAATAAATTGTACTTATTAGCTTCACTAAAAGCTTGGAAATATTTTTTTACTATCGATTCTGACATGGCAAAAGTTTTAAAAAATTATCACATGATAAACTTATTGAGTTCCTCTCAACAATATGTGATATTTCTCGTCGACCTATTACACCTGCCAAAACCATTGACGTCAATACTGAAAGTTCGGAGCGAAAAAATTATAGTGATTGTTCTTAAACTTGCTCATAAGTATGATATCCTTAAACAATTTCAACGTTATGTTGTTCTCCTATCAGCTAATCATTATGGCGAGGATTTCACTCCCTGAATCTGAATCAGTGAAATTGTCGCTGATTCAACCAGTGGGAGCCGAAGTCACTGATATCTTCAGTCGAAATGTGTAATTTTGCTGGCAATCAGCGAATATGCGAACCTTTTCATAATGACCGCCAACATTTCACTGGTTGTCAGTGGTAAAAGTGCCGCGCCGCCATCGCTCACTGATCGTTCTGTCGTTCACGTGCTGCTGTTCTGATTCAAACAGTGAAGTTTCACTGATTCAAAAAGTGGACCCGATGTTCACTGATTTGTTCAGTTCAATTCACTGATTGTCAGTGGCAGGGTTATAACTGATACCATCAGTGAATAGTCAGTGTCATTCCGTAGTTTTTCACTGATTCAGGCCGAGAGAGCACGAGGGTCATTTGTTGGCGTAGGAGAACGGCTCCCGCCCCCTCACACGTCCCTGCCCGCGCGGCCCCAGTCACCGCTGCTCTCGCCCTCAGCAGTCGCTCCTATCTGAGGACGAACGTTTCTTCTATGAGCCGATATATGAAATTAAGGAAACGAGATGTTCTTTAAAACAAGGTCACCAGTGGATAACACAAAATCACACGGGTCGGTTGCTTTCGTATCACACAAATATTTATGTGCGTGCAGCACTTGTAGTACGTGTGATTCTAAAGGTATATCCGATACGAGAATATGTAAGATATTACGAAGAAATGTTTACGTATTCGTCATTAGACATATTCACTTAATATCAACGTGTAATATTAATCAAATATACTTAGAAGAAATACATTGAACATAGAATAGGTTTTAAAGCATTTGCAGCTTGCCAACAATGAAAATATCTTAACTCTGCTAATAATAATTGCCAATTTAATCAAAATGCATTAAAAGTACTACTGTCGCTGTTATTAAAAGTGTCACTTTAAATGAAAGGTAACGGGTGGATGATAACAACCCTGATAAACTATCGTGCAAAGGGGCAGATTTGCGGATACCCATGAACAGAGTCATGCAACAGCACTTTTCCATAATAGTCACTGTGCTCTTTCAAGTACAACAAAGACATTTGCATCGCTTCGGGTCCAGAACCACTTGAGTGGGAGACAATTTACAATCAATTCCGAGAGAGTCTCTTGCACTGCCTGTAAAATTAATGTTTAGACAGCTAACATTCTCTTCCTAACACAATACCAATTTTCCATCTACTGGTAAAAATGAACACGTGAGAAATTGTCATCTACTGCCAATACGCTGACAAAAATCAAATAAAACAATATTTTCCATTAAGAACTGAATAATTGACAACGTGAGCACACATTGGCAAAGCCACGTTTACTTTCTTTTTTCTCTTATTTCCAGGGCTATATCCATTACAATACACAATGTTGGTGACTCTGTACAGGACACTGACACTTTGCTCTCCTAGACAATTATGAAATGATGACTGATTTAGATTGTCACGTACGGCACAAAGATTATTGTTCTTTGACACGCCACAATCAGAAAGTGAAAAGAATGTTTTGCGTGAAATTCAAAAACCACTGGTTTTGCAATGTTGTTTTCACCCCAGTCGCCTCTGCTTTCACCCCAGTCGGCGATATATTATTTATTCCTTTATAGTGCTTGTTTTGTTGAGTAAATATACTTCAACCGCGTTAGAATAAAATACGAAAGAAACGTTCATGATGTGTCGCCACATTTTGCGTAGAAATTAGCGCCACGTCCGTGACCAGCTGCGACAAATCATACAGACCCCCCACACACACACACACATGCACACACATCAAATCCCATTCCCACTTTACCTTCACTGCCTTTAATCAACCAATAAACTGCCCCACCTGCGCGAGCGAGCCAGGCAACCCGGCGGCCTGAATGACCTGCTCGCGGAATCGAGTACCCAGAGCCCGCGTACCAGACGCTGCCTACCCGCGCCCCCGCCCGCCTTCATCTTCGTAAGCTCCGTCGCCGCCTGCACAGCTGCGTGCAGCGCCGCCCGCCTTTCCATCCGCCCTCCCGGCCAATCCTCGAGGCTTTGCGCTCGGGCTCGGCGAGTGCATGACCGCCACGCCGCCGAGCCCAAAACACGAGCGCGCGATTGTCTGCGCATGTGGATAACTAGAGGGAGGACAATGTTATAATTACCTGCTCTGGTCACGTTTGAATATCAGGGTTGCATAACGTGCAACGTTATACATACGAACACACACGTTCTGCAAGCATACAAGTTATCTCAACTTGTGATTGCCGTTGGCACTTCATTGACCATCGCCCTGATTCGCTCTAAATCCACCCCCAACACTAATCCTCGGCCAAAATTGAAAGTTTCATTCTTTTTGGATTTTCTTCTGAGTTCCAGGAAATCTAACATAATCATAAAAACCCATCACGTAGTCAGAGATTACACAACTTACTGTCAATTTCTACATGAATTGGATATTAGTAATACATTTTTGTGTTTTTCAAGAGCTCCTTGGTATATAAAAATGAACATTTCAAATGGCTTGAGGCTGCTTAGTTTTCTCTCACTTTTAGAGCTCATTGGAAATTACTAACACACATAATCCAATGTATGCTGTTTTGTTCAATGCTAAGAAAAGTTCAAATTGTAAATGATGAAAACGAGACGACCAATATTTGAAGAGTAAATGATCATGTGTTTGCGGTGACAACCACATACAATACGTTAGAAATTTATTAACAAATTCCATTATAAATAGAAACGCTTTTCCTTTTCACTTTCACGCAAGCTACGAAAACAATTCGTCACTTTATTCACAAAGAACTTTCAAGAAAAAAAAAACAAATGCAATCCTCCCGTAATCCAACGGAGCCTATTAAAATACCATTATTGTGCGCGGGAATTCTCGAGAAGGCACTGTCTCAAAACAAATTAACCTTGAGTGCTTAGTGACATATGTTTTATCCAGATGTTTTCCCAATTACAACGAAAGCATTCACAATATTATAGGAACTGGTAATATAACGGATATTTTCCAGGTTCAGAGAGTTTCTATATCATGACACAAACACAATAACGAACGCGGAATTCACAAACACAACCTCAGTGTGAGCAAATGTGTTGGAGAATACTGTAATACATTGAATTGACGCCACTGAATTTAGTTCAGGTTCCTTGAATTGTGAACGCGCTGAGGCTTGTGGTTTTCAATTTAAGTATTGGTGAAGAGGCTAAAGTATTCAAATTACTACTACGATGTAATGAAATTATTTTGTGCTACCATGAATGTCTAGTGTCATTTACAATGTAAATATGAAGAGTGGAAGGTATTTGGCATTCTATCAAAATTTATGAGATATTAAAATTATACATAATCCAATCATACAACATTATTAGACTAATTATAGTTGTCTTAATTCGATGATTCTGGATTGCTTTAATTTCTTTCTGGATGACTATTACGATTTTGGCTTACAACATTTTTTTCGATATCTTAAAAGCTTCAGCCGTATTTTTGACTCATTGATAAACGGGACCAATAGAACCAAAGGGAAACAAACACACAGCTTCCGCGATTAATGATCCTATGTTTTTTACTCATAATGGAAACGTTAATGAATTGATTACGTCAGCAAGCTTCCATGTAAATTATTACACAGAGGAAATAACCTACTTAAACAAAAATTGGAACACCATGTTTTCATACTGGAAGAAGAAAGATGAGTGAAATAAGTGTAAAATTGAAATATGAGTCAAAAACCTACTTCTCTTCCGCTTTTATGTTTGCATGCTTCTAAACAAACCACCTGATTCTGTAAGATTCAGTGAACAGAATAAATCATCAGAATGTACTGAAGTATAAAAGAAGTTGTGTGCAATAATTTACAGTAGTATAAAAGAAAATAGTGTACATAAGAACCGGTAAGATTTGGGTTTTGTTTGTGTAATTATCTTGCCATAGTAGCTTACGTTGCCGTTTTCATAAACAGATGACAACGCCAATTAGAAATGACTACAGTACGCGAGCAAGTGAAACTGGCGAGGTCAAAGCAGAGCGACACGCGCACGTGATAATTGGCGGCGTTTTCGTTTTTGTAATTCCGCTGAAGAGCGAACCGATATTCGTGTGTAACGGTGCAACGAGCAGAGCGTGCCAGCTGTTCCTCTCCGGCACCGGGGCTCTCGCACCTGAGCGGACACGTCGCCGGGGCGAGGGGAGGGGGAGAGGGATGACGTGAATTTACGCTCTGTCGGATCCACGCGCGGCTTCCGGGGCTTTATCGAGCGGCGGCGGCGGCGCGGCGGAGGCGGACGCGCGCGGCGACGGGGGTGACGGTCGCGCGCGGACGGGCAGACGGACGGACGGGCGGCGCGACGCGACGCGACGCCAGCAGAGGTGGCTGCACGGGGAGGAGATGTATATACAGGTGTCCGGGAGGAAACGTCTAAACTTCTAAAATAAGCTGTTAAGACAATTCTAAGCATACTTTGTCTAATAAACTACGTGGATAATCCGAATGGTTGAGCCGCAATAAGCACTCAAAAGTTGGTTTGAAAATATGATTTATAGGCAAATATTTCCATTATGTAGGCATAGAAACACTACAGAAACATGTAAATTGCTTATTATTTACAAAAGAACTGTATATATTTGCTCAGACAGAAAAATTAAACGAGAAATAAAAAAGCAGTCGAAATGTGTAAATTATGTGCTTTTTTATTTCTCGCTTAATTTTTCTTTCTGAACAAATATATTCATTTCTTTTGTAAATAATAAACAACTTATATGTTTCTGGAGTGTTTCTATGCTTCTGTAATGCAAAGTTTTGCCTAGAAATCAATTTTTCAAATCAACTTTTGAGTGCTTGTAGCGGCTCAACCATTCGGAATATCCACGTAGATTATTAGACAAAATATGCTTAGCATTGTCTTAAGAGCTTATTTTCGAAGTTTCGACGTTTCCTCCCTGGCCACCTGTGTAAACTCTATTCTACATATCATATCGTATGTGGTGGAAGTGGCTGCATCGGCGGCAGCGAGGGCAATAAGTGGGAGGGGGGGCAGCGAAGACGGTGGCAGTGGTGGCGGTAACAGAGGGTGTGGCACAGGGTGACTAGAGATGCCAAAAAATCGATGTTTCTACACATTAATGTTCTCCACCAGAAACAGTGACATTTTGCTTTCGATGTTTTCTTCACATCGATATTTTTTGCAAAAACATCGATATTTAAGTTATTCATGCAATGCTTTGTAATGGTTTTTAAAGGATGTTTATGGTTTTTAGTATGGTATATGTAGAATCTTCATTAAAATATTTAGATGGTAAAATAGCGATGTTCTTTAATTTTAATGCTCTTCATTACATTCAATAATAACTTTTATTAGCATAGTACCCTACTACTAACAACATGCTGATATCAAATAGTAAAATATTTCCCATTTGCGTAAGGTAATTCAAAATGGTTAGGAAAATGGCATGTTTATTAGTCTATATTTAACACATTGATGTTTGTTGTCGATGTTTTCATCGACATCGAAAATCCTTTAGCGATGTAAAATTTGTCATCACTAAGTGAGACGGCAGTGGGATGGCGAAAACGGTGGTGAAGGCTCAGGGGCGGGGCGCAGCAAGGCTGATGGAGAGGAAAGGGAATCGCGCAAACGTGGCCGCTCGCACCTGCCCCATCATCACCTGCTCTCCGCCGCCCCGCCCCATACATCACATCCGTGCTGTTTCCACTGCCGCAAACGCCACGCCACGCCACGCCACGCCGCTGACACTGTTGCGCCTTTCGCACCTTACTTGTTATCGTTTCTCTTGCACCTGCCTCGCCCGTCGGGCCGCCACGCCGCTTCTTTGTAATGTCAAACCTGTCTGCCCCGTCGTGCCCGGCACTCTGACACTTTGTCAACTCTATCATACCTTTCGTTCTTTCTGTTCCAAAAAAGGGCCTTAAATTTCTTCCGCACCTCCCTTCCCTACGGATCTTTACATCTCCATAACACGTCTGATGTCGTCGCTCCTCAGTTGTAAAACTTTTTTTTTTGTTATTTAAGGTCGCAACAACTACTAGGTCATTAGCGACCGCTTTTGGATTTAACGTTATGGTAGGGGAATGAAACAATACGATGATGACAGGGGGTTAAAGGATGAAAACATACAACCGTGCCCGAGGGCTCGGGGACTCGAACCCGAGACTCCACGATCCAAGCTCACTACGGCACTACTGCCTTAGGGATCTCGGCTACGGGGCCGACTGTCAAACTTAGCGCTTCTTTTACCACCGTCATCTACTCTCCAACCGTCTCCGGTGCTACAGTTCACAGTATGTTTCCTTTTTATCTGTTCCTAGCGTTATCTTCATTGCATTATCATCCCCTTTGCACTTCTATCTTCCTACGTGCTTGAATTCCTGCCAATCCATCAGCGTCATTCCAAGGCCCGCTGCTCCTAATGTCAAGGCACCGCCCCGCTCGCCCTCCAACGTCGCTCCGTCCCAGGGGCCGTGGCCTGAGGGCCGACGGGGAACCGCTCTTGACTTTAGACAGTTTTTGCACCCTCGTACGTTAAGTATTATCGATCTTGTGCTCATGTGCGGTGCAAGTTTCGCACACTTTAGTGAATTGCGCATGCGCAAAAGATCGATACTGCTTCACGTTCGAGAGTGCAAAAACTCTCTACTTTTAGAACTTGATCGAGAAGAGCACAAGGTGTTGGTCAATCGTTCAGAGGCGTAATTCGCAGATGTATACTCAACTGAAAAGTCTATTTGATAGTCACACGGATTTATCATCCTTGTTTTGCGTTGATCAGTTAGAAAAATAGTCTGCTTGATACCTACAATTACTGTGTTTCAGGAATGTTTTAGTCTTTTACAATTTATTCATTTATGAACAGTTTTAAAAATGTGTTCATTGCAAGTTGCAAAGCAATTGTATTTGAACCGTTAATTGGATGAGCGAAACTAGATCTGAACCCATCGACTTTCCTCGTTGAACTCAATCTAACATAGTCATAGGCACAATTACTCATTGCATCTCTTTAATTCTCTTTCCACATTTACTGTTTCGATTCGTTCGTTTTCAAAAGTCGTGTCAGAATATTCACACACAGAGCAAAACTTTACTGTGCCCTCTTTACTTCCAGTCTCCATACTATGTATCACAACACTTTTCACTCATATTGTTTACAAGTTTTTGACAGATACAGAAATAAGTTTTCATTATTACGTGTAAAACGGAAGGGTATTTGCATGACATATCCCTCCAACAAGTTCAACTTAGCTGGCCGTGAGAAGGGGAAGAAATATTACGAAATACATGTGTTTCATTAAAAGCGTTTAGAAAATAACGAAATCAAGATATAATTATTAACCACTTTTTATCAGCATGCCTTCTTAAATGATTCATTTTGGATCCCCAGAACATTCGTGACTACCACGTACATATAACCAAGATGCGATTGACAAATTCTCAAGTCAAAAAGGCAAGACCTCCTTCAATATAGTACGATTTTACGATACCGACCAAAGCCAATTTTCATGAAGAAGTCGTAGGCTTCCGCGGCCGGAGTCATGTGAATGATCTCGGCTCTCCGGGTGACGCCGCGTCGAAGGCTGTGTTGCCGTCTGCAACCAACCGTGAGGAAGACCACAATAAGTAGGTCGAAACGTCGGCAACACAGCCTTCGTCGCGGCGCCACCCGGACGCCAAGATCATTCACAATTTTCATGATTTCCCAGTTCAGATAATTAACGAACCCTATCAAAGAACACACCGTGGCCGGCCCCGTGGCCGAGATTGCCAAGGCAACACTGCCGTAGTGGTCTTGGACCGTGGGGTCGCGGGTTCGAGACCCGCCTCGGGCATGGTTGTATGTGTTCGTCCTTTCACCCCCTATCATCACTATATCGTGTCATCATGTCATAACGTTACTTCCAATAGATATAGATAGATATAAGATTTATTCTACAATTGGGCTGATGTTGCCCGGTGGCAGAATACACAAACATAAAAGTACATTTACAATTGCAATACACAATTAACAATATATAAAAAGTCAATATAAAAAAACAAATTATCTTCGTCATTACCTAGAACATGCAAATGCATTTACATACATATACAATAATTGACACTACATATATACTAACATTTAAGTAAATAAACTTACTTACATATTACACCAACATTCCTACATACAAACATACACGCTTAAATATATATCACACAAAGACATAGGAACACTCGCATACACACCATCCGGCACGTATTCACTCACAATCATTTTCAGATAAATATGTATAAACATTTTTACCTACAACAAATTAATATATAATACTTATAATTTTTACATTTCTAACACGTAAAACACTCATTAAGATAAGTCAATAAATACCAACTTTTGTCAGAATAGCCTATAAAAGACGCTTTAGATTAGCGAAATAAACAGAACGAAATGAAATCACTTCATAATCGCACTTTTCACTTCACTGCACTTCACTTCACTGCACCTTACCTAAATACTAACAGCTCAATACTTTTTAGTAGACTACCCATAATCGCACCTTTCCCTTCACTTCACGTTTTCACCCTGTTGATTAATTTCCTATATTTTTTTCTAAAACCACCTTAAATAACACACACAAAAAAGTACACACCGTACGTACGTCCGTCGCCAAGCGCGTTTCTAGCTCTCGTTCCCTCCATCATCCCACCAACATCGTCGCTCCCCCCTCGCGCTTCGAGCGTCACTCCCTGCAGCCTCGCCCCCCCGCCCCCCCCCCCGAGTCGCGACGAATTGCTCTCGCGTCCATTCATCGTCCGACTACCCCGTCCTCCCACCCTCCTCCCCCGCCTGCTCCCCGCAACCCCTCCCCGCTCCTCCCTACAGCCGCCCCCGCCCGCACTCGCGCCCAAGCAGACGGGTGGGTGAGGCTTAATCATCGCTGCGTCGTTAGAGCCTCACCAGGCGCCCAGGGACAGTCGATGGGGAGGGTGTTTTTGACAGCTCTGCCCTTCTACCTGGGCCATTCATTCAGTGCAGACCGAAGCGGATGTGTCAGCTCTCTGCCATTAAACTGCGTTCATTAATTGAGAATGTCCAATGGGCTGCGTTTTGCTGATATGAGTTGTACGGCGTCTAACAACTACCGAAAAATAAAATTCTGATAAGATAATGACGTTTCTATTTCTCAAATGCCAACATCATACCTTCTCTATAAACGAGATATATGGAGCAGAACAAGCTTCTCCCACATTATTTCAATTGACTAGGTGAGTCACACAACAAATCTATACACATGAGATCTCTAAAAAACGAGAAGTTCACGGAGATGTGAAGAATTGTACTTTATCTTTAAAAATATAAAGGACTTGTTGAAAAAAATTAATTATCGTGTCCAACGCAACCCGCAATACGCGGCCGGCGTTGTGTATAGTTATATAACTTCAAAATTTAAGCATTCAAGGGCCTTAAAACCTGAAATTGTGAGGCCTCAAAGAAACGTTTCTCGCACCGTGATCTACAGCATGAGATCTTCCTGGACATCCTTTTACATTTTCGTTTGTTCAACGTTTGTTGATTCTACCCACCTGTTCAGAGACCACGCAGAAGCTGTAACTATTCCTGAAATTCAAAGAATTACTTAATATCATATACGACTGAAATGCTGGAGTACCTCTCTGTACTGTAATAAACTTAAATAAGAATAGTTTTATTGACAAGGGTGTATTGTGAAGTTATGTTCAAATACCTTCAGTTAATACAATTACAAAGAGACATGTTGAACAAGTGACCGAGGATCGGAGGGTCTTGTACAAAATGTATATATATATATATATTAAGGGCTTAATATGGAAAGATAGGGAAGGATAGGGAGGAGGGTGGGATTTAACATGCGAGAGACGTCGCACTAGTTCGCTAGCATTTAATAAAAGCACAATGAATAAACGGAGAAACAGTTACACCAAAAACACATTAAAACAAAGTCTTTTTCCTACTGAAAATTAGACACTTTCCTAATATCACTCATCATTTATTTACCTTTGCTTTCTTCAATGCAAAAGAGTCTATATGAAGTAATCTGTAAGTAGTAAGTAGTAAATAAGATGTCTGTAATCCAGCAACACCCACGTGATCATATCTATTGTCCCATGGCTGTTACAACATTATTTTAACATTTCTTGCTGCAATTTTGATAAGGAAACTGATAGTCATGAATACCTCGTAACTGACGACGGATGAGATGATCTGAGATTTTCATTGATCAAAAAGTTTTTTCTCAGAAATTAATAAATTTGTTGCTTCTATTATTCGTCTCAAACTCTTACAAATGATATAATTGTGAAATCCAAAATTATCAATTTTATATTTTGGAACTTTTATTAGCAGCGTAGGTTTCAGCCCCGTACAGATAAAAATACAAAATGAAGTCCATGTAAGGCAATTCGCGCTCACAGTTATTCAGAAGAAAGAAGATTTACGTAATTTAAACAGGTCCGTTAAAACGTCTTTTTTCGTCACTAAAAGATAACAATCAAACAAATTTAACTAATTTTAGTTCATTACTAGACCAAGCCTGACAACTCCTATATTTTTAATATCATCTTTACACCTGAATCCATCCTAATACTGCACAACAGAAGTCAGTCAATTCTAAACCTTCTTCACGATAAGGAAATATCGGAAACACAAAATGAAAGAATAAAAACTTTTAAAACATCATAACGACCACTTAAGGGGTCGTGATACTCAATAACACTCTTTTCACATTCTAAGAGTCTTCTGAGTAACTTTTTGTTGATGTTTATTGCCCCTAGAGGATACGTTAGTGTACGCGATAACAAGAACCAAGTCGGAACAAAGTAGGACGCTAACAAACTGGTGCAGTTGCAGCAGAGAGTACACGAAGTTTTCCGCCGAACCCGAAAGTGTGCGTTCGTGGAACAAGCCATTTTCCTCTGCAGGGCGCAGCTGGTAAATGATGAGCGGCAAATTCCGCATCTAGTAACGATCGTGAAACTGCGTTGGATGTTTACACTTAACAGTTGATGGTTCTTTGAGTAATTTACACGAGTTTTGCAACGTTGCAGAAAACGCCAGGAGAGGGGAGTCTGTTCATCGAGCAAGCATTAATGCCCATGTAATAGTTATGAATCAACTCTGAAAAGCAAACGTTTTGCGGAACAGTGTTTTATCACCCGAAAACAACGCACTGTAGCTTTGGTGAAATAGCAAGTCTGAAAAATATTACAATCTAGGACGTGTGTGTGTGTGTATATATATATATATATATATATATATATATATATATATATATATATATATATATTCAATTTTCGAAAATCAGACATTTCAACGAAAATGAGACCTAAACCATTCCCCTACGCGTCCTTTACGCATTGGCGAACAAAGTTTAATTAAACAATTTAGAGCCATTACTGAGAACGTTTTGAAAAGATGGTTGAGGCTCCAAAAATCAAAATATCCGTCAGAAAATAAGAGGGGAATCAATCGGGGAATATCAATTTTGCCGAAAATGGGCTGAACTGTTACGGCGCTAGCGTAGGCCACAGGCAGTGAGACACAGACTGTCGGACAGACAGATGCAGATTAACAGACACAGCCTGACAAGGATAGGTATCTATCAATTCCCGCAAGACTGCCGCCACCCACAAAATATGGATCATTATTATACAACGCACTAGATGAAGTAAATGACTTTATAGTAACAAGATTTATCCCCTTTTTCGTTACCAGCGCCCTGGAATAAGAGTTTTTTTGTCAATTTTTCTTCTTTCGTTTTTTTCTGCGATAGTGCATTTATAAAAAAGCGTTACGATTTTCGTTCAATTCTCTGAACTTTCACAACTTGTGAACGTTTAAAATTTTCTTCAGCTTGTTCCTACAACTATAATATTGGAAAAACGTACTCTTATAAATAACATCAGCTCTTCGAAATTACATCTTTAAATAATGACATGGATTTTTTATATTAGATTTTTCGCGTAATTTTGAGTGAAATACTGACAACTTTTAAATATTACAGAAACATGATTCTCAAGTCTGCAATTTTTTTCTAATTTTTTACCGATTTAATCATTTCTTACCGTGCGTTTAATAACTATAAGTTATCATTAAAAATAAAAAAAAGTATATGCTGTGGTAACACAACTAGTTTTCTCCATAAGGCACAGCGGGTAAATGATGACCAACAAATTCATGGTCGTACAACGATTGCAAAATAGCGAGTCGTGCTTAAGACTAAACAGCAAGTGGTTCTTCGAGTAATTTACGCAAGTTTTGTAACGTTGCAGGAAATGCCGGGAGAGGCGGGTCGGCCTCGAGTAGGCATTAATAGGCCTGTAAAAGAAGTTATTTGGCATGATACAGGCGCCCGCGAGTGCTCATGAGAGTTTATGCTTCGGTTGTTAGAACATTTTATTCGTTTGGAAGCTCTCAACGGCAGTATGTCTCTACACTCTTCTCTATTCTCGTATAATGGCAAAATCCGAGGCATTTATCGCTGCGCAAGCTGTCCGATCATGAAAGATATTCTGACACTCAACACTACGTTTTATGTGATAATAGTTTGTCGGCAAAAACGGTTTTTATCATCTAATTAAAATAAACTCTAATAAATGGGAGAATGATTATCTGCTGTTTCAGAAAACTTGGCTATGAATAATACATACGAAGGGTTGGGTGGAAAGTAAAGAAGCAACTCGCATGAAGCTTGGAAATTCGGTTTATTTAGAGTTTGGCGGACACATAATCAATGAAGAGCGAAGCAATTTTGGAATTTAGCCTGCGGTCTGACAACAAAATAAAAACATAAAACATTGTAACGAGAGCAGGGTTGTTCAGATACAATCTTGATATGTGGAAGACTAATGATTATCTCTTCATAAAAAGCAACATTAGTGATGAAATCACTTCCCAAACGGCTGGCTGTAGTATACATTGGTGATTATTGAACTACACAAAACCTATTATAACAGCACTTACACACAGGAAGAAAACATGTACGATTTGTATAATTTTACGTATATATAGATTAGAAACGTTATAATTAGAAGACAAAAAGATAAATTGAAAATTGAAAAACAAAATGGAATACGTTGAACCATATACCATATGAATGTTATATTGGTGAAATGTTGCGGATATTCAAAACGTATCAAAACGTTAATTTGCACTAATGAAAAATATTCCACTGAACGACATAGATTTCCATTAGTTTCAAAACGGACACCTTCACTCCTCTCCGAGAAACCATATTCTCAAAAAGGCCAAAGTTTGCTTTTAGCGAAAATGAAGATGGTTATTTTCAAACTCTTGAAATAGAAATGTAAACAGAAATTGTGACCGCTAGGCATGGAACTTGACAGTTCTATTACGATGCTTTTATACTGTTCCTAAGAGAAGCAAAACAAATGCAGGGGAAAAAACTAGAAGAGGGAAAGGGTAGAGGGAAGGAAATCCAAACGCGATGTTCTCGTTATCAAGAAGTCTTCTACATGCAATATAACTAAAATTAAAAAGTGACTGAAAGATTATTTTTAATTTATTTAGTATTACAGTATTTTTTACATATCTCAAATGAGAAAAGAATTTTAGTCATCCAACGATTTCACCGCTACGAACAGTTATAACTACTTGCAGTTATTACTGTCAACTCTATTATATGTTCTCAAATCAGATGGTTTATGACGCATATAAGATACTTTCTACTTGTGTAACTAGTGGTACTACAATAGCGTGCGTTAATGAGACAGGCAAATATTGCAATTTCTGCCCGACTAACACTTCTTGCATCGCTGGAAATCCAAAACAATTGCAGAAGCTGTTGGTGAAGGGGAGATACTTTTTGTCATGTCTTGTTTTTGCAGCGTCTAATTAGCGTGTTTCCGAATCTTCAATATGACTGTCTTGCGACTGCCAAATCGTAACTAAAATCTCTTAAATAAGTTTCGTATCGAAAACATCTCGTAACTTCATTCGTTGGATCTTAAGAAACCAGCTTTTCCGGTTATACAACGTTCTCCGAAACGCTGTATAACACTAATTAATAAATTTTGATAAGAAAATTTCAAGTATTTTTGTGGTTGTCTAAAATTCAAAAACAAGTGACAGAACAACAACATTAAATAGAATTAACGTGACAACAAATTAAAACAATCTAAAAATTATTTTGGATATTTAATCCCAAAGCAAAAAATAAAATGCTCTCGCGGGAGTGAGGGTTGCTTTCCGCCAGCCCGACATTTTCGACCTAACGACGACAACCCTGGGTGATTCCCAAGTCCCCATCCACTGCTGGCTTCAGTCTGACAAACCACATGCGATCTATCGCTTGAGCAACATCCCATCGGAAAACTAAATTTGTTGAGTACATGTTACCAAGTTCATCATAGCGGTCGAATATCTACGAGAAGCAGAATTTTTTTGAAAATTAACTGAGAATTGTTTCAAAACTATCAACAATTCTATGGATAATTAACTCCATCGCAAAAAACATGAGACTGCCACCATTCTCTTAAGCGTTTTTTACGCTATCAGAAGACGAAGTTTCATCAAAAAATTTGATGCCGTTTTTTAGGAAAATTTGACAATGTTTTTGAGGCTTCTTGTGAAGTACCCTCAAAATTCAAGACATTCGTTTGAAATTCCCACAACCACGAGGTCATTTAGATCGATTGAGGAATATCAGTTTTGAAGAAATATGCCGAACGGTTTAGACGCTCGCGTTGACCACAGATGGACGGACGGACGGACGGACGGACGGACGGACGGACAGACAGGCAGGCAGACAGGCAGACAGGCAGGCAGACAGGCAGACAGGCAGGCAGGCAGGCAGGCAGACAGGCAGGCAGACAGGCAGGCAGACAGGCAGGCAGGCAGACAGGCAGACAGGCAGACAGGCAGACAGGCAGACAGGCAGACAGGCAGACAGGCAGACAGGCAGACAGGCAGACAGGCAGACAGGCAGACAGGCAGACAGGCAGACAGGCAGACAGGCAGGCAGGCAGGCAGGCAGACGGACGGACGGAGATATGGCCAGACAGAGACGGAGACGGACAGACGGATAGACAGAGATGTTTTTCCGTCAATCGATTTTTCGATATTGAGAACCAACAAAACTTGAATTCTGGGTACACCACGGTTTAGAGGATTTTTTTCTAAATTTAGCAACAGGATTTATCCACTTTTACGTCACCATGGCTCGACAAAAAAGGTTTTCTGCCGAAAATACGCTGTTTACCGGCGCACGATTACATAACTTTCTCTTCTTACGAAGAACTTCGTCAGGCGAGAAAGTAAAAGTACTGTGTCTGAAGTGGAGATCGCCTTCCACGAAGTGCAGTTTTTGCGGCCACTGGCGAGAACCCTGGGTGGTGCCCAACCTCCTTGAACCACGGCTGTCTTGGGCGGCGCGCCGCACCCCTTTATCATCCCTGGCTAACGACCTCTCCCCCTCCTCCCCCGCCCCACCCCCGCCCCTGGCCGGGGCTGGGCGAGGGCGGGCGAGCTCTAGCCGTGCCGTTGGCAACGTTTCAGATCAGCACGTGTTCATATACCGCAGGCAACCGATCCGCATGCTGTCGCTGGTCGAATTTCCTCTTGGGTTGTCGGCGCTCTGCAATAACAAGGACGTAAGTATGGCAGGGTCGCCCCGGCCTCTTGATTGATTCGTGTTTCCGGGCGCGTCAACGACTCAGGTCATTAGTCCCATAAATGTAGTGCGTGTTTTTCTCGGGCGGTTTTCCCCTCTGGATGGCGAGATCTGGCGCCGACCTACCGTCGACTAGTGGGGTTTTCCCCTCAACCAGGTATCTCCCACCAGCGGGGCACCGCCCCAGCCGGGACAAGCTGTAAGCTCCCGACCGGTCTCCCGGCATGTGTGGTAGTGTAGTGCATGTTAGTGTAAGTGTGTGTGTAAGAGGGAGAGGATAGGACAAGAAAGAGGAAGGAAATATCGCGCGCAGTCCGTGGTCCGTTTGTTAGGGTACTGCTTCGGCATTCGCCTGGTGTTGATTGGGAAACCACAAAAAACTACCGATCAGAGCAGCCGGCAACACCCCGGCTGGTATTTATTACAGACAAAAAAGGGTCATTATTATGACTATTATTATTATTATTATTATTATTATTATTATATGACAAAAAAGGGCACGAAAAAACTTATCTGGCTTACTTTTTGCCTACCGAAAATTCGATGCGAGGGTGACTGAAGTGATCTGCCGATGGGCACGCACATGCATTGTTTATCGGCTTCAATGCGGTGTGTAAATGATGAATGGCACGGAGTATGGGATGACATCTGCTGCTGTCTCTTTCGCGGTACAATTTTCACATCGCGGTCAATGGACTTGTTTAGTACGGTCATTCTAGATCAATCTGTCTCAAGAATCATCACCATACGAGCTACAATGAGCAAGTACAAATGATCCGGCCGTAACTTTGCCGAATATTTCTATATTTTATTATTATGGCAAGTACAATGAATAGTTGTAGTAAATAAAGTAGAAATTTAAAACAAATTAAAAAGAAACTCATAGCATCTGCTTTTCTCTTGTATTCTCAAGATTTCATTCTTCTCCATTCTACCTCATAAGAGTTTTATTTCTCGATCAACAGCTAGGTAGTCTCCAGAACGTTCTATTTTCCTGCAAACGCATACATGCTCCTTCACTTTTTCGTGTTTTTTTATCTTTGTTTTACACGATTATTTATGTGTTTCTAAAACCGTGCGTTGTTACGAGTATGACCGTTATTGAAATTGTCACAAAAGATATTGTCTTTCATCTATAATTGAAATGAAAGCCACAATACGTCAGAAACGAAAAGAAATGAAACTTACATTCACTTACTTTTAACTCTTATACTGCTAATTTTCTGATCCCATTCCGATTGTTTCAAAAATCGATTTGTGTCGTAAAAGCCGAAATGTTCTCTCAATATTCTGTAAGAGAACAAGTACATTTTAAAAAATAAAGACCACAGATAGCCATTTTTGGACAGTACATACAATTACGTAGGTTTGAGCGAGGAAGAATATTTGCACTGAATTGTCCATCTTCATTTTTCACAGTTTTATCTTTGTTTTTCATGGGATTAGTGAGTATTAAAGGCTGCACTTTCCGGAAACGTTCCTCTCGTGTTCGTGTGGATCGAACTTATAGATGTGATAAATTCAAATATTCACAGGGAAACGATATAATCCCGCGGAAAGCTTTCGAAAAGCTTGTTTCATTAGATATAAATTCCACGCAGAGAACGCGTACGCTCCAGACCTCGATTCGGATTGTTCCTCCTCTTCCATCAGCCGTTTGCAGGAGCTCTACCTCCTCAAAAAAATTACTACCAACATTTTCGTGGGCGAAAGAATTACCCACATGTATTTGAGTATAATTTTTTAAATAGATAAAATTGAATTTTGAATCGTAAAATCATATGTAATTTTGTCTGAGTGGTACAGTTGAGTAATAATAATTGGGGGACAAAGAAAATTTTTAATTACGTTTAACCTTTGCCTTGAAATACGTACACTTTCCCTGTTGAGAACAAATTCACTTCATCAAATTTTATTATAATAATAACAATAATAGTCATAATAATAAACCTTTCCTGTTAATGGCGACGTCTAACCTATTTTAAGATTTATTGTTGTCAAAATGAAAATGCAGATTTATTTTAGTGTATGCAGCTCCTTGTTCTACAATACCTAGAATTATCTGATTTCTAGAAAGTGTACATTGTAAATACATCGTTTACAGACCCGTTGCGATGAGACGTAATTATAATTCAAATTGAAATTGATATGTAATTACAACATTAGTGATATCTGTGTACATTTATTAAATTTAATTCTATATAAATATATCCTCTTCTCTCCTATAAATGTCACACATTTAAATAAAGCACAAAAATTCATACGAAATATTAACTGATACAGATGCTATTCAAATGCTTTTATGCTTTTGAATGCAGAGTTTAGATAAAAATTGGTGTGGCTTTTACCGTTATTAAATGTTTCTACTTAATAAAACTATTCATAAAATTACTGCACATCGTTTACAGAACCGTTGCAATGAGACGTAATTATAATTCAAATTGAAATTGATATGTAATTACAACATTAGTGATATATGTGTACATTTATTAAATTTAATTCTATATAAATATATCCTCTTCTCTCCTATAAATGTCACACATTTAAATAATGCACGAAAATTCATAAAAAATATTAACTGATACAGATGCTATGCAAATGCTTTTGTACTTCTGAATGCTCCCCAAACGCGCGTTCGCTCCCCAAATGTGCGTTCGCTCCCCCACACTCGCCTTCGCGTCCCCACACGCGCGTTCACGTGTCTACACGCGCGTTCGCTCCCCTAAACACGCCATCGCGTCCCCAGGCTATTATAATAATTCTTTCTCAACCAACAACAGAACTCGACCTATGTAGAATGTCTGGTGACGAAAATACGCCAACGTTGAGACTCGAACCCTAGGACCCCTGGTCAGAAACTCTGCGGAGTCCATAATTGTTTCTCTGAGCCATCTCAACGTAAAATATCAGAATGTTTCCCATCCGAAACCTGTAATGATTATACTGAAATACCAGTATTTTCTCTCTCTTTTCATGAGAAAATACCGGTAAAATACCTCTAAATAGTGGTATTTTACCGGTATAGACGTCGAATAAAGGTAAAATACCTCTAAAAATACCGGTATTTGACGTCTTATACCGGTTTTTTAAGGTATTTTGAATAAAGGTATAATGGAGGTAAAGGTATTTCTATACCAGTATAAATACCTTTACCGCTATTAGTCGGTATTCAGTCCCTGATATTTAAATAATGCACGAAAATTCATACGAAATATCAACTGTTACAGATGCTATTCAAATGCTTTTCTGCTTCTGAATGCAGTTTAGAAAAAAATTGGTGTGGTTTTTATCGCTTTTAAATTTTTCTACTTAATTAAACTATTCATAAAATGACTGCACATTGTTTTCTGGTTTGCAATTTCCCCCCGCGCGCCTCTCGGGCGGGGTCTATGTCGAGGCGCAGGTCGCGTTAGGGTCGTCGCTCAACTTCGCAAAGCGAATTAGGGAGGGCGGAGGAGGAGGAGGAGAAGGAGGCGGCTCGAATCCGCGTCCGACTGTCGCAGCCAGGGGATGGAGCAACCTTTCTCGGCAAGGCGGGACGGGGCGGGGCGTCGCGATGACGTCATCTGCGAAGGAAAGGCCTCGCGGAAAGTTTATTTCTAAAGGGGCGTGTCTCCCTATGACTCCTCTGACAATCTGGGAATCTCTCTGAAACAAATATGTTGGATGTGGTGTAGTTTATTCTAAACAATTGGGTGCTTCTTTTTAAAATACATTTAAGGTATTTGAAACTGGCATATTGACAGTTATTAAAAGGTGATCTACTGATAAATGTATCTTGGTTTTATGCAAAAATTAAAATTTATTGAAAATAATTTCTCAGATTTTATAATAATCTATTCTTATAGCAAGTTGTGAATGTATTTCACGAAGGAATTTCAATAATTTATGAAATATTTCTAGTGGCACAGCTAATTAACAACTTGACATTTTGAACACTAATATTCGTTCACGAATTTCATCGATTAGACAATACATTAACAAACACCGTGTTTAATTACTTTCTCACTTCGGAATAGATAATGTATGCTAATAATGTAATGCTGCGCGAAAAAACGGCAAATTTTCGGCAGAAAAACTCTTATTACAGGGTCCTTGTAACGAAAACGTTGATAAATCAAGTTGCTACATTTAAAAGAAAAGTCTTCTAACATGTGGTGCAGTCAGAATCCATATTTTGTGATACGAAAAATCAAATGACGGCAAAACGTCAGTGTCTCCGTCCGTCTGTCCGTGAACAACGCTGGCGGCTAAACCATTCAGTGGACTTTCTCCAAAATTGATATTCCCCAATCGATCTGAGTGATGTCGAGGCCCCTTGACTTTAAAATAGATCTTTTAATTTTAGGGGATTCTTTGCATGAATCTCATTTTCAAAGAAACGGCTATATTGTTTTTAATTATATTTTGTTGTTGAATAGTGTGTAGGACGGTTAAGAGGATGAGGCAGGTCTTATGATTGTTGAAAACCCTGATTTTTTTAAATTGCAAAAGTTCACGATTTTTTTCGGAGTCTTCCTACAAACTAAAATATTGAAGATAGTGTTTTTTCCTTTAATGAAATTTGTTCCTTAAATACAGATTTTTAAATTGGGTTATGAACAATATTTCGAAAATTTGACTACTTTTTGCGTAATTTTGAGTGAAAATATGGACGAGAAAGTACATGCTGTTTTAATAACACTAGTTTTGTAATTAATATTCTTCTATTCTTCAATGCATTTGACAACTCACTAGAATATACCTAGAAAACTCACTACGTAGTGTTTTTAGTAAATCAATAAGAAACCAAATAAAATCACTCTCCTTTTTGGTATGAGCTAATCAGTAAAGCTAATGAGCTCGGTCACTCTGACATTACGCACCTCTGGATAAGAACAGACATTCAAACGGTGAACGCGAAGCACGGATAGTGATTCTCGACCAATTTCTGGTTGTGTGACCTCGCGATTGTTTCTGACAATGCCGCTCCTGTAGAGCAATCGATTGCTTTCTGTTCTCCATTAGACGCCGTCGCGCATTAACTCACTATTCATAAGAACTATGCATATGCATCATAAACACCATTACTGTGCGTGAATACGGTGGCCATGCACGGAACAATATTCCTTTTGAAACTGGACCAAATGGCATTTACATATTTATACGGAAAAAACTGATGTAGCAAAACTACCCACTGGAATGCAAAGTTTGCTTCGTGCATAATAAATACGAACTATCTCATAACAAACTGAAACAAGAGGACACTTGCCTAGAAGTCAGTAGCATCTCTTTTTTCCCACTCTTGGATACTCGAATTGAATATTAGACTACAACACATGTAATCTGTATGTAGGGAAAAAAAAGAGTGATAGATTTAAAAATTAGTCCTGCAGTTCTGTAGCCTTATTTAAGAAATTGTTCTGTGTGCGGTTTGTATGGTGAGAAATATTTAATTATGGAATAAATACTAAATTTAACACGGATTTCTTTTCATAAATCAATTCCTATCGCCCAATCCGACATATCCCTAATCAACCAATCTAATGGATTGGTCGAATTATAAATTTCTAAGCAGAGAAACAGAATACCATAGTACTGACCCCTTATACTGCCAGCAATGGTGGATGATTGGAAAAAAATATTATTCTGAAATTTTATTTACAATATTCTCTCTGAAATTCTCAAGTGAATGTTTATTGCCGTGTTTATGTTATAACTCTGTACGACACCACTTGCCGAACAAGATAAATTCGTTTTTGATACATATTTTGTTCATGAAAAATGTCTGTATTCTTCACTAAGACGGCGAACCCTTTACAAACAGTGTTCGTAGCAAAGGTAAAATGGTCACATTATGTGCGTTTTCGTGCAATGGAAGCTAGAATGTAATTACGTCCAGAATTACAAGTAAAGTAATACGAAGAATTACGCGTGCTTCTCTCTTTTGTGTTTCCATCTTCTTCACGAATTTTCAATTCCGGAATGTAAACGCTTGAAATGAGTCAGGTGATGTTTACCCAACCAGATTTCATATTTCGCTGGAGTAAATATTCAACTCCATTCAGCGTATCATATTTACTATCTCATTTACAGTTCTCATTTTTCCTCGGTATTCTCCCTCTCAATTTTGGTATCTCCCTGAAGATTAAAGTCAAAGCTATGAATTTAAAATGAAGAATCTCTAAACGACTTTACGAGATCAACCCTATTCTGATGAATTTAATTATTGTAATGCTTGATTTTTAGAACTTTATTACAAGTGCTCCAGCATTATAAGTATATACATATTCTCTTGGCGCAGTCTCTCAATGTTTCCCTTGTAGAAACAAATCGTTCTCGAAATCAAGTAATAAATGAATAACTTTCTTTGAGCATTTCTTGACAACTAAAAATTAGCTAACGCGGTTCGATTTAAAAAGTTTTATAGTAGGTTTTCAAATAATACGCTTCATTAGTAATCGACGTCGTTTTATAACATTTATTTAAATCTGAAAGAAAGTTTGATGTGCAACCATTAAAACAGGAGCGTTTTATTTAAACAGCGAAATACTATATTTTTTAGAGACCATACCATATGAAATGACGCACTTCACTCGTAGAAACAGAATCCTATCATACGCAAACACATTCTTTACATTCACGAAGGTATTGCGACTCGACTCAACAAGCGAATGAAATATCCAGTATTTGATTCTCATATTTACAACTTAGAAGCAGGTCGTTAATTTTTTTCAAATCCCGGATTAATTAAACACCGCTCGAAAAGAGCGGATGCCCGCAATCTCTGCGGCGGCGCGGCGCCCGCCTCGTCTCGCCCGCCGGTATCTGTTCGGGGCAGTGATCTCAACATTATAGCTGAAAGCACAACTGCAATGCTTTGAAGTAGTGAAAATCGTGACGATCGTTTTCCGCTGGGTTGGCTGCGATGAGCCTACAGATTTTCTTACCAGTTAAATGCGTCTTGTGCGTATTATTCGGTTGTAAATAACGCAAACAAACTGTAAACTTCATGTGAAAGCTACTTTAATTGCTATCAAAATAGATGAGATATTATTTGGTTGTCATTATTTCAATAATATTTTTTTTAGGTTTCCGACGACTATTATGTGCTATAAGTCGATCTAACGAAATAATTAAACATACAGTACTCAAACCAAGAACATTCCCTAGCGTAATGTTAAAAAAGTCTCCATGAAATGAAAGACTGAATTTTGTTTAAGTATTGTAGATAAATTACAATTTCATAGTATTAAATATTGGTTACTTCTCACTTTTTATTCAGTTCTAGTGAAAATAAAAGAGAATAAATGTTTAAAATTGGAATGAGACGCTAATTCCTGCTATTTGGTTCTGAGATAACCAGGACAAAAAAGACGTTCATCGTCATGGCGGGCCGTCACGATTTCTGAGTACAGAGTGTTACCTCCATAGAGCTCACAGGTTCGGGGCTTAATGGATTGCGCGTGGCGGCGGGCGCGGGCTGCGAAAAAGAACATCGCGGCTCGGCGCGGGGAGGCGCGGGGCGGCGCGGCGCGTGGATTGCGGAGCGACGCGGCAGCGGCGTCCGTCGCACTGCAGTCGACCGCGAGAGCCCCGCACTCTAACGGCCAATTCGGCAGCGGTGCCACGGCGCGCGGCGCCGGGCGCGGGCCACGCGGAGGCAGGGGCGACCGCGATCCGCGACCGCCAAGAGCATGCTGCCGCTGCTGCTGCTGCTATACTGCGATTTTCGTAACTTTGTCCCTGACAGAAATCAGCTGTTTCGCTGCCATCCGATCAGGAGCTTATATTTCGCGACAGTGACGTCACTATGGTGACGTTCAAGCTCCCGATTGGATGAAACCGTCAACAGCTGATTTCTGTCAAGGACAAAGTTACGAAGTCGCAGTATAATCGCGTTCTTTATTGTTTCGTTGCCTCTCGGCGCGGTTGGGGTGTTGGCTCCGGGATATGAAAGAACTGCATGAGTTAACTCACGATTTCGGTCGCATTTCGTACGATAGAATGTTAAGAATTGCAGTACGCTTATTCAAGACATTACTGGTTTGATTGATTCATCAAACGCGTCAACTACTAAGGTTGTTAGTCCCCTAAGTGTAGTGATGTTATCACCCGAGGGGGCGGCAGTCTTCCCCTGCTGGATGGCGAGATCCGACGCCGACCTACCCATAGGCTTGCGAGGTCTTCCCCAATCAGGTATCTCCCACCAGCGGGACACAGCCCCAGCCGGGACAACCTCTAAGCTCCAGACTGGTGTCCCGACATGTCTGGTAGTGTAGTGCATGTTAGTGTAAGGGGTGAGGATAGGAAAAGGAAGAGGAAAAAAAAGTTCGCGCATTGTTGAGAATCCAACTTGTATATGAATTAGTATATACTATATCATACACAGGTTAAATTCTCAATAACGAAAGAAATGAGCGTTTTTGGCATAAAACGATATTTTCGTATGTTTCCACAATAGACATGAACAATATCATTGTCGTCCTAAACTTTGTATCGGATTCTTCCTAATTAATCACGCCATCTACTAATGAATTCCCCTCTAACGCAAAGACCAGGGCATACCTATCTGCGATCTGTTCATCTCGCCGGCTATAGACATAACGGGGGAGATTTTCTATCGTCTGGCCATGACTACGTAGTTTTGTGTGGCCTGTATACGTAGATGGCGTACAGTTTTTCCATCTGCAAAGGGCTTTGCCTCTTCATCCATGCGAATTGTGGTATACAAAATGGATGCATTTATATTCCCAGCGACCGCTGTTTATTTGCATTCATTATCTTAGCAACCCGTCTATGTTTCTCACACTAGAATTCTCCATTTACAAATAAATTGTAATAAATATTATTTTAACTATTTATATTAACAGGGAAGGGTCTTCTGACTTATCACAATAGATTTGTCTTAAATTAAAAGTTAGGATATTCCATCTGTTGGCACATAGCCGGCCAAATTAATTCCAATTCGGCGCCGTACTTCGAATACAATCATGTACAACAATACTTTGGGACGAATGAATAGCAAAGACCATGCATTTCAAACGTAGCGCTCCCGAGATAGTTTATTTTTTCCTCAAAAACCCGCTGATTACCTTACAGAGAGAATTTCATTCCTCGCATGAAACTCTGAACAGACTTCGAACTGCTTGCAAAAATGGCCGAGAGAGCGGGGCCACAGACCAGACATCGGAGGCCACCGAGCAGGCAACGCTGCACACTGACCGAATTTTGCGGAAACCGACCTTCCAGTTAGGACGCGACGAGATCACATTGTTTTTAAAATCAGAGAAGCCGAGCAGTCTCATGGCGTCTCGCCTCGCTCGTACAAAAGTTGGTAATGCGCGCGGATCTCCTGCACCGAAAGTCAAGTTACCCACGTAAAGATGGTATCGCATTCTGAAGCTGCAAGCCGATAGATTCTCCATGAAACAACGTGTTGGCGCGCGATCTCCGTGTGAATTTCATTTCACACGAGAGTAACGAAATACAAGCAATAAAGAAAACGTTTTCCTTTCGCCCAGACAAAGGTAACACTGACAATTTCTTCAATACTTAATGATCCTTACTCCGAGATGTGCTAACAGTCTTAATACTTGTCGTTTTTCAGAATCTTCTCCTATAACCAGAGTGCAGACAGGCAAATAGTAGTTTATGTTGGCACAATTTCTTCAAAACCTCTCCCAATACTTCGCAGACTCAACACCATCTACTGATTTTTTTCATTTTCAACATGTTTTTCAACATTATTTTTTCAACATGTTTTCAAATATTTTCGTTTTAGGAAAATAAATAGTTAAGTGCTTTACGAGTAAAGGAATGTTTCCGCTCCACATTCGGATTCGAGGATACGGCTGTTCGGAACACGACACGTCTGGAGAATTTTTACCGACCTGCTCGTGATATCCAGTAAAGATAGACAAATGGGAATGACAAACTTAACCCTCAGCTGGCGTGGTGAAAATTCTGGGACGTAAGTGGAGTTCTGGGGTCGAAAATGATACCATCTAATACCGATGAAACTAAACATTTTATTAGTTGTATATGTTTTGAAATTATATAAATAACGAATAATATGGATAATAATGAAGAACTGGGCCAGAAATTCTAGGAAAATATTTAATAAAAATTCAAAAAATAATTAAAAGACATATTACTGCTGAGAATAATATATTGAATTATTTAATAATGAAATGAACAATACTCGATGATAACTCTTAATAATACTGATCAAACTCATACATCACAGAATAATTATATATTTGTTAACAATTAGATCATCTCATTATAATTAATTTAATTAAAATGTTTCTAGTCCCTATATTATTTGTACATAACGCATCGACTTGCCTGGCGAAGAAATTTATGGCAAAAAAATACTCCCAGTTCGTGAAGTAGTCTGTGAGTCAACGACGACAAAAGTGAAAGCTATACAGAAGGGAGTAAAGAAAAAAGGGTTTTCAAAGAAACGCCAGGGGTGTACAGTTTGACTGGTATCGAAAATGACCCCACAACTCCACTTAAGGGTTAGGTTGTATTGTGGCACGGCACTAACAGATAGTTTTTGATCTCCACAAAAATATTATCTTTTTAACATAAAAGTCAATTATTAAGTATCTTCGCAAAAATCAACGATATTGCAAGGAGCGTAGGAAAGGTGGAGACGAACTCCTTGAGGGTCTTTATAAGCCGCACATTCCATTCTGATGACAGAAGCATTTCCAAAGCATTTACTTTGACTTTATTTTCACATATTATCAATTTGTTGGCGAGCTATCCAGAATTTAAGTAGGAAGACAACCTACTCCATAAATCTGGAAGCAATATGCTTATACATCTGCAATGTTTCTTGTTTAGAAACTCATCGCTGTCTTCTCCCAAGATACGAGAACTGCCAAAACAAACGGATATTTCTAACTCAACTGTCCGTGGTATCTTCTTGCAGCAAATTGTTGTCATTGAGAAATTATTGAAAAGAAATTACAGTTATGCAAATGAAACTAACTTCTCCTTTGCGAACACTTGTTATACACTTAAAATCACTGTGATTTTTTTAAAACAAATTAAGCAAATAGGCATCTTTTGGGACAATTTTAAAATAATGTGTTTTATATCAACAGAGCTTCTGAGTTAATCAAAGAGGGAGAAATATTTCATTGAAAACCTTCAAGTATATAACTAAATTACCAACAATTTAATAATGCTTCCTAAATAACAGAGTCCCATTTTCGTTGTGGGATAACGGCCCACATGCTTCAGTCGCGTCGCTCATAAAATACTCCCTCTGCGCAGATTTAGGGCTGGATTTGGGGCAGGAACGCTGCTAGGAATGCAGTGCGCGCAGGAGGTAAAATAATTCACTGACGATTAAGCTCTCCGCTATCCATGGGGTTTGTAAAAGAGCTCAGCTATGCTGCACTCGCAACTTCCATCTAGTGCAAACTATCTTAATAACTCTTGAGTAGAGAAAAGTTCCAAAGAAAACGACACAGAAATGTTGAATAATTGTTCAATGGAGAAAAGAAACAAAACATTTTCTTTGCATTTCAATTTTTAAAAATTTTTCCTTTGATTTAGATCTAGGTCTTTCAAGCCGAAAGATCATACTTCTCCGTTTTGGCCATTTGAATCTTGTGAATCACTAATCTAATGTTTCCGTTTCTGTGGCGAGCCGACGAGGGACAAGGGTTGATGTCTTCTCACAAGGTCGCACATAATCCTTACACAAACCAATGTTCAAAAAATCGTTCATGTTTCATAAAGTGGTAATCTATTTCCCAAATCATCGAGTTAATGTTCACACTATCCAAGCAAGGTGGATAAAGTTTGAAATAGAAACAGTTTCAAACATCTTCGAACTTATCCAGATGAGATTGCCTCTAACCAACATGACGTAGCTAGGATAGGGGAATCTTCGAGTTCCACTGCGTTAGTCGCTAGCATTAGCATCGAACCTCACTCTACCCCTCAGGTAGAGGCCCCGAGCCACCCGGACCTTAGTTCGGGTGGGCCCCAGTTGGGTTCTTGGCTTCGTCGTGGCAGTGGCCCGATACTCTGGGCATAGAAGAAGGACTTGGTGTCGCGGCGCATGTGAGTGGCGCGTCGTCATACAGGCGATATTAAGTCCGGTATTAGCCCGGATAGCTAGTAGCTCTGAGCTGGCAGAGTGACCCTAGACCCAGGCATTGTATGGGGAGGTTGCGGCGACGGCTAACTGCGTTCCGGCGGGATCCGGATGTTGGTCGGAAGGTGTCCTTATACACCCGACGAGGGTGCGGATAGAGGCTAACGCCTAGGTGCCCACCCTGGGGTTTCGGCCCCCTAATAAAGTACAAGTGCTGGGGTAATAAAAGCACGTATACACACACACACGCCCGCACGCGCGCGCGCACACACACACACACACACGCGCGCGCACACACACACACGCGCGCGCGCACACACACGCGCGCGCGCACACACACACACGCGTGCGCACACACACGCGCGCGCGCACGCACACACGCGCACACACGCACACACGCGCACACACGCACACACGCGCACACACGCACACACACGCGCGCGCACACACGCGCACACGCACGCGCGCGCACACATACACGCGCACACACACGCGCTAACACACGCGCTAACACACGCACGCACACACACGCACGCACACACACGCGCACGCGCACACGCACACGCACGCACACACACACATATATTTTATATATATATGCACACACACACACACACACATACATACACACCCCTCAGGTGACGTTTCGCCAAGCATTTCCGAGTTGGCAAATCAGCTCCGGCCATTCACCTTTGCAATTTACATTATAGCCTGTGTACGTACAACCCAAAGCATTTCTGTGCCAAAACACTAATTATGAACTCCTAAGACGCCACAAGCTCTCACTTCATTTAGCCAGCACTCTGTGGTCGATACCAACGTTAACCAAATGATGGCACAAAAATTGTCAATCACCACTGACGGACACCATTTGGTTAATAAGGGATCGCTGACTTCAGTCTTATTTTGGCCTTTAGTCGGCACAAATACATTACTAATAAATTGTCAACATTCACTATAATAGTTTTCTAAAATGTATTTTCTTAAAAATTTAAATAGAAAAATCAACAATTAAAAGTACTTTTCTTTTCAGCATAAATACAAAATGCGTTATATAAAACCATCGAATCGGCTAGATACTACACATCCACCCCTTCCCAAACACACACCTACACATTCACACACAAAACGTTTAGTTCTGGCATAAAAAGTCTTTGTTCTAGTCTACTCCTGTACCACTTAATACCTTATTTATTTATTTATTTATTATCACTTAATACATTACACGTTCACTGCTGCAAAGTGCTAATTTAGGCTCATTAAGATAATCTAAAAGCCACTAGAAAAGTCTTCAATACTAATTGGGAGATGAATAAGAGGTTTTTTCTAGTGGTCTTTTAAATTTATTATGACTTAATGAGTTTCAGAATTTTGTACAATTTCTCTAAAAAGGTGGATACTGTTCATGAATTAAGCAAAAGAGCATCGAATCACCCAAACTCCTCCTGGGAAACAACGGATTCAGTCCTTTGGGTGGAATGACGCAAAATACATTTTCTTCCTACAAGTCGATGCCTTTTTTCGCCAAATGGGTGGAATTCCGGTAACATTTGAAATTTCCAGTCTCACACGTCAATAATTCTTTTGCGTGAAAATTTAGAGTTTGCATAATATTTTGGGTCAACAAACTCGAAAATCAAAGATTACGTATTTTGGGAATTCGGTTTGACAAAACAACTGCACTTTTGAATTCGAGGGTAAAAAGATTGGTATAAAATGCAAATGATACGAATATCAATGCCAAAAACTTTTTCTTTGAACTATTTACAACTAGGAGAAATATTTTTTATATTAGAATGGATTTCCACGCGAGATTTTAATTGTTTAAATAATTCGACCGAAATGTTCAAAAATTGTTCTAATTTTTTGTATAAATACAAACAAGGTTAAAGGTCAAACATATGAACTCAATATGATGGTTTTATCTTTTTTACATTACATTGAAGAATTAAAAAAATGTGAAAAATGTGATCGGAAGGGCTCACGCTGTTTTCGGCAGATTTCACTTGGAATTACCCATGTATAAAATTTATTATTAAAGAATAAAATCCAACTTGAAAACGGGGGTACGTTTTATACATCGGCAAATATTGTATTACTGTTTATTTATTGACTTTTCCCACGGTAAACAATTTAAATGTATCGAAGAAGATAAATTAAAAGACTTCTAATAAATCAATCAACGAATGGAGTATATCTCATTACGAATATTTGTAAAAAGTACTTCCAGATGACGAGTTTTCTGGGGAGTCTCTTTAGTACTAGAATCCTGCCAAAGTGGACTTCAGTCTCTTCCAATACTTCGTTTTATTTATTCTGTTTACAACTTCATCCTTATGATGCCTCGTACGGCAGTTACTGCTTCTCACTACGAGCAATAAATTCCTAAACTCTCTGACCTTTCCAATAAATTGCTCTAACAGTTTACTTCGTTGTGCGCTTCAAATGACGCTTGAAATAAAAAGAGCCAATTTATGTGTTTCATATATACAGAATGTCCGGAGAGGAAGCGTCGAAACTTCGAAAATAAGCTCTTACGGCAATTCTAAGCATATTTTGTCTAATAAACTACGTGGATATTCCGAATGGTTGCGCCGCAATCAGCACTCAAAAGTTGGTTTGAAAAATTGATTTATAGGCAAAAGGTTGCGTTATAGAAGTATAGAAACACTCCAGAAACATGTAAATTGTTTACTACTTACAAAAGAAATGAATATATTTGCTCAGACAGAAAAATTAAGCTAGAAAGGAAGAAGCAGTCAAAATGGGTAAATTGGGTGTTTTTTATTTTTCGCTTAATGTTTCTTTCTGAACGAATATATTAATTTCTTTTGTAAATAATAAACAATTTATATGTTCATGGAGAGTTTCTATGCTTCTATAATGCAAATTTTTGCCTATAAATCAATTTTTCAAACTAACTTTTGAGTGCTTGTCGCGGCTCAACCATTTGGAATATCCACGTAGGTTATTAGACAAAATTTTCTTAGAATTGTCTTAAGAGCTTATTTTCGAAGTTTCGACGTTTCCTCCCCGGACAACCTGTATGTATTTAATCTATGTATCAAACGTATATTATATATTTTACAATAATTCCGGTAAATGATTAAAGAAGCGAAAGAGCTACACCATCTGAAAGTGCAAAATTGTTTCGTTATTAACTCAATGGTTTCGTTATGAACTCAGGATAATGAGGACTCTATGGATAATGAGGAATAATGAGGGACTCTATGAAAGTGTTACTTTTAAATTTGACGAACCTAACATACACATGCAATCAATCTTTGCATCACGATATCACTTCACTAAAGTTTGAAAAGGCCGTTTCTCTTTTTTTACTCACAGCATTTTATTCAGCGCATCACTGTATTTATTCACTCCGGTAATCAGTGCGGAGTCATCATGTTACAGCAATGTTTCGCAGAGAGCAGTGTATAATCCCACAGGTGACTGAAAAAGAAAAAAATATCGTTAATATGCTTAAATAGCGTTGAATTAATATCTGGTTGTAACGGCGTGAAACTGTTGTGTTGCCTACACGCACAATATTTATGTTACGTCTCAGACTATCTTACACTAACGAGTGCAGATTAACATTATCATCACTTGTCAACTGGCCTAGGTTTACCCGCGCGACCATCTCGGATTTCAATGGATGCTTGTATGCAGAGCCTCACATGTATGGAACAGTTTTAGAGATGTAGAGATAATAATAATAATAATAATAATAATAATAATAATAATAATAATAATAATAATAATAATCATATTTAAATCATTTATGTGGCTTAAAAGGGGAAGAATGAAGCCAGAATCGGAAGCACTTGTAATAGCTGCCCAAGATCAGGCCTTGAGAACACGACATTATGATAAAGCGGTTCTCAAAATTTCCCAAGATGATAAATGCCGCATTTGCCTGGAGCAAGTAGAAACCATTGATCATATTGTCTCAGCTTGTCCAATCCTAGCAAAGACGGAATACCTGAAAAGACATGACAGGGTGTGTAGCTACCTCCACTGGCAGATCTGTACCGCCCTCGAAGTTCCAAACACATGCCCCAAGTGGTACGAACACTCACCAAAACCGGTGACATCTGTTGGATTGTGTACGATATTGTACGACCAACAAATTCAAACTGATCGCACGATAGCGGCAAACAAACCGGATATAGTTATCCGGGATTTGGCGAAAAAATCGTGTTTACTTATCGATGTTGCTGTACCTTGCGATCAAAACGTCGTTACCAAGGAGGCAGAGAAACGTCTTAAATACAAGAGTTTGGAAATCGAGATTAGCCGAATGTGGGGCGTAAAAGCACAGGTCGTCCCGATAGTTATCGGAGCTCTGGGATTTGTTCCGCAAAATTTGAGTAAGAACTTGTCTAAACTCCCAGGTAATTCAAAAGACTGGGAAGTGCAAGAAATTGCTTTATTTGGAACAGCCCACATTTTGCGTAAAGTATTGTAGAGGCACTGATAGTCACCGGATCTGCTCCTTAGGTAGCTTGTTGCAGCCTGGAGTAGATTTTATATTCAGCCGACTCATAACATCTTTAGTCGTGATGTAATGGAATAATAATAATAATAATAATAATAATAATAAACACTGATATAATTTCAAATATGAACTAAAATCATCGGTAATTAATCAGTCATACTAACTTAACATCGTCAGTGAATTAATGAAGACAAAAAACGCACCCCTTTGTGGAAAGTTTCTTAACTAGAAGTTCTATAACATCACATATTTCCTTGCATTATTTCCACATTTGTAATTTTAGAAAATTCAGAAAGTTCAAAGAATATAAGACCTGCGCTTTTCTTGTAAGCATTCCTTGTTTTATCCGTGGGAAAAAAAAGTGAACGATTTTTGAAAAAATGTATGTTTATATATATATGTATATATATATATATATATATATATATATATATATATATATATATGCATATATATGTATATATATATATATATATATATACAAATGTATGTTGATATATGTGATATGTATAATGATAATATAATGTGATACTCCGACATCGTGCGAACGATCTCCATGAAAGTTGGCACTTCTACGTGTTTTTTCACCTAGAAGGTTTACGTGGTGTTAATTCCGTTATAACTCCACAACATGGCGCTGTAGAACAAAACGAAATATTCATGTCAAATGCAACCTGCAACAGTCGGCAGCATTTTGAACCTATGTCGTTAAATAACTCCTAAACAAAGCGCTCTGGAGCATTAAAAACTAAAACTTTAAGGCGAAGGTCCTCAGAGGAACGTTTCTCAAACCGTAATATATGTGAGCTCTGCCTGAACATTCTATTACATTTTTGCTGGTCCGGCGCTTTTCGATATTACCTCCGTTGCTCAGAGACGAGCAGAATCTGCAACTAAATGTGAATGAGAGGGACAGAGAGAGGCAGAGACAGACACACACAGAGACAGTCAGACTGAGACAGAGAGAACCGAAGAGACAGAGAGAGGGAGAGGGAAGGGAGAGACAGAGAGAAAGGGAGATGGAAGGGGAAAGACGGAGATGAAGGGCAGAACAACGTCTGCCGGATACCGCTAGTTTTTTCATAAATTGCATTAATTTCAAGCACCCCTTATGCGAAAAGAATTCTTTTTGCAAAAAATTATACTTGATCTTTCTTAAAAAGCTTATTTTTAGAACAGATTTTGTTCTTTTTGCAATTTTCAAAAATACAGTGTTCGCCGGAAACGAGACCAGCACTAATTTTTTTTACCGTCGTTTGATACAAAGAGAAATTTTAAAGAAAAAAATGTTGAACATTTTCTGGAAATCAGTTGTTGAAAAAAGAAACAATTGCTTATATTTCACACAAAATTACGCGAAAACTACTCTTATTTTCGAGGAGTTGTACATTACCGTATTTCAAGATGTGTCTTTCAAGAACAGATTTCATTAAGGAACGTTAATATCTACAATACCGTAGTTGTAGGAAGTCGACGAAAAAAATCAACTTTTGAATTTTCGAGAAAATCACGGATTACAACGAAAATGAGACCTGCCATTCCCTTAAGCGTTGTTTGTTCAAGGACAAAGTTTAATCAAAACTTTTGGAGCCAATTTTTGAGAAAATGCTACAAATGTTGAGGCTTCATATTAAGTACCCCCAAAATGAAAATACCCGTTTTAAACTCAGAGTTACTCGATTTACTTTAAATTGATTGAGGAATTTCACTAGTGGAGAAAATCGCCTAAACGGCATCGGCGCCAGTTCTCATCACAAACGAAGTGACAGGCATTTCGCCGTCAAAGATTTTTAGGTATCAAGAAACCACGAAACATGGATTCTGACTGCACAACTTTTAAGTAATTTATTATATGTAGCAACAAGATAGAGAGTGAGAGCAAGAGTAGAGAGAGTAGCAACAAGAGTTTTTCTTTCGAAAATTACCCTTTTTCTGGCACGCAATTACAATATTTTCTCTTCTTACAAAATAAAGACGAGAGTAAAAAGTCAGCAAGAATTCGTGCAACCCGGAATACATGTTTTCTGTTTCCTAACCCATTGATCGTGCACTTGGAAACGGTGCGACTTAGAGACTTTATAGTTGATTTTAGGGTACCTGGAAGAGACCGAAATTACGGCTTGTAATCCGCAAAACGATACCATTTTGAATCCTCTATTCCAATTTAGCTCTACATTTTTGGTAATTACATAAGGTAAACCAAACACGTGCGATGTCCAAATCTACAAAAAATTAAAACGACTATTTGATATCCTGTGCAATTTAATAGCACGAGCCTAAGTCTTTTTGTTTGTTAATGAGAGCTTAGTAATGACATTTACCAAACACAGTAATGGTTGTTGTAATGCACAGGACCTGCCCTTTCGAAGTTGAGTTTCAGCGTGAAGCTTGTTTCACACTGAAAACGACTTACAAACTGCATGATGTCCTCAACGGACTAACTATTCCGTTGGAACGAACATTTCTCGTCAATAATACAATAAACATCTCTTGCAGAAATTAATACACTGCTTTGCTCGTGATTACATCTTCACTACGTAACGAATATTTTGATAGGCAATACAACGAGAGCTTTGGAATTTATCTCAGAATTTCCAAAGCAAGAGTTGTATTTAATAGGACTATTCCACGAATGAAATTACGTCTAACAGAGTTCCAAAATGTGCCAAATATTAATATTATATTAATTTACTTTCTTCGATTACCTTTCATATTTTGCTAGTTCTACCATTTTTAAAATTAAATGTTGAAGGAACTTCTTTATTTTCATTCACAGTCGTGTTAGATTCTGGAACAGATGTGTTTGTCTTTTTTTATTTATTATCACTGAATGGTGTTGTTCATTGATTTTCAGATAGGGGTTTAATGATAATGTTGTAGCATCGTCTCTTGTATTATTTCAGTAGTGTACAGACCTTTTGCGGCTCTCACACGGAACCAATCTTTATAAATGTGGTCTCTAAAGAAAGTAATTTCACAGAAACATGACGAATTGCACTTTGACTTTAAACAATGAAGGATGTGTTAAAAAACGCATCTAAATATTCATGTCAAATATACTTTATATTCTTCTCCGTGTTTTCTGGAGCTTTGCGAGTTATTTAATTGATTTTATCGTCAGACACGTCAACTGAATCTTGCCATATTATTATTGAAAATAACTGAAAGCAATGTTAAAATCAAAAAGATTATATTATACACACGTGGTTTATTGCACACACCGGTGGATACACATTAACTCCTAAGAGACGTGAGTCGGAGCTTAAGATTGGCCTGTAGGTACCAGAGGTAAGAAACATCGGATAGAACAAGTGATAATGTTCTTGCGACACACCGTCCTGATTGGAGCACATTATATGTATAGTTAAACACTATTGGTTTTAATTTCACGAGTGGAATAGTCGAAATAATGTACACAAAATGAATGAAAAACTGACTGCGAGAACAGAATAGTCTCCTCTACTGGAAACGGGAAAGTGAAATTCTGAGGAGCAGCAAAGTTTACTTAACGAAACAAAACATTTCTTAATCAACAGCTACGACCACACAAGCATCAAAGAAATAACGCAACTCCAGCGAATAGTAGCGGAGTTCTAGTGAAGCTTTGGCGGCGCTCCCCTCTGCCGGAGCGTACCATTCTGCTGCCATTGTTTCCTCGTTACGTAGGCGCTTTCGCCGTTTCACGGAACACAAACACAAATTTTGCCTTTAAACAATGGCCAGTTCTTCCAATTACAAGGAGAGGTTGACACGCAGAGCCGCAGCCCGTTTGCACTCGCGCTCGGCCCCGCGCCTGCCCGGCAGTATGTTTTAAATTTGCACTAGACTTGTGCATGGGACTTATTTAAGACCTATCTGATTGGACAGTGAGGCGGCGCACGAAACGCAAGCGACACATCTCTCTGAAAAACTCACTTTGAAGAGAGACAGACAGCTGTAGACAACTGCTGCATTCGAAAAGGGTAGTAGCAGGGCGCTTGTGAGGATATTGGTGAGGTTTATCAAAGAACAATTAGAGACACCAAACAGTTAAAAAAGATATAATTTATGTAATCCGAATTTAATAGTAATCCTTAACTGAAAAATTTTGGGGCAGTTTATTAGTGAAAAAAAATTACGTACTTATTTAAGGGCTTCTCATACTTTTTTAAGAAATATGGGATACGTATTTGATACTTGAGGGAAGAAAAAAATTTTTAGGCATTTTAGTGGGAAACAAATTTAGACATATATTAGTAAGAGGAATTACTTTCATTCTTCTCATTTGACGTCCATGTTTACAAAACGGGTTGCAAGTTATATCTCATTTATTTCACACCTCGAAGTAGAAAATTCAGCCCAAACTCTTTTTTTACATCAATCAACTTTCATAAACCATATTAATATTCTCACAAGCGCCCTGCCACTACTTTGTTCGAATGCAGCAGCTATCCACAGCTATTTGTCTGTCTGCCCCTTCAAAGAGTATGTGTCTTAGAGAAATATTGCGTTTCGTGCGCCGCCTCAGGAAGTTCTAAAATAAGTCCCATGCACAAGTCTAGTGCAAATTCAAAACATGCTGCCCGGCACGGTGGCGTCATATGGGTGTAATCAGAACACAGACGAGAGTAAGTTTATAAATAAACTAGGCCGTAGTCACAAATAACAAATTGCACTGCTTACAATTAACTAAATAAACAGAACCCACTGCTAGGAGAGATATTTTACCGAACGGCTACCATGCTGCTTTACTCTGAGACCTAATGCATGTCTCGCTAGTCACGACAATGAATTGCCGGCCACTTGCCCACGTGCGCCACTCGCACAATCTTACGCGCAACCACCCACCGACGCTGCTGAGAAACAAGAAGAAGGAGGCATTGTTTTCGTGCCCTTATATAGGCCCTTCGGCGCTACCCGCCGCCCCCATTGCCTCCACCATACCACGCCGTGTCCGAGCTTGGGCAGAATTTCCCAAATCTTCTGCGCCCTTTGTTAAACATCCGGCCATCTGCCGCGTGTTTGCCACCGTTTTAGCGCGCCACGACGCTACAACGGTGACCACAAGCACCGGTTCGCAGTTGCAAATCTCGCGTCGAGAGAAACAATCCTGTGTCGAGAGAAACAGATACCGGCGACGGATTCACAAATTCTGTGGACACGGGGTAAAAGTTCTTAAGTCAATTTTTGGCAAAATTTGGTTAAGTACTGAAACTAGAAGTTAAGGGTCTATATTTTATTTTAGTAAAACGACCGAATTCAAATGTTGCCTCCTTAACGAGAAAAAATATTAAGAAATAGCGTTTAGCGTAGGAACAAGCGTAGTCTCAATCATCTAACCCTTGTTTTCTCCAAACTGAGATTTTTGACTTAAGAACTTTTACCCCGTGATCACAGAATTATTTCAGGGGGTTGGGGCAGTTTCATTTTGCATTCCTCCCCTTACAGGTTCGTTCAAGAAAAACGACATATGAGAACTCCTTCTTGGAATGCTGTTCGCTGAGGCTTAATGGGAAATTCTTTTAGAAGGTGATGCAAAAAAAATATGAATTTCTTTAATAAATTGCGTGAAATCCTTTTCAAAAATTGGAAAGTTGGCTTTGGGGAGACGTTTTTGAGGCGTCCTCTCCACGGATCTGCGACTGATCGGTGTCGCAGTGGCTTACATTCTGCGAGCCTCGACAAAGAGCAGAGAAAATCATACTTCTTTTGGCTCATATTCTCATACTAACTCTCTAATCTACAACTGAAGTCCTGAATGAGAATAAAGTCATTATGTTTAATGTTTTAAGAGAATTTGTAACATGAAATCAAAGATAATATGGAAATAAATAGCCAATCGCATTCATCCCTGTGAAGTAAGTTATTCCATGATATTAATGAGGCACAAACAACATGCTTTTACTTCAGTTTTCCTAACGTGGACGATGATCATTGTTACACCTGCCTTATAAGATGAATGTTTTTAACAGTGGTAAGCACACATTTCTTAGGCCACGAGCCCCATTGAGGACGTTCGCGAATTAATTAAAAATATTCATTTTATAAAGCAGGGGGGGCTGATAAAATACTAATGGCATCGGCCACGTTACAAAAAACGAAGATACACCACGATTCATTTTATACGTTGTAGGCTAATTGGGCATTATGCCTCATTACATTGGGCGCTGCCATGTTGCAAAGAACCGGGCGAATTCGGGTTTACTAAGCAAGTTTCAAGAGATTTGTTACGCTTCAAACTCTCCCTAGCCAATACGCGTGGACGCAACGTTGCCAGATTGCGAGCTCTTTCCCCACCACTATTACAAAATTCTCCCAAATAATCTCTCCAATGAAATAAATTCCCCAACTTTCAAACGAAAAATATTCTCCAAATTACGTGTGTGACGAAGGACTTGAGCTGTCCTAGGCGATTCCATTGGCTTACGTTCAAATCAACCAATCATCAAGCTACCCGAAGCCCTATATGGAGGCGTTATTTTAATAGCCGTACAACTCCAGTTTTTTGAGAAATTGAGTTAACTTCATTTTAAAGTCCGCGCAAGTATTATACATTTATTCTGAAAGTGATATAACTCCAAGTTCTTTCTGTAGACGACACAGCGCATCACAATAAAAGAGAATCACAGAAGATTTCAATCTATTTATTTTGATAGTGGTACAACTCCAGTGGTACGGCTATGAAGTTTTCTACAAGTCTCGTGATGAGAGATTTTCGAGATATTTATAGTGTCTGCAGCAATATGATGAAGAGCTTGATCAATATTTGGTAATAGGAACAACAAAAATAATATAATTACATCGCATATTTTTTTATTTAACACAAATTAAACAAAATGGTGTGTGTAACTGGCTAAAATTTAGAGGGATTAGACTTGTCAAACAAGTCGTTTATGAAAATGTGGAAGTAAACCTTAAATCAAGACATTGGTTTTTACACAGTACACTTTCAAGCCTCTAGTGGATGAAGAACTAAGATTTTCAAAAACTTAAATAATCCGCTTCTACAACAGCAAAGAAAGGTTGATGAGAAGAAATAGGATATGCTTGATTTGTTTCCATTCATTTCAAGCATTAATAACGCTTATTTCATTGATCTGCAGGTAGGAACCCGACGATTTCAAGATGAAGAAAATTGAATGTCTCTCAACAGTAACATTAAATTAATATTTAATCTAATTTAATAAATCGATATTGTCTTCATTTCCAACTTTTCTTTAACCGATATCTACCGATTTGGCCCACCAACCTCATTACGGTGGTATAACTCCTTCACAGGCCCAATATTCCGCGAAGAATACAGTAAGCTTATTCATATCATCTTCAGACAAACAAGTAAATATCTTACACGAAAAAAACACAGAATGTTTTGTCTAACTCTATCCCCAATTTTTTTTATAACAATTTAACTTTAGAGCTCAATACCTCGAAATTAGTATCAATAGAGTTGTACCACTATTAAAATAACGCCTTCAATTTCAAGCAGAATTTTCGCGAAAGCTACTAGTTTTTCACACAAATGTCCAAGAATATTTTTAATGAGCTGATTGTTTTAAAAAACAGAATCTGCCTGAAACAAAAATCTCTATCTTCAATTTTGTAGTCCACCAACCTCATTTTTACGGTATTATAACTCCTTTACACCTCCAATATTCCGCGACACACACCGTATGCTTACTCATATCAACTTTAGTTACACAAGTAAATATTTTATATGAGAAAACACACACAATGTTATGTCGAACGCCATCCCCGATTTTTTGTAATCTTAACTTAGAGCTTAATATCCCGAAACTAGTGTCAATGAAGTTGTTCCACTATTAAAATAACGCCTCCGTGTTATATTCGTTTTTATTATGTTTTTCTTGCTCTATGCCTGTCGTTTCATATCCTCTTTTGAGACATAAAAATGAGTGAGAATAACGTCTATTGTTTCTTTTTTATGATTATTATTATCAATAATAATCATAATAATCCTATAATAATAATATAATATATCTAATAATAATCCTATAATAATAATAATATCAATAATAATCCCCAAACTTTTCTCCGTCCATTTATGTTCCCCATTCTTTCACCACAACGAAACAAAATCCCCATTTGGGGGACACAATTCCCCAATCTGGCAACCTGCGTGGATGGAACTAGTTTATGGCAAACCAGCAAAAGCTCTCCAATTACTGTAACGAGTCTGGTCTGACTGCAATATGCGTGGAAAAGTCAGGCTAACTGAAAAAGGCTAGATAATTTTCCAATCTTCTCTGTTCTTTGTGAAATGGATACGTTCTTTGCAGTAAGCCTAGTTTTCCAGTTAGTCTAAATTTAAACATTAAATTGGTAGAGAAAAAGAAAAAAGTTAATTAGTAAACTCTTCTTTGTAACAAAGAATGAGTTACCTAATGTAATATAATTTTTTTGGAAAAAAGAAAAAATAATTCCAGATTTCAAGGAATTTCACTTAATGTTCGAAGTTCTGAGTTAACGAATGATAATATTATCATTTGACAGTGGCAATCTTAGTTCTTTTCTAACGTTGTTCCCTGGTCAACAACTTTCAGCAGATGATGATATGAACAGGAAAAGCTGTTACTTGTAGTAAATGTTTTTCTCACAAATGTCTGTGTAGACTTTTACTTCAATGTATCTTCATAAAATGAGCTGATGAGCTCTTTAGAGAACAGCAGTGACATAACATTTTACGTAGGGCGATTCTCTTCACCCTACAAACTCTTCACCAACCTCTACTGAATATTGTATCTCTTGGGCATTTTGTTGCAATGTCTCATTTTGCGTTATTCTTATTAATAATAACTAGAAATTACCTGTCGGTTAGTAACTCTCATTGCTAGTTTAAAAGAAACGAACGCGTTCACAATTTTTGAATCATCCACACAGACTAACAGTTGCTCGAGACGGAAACGACAAGCAGAGAGAAAAGATATCAATAAAGACACTATCCCGGTCCAGGAACCCAGAGTATCTTTATCGGGTTCTGTTGTCCTTCAAATATCAACAAGAGCAGACTTAATAAATCGAGAATAATCAAAAGCCTACCGAAAATGTAATAGAAGTAAGTCAGCAATGCAAATAAGTATTTTAGAGCGATTCTTTTTACTTTTCAAATGTTAACCAGGTTTTCTTGGCACCTTGTTTCAATATTCAACTGTGTAAAGTAAAATAAAGTAAAAGTAGAGTTGCGGGGAATTCAAAAGGATAATACTTGTATCCCATATATCACGTACAGTTTTATGTCTATTTGGTTTTACTAATTCCGTTTTTTGTTGTACTGTTTTACGATAAATAAAACAAATTAAATCCTTTTTCTAGTACAATATACAGCACTTATCCCTCACCCCAAAAAACTAGCTTTTTAATGGAATTACTTAACTTCTGCTAACAAAACGTTTTTCACATGCCGAAAAGTGGAAACTCCAAGTAAATGCACATAGTGTTGTCATGATGCGCAAACATTAATTTAATAAGTTATGCATTTTCCTTGATAAAACACTTATATCAATCCATTTAACGATCTGATACTACAAAAACCAACTAACAAGAAGTGTTCTCCGATAAAACATATTTGAATGCTATATTTTAACTATAAAACTCAACTACATTATTAGGATCACGCACACAATGTTCTGTGAAACAATATTGTTATCTTATTAAAGGTAATAGTGAATTTAGTCATTATACTTCAAGAAATGCAATCCCTTCAAATTTCTAGCTGTAGGTTCGGGCTTAACGAATTCACTGATATTCACTAGTGTGTCTGTGGGTTTTGCTGAACATCCGGATATACTAGTCCACCGATTGGAACTTGCAATTCTGTTGACACTGTTTTGGCGACCTTCCAATAAACGGGCTTCGCTTTTATGACACACCCCTGATACAAAATTACTTCGAAGAATCAATTTAGGAAAATAAAACATTAAAGTCATTTTAATGGAAAGATTAAATTAAAATGTACTCGTTAGTACAAATTGGAACATTTTATTGTTAACATTCTCGCAACACCACCACTACAATAACGAAAATGGCAGCTGAGAGTACGCCAATTATATATTTTGTATATCTTATCTCAAATAATGTATTGGAAATCGTCCAAAGAATATTTATTTATCCTTAGAGAACAGCAGTGACATAACATTTTACGTAGGGCGATTCTCTTCACCCTAGAAACTCTTCACCAACCTCTACTGAATATTGTATCTCTTGGGCATTTTGTTGCAAAACGCCTCAGCAAAGAACTACTGATTTTTATGGACATCAAAGGACAACCAGCCAAGTCGGCATATTCTAGCGCGACGAGTTACACAGTGTGCTTAACTTCACGAGAAGGAAACTCTAATTTTCTGGAGAAACACAACGACAAAATGACAAGTTTTACGAGTAAATTCTGTCGATTAAGATCAGCAAAACTACTGTTCTCTTCCTCACAACCCGAAGCCCTTGGCTGTTGATGCAGCCCTTTTTATAGATACGACATGCACCAATGCTCGGGGAGAATACTGGCCAGGACTAGTTGTGTAGAATGTTAGTAATTAAAAATGTATGTATTTCATTACTTGCAAGTCAGCATTTAATAGAAACAAGTAAAGGGTTATTTTGTTTGCCATCTCGATACGAACCCTTTGGTAAAGAATTTATATGAGTGAAATACCCGAATATTTCCTCTCCCTTCGACAATGGATACAATGTTTTTGAAAATCTCTTTATAGATTTCAACTAGAGGCCTGGTTGATCCAAAATTTTGAACAAAAGAACAAAAAATGGGTTTCCAAAACGTTGCGAGCAAACTGTACAAGAACATTAAAAACATCTTGTCTAATAATACAATAAATTATTTTATCAAAAATCGTCTTTATGAATACCGCAATATCACAGAATTATACTTCCAGTATACATGGATACATGTTACAACACTTCTTAACATACCAAGAATATAAACAAAAAGTTGGTTTTACAACGCAACGCTTGTAAGTCATCTATACTCTTCCTTTGAGCCTTACTTCCGTTTGACGGTAGCTGTGACGTAAGTAGAGACGCACCAGTTAAGGCATTTCAGCCAGCTCGCACTGTGAATGCTCGTCCATGTGAATGGACGGAATTGGTATACCGTGAAATAATTGCATTTTTGAGTGAAAATATAAACTCTCATTTTTTTAAATTTTTCCGAATTCCTGGATATCTCACAAATCTATAGACACCACTCAGATAGCCGGTTGGTAGGTTATTTGAATTTTGGGACGCAATAGAAATTAGTAACATAGATTAAGGATTGTAAATAAAAACACTGTAAATAATTGTTCCTTCTATTCCCCAATCAAAGATAATGTAAAAAAATTCGAAGTACAGAACATGGAAATGTTTAAAGACAAGCAGTTTAACCCAACCTTGTAAAAAGGAAATATTTTAATACTCAAGATATCTATTTAGTACATAATGTCTATTCAAGATTGTATTGCAAAGTTTTAAAGCTTTGATAGTAATACGATCATGAAAGTTTCATGTTTATGCACAAAATTTAAAACTTTACTGTAAACCTTTTTAAATTATATATTTTGAAAGAAACGACGGAATTATAGCGTTGATCGAAGTCAATTTCATAATATATCGTACTGACACAGAAGTTCAGAATAGTAGCACTTCGTAATATACCTATTTTCACGTGAAATCAATGTCTTATTAAAGTTGAACTAGAGCTTTAAGTGTGTCGCATAAAATAGGCAACGCTGACGAGAACGGAAGCAATTGTTTGTAATAGTGAGAAAATATATTCCCTTCAAAATGTTGCCAGTCGTAAGAACAGCGTAAGAACAACCCGGGAAGGGAACCAGGGCCTTAGCCAGAATTATTTCTCGGGAGGGGCTTCTAAAATTTTAAAAAAATGGATAATACGAGATTTATTATAATATCTTTATCGGATTTGTTTAAAAGAGATGCTCTTAAAAATGACACATCACCATGATTTTAAACACATTTATACATTATTTCCACATAACAATATTTCGAATTTCGACACAATATTTAATTTATTATTTTCTATTCCAATAATCCAAACTACAGGAGGCATCAACTACAAAATCAATTTTCTGATCTTCTTTCCGGCCATAATGTCAATCATTTTGTCCACAGTGATATCCCTATGAATTGAAATAATGGCTAGTGCACTGAGTCTGTTATTACGCATTACACTACGTATAAACCTTTTTGCACTCTTCGTTGTAGAATATGACCTCTTCACACTAGCAGTTGTTACTGGCAAGGTAGCTAAGATAGTAAGTATCTAATAGCACGTAAATATACTGGATCGCCGTTATCTAAGACTTCCAGTTCCTCGAGGTCAGCATCTATGGTGAAAGCTTTTTTACACCATAGTTCATACTCAGCTTTTACTGCAGAGAGTGATGTTCTGATATAAAGTATGGAGCTAAATTTTCCGACTTGTTCATTTCATGGATGGAAGCGAAGCCTGGAAGAAGCACCTGGAAACTGGGAAGAATGTCTTCATTTGAAGTAAATTTGTCTGTCTGTACTTTTACACATGTCGATATATTTGGATAAATTTAAACTAATAAATAAATAATGAATTAATGAAATAAAAATATTTAGATTTCGGGGAGGGCTTCAGCCTCTCGAGCCACTCTCCTGGCTACGTTCCTGAAGGGAACAGTATCTCCTTCCCTGGGCATATTCGTAGCGCACCCAACGGTCCCCAGGCCCAACCCGCGCCCGCCCGCGTGCACAATAGCGGCCCAACCGCCGCGCCGGATCGGTCTCCCGCGCGCCCGTCGAGCTCACGCTAAATTTAGGCGGATCGATAAGCCGCGGCCACGTCCGCGTGTTTTTGGAAACTTATAAGCGGCTGCCGCCCAAATCGCTGACCGCGACCCCGCCATCTTTGACCCCCGCGGCCCCCCCGCACCCCTTCCGGGAGCCCCGTCCCGCCGCGGGGGGCCGTTTCGCGAGCTGGGTGGGTGTGGATGTGCCCGCAGCCGGGTCTCCCGTCGGCGGCGCCGGCGAGTCAGCGGTGGCAGGTGGCTCGGCTCGGAGCCTCCTCGTCGCCGCCGCCGCCGCCCCCACCGCCGCTGACGCCGTCGCCGTCGCCGACCGCCGCGCGCGCAGGGAATCAATATGGGTTTTCGATGTTCGCCGCCAGAGCACTCTAGCGCCATTTCCCGCCGCCATATTTGTAACGTTGCCAGTTCGCCCCAGTGATCCAGCTGTGGAGGCCGCGATGGACGGCAGAAACCCCCGCGAGGTGTTCTAAGCGACAAATGTGAGCGTATTCTGAGCCGGGCGCCCGATTCCGCTCCGAGTGAACCAGCAGACATCGTTCCGTGAGTGACGCCCGCGCCGTTGGAAGCTTCCGACGAGGTCAGTGCTTTTGGAGTCGTGCAGTGGCTCAATCAATAGTGTTGTGTTAAACATCAGTGCGACGTATCCGCACCCACAACGCGTGTGCGACGACAGGTCCCTTTTCCCCCCGTCCGAACCGACCTCTGGGGGAAGCAAAGGACCTGTGGTTATTTTTTTTCTTTTATTCGCTGTCACCAGAGCGTCCCCCCTGCTCTTCCAGGACGCCGCAAGAGAGTCGCACGTCCGAGTCGTAGCAGCGGTTTCCTCCTGCGCCATCGCCCCGGAGGGAGCGTGGAGGAGGGCCGGAGAAATTCGATAGTCGCCGCGGGGGCGGTGCGTGGGCGGCGAGCGTGGGCGGCGAGCGGAGGGGAGGGGGGCGGGGCGCGGGGGAGGAGGTGGGGGCGGGGGTGCACGCAGCCTCCGGCTGGGCCTCGGGGGCGACGCGGGGCGGCGAACAGGTGGCCTGCCGATTGAGTGGTGGCCGTCCGCGGCCGCTCCTGCGGGCGATGTATGTCACGGGTTCGCGTGCGCCGCCCACGCCCCCGCCCGCCCGCCCGCCCGCCCCGCCGCCCGCGTTGCGCTGACGACAGCCCCCCGGCACGGCGGCGGCGAAAAAACCCCGCAGGATTCCTACATTCCGCTTGCGCAATCGACGGATGACACTTGTGATAATGCGGGCGAAAGAAGCCGCTACCCACTGCGAGTCCCGGTTTCACCTGATGAATTTGCAAACACAAAGAATTTTCTCCAATAAAATCATTACACTAATAACCCTATTATAACGGTCTAAAGAATTTGCTGTTTGAAAACTACAAAAAGAATTTTGACGCTCACGTCCCTTGGTACCTTAAAAGTTCACGATTATATCCACTTCGCCAACAATACGTATCTAATCTGGTGTATCATTAGTTGGACGTGATAATGGAGTGTCGGTCCATCTATTGACATCTATCGTTAGGTTTTGTCCTTGATTAAATCTGAATTTTTCATGATAAACACATTTATTACACGGTTCTTTTGGCAAAATCAGGTCAGATTTATTTCCGTTAAAGAATTATGACATTTAATAATTATACATAAAAGAAACGGTTATTATATATTGTTTTTTATTATTTTGTCCTAAAAAGTATTTAAAACATCTTGAACATTTTTTAAAAATTACTACTCATTGTTGGCGTACTACTGACTATTATTTAATATTTTGATGCAGTACTGACCAACGTTTTTTGTATCCGTTTAACCTTTTTTGAAGACATTCATATCAATTGCTGAAAAAATGTGCGTTACTATTTTGAAGTTGATAACGATTCTGTAATAATATAACAAATTTATGGTCAGTTCAACTCAATCCTATCGTTAGTGTCATCGTAGATGTATTTAGGCAAAACTTTACCCCTAGCATTTCAGATTTGTTTTTCTTAACGACTACGATACACTGCGTAGGACAGCCCATTCTGGGATGAAATATTTTATGTTTCTTGAAGACGTATAAGCCCAATATTTATAATTCCGAGGATACATTTTCAGTGATTTTTACGATGACTGTTTATTATTGATGTTACATTAAAAAAGACATCAAAATTAGAAAAAGAATAAGAATAAAATGCACACAATGTTTCCAAGTTTCCACATTACTTAATATTCTTTTGCTTTCTTACTATTGAGTTTCAGCTCACTGCTGAAATCAGCAAATAACGCAAGTACCTAGGCGAAATGTCCATATCTGATAAACTGAGAATTAGCCAATTGCGAATTGAAAAAAATTCCTTGGAGCAAAATTTCAATTTAAAACTTTTTCAACCTGAATAAGAATCTCCTGTATGCTCTACAATCTTCGGGTGATGCTTTTTGGCGTTCACATACAGATTATCAGTATTTACTTATACGTTTGATTAAAACTCTGAATGGTTTCTTTACTTCTAATTGTTGAACTCGGTACAATAAAGATTCTCTTCATTTTTGCATCAAATATCAAGAGAGTGAAATGTAAATGTAGTGATTCTTGGTGTGCAGTCCGACGACAATTTTCAAAGAAAAAATTAGCATCAGAATATTATTTCGTTTCCACTTTACTATTTCTCAGATTCCTACAAACTAATGAAGACAGAATAATGGGAGGTCACGTTGCCTTCAACAAAATGAGTATGGTACTTTTCAATTTCATTCCATGGGCTATGCAATGAACTTTTTAATTTATCAATATCTTGGAACCCTTACTTTAGTTGCAATATTATCAAATCCGATTCTGTAAAAATGGTAAAATATAATGTATATCTTTCAATGGTATTGATCACATAAATATTTCAATATGTACACACATTTTCCGGAAAGTTGTGAGTTTCATTATATTTTGCCCTTGAGTTGTTCGTATTTTATTATTCTATTATATTAATCTCAGTTTTCATCAGTAAGATAATGTAATTAAGAGATAAACGAAATTACAACCTTCCTACATTCAGTTTGAAACATAATAGTGCACAGTTTGTAGTCAGTATGCTGGCTATAAAATATAACTTACTGTTTATTCTATTCGCTTAAACTTGTATTTTAAAAGGTACATTTAAAGTGTGGTTTAATTCGTGAATATTTCGAGCAAACGAGTAAAGGGGGCAACAAACTGTATTATAACTGACCTGCCGCAACATTTCGAACATAACGTTTCAATTTTTTTCTATTTACAGACTTTTACCAATGTTCACAAGAAATGCACATTTACTGGATTGGTTTTTCACAGCAGTTCGGCCATTCACGTTAATCGAGATTGGTGTCGGGAAAGATCATTTCAGAAGATTTTGTTTGTGAGAAAACCTATCATTATCTTAAATCATACAACGCAACTACGTACCTATGTAATGGAAATTACTGTTAACATAAGAAAAATTAATGTAAAAATATCTGTAGCCTGCATAAAACTTACGTGAAACGCCTAAACAACTGTCGATTTTGTAACAGTGATTTCATTTAGTCGATTTTAATTATTCATCATGCTCCTTGAAGACAATTTCACTTCTGATATATTTAAGGCATCATAAACGGATGGTTGACTAATCATAATTTTTTTTTAATAAAATTCTGGCCCTCAAGGAAATGTGCGCAGATAAATTTCTTTCCCCACACGTCATATACAGTTTTTACTGTTTTTTTGACAAATAAATAAATAAATAAATAAATAAATGAATACCACAGGGGAAGAACAGGGAATGCCACAAAACGGAGAAAAACTAATGTTAATCTTTGAAGACTAATACTTCTGTATCTAGACCATTGTCATAAAAAGTTTCATAGTCAAAATACATTACTTCAATCTTTAAATAATATTCTTTAACTTCTGCAAGCCCCAATTTCTTTGGGGAGAAACAAGGAATGTCCAATTTACCCGCCTGAATGTTCGAGACCAATAACAAAAATAAATGAAAAAATCTGTACCACTTTAGACGGAGAATAATGATTTTGTGTTCTCGAATTCGGTGAAGTTAATTTTGCCAGTTTCGTTACTTAGTTTTATTTTCTGGTTTATTGCTATATTTTCTTTTGTCGACGCTTTATCTGCCCCCTTTGTTTTTCTGCACTCTGGACATGCGGCAAGGTTTCAAAAATGCTCTTGCTTCTGGGACACGTAACTGTTTCAGGACTTGAAGATCTTGGAATTTTTATTGTGAGAGTGGTGTTGATCCTGAATAAGCTGGAGGCGAGTAGTAGAACTCCCTTTTTTTGTAGACCCATATCTTTCTCTTCTGAGTGTTCTCACTGCTTCCTCTTATGTCATTAAATGTCTACGGGTGAAAGACACTTCTCGGATGGTCTCGAATGGCCTAGATTTCTCGAATTGGTTGTTTCTTACATGGGAGCATCAGAAAATAGTCAAGCCCTCCTTCCGTTCTAAGAAACTGTTTCCAGTTTCGTACCATATTTTCTTCAAAATTGACAACAACGGGTTTAATTCTTCACTTTTGAAGAAGCTCTGTCCATTTACTTGGTTGTTCCATTCTATTTTTAAAATTAATCAGGCCAAAGTTTTTGTCATTCATTTTGGAACGTCCTCTAATTGGAAAGGACATCTTATCAAAGTCAAAACACTTTCTATGATACTTAAATATTATTGAATTATTGTTCTGTCGTCCTACTGAATCACAAAATATCTGCACTTCACGTACACATTCCCTAATAATATTATTCCCGATTATGTGCGCCATTCCTCTTTTTCGCATATTAAGTGTACAATCCTTTATCTTCTCCTGCGAAGCAAAACTTCAACTTTCTAATCGACTAGGATATTCCTTGTTTTTGGCATAGTATACCATTACCAACTAAAGGTATCATTAAATTCAGGGAAATATCTTTTTCGCAATTTTGTGACCTTCCTTGTTTTTCCCCTGTGGTCTTTGTTTAATGACAATGTCAAGTTACAATCTTCCAAAACTACATTTTTTAATGATGTGTAACTGTTTTATCTTGTAAATTTTAGTGAATACAATGTACATTCTATTATAAATTAAAGACATTTTGAAGTTTTTTCTTTAATCAGGGAATATTGAGAAGAAAATATCAGGTTCTATGTTATTTCAATGCCAATATGAGTGTTTTTGTCCATGTATCTCTTTCCTTTGTAGTTTCATTTCAATTTCAAGAAGATATCTTTGCATGTACTTAATGAGCCTTCACATTCCTGTTTTGTGCTGTTTCATGTCCTATTCTATTTTTCAAGGGGTATCGAACAGCATTTCCTGTAGCGTGCAACCTTTCTCAGGAATGAAATGAAGAGCATTCGATCCATGAGATCTCAAAAGAACAGTTCTGAATGAAGACAGACTATTCATTTCAGTCGGTCACAGTATTATTCCAAAACGCCGCTTAAAAGGCTTTACTGGAAGGTTTCAAACCCCTTGGAGGTTGACTAATCCACAGGGGACCTCCTGGGAGATACACAACAAGCATGTATTGTGTATGAACTATGAATTCCGTAATGATGTGTGCTTACAAGATAACTAAAATAATTTCCAAAGCTATGCAGGACGCAGAGGATATTTCACTAATTCAGTTTACTTTAGTTAATGAGTTGCTTGAGGAAATACAAGAAAGAGAGAGTAATTCGTGTTATCACTTCTGTGGATGGAACTCTCCTTACACAATTGTAAGGCAATTTACCTGTATCTCATGCGGCACCTGTAAGGCGATTTACCTGTATCTCATTCAAGCTGAATCTTATTTATACCCAAGGAAATTATTTCAGTGTTGTGGGCAATCTAACCTATATCTGATGTCCGTAACTCCTGGTTTCGAAGACTCCAGGTCTCTATACCACGAAAAGCCATTGGTATAAATTGGAATAATCAGTGGGACTGACTCAGCTTCCTGCTTATTTTAGCAAATGTAATTTGAAACATATTCCACTTTTAAGTTTCCATTTCTTCCTTTTCGTTCCAGGAGGGATGAAAGATGTCAAAGTGGACCGAAGAATAGAACATTCACCATTGAGATGGAATCATTGTAACACTTTATTTGAAGACATTTCTTGATGTTTATTCGTTTTATCCATCACTTAAGTCTTCAATTTTTTCCACATTGTCCATAAAAAAAACAAGTATTTCGATTATACGAGTTTTTATCTCAAAAATTTAACTTGTTACCATTATTATTTTAGAGGTTAAAAGCAATGTTTCAAGTGAAGAAAATAGGTTATTATCAAATCGTACGTATCTATAATTTTTTATTGCAGCAAGTGTTCGAATATGTTTCAATCTCATCATGAGACTACAGACAGTCCTCCTGGAGCGTACATTCAATATTAATGCGAAATGAACAACTCATCGAGAAGGACGACACGAAAGAGATTCAGGTCACATTTCGCTTCTTGTTTTCGCAGTTAACGTGAAGGAAACTTTCCAAACTGTGACCATATGGCTTTTATTCATTCAGTCGCCCTAATTTGAAACCCCATAGATAAACATAGCGAAGAAATTTTCCTATCTGCACGGGGAGTATGGACAGATAAACGACATCCTCGACGACGGCGTCTTCTTTCTAAAGAGTATTAAGCCAACCATGTCTTTACGACTCCTCAAGATCCCACCACCACTACTACTACCACCAACACCTCTCTCTTCTTCTTTCGCTTCTCTCAGCAGCCGCCCATAAAGAACCAGTAAAGCTCAGCGGCGTCCTCTCTGTGCCAGCAGGAAAAGCTAGCCCCCCGCAGGTGCCTGTAGAGAATCCTCGCAGGCGAAGCAGGAGGAGGAGGAGGCGGAGGCGCGAAGGACGAGGACAAGGACGGCGCCGCGTGCGTGCGTGCGAGGGACGGCGATTCGCAGCGATGGGTATTTTGGGACACGTGAGTTACAGCGAGAGGGCAGTGTTTCTCACAGGTTATGGCGTCGCGATTCTTCCTCGCGTAGAAATAGATCCATGCTAAATAATGGCTCTGGTTAAACTGAAGAGCAGGCTGTACCTCTTGAATTTCGCCACAAAATAAATTCACTTTCATAACTTTTAATAATAATAATAATAATAATAATAATAATAATAATAACAGAAAATAATAATGTATTACACAGTAATATATGTATAATAATAACCACACTTTGCTTGGAATAATAATATACAGCATAATATTTTAATAATAATAATAATAATAATAACAACAACAAATGAATTAATAATTGCTCTAACGCATTGTGTACCATATACACACAAAATCAGAAGTAAAAAGTATATTCTTATCACTTTATTATATTTTAATTCGTGGCGGATATTAAAGAGCATTACCACACTTAAACTTCACATTTCTGCTGAACAGAACTTTTGTTAAGCAGAAACCTAGCACGCATGTAATTTCACCTATCATCTAGAGTAGATCCCTATCTTTATATACTTACATCTTTCTCAACACTTTCCTCAATTTAGATTCCACAAAACTATGAAAATCTATGACGTTCATAGTAAAATGTTTTGATAAATATTCGATTTTAATCTAAGACACACATTTTGACGAATTATACTTTAAGTACAATTGTCTTTACGATAAGAACGATGAAATCAATAATGTGCAATTCGTGATGTGTAAACGCCGTGTGATAATTCAGGATATGAACAGTACTGAATATACTATATATAGGGCGCAACAGTTCATCACTGAATATTAACAAAACTGAATCGACTTTGAAAATTCGAACTTAAATGCCAGAGTACATTTGAAACGACTTCAGTGATATGTACGGCGTTTCCAACTGTCCAATGTAGCGTCATCTATCTTGGGAAACACTGTTCCAAAGCGACTTGAAGGCTTGAGCGGGGTGCAACAGAGGTGGCGGTGACAGCACAGCACCGCTTTAACAACCGCACAACGCCATGATGGATACTACGACCACCGCAGGAGAACGAAAATGAAATCACCAGAGATCACCATGGTGCAAAATTACACGCTTGAGATCGCTTGCTTCATCAAAAAACACTTTAGCTCTTTAACAAATTCAGTGGGCAGAAGGAGTTCACTTGTTTGTCTTTAACCAGCACTTGCTCAATGCATTAGCTTGTTATATCACTTCATTCAACTTTTAAAATAAAATGTTGCACCTAATACGAACTTCATTTTATGTTTTGTGGAAATATAAAAAATTTTGTGATCTTGAGAGTTAATTGAAAACGATCAAACTGATGAAAGATAAAGTGAAATAATGATATAAATGTATTGAATTCATCCAAAAGGACTTTTCATTTTTCTTCCACTGGATACTACTATCAGCATTTCTTCACAAGAAAAGATAGAATAAAACCAACTCAGTGATTATAGGAAAAAAAAGTATTTTATTACTTTACTAATATAAACGCGGATTCAAGTTCTGAATGAAAATGTTTGATTGATGATCTGAAACGGTTCTTTCTTTATGACAGAATAACTTTCAAAGTTCATCAGAAAAGTATATGAATCAAAACGAAATTGAAACATTTCTGCGAGATCAGTAAAACTCGTTAATGAACTATTCATTCAATAAATACCATGGATTGGTCGGTGTGAATAATGTTAGGTATCGAGAACAGTCTTCAAGATGGCTCACTGAACTTCAATATCATTAAATTTATTTTCACTGATCATATGAACATAAATCTTCTTTAAATAACACGGATATAATAATCAAAAAGTACCTTTCAGCTCATTAACAGTACAAAAAAGTCGATGATAGTTTACCAGACAGAACAGGTATGTGGTAGGCATATGCAAACTAGAATACAATTTCCTCCCCCTTTATACTCAATGTCCCTCCCCCTTTAAACTGATTGCTCCCCCTTTCTACTCAATGTCCACTTATTGAATTACAATCGTCAACATCATTATCGTCGTCATTATCATCATTATGACAATCTCCACTAATCATCAACATCTTTATCATCATAATCACTCCCGCAGACTTAGGGAGTTGCATTGATCATGCATATGTCCACAAATTAATTACACATAGGAAAAATTGCTATTACAAATAGAGAGGATCTCATTTGAATAAGACCCATAACTGCGCTAGGTGTTTGTGGGATTTCCCTTAATGAGCAATGGACCAGAGACATTTTATATTTCACAAAAATAAACATAATTAGAATCAGAGCATGTCAAACTCTTGGCAATAAAGAAAACTCATGTTTTTTGCGTTTTAGTGTTTAGGAATGAATTCGGTAACAAATACTTAATATTTCGGACTACTAAATAAAATAACTTACGACTCTCATTATTTACTTCAATTTCCTCGGGAAATTTATCCTTAGTCGACCAAGTAGACAACAACTACGTACAATAAAACGTTGTCTATCTCGCGTGTCGGAATTAAGATAGGACTTGGGAATAATTGACATATAGTCGATTGCTGCAACGTCGTCATAAAACTTAGTTTCTAGAACTTCTGAAAAGAAACTACCAGCCCACGTGCTACGTTCTAGCGAAGTTTCTTTTTTTTACGTTGCTTTGTGTAACGCCTTTTGAGGAATTTGGGAGACAGCTGGGCAGTTTAACGTAGCATAATCAAACTGACAATGGTAACTTTAATGTTATGGACATTAAACTGTTCAACGATAATTGTACGTTGCATTCTACTTACAATTTGACAGTACCTATCACAATATGTTTCACCATTTTTCTGGCAAAAAGATTATGCTAGTATCAGAAGGTGATAGCAAACTAGTAAGGTGGAAAAGCAAAACTGCGCTGAAGAACGCTATTCACCTACCTGTCAAGGGCTGCCATTACAATTACAATAAACAGTCAGCCAATCTCGAGTATTTAAAAATCTATATAATATATAAATATATAAATTATAGGGATATATAGGTATATAAATAAAAGGGAATGTGCGTATGTGTGCGACGCAAAAACTACTCGACCGATTTCGTTGAATTTTTCACACTTTCTTATTATTAATGGAAGTGTTTAAAGAGTGGTTTGAATAACGAGTAAATGGGACATATGGAGGGGTTGTGGATGATGATTTCTTCGTTTATGATGACCCAAGCGCCCCTGACCTCTACGCCACCCGCCGCACAGTCGATGATTAAGCGCGTCTTCACTGCATACAAGTATTCTTCCCCTGCGATTGTGAAATATCAGCCGGAATTATCACTTGAATCTCGGACAAATTAATCAAATTTCTCAAATATGTTATAGCGAACGCATGTCCCAATTTGAGGGAGGACATTTCAACAATGGGATACTAGACAATCACATCCAAATCAGGACATAGAACAAACCCATATTTTCGAGAAAGAATTTCATGTATTAGAACTTTTGCACAGCGTAGCGTAAAACACGTTTAACAATCACGTGGCCAACACACTGCAATAGCGAAGCATTCCCGATTCCACTAGTAACTTATAAAAGGGGTTATCTTAATCCAATTAATGATTTTATTCACTAAGTAATGATAGTATTTATTAACGTGTATATTAAATGAGCCTTCGTTGAACGGGCTGGACCTCTTTTAGAAGTTCCCACGCAATATTTTCGACTAGTGTGACGCACATGGAGAATAAAATACCACAAATGACTTGCAATAACAAAAGAATTGTCAGTGGATGTGCGTTAAGAAAGACTGACATGAGTAATCAGCACAAAATCCCCCATATCCAGATTTCAGCTGTCAATCCAAGGCAAGGATCCCGCACCCGCACGCTGTCACGGACATAAGTTTGAATTCCTGAATTTCCGAAGTAATTCTGGGCGAGTGATATCCTAGTGATATTTGGCATTAATCTTTAGCACGATATATTTCTTGTTTGGAAGTAGTAAACTTTGCATTCACGGAAACTTTCATTTTTGTGCTGCTCAGTAAATGAGGGAAAAGTATCCTACCAAACGAGTGACTTCCTTCCACTGGCCGCGCGTGACTTCCTTGTCCTTTCACACACCTCCCCTTACACACACACACACACACACACATTTATGTACATGCACTACTCTACCACATATGAGGAGCAAACATTCAAAAGGTGACATGTCCATTTAGCAAAAAATTAGTTGTTCTGTAGTTACTTAGAATTTTATTTCCAGAAAAAAGTGAGATGTCTTACAATACATTAAGAAGTATTCTCTTCATTGAGTTTAAGACGGTGTTGAAAACTAAAATTTGTGCTATAGTTTTCTTTTTTTAGTGGAAAAGAGTGGAGTGGACGTGTTACGTCTTGAATGCTTGCTCCTCGCATGTCGGAAACTTTGAGCTTGTCCCGGCGGAGCGGTGCTCCGCCGAGAGGGATACGGTATTCCCCGCAAGGCGTCGGCTCTCAACATCACGTGGGGAAGGAATCACTAGCATCTTCGGGTGTGCACCTTCATTCACTACACCAACAAGGCAGTTGAAACATCAATCACCCAATCATTTGTGCTTCTGAGATTCAATCTTCTCGCTCATGAATTCTTTGTTTCATCTTTGCTTCATAATAATGCAACGTATTTTGCAAGTAAATTGAAGGAAGACGTAGGTTTTCTCGGCCAAAGTCAAATATTCTCAGCTGTTTCGGAGACGCGCCGAATTCAGAAGGTTTACACTAGTGATGGCCAGACCGTCGATTGTGGGCTACCAGTCGCTCGCGAGGCAATTTTCACTAGATGGCCGTCATGCTCAATTTTGACTAATCTGGGATTATTCTACAGAGCTCAGATGGATGACTCGATAAAAGAATTTCTTGCATGCTCCTGCGCAGTGATTTATCCATTGTTTCTAAGCTATATTTCAGCTAATGATGGGTAGTTCAATCAAAAAACAAAAGACATTACTTTCATTCGGAAATTCTGTTCTTGCATTTATTGTTTCTACTAACTGCATTTCAATTCCTTTTGTTATATGCAATTAAGTTTCAATTTATTTTTCTTGTATACAGTTTTATTACAACCTGTTTCATATTTAATAGAAATTATGTTTATGGACAATATACAAATGTTAAGATTTGGTTTCTTGGTAGCTCACAATAGGACTGAAAACGGTAAGGTTGCTCACAAGCTTCGTAAGTTCGGCGACCACTGGTTTTCACAAATCTGTGGTCACGGCGTAAAAGTTCTTAAGTCAAAAATCTTAGTTTTGAGAAAACAAGGGCTAAGTATTATTGTGCCAACGCTAATTCCTGCGATCAACGCTAATTCCCGACGTTTTTTTGTCGTTCAGGAGACAGCATTTGAATTCGGTTGTTTTACTAAAATAAAAAATAGATACTTAACTTGTAGTTTCAGTACTTAACCCAATTTTGCCAAAAATTGACTTAAGAACTTTTACCCCCTGACCACAGAAATGTCGTGTTCGGTCGTCGTGCGTCCCTTACTGGAGCGAGCTGGAGCGAAGCGGGCAGCGGGGTGGGGTGGGGGTGGGGACGGGGGGGGGGCGGTGAGGAACGCGCGCGGGCCCGGCGGATGGGGAGGGGGCGCTTGTGGCTGCGCGAAGAGATAGCAGCGCTGGTGGCGCGAACACGGAGCACTAACTCGGGCCTCGGGGGAGGCCGCCTCGAGGAGCTGCTTGGGGTGATTGGACGTCTCGGCACCGCACTGCTGCCGGCCGGCCGGCCGGGCGCAGTCGCCTCCGACTCCCCTCCGCTGCTGGTTACGCCGATACCGTGCGCGGGTGCTGTGTTTCCGTTCAGAAAGCAAGAAACGGAAGTTGTGTTGCAAGGCTTATTCCACGGACCACCATTCTGATAGTATAACAGTAAGCGTATTGTTATACCGAAGATTGCGGGTTCAAATCCGATCGAAGCCGTGCATTTTTAAGGGCGAAAAAATCCTTCGTACGCCTTCCTTCGGAGGGAAAGTAAAGTCAGCTGTCCCATGTAGAAGACTTAGTGCATGTAAAAGATCCTCAAGCCTAAATGAAGCCTCTGAGCTAAATTTCAAATCACCCGTTTCGTCGCCCAAGAAATACTTTCTTTCTCCTAGAACTCCTCTCCTTCTTTCTTCGAGGTGGTGAAAGGAGCGTAGTGAAATTTGCGTGATCAGACGGAAGAGCGGGCCTGATGGTCCGAGTCTCGCCACGTAAAATAAGGCATTAACTAACTAACTATATCTTGTCAGCTAGTAGTTCGTTTTTTCCACAATCGTGCCACTGATTTCAATGTATTTTATTAACATGTATCGTCCTTTAATGTCATCTTCACAATCTCATAGCGTTATGCGCAGAATTCGTTTTCACCTCTGCACCACGCATTCAAACACATTCATCCACGTCCTTAGTGACATGCTTGAACATTTTAATGTAATGTTCAGCTGTTTCAGTCAGATAACTATACTTCTGAACTATCAATTAATTTCTACGAAACTTTCATATTTCTCCTTCAACATATCTGATTATTTTCTGAGCGGAAAAAATGTACAATTATCGCAGTGTGTGGCTAAATAGTTTTTTAGAAGAAAATAAGATATTAGGCTTAACTGTATAGACCTCGCCAGATGTTTCGCGGAGGGGTGATTCGGGTCTCTCACTAGTGCTTGACCGCGAGAAAAACACGAGAGTAATGTGGGAAGAGCAGTTGGTAATGCATGATGACGTACATGTGGTGCGATGCAAAGCAAGGGAAACAAAAACAAACAAGAAAACCTGCCGAGATCGATTGATGTTTCCAGCCGTGTCAAATGCTACGGTCATTCGTGCCGTTAGTATAGTGAATGTTTCATCCGGGGGAATACCATCCCCACTGGATGGCGAGACCCAGGGCAAGACTATGCGTTCACTTTCGGAGGATTCCCTCTCCACGCATCTCCCCCCATCGTGGCACCAGTCGCGACGCGCTCCGTGGTTCCGATTGGTCTCCCGATACACATGTACACATATATTGCATAAAAGTTTATTTGTGTCAGAGACAGTGGAGATATGACAAGAAGTCGAAGGAAAGATCTCGGGCAGTCCGTGGCCCGTTTGATACGGTACTGATCCGGCATTCGCCTTGTGTTGATTTGAGAAACCACGGAAAACTACAGATCAGAGCAGCCCGCCGCTAGAATTCTCCTCCAGACAGCGGGTGAGTGCGACATAGCTATCTAGCTGGTGGCGGAATTCCGTCGGCATCCGAATCCTACTCTCTGAATCTGAATCAGTGAAATTGTCGCTGATTCAACCAGTGGGAGCCGAAGTCACTGATATCTTCAGTCGAAATGTGTCGATTCGCTAGCAATCAGCGAATAGGCGAATCTTTTCATAATGATTGCCAGCATTTCACTGGTCGTCAGTGGTAAAAGTGCCGCGCCACCATCGCTCACTGATCGTTCAGTCGTTCACGTGCTGCTGGTCTGATTCAAACAGTGAAGTTTCACTGATTCAAAAATTGGACCCAATTTTCACTGATTTTTTTCAGTTCAATTCACTGATTGTCAGTGGCAGGGTTATAACTGACACCATCAGTGAATAGTCGCTGTCAATCAGTAGTTTTTCACTGATTCAGACAGAGAGTAGGACATGCCGCCGAGACAACGGCAACGCAAACACCTGTCAGTTAAACTCAGCGGGAGTCGGAACCGAACCCGTTTTCGTCCACCACGTAAGACTTTTACGAAGAGGGAGAAGGATTCAGTCCCAATAATTCAGGTGAAAGGTGAGCGGTTGGCCATTATATCACGAGTCACCGATAATCATTCATTATACACGGTGGTCAATTCGTTGTTATTCGCACGGTAAAAATACGAGCAACTAAATGCACATTTTGACTCTACAAATCGCTGGTCTTCAAGACGGAGTACGTGACTGACTGTAGCATCCAAAATAAATTGCGTTCAATCTGGGAAGGAAAGAGGAGATATCTGATGGGAGGGTCGAGGTGTATTGAGCAGTATGTTTGAGACTACTAGCTGAAGCAGCATGACAAATGGCAATAGAAAACTTTTTTATGAAGACAAGCTTTACTGTACTGAAAAATAACTTAGGAGTGGTTTAATAGAGAATGATAAACGTTTTTTTTTCTTATTTACGGTCGCATCAACTACTAGGGCATTAGCGACCACTATTGTATTTAACGTTATGGTATGAGAATGAAACGATGTAGTGATGATAGAGGGTGAAAGGACGAATATATACAACCGTGCCTGAGGCGGGACTCGAACCCGGGACCCTTCGGTCCGAGATCACTACGGCACTTAACAATCTCGGCCACGGAGCCGACGATAAAAGATTAGTTTTAGGCTTTAGTATGTATCAAGAAAGACTTTCAGTGTTGGGTAAATTTTAAAGAACAAACTATGTATTAAAATAAAAAGTGAATCTGAAGAAAGTTACACCACAGTTTAGTATAACAGTTGCGAAGCTCCCTATGGTTTTTTTCATCCGTGCAACCTCAGCGCTCCCTGTGGCCAGCAAGAGGCAGCACCAGTTCGTTTAGGTGCGGCATGTATATTTGCATGCTGTTTACGCTTAATTTACTTGATGCTATGTGATAGCGATACATTTTTGATGAAGTGAGTTGAATCGATTGAATATTATTATTATCCGCTCTTAGCTCCCTTGCAATTGTTAAATTATGACTGACCACATTTGCGTCCTGCATACATTGATGCACAGCATTTCCTATCTATTTACGGCATAAATTGTAGCAACAGTCAAAAGAATTCGCCAAATATATCCTTCTTTATGTTTCCTAAAGAGACAAAGGAAAGCGTTAACAAAATCGTTCGTGAATGTTATTTTAAAGCGCATTTTCAATAAGCTAATTCCAACGTTTTCTTGTTCTTCTATATGGTTTTGTGTAATTTTTTTGTATTTTCGGCTTCAATCATTTTGAATGTCAAGAAAGATTATTTATCAGCTAATAAATATTATGTAAACCTTGATTTTTACCATTTTATCATTTTAAATGTATTATCATATTAAAATTATAATTATTTTTTAAATATTATTGTAACTTCTAGGAGTGCGATCCCATCTCAATAAGGTTTTCGCACAGATTTTCTTGATTCATAGAGCAAATGCTGAATGGTCCATTATTTTTCTTCTGCGCAGAAAGTGTAGATTTTATCATGTTACTTTGACAGTAATAAATTTCTATTTTATGATAAATTTGGAATGAGCGTTTTGTTATGTATGCACCACAAATTTTCAGATGTTGTGTACAAGACGTTGCGCTGTTTTAAAAGTGTTCTAAAACTTTCAGCATTAAAAATTATGAATTAGTAGGTAGTACTTATAGCCTTTAGGACAGATGCCTCTTGCTCGCCATCAGGAGCGCTAGTGTCAAACGGACGAATTCTCCTCCCATTAGAGCTTCGCAACTGTTATACTAAACTGTTGTTATACGTTGGAGGGGTACTTTACATGAAGCTCCTGAGGCATTTTCAAAATTTTCAAAAAATTGCAAATATTTTATCAAATTTCGACTTCGGATAGATGACGCTTAAGAGAATGGTGCATGTCTCATTTTCGTAGGAATTCTTGATTTTTAGAAATTTGCAAACTTTCTAATTTTTTTCGACGTATTCCTACAACTTAACTTTTGAAGGTAATTTTGCTTTTCTTAATGAAATATGTTCACCAAAAACAGATCTTCAAATAAGTTGATGTTCAACTTTCAAAATTATGAGAAGTTTTGCAAAATTTTCGTCAAACAGGGAATTTTAAAATTTTAAACAATTGTTTTCCCAGAAACGACACCATATTTTTTCTTTAACTGTTTTCAACAAAGAACTGTAAAGATAGAGATGATAGTCCCACTTTCGGCGCACGCACTGTATTTTCGAAAATTGCAAACAATTCGGAATTGTAAATTCGAATTTTGCGTGCTCAGTTTAACGCATTATCAGCTCACAAAATGGCAGCACAGTTTTTTTTTTCAAAATTCATCGAATTCATCACATTCTTGTCGGACATGCTGATTGTAAGATGTAGATAAGATTCCACAGAAAGGAAATTGATTGAAGGAAGATAAAAAATTTAACTTGGAACTAACAAATGCATTTCTTTTAGTTCAAGAAGTTTTGATCGTTGATTAGGGTATTCAAAAACTGGAAGCCCACTTCAAAGTTCTCAAAACTGTCTGGTGTGAAATTATTCTTTCTTTTCTTTAGAATTAGTAATTACAGTTACGTTAACAGTTAAATTTATTCATGTTTATATCATTTGTAAGTTTTAGAACTTTCTTGGCCTTGACTAACGAAATAAACAAAGGAATGTACCACAGGCGCTTCATTCAAATTGGTTGAATTTGACTTAAGTTATAACCGAGTTTATAGTACGGCATAAATTACAATGTTTTAGTATTACGTAATTATTTCAAATAATGCGAGAAAGTAGATGCTGTTGTAGCACCTCTAGTCTTCATTTAATTGAGGAACATCTTACGTGTACGAGATTGGTCCTGGCTAGCCTTCCCGCCGAGCATGGCTGACTGTCGTGTCTGCAAAAGAGGCTGCGCCAACAGACAGGGGCACCGGACGGTGCTCTAGCAGCATTGTCGTTTTTAAGACCCCCCAGTTCACACAAGGCAAAACGTTGCGTTGTGTAATTAAGTGTATTAAGAAAATTAAGTTGCATCTCGTACTCGCATCTCATAAGCATACAACGGAATATACAGCAATACCCTGGTATAGCCAACTTTGCTAGCAGTCCTCAATAACACGTTCTGGAACGAACTCTTTACACTATCCACAAGAAGTTGGTGAATAGTTTAAGCAGGTGAAGAGAACCTACTTACACATATTTTTTTCACGTTATACAAAAATTCTTTAGACCTTCAGATGGGTCATTGTTTTTCAGATTTTTTAACTATTAAAATATCTACTTTCTGGATTAAATGCTGACAGGCGCGATCAAATAGCATTTTATCAATTCACAAATGATTGTATCATCGTTCTATTCAGAACATTAAGAGATTTCATAAAAGAAAGCTGCCTTTTTTCTCCTTCATATGCGTTAAAATACACTATTGTATCGTGATTTGTCCACGCAAGATTGCAAAAACCTAACTTCAGCTAGCACGAAGATGGTAAATCCTTTCTATTCTATAATAGTCTTCACAGATTATCTCATACTTCATTCAAATAGGAAAAAATAATTTTCCTTTAGATATTGTAACACATTTCTATTACTTCTGCAGTATGAAGAGCGCCTTCGTGTTCCGCCGATGTCATCTTTGCAATAATCGATAGAGCTTTTATTGCAAGGTTTAGAGAGGGGAATCTATTTTTCTGACTTAAATTTGGCGTTTTGTGATAAAAATTGTTACTTTTTTCACGACATATGTTCCGTCAGCTATGCTCGCATCCGGCATATTGTAAATACGGCAATACATTATTCGTAATCAAATCATGAGAACATTCATGATCATAAGAATATTTATAAATCGAATAATTTGAAATTATTTTAATGCCGATTCACGATAATAAGACGTATGAACATTTGTTTTGGGTTAGATATTTTCTCTCTGTTAACCTGTCGGTATCTGTGCTATTGATTTTGAAAAATCTATGTGGCTAAGCAAATTTAAAAAATCATAAAACCAATTCTTCGAAAAGAGATAAATAACAAATAAGCCAATGAATTCATTTGTGTACGTTTTTCACATGATATTTTGTTATTTTTCTCATCTCGTCTTCTTCCATTCAAAGTGTTCTCTCTTGTCCACTGGGTTTGTAATAACGGAAGTACTCAGAGTTCACGTGGGTACTGCGAAAACTGAGAAATCTCGTAACAAGTAACATAACTCTTAATAATTAAGGAGCGGGTTTCTATGGTTTTGCATATTTTTGTCCGTTGCTTCAGTGTATCGCTAAGTGAAATTTCTTGGCATATAGTTAGAATATGATGCTAGCTAATGTCTATATTCAAAGGTTGGAGCATATTTGTTTAATTATAGGAGCATACAATGCACATTTCGTTAAAATAGACATGTGTAAAACGTTTCATGTTTTCATAGAATCTATAGATTTGTGAACTTACATTCATTAGAAAGATCTTGTCACAGTTCAAGTTTTTTTTATTTGAATCCGCCGTGGAATTCCGTGCAGTGAGTCCACGGAAACGAAGACAGAGAGAAGGATCTGACGGCGCGATAAGGCGAAGAGCGATGGGAAGAGCGCGACGTTGCGGGCACCGAATTACTGCGGACTGGATGTGAAAAGGGAGCAAGACAGAGTGGAACGAGCAACAAAGAGAGACTTGGAGGCGCCGAAACTACGAGAAGCCGCGTGACAAAGTGCAGCAAAACATGAAACTGGGATAAGAACTAAAGAAACGTATCTCCAGCTGCAAAATGAACTCGTGCGTTAAAAGTAGATATTTTCATTCACGGTAGATATGAATAACAGCAATGTTTTGGGTAAGATATCTGGAAAGCATTGGTCGATACCAGGACTGTTCAAACTCCGCCTTGTCTTCATCTTCCTTTCACCTAATAGCGGAAACGTTAATTACACGATGAGTTCGTTCTGTCGAAATTCAGAACTGCGTGTCAGAATAGTTTTTAATGAGTCTATAATCACAGAATCAGCATCTACTTCGCATAGAGAGAAAGCGATCGGAATGCGGTGCAATGCAGGGCGATGAAGCAAAGATTGATGGAGGGATGGTGAGGATATTGCCAAAGAGTATGGGTCTATGCCTAAAAGACGGGAAGTTGCTGAAGGAGACCGGATAGCGGCGAAGGTAGAGGTAGAGTGCGGCACAGCGAAACACATCAGAGAGGCACAGTAAGAACGAAGAATGGCGGGATGTGGAAGGGGCAAAACAGTAATGAGGGCAGAGGTGATGAGCAGAGAGAGATAGTAAGAAAATCCCAATGCTAGCCGTCGCCTGCCGTCGCTAGCCGTCGCCTGTCATCGCTAGCAGTTGCCTACCGTCGCTAGCAATCGCCTGTCGTCGCTAGCAGTCGCCTAACGTCGCTAGCAATCGCCTGCCGTCGCTAGCAGTCGCCTGCTTCCACTAGCCGACGCCTGCCGTTGATGGCCGTCTCTAGCAGACGCCTTCTGCCGTTTGCCGTCGCTAGCCGTCGTCTGCCGTCGTTTGCCGTCGCTATCTGTCGCTTGCCTTCGCTAGCCGTTGCTAGCTGACGCCTGCTGTCGTTTGCCGTCAATAGCCGTCGTCTGCTGTCGCTAGCAGTTGCCTATCGTCGCAAGCAGTCGCCTGCCGTCACTAGCCGACGCCTGCCGTCGTTTGCCGTCGCAAACTGTCGTCTGCCGTCGCCTGGCGTCGCTAGCCGTCGTCTTCCGTCGTTTGCCGTCGGTATCTGTCGTTTGCCTTCGATTTCCGTCACTTGCCGTTGCTAGCTGACGCCCGCTGTCGTTTGCCGTCGCTAGCAGTCGCCTGCCGTCGCTAGCTATCGCCTGCCGTCGCCTACCGTCGCTAGCCGACGCCTTCCGTCGTTTGCCGTCGTTAGCTGTCGTCTGCCGTCGCTAGCCGTCGCCTGCTGTCGCCTGCCGTCGTCTGTCATCGGTAGCCGTCGCCTGCCGTCGTCTCTCATCGCTAGCCGTCGCCTGCCGTCGCCCGCCAGTGCCTGCCGACAGCAGCCGCCGCCGCGCCGCCTCGCGCCACGAGAGGCGCCGCGCCGCCGCCCGCAGGATTAACGAGCGCCGCTGATCCCCGCGCTCGCTCTCGCGCTCGCTCTCCCGCTGGCGCCCACGCGCTCCTCGCTCGCAGGGACTCGCCAAGAATAATGCCCCCTCAGCGGGCGGGCGAAATTTCATCCCCCAGGGAGGCGCAATTAGCTGCAATTGCGGCCGGCCCTAACTGCCTCGCTCGCTCCAATTGCCCTCGCGGCTGCCACCGCCTTCGTCAGGCACTTCACCTTCGCCAGGCATTTTCCGCGCTTCTCCAGAAAAAGACAAAGAAGGTCCTACTTCTTCTAAAGGCCATTCCTAAGAGTAAGTACGAAGGCTGAAATACGGGACAGATGGCTATTGGTATTGTCTTTAAAAATTGCATTTCCGATTCCATCTTTATCAAACGCTTTAACTTTCGAAACACTTTTGAAAGAAAGTGCATGAGATTTTACATTTCTAGTCCCTGTCTCAAAAATATACAGCGATTTTCGTACAAAAAAGTGACAATGGTTCTTTCAAGAGCGAAGGAAGGGATCGTTTAAAGAAGTAGAATGAGACTATTGACGTGGAGCAGAAATAATGTTTATACATTTTTAATTATATTTCATTCTATTAATAGAGTATATCTTATAATTCGAGTAGGAAGGATAAACGTTTTCTAAGATTTGTAGTCATCGACACAAAAAACAGTATGTGCGCAATTGCTGACATGAAATTGCTCAGTGACTCAGTGATGCATTAAACAGATTTAAGATGAAAACTTCAGAATTGTGTAGATTGTTTAAAGAAGAAATCTACAGTCGCTCATCAACTCATAAAATATCTGTAAGTTATAAATCGTACGCTGCAATACATGTAACTATCTTGCGAAACGTGAAAAGCATGCGTTATGTTAGAACCCAGTTTTCGGGTCCTCTACGGGGTGGTACGTTAAATGTTATTCGTATTCTACAATATTAGATCTTTGGGAATCCATTACTTTCCAAGAGGTTTATTTTCGTACCCTCACTCAGAGGGAAAGTCACAATCGTGCGAAGTCCCTAAATCAATGTACAATTCAGTTGACAATTTGATATTCTCTATCATTTAATCTCACGAGTCTAAGCCTGTATTAACAAACGATTAGCAATATTAGAAAGTTTCCTCACGCACAATCCCGCACCTATTTACTTGGTAATTGTTAACCAAAGAATAACGCCAATGCAGCCAAAAAATGAAACAACATACAACAATATGGAGAAGTAGCTGAACGCAACACGGCGTTGCTCCGATATTCATATAGAATGACAATAAAATGTTAGGCAGAAAAATGAAATAATTATATCTGCAGTTTAAAACGAAATCACTTTATTTAAACCTCCGTCGCGCCGCTCCCCACTCTGCCACGCCGCGTCCGATCACTCACCCTCCGCGCCAATCACGACTTCGCTCCCTTTGTACCCACCGACATCGCTGTACCGCATTCCCAAAAACCACCAAACATTTCACTTGATTTCATTTATTTTCCTTAAAGAACAGTACAAACTGTGTTGACATATGAGGCAAAATTATAACCTGCGCACGTTTTTTTGAGTTCCAAAATCTTATCCCCTCCTTTTTATTGCGCATAGTTGAATGACGAATGAAATAAGTAAAAAAGCGAGGTTAGCAACATTTGAAAACAACACATTTTCGTTCCCAGGTAATTCCTATACAGTATTTGAGTATCTACAAATGTGCGTGTTCGTGCGGATGCGTCACTCACGGTTAGACCACTTCCCGAGCACCACTCGAGGCACAGGAGGCGTCATTCGATGCTTCTCGATCTCCTGATCTCCTGGTAGGGAACTGTATTTTTTTCGGATCCGGCCACTCTAAGAAATTTACAAAAACGTGTTTTTGCGTGTTTTTGCACTGCAATCTTAGTAGGGTGATCACAGGTGATCTTTTGTGTGCATTTTATTGCATATTAGCAAAAAAAAAAGAGTACGAAATGTAGCTGTACTAAATTCGAACTATTCACATCATCCACACCTGTGTTTGTTACGGCGCTTACGATTTTGAAATTGTAATATTAGGCAATCAGTTCATATCCCGAATGGAGGTAACATGCTAGGTCATTGGATGTTGGGAATTTTTGAACGGGAGTATAATATGATCAGCTCTTACGATTCTTTGGCACGTCCAATGCCAGAGAGTAAGAATTTGTTTGAATGGATGACATTTAGACATTTTCATCACATGAAAAAACTTTTAAAACAGTTTACAGCGTCGGCGACGCCACATTCAACTAATAGAAAACTTATTTGCATCGGTAAACGAGCTAAAGGTTTGATTTGTTAGGATTATTAACAAAATAGCAATTCTCATCCTCAGCTCTACAATTAGCAAAAGGAGAGCTCAACAAAACGTGCGCATAATGAGCCTCCCCAACATGGGGCTGCGGATTTCCAAAAACACCTGCTTCACCCCAGAACCCAAAAACCTTGGGGAAATTACATGTCCTCAGGCGTATTTTAGAGAGCAGCGACAAATTTAGATTGACGCTCTCCCAAAAGCTTTCAAAGGAGTCAAAAATCAAACGTGTGTGAAGATCTCTCTTTCAAGAGCAAATGTCAGACACTTAGCTCTTTATTCATTAGGATATATTTGTTTATTTCATGACAAATTCTACTGTGACGTTTGTATGCAAAGTTTGCGAGGAAGAAGCTACATTTAGTGCCTACAGCCGAAGCATTTCAGTATTTTCTCAATGTATTAAGGAAAACGGGAAGAAATCAATCGATATGGGGTGCATTAACTCAAAAGATATAGTATATACTATAGATATAGTATATACTATAGATACAGTTTATACTATAGATATAGTATATATAGTATACAAGATATAGTATAGGCATATACTATACAATATATAATATACTATATTGTTACAAGCGCAGTGGGTCTCTTACAGTATTACGATGCGAATACAGTAACCTATGTATTCGCATCGTAATTATGTGTGCATATATGATTTGCTGCACAGTTCAGTGGCTCGTCGTTCACAGTTTGTACCGGTAAGAAGTAGTTTTCACTTTGAAACCATTTAGAAAGGGCGGGTTCAATCGGTATCTTTTAATTTATTATTTGTTTTTATATCCATCCACAATACATATAATTATACATTAAGATACACGTATCCAATAATATAAGTAATTTGATAATACTGTTATAGTATTGATATGCATCGTTTTATATGATCTGGTTAATTCATTTGCTCTTTTCTCAGAAACTAAAACTATCCAACACACATAAGAGCCTTGAAAGGAGAAGAAACGCACAAAATGTGTTTAACTCGTATCACAACAGTTCACAAATAAGAAACCTCTTCAAAACACTGTTCGATGGAAGCCTTACTGTGTATACACGCATGTTGATTGTCAAGTTATGCAACTTCGTTCCGTCGCGTTCAGAACTTCGTAGGTTACGAAATACTGTTCTCGGATTCAGTTTTATTTTTACTTATTGAAGGTAGCTTTTCAACTACTAAGGTCATGCAGCGATCACTGTAATTAACATTTTTTTTGTAAATTTGAGGCAACGTAAGCGGAACTCACATACGGAGATCCATGCCCGGGGCGGGATTCAAACCCGTGACCCATCAAGCCGAGGCAGCTATGACCCGTCAGCTTTAGCGATCTCGGAAATTCAGGTTTATTGACTTCACTCTCGAACTAGAAAACGAGACGACAGCAGAAGATGTTATGCGTATCTTGTGTGTGTTGCAATTTTCAGTTTTAAGGAGACAATATTAGATGATATTACGATCTCGATAATAAAATTAAGTTGACCAGTATTTATCACGATAATATCAGTGCGACAGTTTCGTAAAAAAATGCGCTAAGTATATTTTACAGGAGTTCTTTTCATCTAAAATTTATATCGGAAGCAAAACGAAATGTACGTTTTGCAGCAACTTTATCGGGAAGTTCCTTGGTCTTGTAGTTTGAATAAGTCCTTAGAGGCAGAACATTACGTGGTCGACAATAGGCGGCGAACCTTCGAGTCACTGGGGTTTCTGAACATAGAACCAAGGAACTTACAAATTCAACACGAGACCCACGGCAACTCATCTCTCGCAATATTTTCCCCAGAGTAGCAGCAACCGCCTTACCACTCTCCTGCACTTTGTAGTAGACCTTAGGGTAAGGAAACTTGCCTTACGACCTACAACCACCCTGGAGAACAAGCACGGACAAGGCATTCAAAGGATAATCCGACATCAACAAAGTATGCGTCCTCTGGAAGTATCGAAAGTATGAAAATTGTGGGACGCCTTATGATTTCCAGTTTAAGATTATGAGCAACAAGTAAAATGTGTAGTAGCATTATTGTCTATTTTCAAACAACACTGGAGAAAAAAACTAAATTCAAACAACACTAGAAATCAAATCAGAAAGTAGCAAACGTTTGTCATAATGTGTCTGAAATCTGCTAACATTCGTATCAAAAAAACATTTCTGTGGAAAAAGAAGGAATACGAATGATGTAATGGCCTAATCTTATATTCGCAGGAGTTATTTCAAAACAAGAAATTTCCGAATAGATGCAGATATACAAATCTGCAGGATGTGACGCAATTCTTTTTACAATCAATTCATTTCTACCTTTTATTCGAGAACAAATTATGATTTTAGAATGATATTCTCTCTTCAAAACTCCATACTTTCATTTTATAGAATAATGATAGAGTATTAAAAGGAACAATGAATTTTCACAAGGTATTATTTTCAGAAAAAAAACTTTCTTCAATAATAAAAGTGAATGTAGTAATAAAACAGAAATATTGCCCATAAAACAAATATATAACTCCGTTATATAATTCAGTGAATGGCAGTTTCAGAATGAAGTTGGTCTTAAAAGGTTAAATGACTGAATAAAAACATTGTTAATATTTTGAAGATGTAGAAACTTTAATTTTAGATGTAAATCAAATGGTTTCATTTTAATGAATATATAGTTAAGTTATTGTGCAAGTATGCGGGTTTGCAGACAATGGTGACTTCATAGGCCATTAGCAGCAGCTTCCAAGTTACCATTAAAGGAATCTAGAAGATTTGACAATTCAGAAATCTTTCGCAGTTGAACAGTTTTAAGTGTTCGCTGTTACGAGCTGAATGATTCGTTTTACAGCCTTTTCATGCTTCGGAAGAGTAACGCAAATATGTGATTAAATAATTTAAGGTATTTATATTCATTTCAATCATTCTATAATTTATATTCATTGTACGGCTTGAAATGGTCCTTTCGTGAAGTTTCGTAGTAAAAGTATTTTTAAAGTAATGCGATTACTGAAATTATCAACTTGTACCACATGGTGGAAACAATTTTGCGAAGAAGGAAGAAGAGGAGAACATACAGAAGGGGAGGAGAAGGAAGAGATGAGGACGGGTGGGGATGGGGAGAAAGAGAAGGAAAACAGAGGGAAAAGGAAGAGGGGAGGAGAAGTGCATGAAAAGAAGGGGAGACAAGTGAGGGATGTTTTTCAACATAAATAGAGTTCGACCTACGTTTAGTATCGACAATGTAGAATAGAAAAATATTGTTTAATGAATAAAGAAAAGGAAAAATAATAACGAAATCAATAGAGATACACACGAAAAGAAAGGCTAGAAATAATACTACTATGAAGAAGACTAATTTTATTTAAAATGCAATTAAAAAATACTTGGAATTAATTAATGAGTTTTAATAATCATGAAATTCTTACAGTGTTCATCGATCATTCTAAATCTCAACAAATTTACAAGTAATGTTTCGTTTTTGCAAGGCACAAAAGGATATTTAATTGAGAGAAGGCTATTCGTGGGATCAAAATTGTCTTGCGATAAAACGCACAATAATATTTCTTAAACTCTCAAGTATCAGCTGACTAAAGACCAGTTTACGGCTGATAAACGGATTCTGCCAGAGCATCGATCCCTAAAATGAAGTCAAAACCAATTCACAAGACTAATTTCTTCGCCAGAAGAGTTGGATGTCAGGCGCAGGGCCGTTTTAACAGCATGGTGGGCCCTTGGGCCTAGGTTAATTTGGGGCCCCCTACTCGTTACTTTCATCGATCTCCCCTCGCCCCATTTAAAAACAAAGTTCTGTTAAAAAAGAAATAAACTTCTCATCACTGAATGACATTCTTGCATCAACCAGCAGCATTCCATATTATAAATGATATCTAATGATGCGCAACACGTCACTCCGTTACGCCAATCGCCGCGTATAACTTAATGATCTATTACTTTTTTATTTGGTTTTTATTTTATTTTTTGAAAAATTTTGCACTAAATATTTTTTAGAACAGCCGGGGGCCCTGTACCCGAGAGTGAAGACGGGCCTGGTCAGGCGACGACACATCCGATCTCGGCACATCTGGCGCCGCATCTCCTTTCTCGAATTCCCTTATTGTTCTACCTCATTCAAGCATTACATACGGCGTATTGACCGTGAACGTGCCCGGAAGAGGTTCGATCTTTAGAAAATGAAAGCATATTCACTGATTGTATTGATTTCTCAAGCTAGTCCAACCTTCTGTATTACGATACTTCACAAAAAAATTCAGTTAAGATCTAAATGCTGAACCTCGTTTTCTAAATTAAAGACGAAATAAATTTAGAAGCACTAATTATTTGCCGGAGGCCTCGGATGTCCGGAGAAAAGCGGCATCCGATATCGGAACGTCATGGCGCCCCACCTCCTTTACCTTCACTAGTTTTCCGTTCCCTCACATTTATGCCTTGATTCGGTCTATCGACGTAGAATACACAGGAAAAAAGTGTAAAGTCTCTCTTTGGATGTACAGTCGTCGATTTTATTTACTACTTAGCAAGAATATCGAGTGTTGTGTGTTTTAATGATCCACAGAAAAAATATCCAGTTAGAATGAATATAAAAGCATTAGCCTCAGTACTTAAAATTAAACCAAAACCAAACGAACAGAAATTCCGCTGGAGACCTCCTTAGACGTCGATAGACTACCAGCATCGGGTGTCGGAACGTGGCACCCCAACCAAATTCCATTTTCTCTCTCTTCTTGAGCTCACTGTTGGCCTATTGTTTTATACCGTTTATAGAACGCCTTGGCCAATCACTCCTGAACTGTCAGCGAAGACCTACACGTTCTTCCATAGAGACCGAAAACACATGCTAACAGCATGAAATTTTTCTGCAGTGCCTCTCCTGGGTCGTGACCTCTTAATCTCTTGGTGGTGCACAATGGAACAGACCCTCTCGGACTAGTTAGTTGCCTATTGTTGCATCTGGGCATCAAAGCTTTTTAGCTGCCCATCTTCACCGCAGATTCTATCTAATAGCACCTAAATGGCATTTTTTCACATTTTCTCAATTTTTCAATCCGCTAGAACTGCAATGAACCTTCAAGAATATTATATAAGATTAAAATATGGACCTATACTCAAACTTTCATTGAAAATTCTGCAGCCATTTTTACAGAAAATGTTTGAGCGTTTTTCAAAATGTCAAAATTTGAACTTATTTTCACTGAGAAGTTTTGATTTTTCGAGAAAATCCGTTAGAAAGCATTTGAAGCACTTGTACTCACCATTGCAATCATGTATAAAAACGTCGGTAATGTAAATATTAATGATGTGCGAGAAATATCAAAACTAGGTTCTACAACAGCACATTCTTTCTCGTATTATTTCTAACTTTTGAAATTTTTGAAAATTCAGTGGTCAATTAAAATGTTCCACGACATGGTCATAGTGTTCTACGACATAGTCCATTGCTCCCACAGTAGAAAAAAATAAAGGAAAAATTTGAAATTGTTTTTGAGAAAACCTTTATAAATTGAATTAATTTCAAACAGAAATAACGCAAAAACTATTAGTTTTTGATAAAAATTGTAAGACCTTTTTTAAATCTCTGATTTTTTTAGAAAAGATTTTATTTAAGACAAAAATCGTAAATATGATTCTTTTGCAAGGATAGTGTTTGCAATTTTCCAAAATACAGTGCGTTCACCGACAATGAGACCAGCGCCATTTTTCACCGACCTTTGATACATACAAGGAAAAAATTGACACAGTTTGGAGCCGATTTAAAGAAAAGAAACATTATTGTTGCTCAAAAAGATTCATTACTTCAAGACCTGTCTTTAAATAACAATTTCAAAAAAGGAAATGTCTATCTTCAATTTTGTAGCAGCAGAAAGGCACCGAAAAAAATGCTAAACTTCTACAATTTTTGAAATATCAAGGGACTCAACGAACATGACTGACGCGCCATTTTTAAGAGTTTTTTATATCTGAGGGTAAAGTTTAATCAAAAAATTTGGAACAAGATTTATCCACTTTTTCATTACAAGGGCCCGGCAATATGAGTTTTTCGACTGAGCACGATTACTGTACTTTCTCTTCTTACGAAGTAAGGCGAAAAAGTAAAATGAATTAATGTATTTTTTTAATTCAGAAGAACGCATCAAAACGGCATTTATGTTGTTATTCAATTAATTTATCACTATCCGGACCAACACTTTAAAGAAAAAATTGGAGAATTTTTTTTAAACATTTGAAAATGTCCCTGGAGCTTCGTTTAACGTAGCAAAAAGTCCAAGAATTCTTTTTCAAGTTGCAGTCTTTCAGACTGGCCAGAATATTCACTTTGTAAAAAATCCCAGGTATAGTTTAGGCACTAGCGTTGTTTACGAATGGACGGATGTATAAATCTAGTGCTGCTAAAACAGCACGTAGTTACTCGCCGCAAAATTACACAAAAACTGCACGATTTGTTTTTGTAAATCACGCAAATTACGCGATTGTCAACGTTGCACGATGCGTATTTTAGCCGTATATACAATTACACGAGGGAACAAGATTTTTACCTCTAGGAACATAGAGTGCGCAACGTTCTCAATTTTTTATGTAGATTACGAACTTCACAATAAAAACGTCTCATCATGTCACAGTTTTAAATTATATGATTTCTTTACACCGTATCATACCGTACTTTTCTACAACGCAAATACATTTAAATTGCCCCCAAATAATATGTACAATCAATAGGCATAAAATCAATTTAAAAATAAAATATAAGTTCAGATCATCTTTGCCACTTTCATGAAATATCACTAAAATAAGCAGTTCATGTTCTTCTTACCGTATTCGAAGATTGACGTCTTTATTCTCGCGTCTGGCAGTCGCACTCAATTACGAATAGATCTTAGTGATCTTAACAGGTCTTAGTGGGTTTTCAAAACAAGTCAAATACTTTTCTACAACGCAAATACATTTAAATTGCCCCCAAATAATATGTACAATCAATAGGCATAAAATCAATTTAAAAATAAAATATAAGTTCAGATCATCTTTGCCACTTTCATGAAATATCACTAAAATAAGCAGTTCATGTTCTTCTTACCGTATTCGAAGATTGACGTCTTTACTCTCGCGTCTGGCAGTCGCACTCAATTACGAATAGATCTTAGTGATCTTAACAGGTCTTAGTGGGTTTTCAAAACAAGTCAAATACTTTTCTACAACGCAAATACATTTAAATTGCCCCCAAATAATATGTACAATCAATAGGCATAAAATCAATTTAAAAATAAAATATAAGTTCAGATCATCTTTGCCACTTTCATGAAATATCACTAAAATAAGCAGTTCATGTTCTTCTTACCGTATTCGAAGATTGACGTCTTTATTCTCGCGTCTGGCAGTCGCACTCAATTACGAATAGATCTTAGTGATCTTAACAGGTCTTAGTGGGTTTTCAAAACAAGTCACGTGCACCCTCATATTTCCTACTGTGCATCAGTCATCGAAAGGACAGGCAAATTAGGTCGGTGTCATGCGGATCTGTATCCGCAGTGCTGGTGAAGTTCGTGACTGGTTTGCCTCAAATACATTAATACATTATATTTTGTGTTTTTGTAAAGTGAAATTCGATACATGATCTGTAGAATTGAATCGGTTCGATAAAATGCAAATTGTCATTTTACATTGAAAGTGTGAGAATCAATCCGTGTTTGTGATCAGGACAAATTATGGGCTGTTCGCCATTATAATGTCACCTGTAGAACGAACCTTAGGTTGTGGTTGTATGGAAAATGCAAATCATTGTCATTCGCTCTTACCAGCGTTGTGGAGAACACCAACAAACCATTTTAATGCCTGCATATTATTGCATGAATATGCGTATTCAATTTTTAACTAGTTCTTACCTCATCTGAAGCATGCTCATTCAATTTTGTAGTAATATAACCGGAATGGCAATGTGAAAATTAGTTAAGAATTTTGCTATTTCAAATACTAAATATGTTCATATCTTTTGAACCTTGCATGATTGAAAACTTTTATAATAATTTTCGAAATCAGCGTGATCGTTTTCTTCACCTACTTTCATCCTGGAGGTATGATTTTTTTCTGTTTCGTTCCTCAGCGTTATTAGATTATATTAACGCCAACGAATGCCAGCCGTCATTATCGCCTTCTGTCAATAGGACAATGGCCGCTAAATCATATGATACACATGTTATCAATTAGCATTGTTCATACCGCTAGCAAAGAAATGAAAATGGATATAAAAATATAAGAATTAAATATTAAATGTTTATAGTCATCAAAATTACTCGGATTTTACATGCATTACTCTTCATTCGCCCATCTTATTAAGCAAGCGAAAACATCTATTCGTTCTCACATTTAACTAAATTAAAGGGCGCAACTTCAAATAGATTTTAAATAATTTTTAAGAGATTAATTTTAAAACGTATAACAAAAGCTCAGAAGTAAGAAACGAACACAGAAATATGAATATACAAATTCTAACTTACGTAGCATCCAACGACCTAGCGTTTCCATTCGTTTTACGTTCATGAAGCGCAGTAAATTAGGAGCGGGCGACTATTTGTCGCCAAATTACACAAAAAATGCTCATATTTTCAAAACATTCCTCATGACCTTAATTTAAAAATGTTTTTCTTAAACACATTCGATTAAGACCAAAATTGTATCTTCATAATTGTAGTTATAGGAAAACACCGAATTTTTTGAATTTTTGCAATTTTCAAAAAATTATCAAAAATTTTTCAAAAATTAGTGTTTTTGCCATTCTCTTAAACGTCCTTCGCACTATACAATAACAACATTTAATCACAAACGTTGGAGCGATTTTTTTGAAAATTTAGAAAATGACTCGGAGGCTTCATGTAAAGTACCTCCCAAAATTAAAATATCTGTTTCATATTCAAGGGGCCACGACGTCAGTCAGATCAATCACGGAATATCAATTTCGGAGCAAATTGGCTGAATAGTTTAACCGCTAGCGTTGCTCACAGGCGAACGGACGTTTTGGCGTCTATCTGTTTCGGTATCAAGGACCCCAAAACATGGATTCTGGCTATCCCACGTGTTAGAGGATTTTTTTCGGATTAAGCAACTGGACAACCACTTTTTCGTTAACCGGGCCCTGTAATAAGAGTTTTCCTGCCGTAAATTCGCCACACGCCGTTTTTTTCACACAGCATTATATAACTTGTGTCTACCGCGGTAGCGGTAACGAGAAAGTAAAAAAAAATTATTAGGTATCAGAAGACACAAAATGTGTATTTCCACTGAAATCTCGAATTCGATTTTCCGCAGCATTGCGTAACTTTCTCCTTACTTCGTACATTACTTCGTGTGTAAAGGCTGGTGCAAAAACGAATTGAAAAGCACGCACTCCATTGGAGAGGTTTGATGCAGCACCCGATATCGGAAAGTCGCGACGTCCCACCTTCCATTCCACGTACTCTCCCTTCAGGCATTTCGTATTACTACGTTTACATTACACAAAGCAATCTGTCTTGCGGTTCTGAAATCTCAGCAAAGAGGTGCACATTCTTTGAGCAAACCCACATCCGCTGATTCTATGAAGGGTTTCCCAACATAACCGAGTGCGAGTCAATGTCCCATAGAAAAGCAATAACGGATATGAAGACCTGAACGCATGAGCCTTTATGTCTCAAAGGTAATATCGGGAGGCGACTAGCATCCGAAAGCCCCACCACTAATTCTGTCCCTTCTCAGATTTTCTTTAATACATCCCGTCTATGAATTAGAAACGGCTTATCTGTCTATCTGTCTATATATATATATATATATATATATATATATATATATATATAAACGGGATGTTGGTGTGTGTATGTGTGTATAAGAGCTAACTCCGACACCGTCGGACCGATCTCCATGAAAGTTGGCACTTCTACTTGTTTTTTAACCCAGAAGGTTTATGTGCTGTTAATTCTTTTGTAACTCCACTACATGGCGCTGTAGAACAAAACTAAATATTCGCGTTAAATGCAACCCGCAGCACGTTTGGCAGCATTTTGAATCTATATCGTTAAATAACTCCTAAACGAGGCGTTCTAGAAAAACGTTTCTCACACCGTCATCTACACGATGAAACCTTTTTGAACGTTCTATTATATTTTTGCTGGTCCGGTGCTTCCCGATATTACCTCACCTGCTCAGAGATGTGCAGAATCTTCAATTAAATGTGAAGGACATAGAGCGGCAGAAACAGACAGGGACAAGGTGAAGCAGGGAGAGACAGTGAGAAAGGGAGATGGGAGGGGAAAGAGGGAGATGAAGGGCAGAACGTCTCTCTGCCGGGTTCTCCTAGTCTGTTATAAACTGCCGACGGAGGAATAATACTTCAATAGTGTCTGCACAGCGGCCGAATCTCTCGCTTCCCTGAAACAACTTACCATTTTGTGGGCAGTGGCGTAGCTTCAGTTGGTGTCATCTGGGGCAAAGCTAATGGTGTCACCCCCCCCATAAATTAAGTATAAAAATATCTATTGCTGCATAGATTATACATTATTTTATTAAATTTTATATTTAATAAAAGAATGTACAATCTTTGCTTCTATTTACAATTTTTGTTAATATTTTGTATAAATAATGTACAAAATAATGTACAATGTATTTATTAAATTTATTGCGTTTTAGTTTTTATTATTTCTTTGCTTTGCTTTCTTAGTATTTATGATTTAAATGTACACTTATTAAATTAATATAAACAATTTTTAACTAAGTCATAAAAATATTACAATTCAAACAATAAAATTTTCGATCTTCTAAAACTAAGAAAACTACCTATATGAAGTTTTTAAGTAAATTATTTAAATTTTATAATTCCAACTATAAAATATTTTAATTGGTGTCACCGCTAGAATGGTGTCACCCGGGGCGCGCCGCCCCACCCCCACCCCTAGCTACGTCACTGCTTATGGGAGTACGGACGCACGATTCAAATGACCAACCGCTCGCCGCGCACAGTAACGACCAGCCTCCGTTCTCGGACCGGCCGGCGGCCGCACCTCCCATTCCGCCGCCCCTGCCCCCTCCCCCGGGGTTTCCTCCGCTCGGAAGCCACAGGAAGCGCCGGCACGACCACTTCCTCCGCGTCGCCCCACGTCGGTGAGCGTTGGCTCCGGCGGCGGCGTCTTGCAGTAGGTAGGAAGCTCCTCTGCGACGCGACGGCGCGCGCCGCGATTCGCGCCACCACGGACGCAGACGTGCAGGACTGGACGCCGCGCCGCGGCCGCGCCTACACGGCGGAGGGTTGCGTCCGCCAGCGCTGGGACGACGATGTCATGCGCCGCCGCCAGGCAAGTCAAAAGCCTCGCGACCCGCCTCGGTTCGGGAATCGGCCCAGCCGCTTTGCAATTAACATCCCCTATACTACGTAACGCTGACTGCTTCTCCACCCTTAACTATCGTCCGTTACGATTTATTTCTTACTTTAAAAGTTTAACCTGCCGGATAGATTGATTGATTGACTCTTCGTGATTCCGGGCGCGTCAAAGGTCATTAGTCCGTAAGTGTAGTGCGTGTTTTTTCCTCGGGAAGTGGCTGTGATCTTTTCCCCGCTGGAAGGCGAGATCCGGCGCCGACCTACCGTCGACTAGCGGAGTTTTCCCCTCAACCAGGTATTTCCCACCAACGGGACACCGCCCCAGCCGGGACAAGCTGTAAGTTCCCGAACGGTCTCCCGGCATGTGTAGTAGTGTAGTTCATGGTAGTGTGTGTGTGTAAGAGGGAGAGGATAGGACAAGGATGAGGAAGGAAAGATCGTCCGCGGTCCGTGGCCCGTTTGTTAGAGTACTGCTCCGGCATTCTCCTGGTGTTGATCGGAGAAACCACGGAAAACTACCGATCAGAGCAGCCGGCCGCTAGAATTCTCCTCCAGACAGCGACTGAATTCGACCTAGCTGACTAGCTAGTGTGGAAAATCCTGTCGCCCCTTGAACCTCCCGGTCAGAGGGACTGCAGTGCGACGCCAGTTGATGCACTGAGCCATCTCACCCGGTCCTGCCGGATGGAGTTTTTAGTTATTTTCTCATACAATCCTGTAAAGCACATATATGTATATAAATAAATTTAAAAAAATAGGGGATCATCCAGGGCTAGGAAATTCACAATTAATCAAAATCTCAACGACGTCCTTCATGCCGATTTTACTGAGAGGTATTCGTAAAACATATTTTTCTCGTTTCGGAGAAAATTGATAAAAAACCTGGCGCAAACGGTCAGACGTGCAAGTAACCAGAGCAGGCCCTGTTAAGTCGTCTAATGGCGCTGCCTCAACCATATATTTTGATGCCATTTCAAAAACAAAGAAAATGCTTACTAGAGAGCAGGTCCACATCACATTTCTCAGAACCTAGGACTCACATTTAAGAAAAATGTCCAATTATCATCCTTCAAGATTGTGAGGCATAGCTTTATTCCATCAACAAATTATGTTGTTTTTTTCTTTTCTTCTGGTATCGAACCACAAAAATTACATCTTGCTTACTACAAAGTGTTACAGTACCTTTACAAGGACTTTCTCGCCACCCAGCATCCAATTACTCTTTTTTTAAGAGTTATTAAGTTTTACATTTTTCCATGACTTTCACAGCCATTGTCAATGTGACACGATCATATCATCTTACGTACATCTTTCTTTATTTGTTCCTTTTAAGGCCCTCTCGATATCTTGCTTATGTTTGATTGCCCCTCAACGTAATTTCATTGTTTAATGTTATAAGAACTATTCCCCAGAACTGTTTATCATCGTCTTTTTGGAATCGTAGTACAGTTTTTTCCTTGTTCTTTTCGAGGGTTGCAAATACTAATCTCATTTCTGCACATCTTTTCATTTCCAAAGAATTGTAGAATGTTTAGCGCCTAACGTCTCTGGTAACAGTTCAAACCCAAAACAATTTTTATAACAACCTTTGACGGAAAACAAGTCTTTCACTTTCTGATTCAGAATGGGATCCGTAGATTCCTATGAACAAATTAAAAATGCATTAAATATTTATAGAGAAAATTTGATTCAATCAGGAATCAGTTAGTTTGTACAGAAATAATTTAATACGTAAAAAGATTTTTCTACAACAGTGTAAAAAGAGGCACGTTCCTCATAAGTAAATCATTTTTAATCTCCGTTAAAAACGATGGTTGCCAACACAACTGTCTTGCTACCGTGCAAAAAGTACTTCACGCATTGAAATATTATGTAATAACATGCATTCCGTTAGTATTCATGGCCCCTACATAATATACTGCTATTCCCCGAGATATTAAACACCATATTTCAATATAAACTTACAAACTTTTTTCAAATATAATTCTTATACAATTGTGAAAAAAATGTTCACATTTCGTGAGCGAAATGAATGTGTTTTTCATGGGCTCGATTGATTTTTTTGCAACGACCTTCATTTATGTATAAAAAACCATTCTTCATAACTTCATGTATAAAAAAATTACTTATACAATTTTCATTCAAAAGTTCTATTAATATCGAGACAATACGTATAAAGATAAAATTCGTAATTTAAAACCACTTCAGAAAATATCTAATGTTGGTAGTCTTATTTCACGTCGCCTAGGATACAATTGAAAGGTTCAGAGAGAAAGGAACAACCGATAGCGTAAACTGCTTATCACTTCGCGGCCCATATTACAGAAGTGATTAAATCATTAAAACTCCTCTCGATACGTACAGCACTTAGCAACAAACCACATTTACTGCCAATCCCTCGACCTTATATCTCACATCCACCTTTCTTCGTTTAGTACTCCCTGAGAAGTGTAGCGAAGCATTTCTTTTAATCCACAACGACAAGGGTTCATGCACCGGTTGCAATTCAGCATCAGAAATCGTAAATAAATGCCTTTGTGGTGGTTGGCTACCTCTGAAATAATGTTTGCGCTAGTTTATTAGAACTTTTATTAGAGATTATAATAAAACGATGACGGTGATGATGATGATGATGATATGATTGGCGGAACTCTGCCACGAACCCCCTAAACCCAATTTTTTCTTTTATAATTTCACTATTTATTCCAGACACTTATTGATCACATCACTTTACAAGGGAGCGTATACACGTGTTTTTATTTACTAATTTTTAGATTTATTTTGCCGCGAATAGGCCGTCTTGGACCACGCGTGCATGCATCCTACACTTGCCGGGGGTCATTATCATTATCTCGGCGGCAGGTGCCATGTAATGTATCAAGGGATCAGCATTTAGCTGGATCCGATTTTTATCTCCCAGGGTCGACAGCCCTGGGGGTATGGATGATGCAATGATTATGATGAGGGGTGAAAGGACGACACAAACATACAAACATACTCATGCCCGAGGCGGGACTCGAACCCGCGATCTTTTGGTCCGAGATCGCAACTCCACTACTGCTTTAGCGATCTCAGCCCTCGGATCATTTTTTAGATTATTTTATTATATTATTATTTCAAACATATTTATTGAGATTCCGAACTGAAATCCCCGTACTCAACACCTGAAATACTTTCTGAATCCGCCTTTGATGATGGAGCTATGGGGTGAAAATAAGAACATAAGAAAGAAGTTTTACCCACTACAAAATTCACATTAATCCACCGGAGTGTGAACAGAGTTCTCAGAAATGAGAGAAATTCTAAATTACTTTCAGAACGTGACACATGACACGCTGACAATCATCTATTTTCATACCTCCGGACTGATTAGATAATCGGAACAGGAAGATCCACTCGTATTCTTCCTTATAATTCTAATTTCATTCTCAAACAAATGAAATAAAGTAATATGTTACTCCTACAATGAAGATAACAGCAACTTGTTTTTCAAATTCAATATTTATTATTAAACTGTATTTCCTGTAATGCATTGTCCGCAAATTCACCATTTATGATACCATTATTCATATTTAGCTTTCGTCTCCAATCAGTTGACAAGTCATATTTGTAATCGATCGCTTACATTACTGAGCTAATAAAACTCCAATTCATTTTATAAATACCTGTTCACATTTTGGGACCTCGGAAAGCCGAGACATTTTCCTATCTATAAAACTCTTCTCATCTCAGAGTATTCACAAACATTAATCGTACAAGAAACTTCGTCTGAAAGTGGAATCGGTACTTTCAAGACTTTTTTAATTTCACTGCGAATTTATTTACAGCGCCCAATTCTGATATATGCGCGGCTACCCTTTAAGGTTTCTTCTAACTTGTAACTTTCTTTATTAGTTACTTAGAGTGTTCTCCGCAAGTTGTGAAGTTGGCCATGCAAGAGGCTTAGTCGGGACTCATAGTACTTTAGCGGGAGCTCAAATCGAGCTCGCTAAAGCACAAGGCTCTCAGACTGATTTACTGTAGCTACGCTCGAGAGGATGTAATCCAAATATAGGCTACAAGGCAGCGTTGCCATATTATTTTTCGTCTAAGTCGTGATTTTTAACAAATCTTGGTGAAAATAGCGTGATTTTTTTTTATAAAAGCGGAACAAATTAAAAAGCAATAATAATTAATATTTTAATTGTATCCAAATAGATACATTTGTACAGATTTCAATCACAAAGAACGTAATCAGTAGGTTATCAAATTTTAGCAACTGAAATTTTGTAGACATTTTTGTAATCATAAGTCGCCTTCATGAATTAGTGTGTTAAATGTTTGGCAGCGTAAGAGCTCCCGATCTTCATGTGAAAGCTTGTTTTCGAGTGCTTAACGATATCATTTAGTTCACTTTGAGAAACGCTCCACTCTTTCTTCCACTGTCGACAACAGGCTTTACATTCGTCTGACTTCACCTCGCACAGCCACGTGTTGATTTTATGTTGAATTTTGTTAACTGACGTTTTCGTAGTTTCTTAATGGATGTGTCTTGCGCCGACAAATCCAAACTGTCCAAAGAACTGTCATTTTTGCTCATCTTCAAACAAAGCGTGAAAGAATAGCCTCACAAAGTAAAGTACAATTTATCCTCGAAATAAGATGTTCCAATATCCAATATGCGAAGCGAGCACATAATTCGTTAAACAATTAACAACGTGTTGCACTCTGCGATGGCGTCGATACCGGTAGCTCTACGACCCATGATGCAATGCGACGACCTATATACACCCGACGATCCGACTCACCCGCTACTGTCGCTGAGAGTTCTTTCGCGTGGTTTTTTATTTTCTTTCTTTTTTTGTTGTTGTATTTGTTGAATTGGGCACTTCAAATCGAAAGATTTTACAAAAGCGTGATTTGGGCTGTACCGCTTGGGACATTCACTTTTAGTCTTAAAAAGCGGGACGTCTGAAAACGCTGCTACAAGGTAAAACTACTACGCAGATCCTCCTTTATTACGCAGTAGGAGACCAATATTCTAAGATCAATAAAGTTGCCAGTCTTGCTTGATCCGCTCACGAAGAGTTAATTGCTTATTCGCAAGAGGTCCTCTGAACAATGCTAATGAGATGGTTTTTACTTTTTTCATTAATCATAAACATAATACTTCTAATTAATGAGAGAAAATAAAAGTATTAATTTAATATTTGTTCAGGGCCGATGATTCTATACTACGCACCATAGATTTGAATAAAGCAATTTACTTCAAATATTAAATTAAAACGCTATCAGATTCAAAATAAAATTGATTTATTTGTGATTCCTGGCGCGTCAACAGTTAAGGCCATTAGTCCCGTAAGTGTCGGGCATGTCTTCCTTGAGGCGTGTGATCTTCCCGCGCTGGATAGTAAGATCCGGCGTCGACCTACCTGTCGGCTAGCGGGGTTTTCCTCAACCAGGTGTCCCTCACAGCTCAAAACTCTCGTCTGGCCTCCCGGCTTTTGCGGTAGTGTAGTGCATGTAAGTGTAAGGGATAGGACAGGGAAGGTGAAGGAAAGATCGTGCGCGGTCAATGGCCCGTTTGTTAGGGTACTACTCCGGCATTCGCCAGGTGATGATCGGAGAAACCACGGAAAACTACCGATCAGAGCAGCCGGCCGCTATAATTCTCCTCCAGACAGCGACTGAACTCGATCTAGCTATCTGACTAACGTCGAAAATCTTGCTACCGTTGGGACTCGATCCTAGGACCTCCCGGTCAGAGGCACTGAAATGATATCAGTTAATGCCCTGAGCCAGCACTCCCAATTTCAAAAGGAAAGATCTCATTTACTCAGAAAAAACTTACACAAGATTGTCTTTTTAAACGGAAATAATAACGAAACGTCTATCTAAATCCACAATTTTAAATAACGACCTATGTATGTCTTCTTCACATTTCAATACTACATACGTCCTTCCCTCAGGTCCAATGTCATTCAAACAATTCACTCTCCCAAATATTTTAGACCGTTTAATTTATCCTAGTACTTCCTCATTCAATACTCAATACGGCATTGCATCATTTACATCAAATGCTCCACTCAATTATACCACTCTGATTCTTCTAAACTTTACGTCCTCCCTCAAGAACGTATATTTCCTTTCCGACTGTTGATTTTCGTCCTTGTTCTCAGATTGACAGTCTCCACGGCACCAAATATTGCCAACCTGATATTTTCTATTCCAGAAGGAGGTGTCTATAGTTGTATTGACGTCAAATATGGACGAAATACCACTAAGACTTAATTTGACTCATTTCACTACAGAATATGAACTTTAGCTTCATTCACTGCGAATTGTTATGAATCGCAATTTTTTAAATATGTGGAATTGAAAGCGGAACTCCCAATCAATATTTGTTTCGAAACGAAAACCAAAGCATTTACTAGACATTTTAACTGGATATGGAAATGGAAAAGACAGCGGATATTGTCACGGTTAATAAGCTTCCCTTGATTAGAAAATAACGTCACTGCTCCAAAAGTCTTTCCAGAATGGAAAAGTGCTACACAGCGATAGGGTAACGGCTGGTTGGAGTGAGAAGGGAATAAGAGTAACGCTCGTAGCCCTCGAAAGGTACTGACAAACTGGAATTCGTCGGAATAAACCATGTAAACGACAGAGCCGCCGAGCAGGCGGCCCCTAGAGTCATCATCCGGTCTGTGACGTCGCCAGAAACCCACCACTCGGCGCTCTCACAGTGATCCCGTGCCGAGTGAAATTTTCATTCAGGCGAACATGACCGTTTATGGCAGTACACTTCAAACATTCACAGGAGAACGAGCAGCATCGCAATGCGCCCGTCGCGTTCTGGCGAACACGGAGCACCTCCCACGTCGGCAGAAAGATTTCTGGATAGCTGGGCTATTGTCCACCGTGAGAATGGACAAAACATTTGAAAACACATTTTCCAGTAGTCTTTAGGCAGCTCCACAGATTCGTTATTTGGCAAACAGCAAGCAACAACTCCCGGAATCCCAAGTAGTGTGGATGAGTTGATTGCTATTTTCCGAGTGATGAGCATTCGGTGCTCACCTTACCGCGTGTCTTACATCAGCTGTTCGGGATTGGGCGAGCAGTAGCTCGCTGCTCAGCGAATGCCAAATGTGTGGAGCCGCCTTAAGAGCCTAAGTACACGCGGGTACTCCACAGGATAACAATTCAAAATCATGTACCTAATTTCAAGACAATACCTTAAGATGTCAATTGGACTTGAATTTTTCGGCTAAACCGATCCATTCGACATGGACATGTTTTGTTTCTTTATACAAAATCACGAATTCCCAACGGGGTCGGCTTTGGCCCTCTGGGGGTCGATGAAATTTTGAAGAGAGTCAATGTTAAAGAAGGGGTTGACTAGGGGGTCAGCAGCTGAATACGAACCGCCGTCTGATCAGGATAATGAAGATCCCATTGACCAGAAAAATATATTCATGAACTTAAGTAACTTTTCTGATACAAAGCAACAAAACGTATGATAATAAATTACAAATTCGTTCTCATCTATCGCATCCATCGTTCATCCTCAGGAATAACAACGTATAGAAAACTGAAGAAATTATTACTGTGCATTGACAACCATACTCTATTGCGCAAGAAAGTACTCTCCACAATACGTACTGGAAAAATGTAATGGCCAGTTCTAAAAAAAACTCAACATTTTGCAATCATTGCATTGTATTGGAGATAAACTCAGCTACTCAAAAACAGAAGCGCCTTCTATTATTGAAAAACTGAGAATTTACGAGAATATAGGTGTGCAATTCTTGATTATGGATACTGTATAATGTGGAAAAAACGAAGAGAATCGACGAAGCAAACAATTAGTTCAAAAGGGGTCAATAAAATAAAAAGGTTGGGAATCCTTGTACTAAATGAATAGCTCAATGGAATACCTCCGATATTACGTCAGGAAATTGCAAACGAAATCAATGTAACTAGTTGCTAATAGTGCCTGCCAAACGTGAACCTATCTTATTGATTGATTTTATTGGAGATTGTAAAATTTGAATGTGTGTTTCTTTTACAAATACGGGTTGTCTCTTTACGTCCCCAACGTATTAATTTTTAGTGAAAAAGAAAAACAGGCTTATAACATGTGCCTTATACTCAATAGTTTTTTACATCATAAAAGTTGAATGTTAAAGCTTAAATCCATTTACAGTGAGAAAAAAATTGGTTTTTTAAAAATATTAGTACATCCATCTGTCATTAGTTATCGCCGTTTGATTCATCTGAATAACTGACATTCTTATTTTTAAAAAAGGGCATTAAAATGTGATGAAATTTGAAGAATTTGAAGAATGAACTAGTGTACTGATACAGACTGTTCATCGCAATTTTCATTTTCCCTTTACGTTATAGTCACAGTGACCTTACCCTCTGTCATGACCACCTCTATACATGGGTGTAAAGAGGGTCACGGCACTACTCCAGGCGACGTTCTAATAGATTTTTTATTAGAAAATGTGGCACTGCTAATGGAAAATGTAAGGTTACGTCCGAGTCTGATATAGGAAAGAGAAATGCTTTCTACTGGACGGCATTGTTCACTTCAGTGTTATTCTCGGAGAACATAGCTTTACAAAGTGTATGAACAAAAAAGTTTTTTTCTTTCCTCAGTGCAACTACTATTATAATCGATAAATTTGTTTCTTCCACTTCTAGTATTTGCTTATATTTTGTTTCGTTTAGTAATTAACGAAATAGATTAATTTATTCCAAAGTCGAACAAAATGAAACTACTTTTTAACACTCTTGCAATATCTGTACTACAGATATACATTAATGTAGATCAACTGTGTTTTGATGAAGGACAAATTAGAACGTATTGTGAAAATAATTTAAGCAAATTTTTTTCATCGAAATAGTCACAAATGATATTCCACGAATTGGAAACGCTTGGCCAACATCCTCACGCGTCATCCAGCGAACAATGATTATTATTAATGCAATATTGACATATACTAACCCCATGTCTTCATAAAATTATCCCACTAGCTTCAGCCCACAAACATATGCCTCGGTCGACCACCAAATCCATTCAGAGAAAATAAATGAGGTAATACATTGTCGATCACACTTGTTTTGGCTACAAGTCTTAAAATGCCTACAGGACTAGGTCTGATGCGTTTCAGATAGGGCAGATCATTCTCCCGACATGGAACAGCAGCAGCGTCACAACGATATTCGCAGAAAATCAGATAAATATCACATTATTCTCTAATGGTACAACAGCGCTGCATTTCTCCAGTACCTCAAAACACCTACAAAACATTCTTCCGGGGTTTTTCATTGGACGGCCATTTGGCTGTCAAGTGCTGCGGAAAGCTGAAATGAATCACAGGCGAAGTTCAGCCGTAGATACACGAAAGAGAAGTTTCACGCATTTTTTCAAGAAGCTTGTGTGTGGAAACTGTGGGGAGTGTTTCCCAATTTTTGTGTTCTTTCATGTAGTATGTTCATTTAGAAACGTCAAAGAGCACCTGAATATCTTCCTTCTCAAATTTTCTCGATTTCTGTATTTTTGCATCCATTATCTTCTATTTGTTCCCATCTACATCCACTTCTCTTCCTCGTGAATAAATTTAGCGCCAATTCTTACTATTTGTGAAGAGACCCGCTTCTAAACCTAAGATTACTGCAAAAAACGCATGCTCTCTTTACCTAAATCGCCACCGCGAAGCCAAATAGACTGCACTTACAACGCCACGACGGCGAGCGTTCGATTTCACGATGACGTCCATGGGGGTCTCTCTGGAAAGCCTTCCCCCTCTTATTTGGAAGAGAGTTCCCGAAGCAGAAATCGCGCAAGTGGGTACAGCACTCATGAATTGTTTCGCTTTCCAGATGGCAGGTGGCCAAGATCCAAAATGGCAGAAAGACGCGGCGGACCAGAACTTCGATTACATGTTCAAACTGCTCATCATCGGCAACAGCAGCGTCGGCAAGACCTCGTTCCTCTTCCGGTACGCGGACGACTCCTTCACGTCCGCCTTCGTCTCCACCGTCGGCATCGACTTCAAGGTCAAAACCGTGTTTCGGCACGACAAAAGAGTAAAACTACAGATCTGGGTAAGTATCAAAGTCCATTCGTGCCAAATGCTTCATAAGCAAACCCTTACACTTCGGCTTGTCTTTCTTTCTGTCTTGGTCAATAAAATGGAATATCTCACGGTATTTTGCATCGTTCTCGGTTGTGCCGCTAGGAAACGTATGATCCACCTATATCGAACAGTTTTGGCGATCATGCGACTCCTGGCACAACGGAGAACGACGCGAAATACCGTGAGATATTCCATTTTATTGACACACTCCCGTGCGCCAAGAAAGAAAAACCGAAGTATAGTAAGTCTCTATCCTAAACTTAACCCACAACACCTCCAACTCCTCTCGTGCCACTTTTGAAAATTCAGAGGTAATGGACAGACGGGCAGACGGAGACACTTCATTGAGTCAATAGAGACTGAGTCAATTTTATTTCATGCTGTGACTATAATAGAGAGTTTTCGCACGCCATAGCGGGCAGCACTATCGATCTTCTACGCGTGCGCACATGCACAGAAGTGACGCGAAACTTGAACCGCGCATGCGCAGAAGATCGCTAGTGCCGTCCACTATGGCGTGCAAAAACTCCCTAATAACGGAATTCCACGGAACGGATTTCTATGTAAATACAGATTTATTAAATAAGCTAATATTTATACTGATTTACATTATCTTTGTTACACAATGTGTAGAATGAAAAATGCTACTTTTATTTTGCATATTTTTTCATGTTTGGGATTTTGGTACATATTTAAATAAAAGTCCATATATTTTCCACACTCCTTATAAAATTAGTTCATAAAGCGTATTAAACTTAACAGCGAAATTCCATTAAATATTAAAAATGCATCTCAACAAAAAGAGCTTTAAAATGTTCAGTAAATCCTTAAATATTATGAGTCTTTTTTTAAGATTAGGGAGAATTGACAATGGGAAAGCAAGTTAAGAAAGTGTTAATAGGTTAATTTATGTGAAGAATTTACTTCAGTTTTTCTTTCTTGGCGCACGTGTGTGTGCCAATAAAATGGAATATCTCACGGTACTTCGCGTCGTTCTCCGTTGTGCCCCAGGAATCGCATGATCGCCAGCACTGCTCGATACAGTCGCGATCATGCGACTCCTAGCGGCACATCCCAGAACGACGCAAAATACCGTGAGATATTCCATTTTATTGACACCCCCCGTGCGCCAAGAAAGAAAACCGAAGTATAGATCCACTTCCCGACCCTGAGGCTCTGTCGGAGGAGTCTGACTGTCCCGCGCAGTGAAGGGGGCGCGGGAGGCGATAAATATTGGAATTGTTTGACAGATGACCTTGAAACCTCGATGGTCTGTGGGAAACGCACCTCGTTTCAGTATCCACACTACCCCCTCTCCTTCCCTCTGAGGCTGCCACCCGGAAATCGCATGACGTCACGGAGACTTCGACATCCGAATTCAACTTGAATAGCTCCTCCTTGTCAGTTACAATCCAGTCAGAATACTATGTATTCGTTCAGTTAATATCCATATTAAGCCATTGTGAAATATCAAAAGTAGCACAATCAGATAGTGTAAAATTAGAAGTGGGTCATTCCACGTCAAATCAGCCAAAAATTCCCGACCATCTTCCAATTGGACTGAAACTTTGTAAATCGATTTAGAATGACGAAACAACACTGAATAATGTCTTTTTGGCATTAAACTTTACTTCCTTTTGAAAATTTTGTAATGTGATGTTCTGCATGAGTTTCAAATGGTATTACCTAAAAAACTAGTAAAACATCTTCACATTTGATTTTACTTTGCAACTTGCTCTATATTTCTAATGAGTACATCCCACTCTAAGGGTTTGATATGATAAACCAATCCAATCATAACCAAATATGATAAACCAATAAGGGCATTAATAAACCCATATTAAGGCCAAAGTAAATAATTACAATTTTTTCAAAATTCATTTTATCAAATACTCCATCTCGGATTTTCTTCTTTTTTTGTCGTCAAATTGAAGAGGAGGCATCGAGGTTTATAGTACTTTAAGAATCTCGATGGTAAATGGGAATTTACCAAAGTTATTACCAGTTAAAGTTACATTTTCATTTTTGCTTTTTATGGACTTAGGAGAACTACACACATAAACGCTTTTAATTTGTAAATCTTGCTTTCGTTATTTAGTGATTAATTCTCATACATTTAAAATGTATCTGAAGCATATTTTCGAAGGCAGAAATTTCTATTTGTTTATATCGGAATTAATTATACCAACCCGAAATTAAAAACACATTTATACGTAATAATCTCTATCTTAGCAACAAGTCTGATGTTGGATTGCTTTATAACGTCCATTTTCTTTCTTTTCTATCTGTAACAAATGTTTAAACAAGTTTTCAATCTCTCTTCTCATTATGTTAATCAGAAAACTATTATTAAATTATAGTCATACATTGTTTTGATACCTTCAATTACATCACGACAAAAGTGCGGTTAAAACCTTCAGATACGTTTATTAGTCGTTCCATTTTCATCCAAAGAGTGAAATTTAAAACTAGCTGTAGCTCTTCCTCTTAGAGGCGCAGCTTAGCGAAACCTTTTGTTTAATTCACTAGTGTTTACTCTCATAACTAATTTTTCAGTGAACTTAAATGTAATACCAGTTCTATTTTCTGACACCCATTCATGTAATTGTTTTGTTGTCAATCAGAATATATCAAAGTCAGTATTTGGTGTTTGACTATCAGAAGACCTTTGACCGGGAGAGGTGGCTCAGTGCAGTGCCTCTGACCCGGAGGTCCTAGTTTCGAGTTCTGCCGGCGCGCGGCAGGATTTTCGACATTGGCTTGCCAGCTAGGTTGAATTCAGTCGCTGTCTGGTGGAGAATTCTAGCAGCCGGCTGCACTGATTTTTAGTTTTCCGTAGTTTCTCCGATCAACACCAGAAGAATGCCGGAGTACCCAAACAATCGGGCCACGGACCGCGCGCGATCTTTCCTTCCTCTTTCTTGTCCTATCCTCTCCTCTTACACACTCACACACTAACACGCACTACACTACCAAGTCGGGAGACCGGTCGAGGGGTTTAGAGCTTGTCCCGACTTGGGCATTGCCCTACTGGTGGGAGATACCTGGTTTGGGAAACCCCGCTAGGCGACAGGTAGGTCGGCGCCGGATCTCGCCATTTATCGGTGGAAGATCACCGACAACTCCCAATGAAAAATATGCACTACACTTGTGGGACTAATAACCTTTGTAGTTGACGCGCCCGGAATCACTAACAATCAATCAATCAGAATCCATTTGTAAACTAGCTCGAAATACCACTCAGCTGTTACTGTAAAATATTTTCATTAAGACATAGATTAAGACTATTATACTTATTTTTATATTGAGCTTCTGCTCTATCTGGAAAGTGTAAGATTTTTCTCATATCTGAAATATTAGTTTTCAAGAATAATTAGCTGTATTTGGAAATAATATACAGCTGCCGTGTTATGATATAAATCGTCTGATATTATGACAAAATTGATTGGAACAATGGCTTCTTCGCTTGGCCGGAAAGAGCATGTTATAGATTGAGCATTGTTCCAATGTACTTCTTGTACATTGCCTGAATTGTGAATGTGTAGTTCTCTGAAACGTCGGCTACTACAACCGCACAAAACTAAAAACATTACGAACAATATCTCTAAAGCGCATTACTTGCCCCATGATTCCGCATTGATGAGCGAAAACTGCTTTTCGATCTTGTGAACCGTTAAGTAGATATGAAGTTGGCTCACAATCGGAGAGACACCCGGTATAAATAGAAGTTTCTGCCTTCGAAAATATGCTTCAGATACATTTAAAATGTATGAGAATTAATCACTAAATAACGAAAGCAAGATTTACAAATGATAAGCAAAATGATATGTATAGTTCTCCTCGGCCCATAAAAAGAAAAAATGAAAATATAACTTTAACTAGTAATAACTTTCGTAAATTCCCATTTACCATCGAGATTCTTGAACTACTAGTCTCCACTTCAATTTGGAAACAAAAAGAAAAGAAAATCCGAGATGGAGTATTTGAGAAAATGAACTTGGAAGAACATTCGTAATTATTTACTATGGCCTTATAAATGCCCTTATAATTAGGTTTACTATATCAAACTCTTAGAGTGGGATGTACTCATTAGAAATATAAAGCAAGTTGCAAAGTAAAATCAAATTTGAAGATCTTTTAGTAGTTCTTTAGATAACACCCTCTGAAACTCATGCAGAACATCACATTACAAAATTTTCAAAAGGAAGTAAAATGTAATGCCGAAAAGATAATATTCAGTGTTTTTTCGTCATTCTAAATCGATTTACAAAGTTTCAGTCCAATCGGAAGATGGTCGGAAATTTTTGGCTGATTTGACATGGAATAACCCAAGTTACGTTTCAGAATTTACGGATGAAGGTTTATGAACTGGCAATAAAATATTATTTTGCCATATTCATTTTTTTATTACATTAAGTTCGTATTTAACTCCATATTTTGATAAAAATAACTACATATATATTTACACATTTCATAAATTTTTAGTCCACATTAATACGTTCCCTGATAATGTCTATAGGCTGTTCCACGGGGACAATTGAGAAGGGAGGTTCGGTTTTAGTGAAACAAAATCTCACTCGCTCCCCGCTACACAGTGTCTTTTGAAGATTTCCACCTACACTGGTAATTTTTTTTAAAACAAAAAAGAACTCAGGCAGGCGGTCGGATGGACGGACAGTCGGACAAATAGACGGACGTTCCGACGGACGGTCCAACGGACGCTTTCACGGACGGTCCCACGGGCAGATGGGTGGACACACAAATATCGATACAAGACATAATTCAAATCTTGACATCCCTAATACGATTTACCGTATTTCTTAAAATGTACCCGAATTGTTGAAAATTAATTCAAAAAGACTTATCAGTTCGAACTATTCAAAAGTGTATAATATTGTTTCCAGTTATTCCTGGATAAACAAATCAATCTCCATACAGTATTTTTTCTTTGTGATAAATTTTGCAAGTATATCTCCTCTTTTCTAAAGTATATCTCCTTTCAGTCAAATTATTATAAAGGTATTCCTGCATGTAATCTAAAGGTAAACTTTGACAACCTAATTTGTTCACAATAAATACTTCATGATGCAATGTAATCAATCACCAAAACCAGTGTAAAATAATTAAGTAATTATTACTCATTTATTTCATTTTTTGGGCTTTGTAAGTGAATGTATTGTATACCATTGTTCATTTTCTCAAGTAAGTCAAATAAAGAATCAACTGGTCACTAGCAACATAAAAATTGTTATGAAAATTAGAAGTGTTTAGATTATGAATTTGAAATTGCATAACATTTTGCAGTCATTACTTACCCTACTATTAATGCAACTCAAAATAAAATTAAATAATGCATGTGGATTTCCTTTCTGTTTAGGATACTGCTGGTCAAGAGAGGTATCGAACAATCACAACAGCTTACTACAGAGGAGCAATGGGCTTCATCCTCATGTATGACATCACCAATGAAGAGTCTTTCAATAGTGTGCAAGACTGGTGAGTCTGTTTTGTTCACTTTAAATTATTACAGAAACAAGAATATTACTAATTTTACTCCTGTAATTTTTCAATTTTTGTACATTAAACCTTTGAATGTATCAACAGAAATAGATAGACTTTATTTAATCATTTGACATTTATAACTACATTTGAAGACCTTTTCATCTAAACAAATATTAACTTTCAAGTTGCTCAATAGAAGATTAATAATGAGAACATTGCATTTTCTGACAAATTTTGCTCTTCCAGGGTTACCCAGATAAAAACATATTCTTGGGACAATGCGCAAGTCATATTAGTTGGTAACAAGTGTGACATGGAAGATGAACGAGTGATCAGCTATGAAAGAGGGAAGCAATTGGCTGAGCAATTGGGAATTGAGTTCTTTGAAACATCAGCAAAGGAAAATGTAAATGTGAAGGTAAATTGAATGCAAACTACAAACCAACTAACTTTTTTTATAAAGTCTAATATGAAAGAAATAATGTTATGCATTAATGTTAACTATAAAAGCATATGTGACACTGACATCAATAAAATTTGAAATCTAATTTCTAATTACTACTGGCTAAAGAAAATTCTTAAACGAGTCACTGGAAAATGGATCTGAAACATAAAATTACGGCATTAGCTTTGAAATGGGTTGAGATTCCATCCAAGATTCCTTTACAATACATTTAGAAAAAAATTATTCTTCATAACTTAATATGATTCCATTTCACTTTTTTGTTAATTCTCGTTAAACAGACGTACAAAAAACTGAGTACTGAGTACAAAATCTCCAAAGCACCTAGACATCGAATCAATATAAAAGTCTGCAACGTTCCCTACAGCTCAAATGATTTCATGCAACGCTTACGACAATGGCAGTGCTTAACTCCAGCGAGGGCATTTCATTGGATGCTTTCATGGGTCATGAATATGCAAATCACGACAAAAAAATTGGTATATACTATTATACACCATAAAAGTACAATAGCCACCACGAGGTCTAAACAAAGTGTCCATAAATCAACACACTAAAATAATCTGAATTCTGGAAAAAAAGGAACTTACTTTCAATGACAGCCTTTAAACGTTTTTGGGAAACAAAACAAGTAGATAATGGTTTTTAACGTAAAATATAGTCAAAAGGTGCGAAACTTATTTTTAAACAACTTACTATTTTCCGAATTCCAACGTCTTACATTTTCATTCCCTCTGGACTGCAAGTATTCCGCCAAATAGCTTCACAATCTTTCGAACAATACACTTCCGGTTGAACGTTCAACTTTTCGATCCCTACCAACGTTATCATCTCGTCACCGTTTTCGCCGTGAAGCTACAGTTCCCTTCTCTTCTTGAAAACGTTACGTAAGAGCGGGCTGTTGCATGACCTCTCTTGCGGGCGGTGCATTTGAACGTACGCTCATGTGCGACATGTTGGATATTACCCGCGCAACTTTTCTTGGCTGATGACTTTTCTTCCCCCTCCCTTGATCACTGAACAGTTAAAGGCTTATATAGCTCGTTATAAAGTTATATATAGCTCGCAGCGAGCACGAAGGACAACATTCCAAACACATCTTCACTGGCGTGTAATGAAATCCATTTACTGTTGAAAACGAAAACTTCTGGTCGTATTTTTCTAAACAAAACCTAAAGAAATTGCCAAAGCAGATCCAGATCCATCACAGGAGATACCTCGAACTCCTGAGAAAGTTAGAACTCAAATTATTGAGAAAGTGTCGAAGGCACTGATATTCCAGAGATTGGCATTGCTTCATAAAATCTAGTGGCTGATGTGAATAATACCCCCACTATACCCACTTTTCTCCAAGCTGTCGGTCAAGAAAAGTTGCGCGATTAATACTATGACATGTTCCGCAAGAAGACATATAGGTGTCCAGGGAGGAAACGTCGAAACTTCGAAAATAAGCTCTGAAGACAATTTAAGCATATTTTGTCTAATAAACTACTTCGGTATTCCGAATGGGTGAGCCACAATAAGCACTCAAAAGTTGGTTTGAAAAAATACTTTCTAAGCAAAAATGTGCATTGCAGAAGCATAGAAACACTTCAGACACATGCAAATTGTTTATTATTTACAAAATAAATGAATATGCTTGTTCAGAAAGAACAAATAACACAGAAGAGAACCTAACCCAGAAATAAAAGAGCAGCCAAATTGTGTAAATTGGATGCTTTCTTAATTCTGTGTTAATTTTTCTTTCTGAACAAATATATTAATTTCTTTTGTAACTAATAAACAATTTACATGTTTCTGGAATGCTTATATGCTTCTGCAATGGATATTTTTGCTTAGAAAGTATTTTTTCAAACCAACTTTTGAGTGCTTATTGCGGCTCACCCATTCGGAATACCCAAGGAGTTTATTAGGCAAAATATGCTTAAATTGTCTTAAGAGCTTATTTTCAAAATTTTGACGTATTCTCCCTGAACATTCAGACTAAGCATTTTAATAGAATCACATGAACACTAAATTTGAAACACTTTCTGTACCCACCAATTGAAATGGTCCACAAAAATAACCAAGATAACTATTTAATCTACTAATTTAAATTTTTTACCATTTTAGTATCAAATTTTTAACGTTTGAATTGAAATTTACTAATCTTTGTTCATGTTAATTCAATTGTCTCCTAACTACAGAAAAATATTTTCTCAGTTCCTATAATTGGAGGAATGGTTCTAGAAAAATATGACAGTAATAAATTTCTTGCCAAGAACTTGATATCGATGAGGTAATCTTTAATTGAAAGTTACCCCTTTTTAATATTAATGAGGATTATTAATATAATTATTATATATAATTATTAGTATAATTAATGTTAATGTCGTTATGGCTCAATGTATATTATACATTAATTTAATAATGTAAAAATACATCAATATAGTAATAATCGTATCTATTAATACTGGACATAGATCTCTTCACTTTAATTTCCATGTGATCCTATACTGTTGGCATAAAATTTCCTTCCTTGCACCTTAATACATTTTAAAACAGAGCAGTGACAAATTAAACAGTTTTTTAACCCAACCAGCTAGTATTTATGAGATCAGTTTACATGTGTATCAATAAGTTATTAGATATTCATGAAGTCCAAATTAACAGTGAAAGTGGCAAATGTTCTCCTTCTTAATTTAATGGTATTTTTGCAGACGGTATTCGAGAGGTTAGTGGACATCATCTGTGACAAGATGTCGGAGAGTTTGGACTCTGATCCAAATCTGATGAATGCAGGATCCAAAGGAACGCGGTTGACAGAACAACCAACAGGACCGCAAAATGGAAGTTGCAACTGCTAACCATATATTTTTGCAGTTTTCTTCTTCATACCAGTGTCCCTGGCATTCAACAGAATAAAACTACTAATGTAAAAAGATGAGAACAACAAATATCATAGAATTCTCCATAAAAAAAAACTAGAAATTTTAAAAAATTGAAATGCCAAAATGCTAAGTACACAATTTTCAGCACATGGTATTAATAAAAATCTATGACAGTATGCAAGTGAAAGGAATGAGAATGCTGGCACATTGGACAGGATATTTTAGAAATAACAGAACAGTGCAGACTGTTTATAAGTTAAAGAATCTGTGTATATGTATGTATGTTTAATTTGTATTTCTGAAAGTGAATCTATTCTATTCTTTTAAGTGTAAGTTTCAGTGATGTTATTTTTCTACACACTCTAATGAATATGCTTCTCAAAGTCTTAAATTTCAAACTGTATAAAAATGCAAAGCAGAAGACTATTTCAGGGAATGTTTGTGGTGAATAATAAACTGTGGCATAGCTTGTACATGAAATCACAAGTATCTAAAAACATTTCTTTTTTGCTGGTTCTGTCATGAATCATTATTTTTGTTTTCCCATTTTAAAAAGCCTTTGATGGAAGGCCAACTGCACTGGCTTCAGGAAAAATGAAATTAAGAAAATTATGTGGAACATTCTCAGGCATGGAATTTACTCATTCCACATTTCAAAAGAGCTTACCATTCATGCTATGATAGGTAATGCTGTTAATTTTCAGTCAATTTTACATGTATTCATCACACAAAGTGCTTGCAATGAATTGGCTTGTGAGGCATTTTAGATTATATAAATGTTTCACAATAGAAAGGATCATTCGTTTCCAGTATCAAAAGTACATCAGCAAGAGAAAAATGCCTACTTATAATAGAATCAATGACAGGGTATAAACTGTTTGATATTACATCAGCCATGATGAAAAGCTTGAATGAAAATTGATTGGCATACATGTAATTGTTGAAAAAAAAACTACAAGTAAGTCAATATCACCCAAGCATGATGTTAAATCAGTGATAGTCTCTTTATTAGAATTACTACTTCACAATTATGTTTTTTTCTTCTTGTAAATACTTTAGTTATCTTGAAATTTAGAAGCTTTTAATAACCTGCACTGACATAAGAAGATTAATTTTGCTCTCTGTGTGAATTAATATTAATTTTATTTCATTTACAACACAATATAAATCCAAATTTGAAAACCGTAAAATGGACCAACTTCTGCCATCTCACTTGTAAATATCTGTCAGAAGTGTAACACAGTTCTAATTGCAAATGTGAGATAATCTACAAGAGAAATTAATTATACCCAGAATACCATGAAGAGTGATGTAGATGTATATTGTGTATAACAATGTTTGTATCAATAAACATGTCAGTAGCCTTGTATAACTAACTGCAGAAAACATTGCAGAGTAAGAGTAATAACATTAAGGAGTATTGATAAAATGATTAAAAACAAGTAAAAACAACTAGTCAAGAATGTTTTAACATATATTAATATATAAATATACTAAGAATTGTTTCATGATTGTGAATTGTACATAGAGAAATGTAAGCAATTAGTACTTAATTTGTTGATACATATATATGAATCTTTGAACAAATTGTCTATTCTTCTGGAAGTACATCACTGGTGGCTACAAGATCTATTTGACCTCGATTCTCTCATTAAAATTATCAATATGTTTGATGATATGTGCGGTGTTGCAATATAAAGCAAATCCAGGATGACAAAAACAAAAGCAACAATCTACTCAATGGCCTCATAACTATATACTACCTAGGGAAATGTAAGTCAATTGTTTAGTAATAGAAATTAATTGTATCACTCCACACAGTGGACACATTTGTCTGTTAGTAAAAACTGTAACTGTCTTGACATTGTGGTATCAACTGCTGTATTTCTATGGTTGTCACATTCTTTGTCATGGTTTCTATTGTTCCTTCACAATATCACATCCTACATATGCAGTAAAATCTCTACTACATGTTAATAGTTTTCAACAACTGCTGGAAATTATAAAGAGTATGTGCCAAGGTATTTTCAATTTACATATAACAAAACTAAAAATGTATTTTTAATTGTACCACATCAAAATCAAGTAAGAAAACTGATCTGATGAATTGTATCACAACACACTTGCTGTTAAGAGTATTATTTCATTATACCTTTAATGACAAAATATATTTTAAGTATAAAGTGAAACAAAGAGGGAATTCTATAACAGCAATAATACGGTTGTTTTAATTATTTCATAACATTGTAACATTTTAAAATTAATTTATTATATATTAAATGTGAAAGTTATTTTCAATATTGCTGCACTTCTAATTGGTTGTACAGAACAGCAAAAAAATAAAATGTTTTTAATGTTTAATTTGTTAAAAAATAATCAAGAAATAAATCTTTTAAAATTCAAAAATCATATTTACATGTAGTAAATTTTCATTAAAAAATAAATACCAGTTATTGAGATGTGTAGCAGTAAATGTGGTACACACAAAAATGAAAGAAATTATGAAAGTAAAATAAACAGAGAAATGGAGTTCTGCTTGAAGTAGACATTTTCCCTTGACAAACATAAAACAAACTTTTCAGTCTTCTGTTTTTGAAAAGTGAGAGGCAAGGACTTTGATCCTTCTGGATCATGCATAACTTGTTTCACCCAAAGGAGCATAAGTCAAAGTAACACTTTTGTCACAATGATGTACTGAAGCAGTGATGGACAGTAGTCTCATAGTCTCATTATTACACTTCTTTAAGATGACAGCACATTATGAATAATTTTGTTGAATGGTGAAGGTCTTAGGAGAAATTTTGATATGATTTTCTCCTACTTGCCTCTTTAAGTTTGTAATCTGCTTTCAAAGTTCAGCTATTGTTCCAACAAGACTTTGAGAATACTTTTTGCCCATCACTGCATTGAAGGGTACTTGTTTAACCCGTTTAACCCGCACAATTAACAAATCTAATTTCTGTGCATTACCAAAGGGAGACCAACAGCCAAAATAATTAGGATGAAAAGGTATTTCTTCTCAGTATTGTTGTAGATAGTAGGACAGACTGAATGTCATAGTAAGCTATATCAACATAGCTACTATGTTTAAATATTGCATCAACAAACAGTAAGCATTATTGGTATCTTTTGATGTGTACAATCCAAAACATTTTGTGTACATATGATAAAATAATACATAAGAAAGAGAAGTTTGACAATAAGTTTTTCTGTCACGTTATCTCTTACACACCACAATTGATGCTAGTTGAATAAGACAAACTGCTTTTACAAATGTGAAATATTAGCTCCATTTATCACAGTAATTTTTAAGAAATAAGAATTTTTTTTGTTTCAATTAACATATTTGGAAGCATATATATTGCCCATTAATAGAGACTTGTCAATTAAAGCAGTTATACAAAATTATGTAACACTAAATCTGAAATTATAAATGTAATAAAATATTACAAACATTTTACTTACCAAGATGTTGCAAATTTCAATTTGATGTTAAATGTGATTCTGACTCATTGATAAGTGGTGAGTGATTAAATTTATGCGTACAGGCACAAAATAACCAAACTCTTTTTGAGGGATGCTCTTCATTTTTGTGGACAAACAAGTAAAGAATAAGAAACCTTTGGGCATGAGGCCTCCCTTGGTATTGTGCAGGTACACTAAATCAATTGAAATATGGTTCCTAATTTAAATACCAACAGAGTTTGAGAATATAAAAAATGTTTATTACAAATCATTTAATCATATTCTTACTTAAGAATATGAGATGATGTAAACTTGCTTTAAGAAATTTAATAACATTTGGAACCACAAAAACTTGACTTATGTTTTTAAAGTGTATTTCAATAGAGCAACTGAAAATTGTGTATTTCATGTACTAGACTCATTGTTTGAAACTGAGTAGAATAATTTCTTCTAGAGAAGCATTAACATCATGGATGAAAATAAGCTATTTAAATATTTGCAACATGAAAAACTTTCTTATATTCCAAAAATGTTTTCCTTCAACACTCATGTCTTGAAGACATGTTGTGACAATGTAATTTGTATTTTGTTTCCTAAATTTTAAGAACAACTGATTCAGTTATCAACTAAATTATTGGGAACAGAAACTAATATAAATTGATTCAGGTAAGCAAAATGTATTCACAAAACACACTTGAATGATAGCAAGATCACCATTAGTGATAATTTTCATAAACACATCACTACCAACACAAAAACTAACTTGCAAAAGTCTGCAACAAGCCCAATTGTGAAGTGTGTAGAGAATGGTAATTTAATCATGAATTTTCCTAATCACGTCAATAAAAGTTCTTCATGCATTGACTAAGGTGTTATGATGATAGTGAAATTAATTATGAAAGCTTAGTTTCCAAGGAGGAAATCAGGCCTTAAAAAGTAATAGCTGATTTTTCTGTATTGCAAATAACTAATTAGTACATGCTAAGTGTTAAAAAGCATATAATATTGGTAATAATGCCATAAATGTTGAAATGAGAGAAAAAGCACCATCATTGCTCTAAATGTTGATATTTCAAGTTGTTTCCACTCTCCACTGCAACTTTATGGCCAGGAGTTCAGTGAACAGCTGTTGAATAGCTAAATTCTGATTGATGTTGAAATGGAAATTTATGCAGATTATAAAAGCGAGTACTTTGATGCGGAAATACTATTTTCTATGTTCAATGTTCAATGTAATATATTATACAGAAATGATGTTTGATGAATGTTTTCAATGACAGAAATAAGGCTATGTTTCTATATTCATGTTATGTTCTTGAATATTTAATATTCTTCTGCTCATTGGATACTCTTGTCCAAATTTTTGCTGCAAAGTTTGATGTGTATCACAAATGCTCAGAGGAAGTCCTAAGTAGATCTCCTTCAGGCAAATCCACTCCCTTCCCCAGTGTTATCTCTTGTGCATTGCTAATGATGTTCCCTTGGCTCAACTGCATAATTCCTCATGCGAATATGCTTCTCTCAAGACCTGATATGACAACTTTAACAAACTACATTTAATAAATCAGTTTTGTAAGAAAAAATGTTTGATAACACAATTTATTGATTGTTAAAAAATATGTCAAGTGACAACATTATGAGGACTACATAATGCATAAATATCAATTATGTAGTGAATCCATCCAATGAAAAATAAGCACTTAAACCTCACAATATACAATTTTGCACGGTATAAGAGATGGAATTATGTTAATGAATCAAGTTTCAGATACAATCAATAAACAATTATGTGCAAGGATCTTCCAAATTTCTGAAATGCAGGAGTGACCAGTTCTTTAAAACATCAGAATTCGGAAGAGTGAGTTTGCATTCATATTTCTATTTTTTAGGAGTATATGAGTTCCACACCATTTTGCATGTTTTATTCAACTAAACAAGTTAAACTTATAATTTCAAATAGACAGAATGTTATACTTAATAGACTTAATTATTCCTCCATATACCTACAAGTGTGGTAAACTTCCAAAGTCCAAATCTAATTAGTATTCAATACTGTTCCAAATTGTAGTGCACAACAAAATTCATATTATTTTATTTCCTCTGAATCGGTGTTACGTGGAATCCCAGAAGATGTGTGTTGACCCATGACTGGTCTGACCCCAGATTTCATGACACAACACAACGAAGCAAGGGTGATCTCTTGGGATAGTCCAAGTTGCTGTGGTACATCTCCTTACTTTTAGAAATCATTGCTAGTGTATGAATGTGCAAAAAATAGTAAATGCATTTTCTCTCGTGCCTATCAAATCTAATGCAGACCCACTGTAGCAAACTCTCTCAGAGATTTTGAACCATCTCTTTTGGAGAGAAACAAAAGACAAATATGTACTAATATCCTATTTAAAGAAATACTATAAACGCACGTATTAAAGAACATGTTATGTGATGTAATGGAAACTGTAAGTAAAATGAAACACTTTTTATTTATTCATTTATATGATCCTGAATATCTGCGTGTGAATGTGATGAAAGTAAAATAGAAGTAATTAAATCAAATTAATACAAATATGTATGAATTCCAATGTATTTATTTGTTATATTGTACCCAATAATCCTAAAACTGCAAAGTATGTTACAGTAGAGTGGTACATTTTCAATCATTTATTTTCATAAACTCATAGAAGAATAAATGTTGATGTTGAATATGGTTCATATTTTAATAAAAATGACCTAATGGCATTGACTATAAAAAAAAATGGGTTTGAAAATATGTAGCTGCATCAATAACACGAAAGCATTTAGTAAGTAAAAATTTCAGTTTAAAAAATGAAACACATGTTAAATTAAATTTATTTATATATATATATATATATATATATATATATATATATATATATATATATATATATATAATATTTTTAAGTATTATTTTAATGCAAACATGTTAACAAGTGAACACAAACATTTGAACATAAAAACTCAATTTCAAGTACAGATATTAACAATATTTCAAAGATGCACTATTTAATTATACATTTTATGGTAGATGATTTAAAATGAAATTTACAACTTTTCACAGAGTTGCAGAAAATATACACATACACATATACATATACAAATATAATTTTACACAATTTACAATTCTGACTTTCCAATTTTACAGGATCCTGCAAAAAAAAAAAAATGAATTCATTCCCCAAGTGCAACATAATCCTTATCAAATAATTAGAACACTAATGTCTTGTTTCAAATACCATACTCTTATAAAAATGCAGCACATACACAAAAGTTAATGTCATTTTCCTAAAAAATCCTTTCTCCTTTCTTGTTAATTTCTACAAAAAATGTGAATAAACTGATGACCCATATAAAGTTTACTTTCATGAAATGGGCCCTCTTATCCTCAACAAAGACTATGTTGAAAATAGGAAAAGCTTGTGAGATTGTCCACAAAGGCTGCATGCAGGCCAAGTTTCATTATTTTAAGGACTCAGCAATGGGATCAAAATATTTGGCCAACATTCAGAGCCACTTCAAAGGTTGCATGTGATTCCTGTAATTTTGTAGCAATTTTTAAACATTAAGCCTTACATGGTAATATTTAATACGAGTTAAAGTTTTGAGTAAAATTATTTACATACTTAAAATAATTTTACATTAACATGAATTACATTAATTTTAAATTACATTCACAGAAATTGTCATTAATTTTCAGTGATTTTTCAAGTATATTTAATGGAATTCATATTTAAACTAAAATGTGACTGGATTTACTGATTACTGTGATAATCCAAAATATTTACAACACTACCTTGCATCATTTTTGGGCTACATTGAATAAATAACTGTCAAGTTTGAACATTAGTGTCCCGCAACAGAAAAAAATCTTTATAATTAATTTCCAATGTGTGTAGAAATTGAAAGAAAACTATGTAGTCTCAGCCATTAGAGAGGTGTCTATGCTTTCGTTAGACTCACGGGAACTCAGAAAAAATACAGAAACCATCGAACAGTTTTAATTTTAATTGGAAAATGCAAATATTTATTCAGTCTATTTTCATTCTGAAATACCAACTGAATTCTCATAATAACTGCATCACTGCTTACAACACAGCTGTCACGTAAGAGCAAAGCTCCACTATTAAGTAATCGCTATTGACTTGTTGCGTTTCGAAAACAGCAACATTTTATTTATATTCTTGTTTTGTAAAGAACTGTTGTCTGTGTATCTATTATACCATGTTATTTCAGAATTCTTGACTGTTTTATTAAAATATTTTACTTATTGTAGTGATACGTGACAGTATTTTATTTTATTGCTCTAGGGCAGAGTGTGTGCTACTTTTTGGAAAACCATTTCTGTAGATTTGTTCAACAGCATTTTCACTGCTGCAAACCACTAGTTATATGCTAAAATTAAGCAAAAAAGCAGGTATTAAAACAACTACAACTTTCAGATTGTGTGGTTTTGAATAATAAATATTCTTTGGTTGGATATGAGAATTATTTTTAGTTATTCCCATGAATTTTCATTTAATAATAATATTCTTCAAATATGCTTCTATTTTTAAAGACCCTAGTTTTAGCCTCATACAACTATTAAGGGCTCTACTAGCTTCTTATTGAAGAATATAAACCAAGTGATGTACTTTTTTCTTACCATTCAAGTGTCTGCCCAGTGGACATGACGATTATCATATCCTGAGAAATCATCCTGTAATTTTGTTTCATCTTGTCTCTGCACGCGGCGATAATGTAGAACAAAAAACCATGTCCCTAGTATAAGAAACTGAAGAAGTATCCATGCCAAGATAATTCCCAATAATGTACCCCAAGACATGCACACATCATCTGCAAAAGATATTTCTCATGAATTTCAGAATATTAAAGTGTTCTTAGAACAAATACATCAGAAACATCATTTCATTATAAAATAGATGTTTTGTTCTTACTTTCTGTGGAATGAAGTGCATTTGATTCCGGTTCAGGTACCCGGACAACAATTGCTAACTGGACAGGTAATTCTTCAAATTCAGAGCGAGAGGGGGGAGCTTGACGGCGTTTCCTCCCAAGAGAGACAACGCAATCCACCTATCAATGAAAATTTCAAACAACTAAAACACACCTCTAAAACTGAGAATCTCAATAATTAATACCTATAAGACTGAGTATTTTATGGTTGGAGGGGTAGGGATAGATATGAACCTGGGGAGTAAAAATAAAAAATACTAAATTATTCCAGTATTTAGGAGTGAGGATATCTAACAAAGGTAGCTGCCAGGATGAAATAGCATGTATAATGGAACAAGGCAGAGCAGTAACAAGGAAACTGAATAGCATTCTATTGAGTAAGAACGTAACAAGGAGGAATAAAATTAGAATGTGCAAATCTATAGTATAAGACATACAGGGGAAGACATATGCAAGATGACAAAAAACACAAAGTGAAGGTTGAGAGCTGTAGAGAGGAGTTCCGTCAGAAATGATGTGGTCTGATAAGAATTAGGAATAGTGACATCAGAGGAGAGATGTGTATCAGTGTTGATATTATTGATAGTACTCAACTGAAGGGATTAAGGAGGGCATATACAGCAAATGCCTAATAATACATGCCCAAAAAAGGTATGCACAAAGGATATTCACAAAAGGTTGCTCATGTTTAACAGAAAATAAAAAAGAGGTGTACCAAAAAACACCTGGCTACAAGGAATCAGAGAATCAATGGAAATTACATCTCAGAGAAGGTGATTAGAACGATAGAAGTTGGCAACTAGTCTGTGTGAGGTGTCTTCCACCATAGTCAAACCATTCTTATTGTATTACTAATTTTTCTCCATATTCAAAAGACAAAGTTAATCATTTCTCACAATGCCTATCAAAAGATAAGTCTTGAAAAGAACATCCTCTCCCTGTTCTAAAACTTCCAATTAAAATACATTTGTATATCAAGGGAAACTAATGAAAAATTAATTTTTTAATTAAAAAATGATTAAAAATAGTTGTTACAAAATTCTTAAAATATTCTCATAACTTTTATGAGAAAATATTACCCTGGAATGCTTACATCTTCCCTACTAAATTTAATAAGTTTTGCAGTCAATTTTGATAGATTTTTGATGCCATAAATATTAATAAGAATATTGTGACAACCTCTTCACTAGTTTAATGTCAAAATTCTTTTTGAGGAAGTCATTGCCATATTTACCATTTATAAAATTTGCCTGAATTAAGCTTCAAATGAATGTCACAACACGATATAACAAGTGATACCCAATGCTGATGAAGTATGATATTGCTTTGTCTTCAAAGTTGTTACATACTAACTTTTTTATAATGGCTACTTTATTCCCAAAATTTTTCCTGATTTTATTGGAAATTTGTAGAACAAATCAATTATTCAAGTAGATGTCAGAAACACAGAACAATCAATTTTCATACAGAATCTATTTTCACTGAAGAAAACTCAACATATTGAGTTGTCTCAAATAAATGTGGACATGTCTGTGGGTTACCTATAAAGCAACAAGTAGTATACATAAGCAATTAGCATGAAAAAGGTAAGGTAAAAAATAGAAAGGGATAGGTATAAAAATCCTGATGCTTAAAGTTCCCCACAAAATTTCAAGGATAATATCAGTGTCATTTTTTGATGAGGAAATATCCAACAAACAAACAACTTTTACTTAAAAGTTTCTAGTTTTTGCTAAAATTAGCATTTTAAAAATATGCTGTTATAAACTAGAATAAGATAAAAACTCACAGGAGGGCATGTATCTGGGCAGAAGTGGACTGTAGCACGAAATCTGACAACATCAGAATTTGGAAACTTAAACGCTCTGAAGTCTCCAACTAGAGAGCGTGATCCTGGGCGAAGTCTCCTTAGAGGAGAAAAATCCGGTGATGAAGGACAGCCTCGATTATCAAGCAACAAGTAAGATTCAGCTCCATCATTACTTGTTGCTATTAAATTAAATACATGGATATCAAACGTGCCTGAAAAAAAATTATTGATCACATTCACCATTGTGGAAGCACTGTACGAAATGAAAATTCAGTTTTCTATTCTTTAAAACTCACTATTTTCTGGCATAACATCAACTTTTAGTTGAAGATTTTGTCCCAAAACAACTTCTTGTAGCTCTTCATTTGGATGAAACCTATCCGCAATACGAAGAGAGACTGTGGGAGGTATAGTAGTTGAGTTCACTACTACTGTCCCTCCTTGAGAATCACTACTGGATGCAAGCAAGCCAAAAAAAAAAAAAAAAAAAAAAGATTACTCTCCTTTTCTTTTACTTGGCATTTCTTTCTTATCCTTTTCATGCTTCAGGAGCAAAAGAAACAATTATCATACTTTGATCCAGAAAATGACAAGGACACTCCCAGTGTCACATTTTTTGATGAGGAACTATCCAACAAACATCCAACCTTCACTGCTCGATCACCTCGGCGCTGTATAATAGGGTTGTACTGCACCATAACAACAGCAGACAGAAGAGTTCTAGAAAGGACAATGGAGGTTTACAAGAATCCCACAAAAAATTATTTAAGGAGAATACAGTGGCAAAGGTGGACAAAAGTCATTGCCCACTTTATGAGAAAAGTCACAAGTGACCTTCCAGAGATGTACAAAGTATTCAATGGCAGCTACAATATTAACAGGTATACAGATTTTTTTTTTATTTGATCTATTCATCCTCAAAAAACAGTACAACTGTATATGACATGCAACAAAGTTGTGATCAATACGCTAGGAAACCATGCCCAAAAACTAATGTAGGAGATGGCTCAATTGGGATAGCAAAGTCTCTTTATACTTGATAGATGTTAAAAACTTTATTATTAAATAAATTATTAAACTATTATTATTACCACCGATGAATAATCATTTCCAATGTCCAAGAGTTCAAATGAAAACTGGAATTGATAATGTCATAATAACAATTAATTCACTTCACCCTGTCGTAATTTAATTTTATATTTTGGTAAACCATTGGGATGTTCAATAAAGTTACTTTTTAACTACAATGAGCATATATTTCTTAGAATGTTTTGAATTAACAATAAATGTTTACTATTTGTGTATAAGTGCTGCCAAAAAGTTATGAATACAATCAATTATACAACTAAAATCAAAGTATAGAATCTCAGTAATTTGTAACTAATTCAACCTCTTAAGAACTATTTATTTTTCTTCACTTTACTTTGATCTAGTAAAAACAAAGCATAAAAGAAGAATATCACCTATTAGTTTCACCAATGGAATGAGCCATCATCACTCCACAAGTATTAATCTCCCTCCCTTGTCTTTGAAGAGGAATTTTGAGGGTTACATCCCTTCCTTGGCGTCCTTGAGTGTAACATTCTTCTGAATGACCAACTACATACATTCTTCCACGAAAATTTTGGGAATGTAGAACAACATTCATGCCAGCTGATGTGCAGGTGACCTGCACTAAAAGAAGAAAATTACACAAAATAATTTTCAAGATTACTTAGTCAAGAAGAATAAATGAATGAATGATGATTAATGAATGCACATTAACAAATGTAACGTATTTAAAAAACATTAAAAATTTTAATGTAAGGAATTTAAAAATTGTTTGATTTATAATTTTAAGAAATAAAAATAAAAATTACACGGTAAACAAGGGACTTTTTCCCAATATGTAGCACCAGCCAGAAACTGAACTCCTCGAGGCCCAATACTTGATGAATCATCACCATGTAAAAGACAATACGATGCTTCAGAATCTCCTCTTGCAGGAATATATGTAAAACCACGACAGCTAAATGATGTTTCATTATTACATCGTTGTTGACACTGAAACAATATTCAGTCGATCAGAAACCCAAAATGACAGTGTTCTCAATAGACAAGCATTTATAATTAAAACTTGAATTAATTTAATATCAAAAATGAAGTAGTGAGACATTTCATAATTAATTTTATCACTGCAAAAGAGCAGTTAATATTACACATATTAAGGAACAAAATACCAAATTTTCAATTATAAGTATTTAAAGCCAGTTTGATAAACTGGGCTTCATCAATGAAAACATCACTAAAAATAGGCTTAGTAATTCTTAGTGTTATCACAAATCCATAGAGTGAACAATATCATTTAGTTCAATTATATTTCTACCTGCATACATTTTTTTAGATATTTTAAAAAGAAATTAGATGTCATATTTCATATCACTTCAGCAGAATTTGGCTAATGTTCATATTTTGAACATCACAATTGTTTCTTAATGTTCTGTTAGTTAGTTAACTACTTCACTCAATACCTTTAATCATTCTTCTCACCTGAAATTGTGTTACATTCTCTTCTTTGTTGTCAGCACAACAAATTGTAGAATTTGCATACTCTTCTAGTGAGCAACTTGTATCTGAAAACACTACAAAAATTTCTTTAACAACACTTTCTTCATTTCCACACTAATTTTTACATTAATTTGCTTTTATCACTTCAGGAATAAATAAATTTGTTTGTTTACATTGAAAGCAAATGAAAACATTAGTTATACAAGTCACTGTTACAATTTTCTATAGGTTTCCAAGTTTGTTGAAAATGCAATGAAAATATTATGAAGTTTTGAATGTCCAATTTAAGATCTCACCGTTGGGTGCACATTGGTTTTCCCAGTATTGAGTACTCCAAACAGTTGCTCTGTAAGAACTTGGTTGAGTTCTCCTATCCTCAGAACTCAAAGAGCATACTTTTCGATCAGCAAAATACATTGCAGAACGACATGCAAAGTTTGTCTCTGAAAGACACAGCTGACCGCAATGGACACCCAACTGGATGTTGGGGATAACTGTTCGTGAGAAACCTACTAATTCGTATCCATCCACTCTTTCCAGAGTCCAAAGTTTATTTCCACATGCAAGAGGAACTAAAAAACAATTGGACAAAATATTAACATTTCTTTATATTCAAGAACAACTGACACAGTCCCTTTCAATCTTTAAATAAATTTATGAGTTATAACTAAAAGCATTAATTTGGAAGTCTGAAATTACAACAAAATACAAACATATAATGAAATAATATACAAACAATTATTTTAAATGACAAATTTAAATATGCATGAGTTTAACAACTAAATATTGCTTCAAAATGTGAAAGGAAAAACTATGTATCAATTAAGTTCAGTTTCTTGGTACCATTGCCAATGAAAACTGACATTTAATCAAAAGGATCATAACTGCAAGTGATGAACTTTTTCTAGATAATCAATTAAATTGTATGTGATGTGAAAGTGATGAGTAAAACAAGCAACCATATAGTAAGAACACCCTTCATTTTCTGTTCAAAATTTGGAATGGAAAAGAAACTTAAACTGTGTTGAAAATTATGAAATAATTTTATAAGAGCAGATGAAAGTAGAGACTCACTTTCACAAACAGTATACAAATATGTAATCACGACTATGCAAACCTGAGTTCAAACTTTTACTTCTTGGCCAACCTAAAGTATTAATCTTTATATAAATAAATACATGATCCCTTTCCTAGTTGGCTTAATTTAAAAACATAATAAGAAAATTTCACATTATTTGTAAAAGGTTGTAATTTCTTATCTTATTTTAGTTTAAATGTTTTGTGCATCACAAATTTCACAGCCTGATGATGACAATATATCAAAAGGTTGGTTTATAAAGAATTAATAAAGACAATAATGTGAAAATTTCTTATTATGTTTTTAAATTAAGCTAACTAAGAAAGGGATCATAGATTTATTTACATAAACATGAGTTCATACTTGTAACTATGAGAAAGTGCAGGGTGGAAAGATTTAACTTTCACACTACAAACATCTGTGCCACAATTCAAAAAATAAAAAGTATTTACAGCATGCTTCTTTTTATTTCTAATGCAAGGGAAATTACACAGAAAACTGGTTTATAAACACAAATCATAAGGGCAATTTAATTTCTCAATCCATATCATCAAAATATACAGGAGGGACAGAACAAATTGCTCTCTCACACCAACAGAATGAAGGAAGAGAGACCACTGAAGGAAGTATTAATATGCAAGCCAATAGGATGAAAAGATGAGGGGCCATCACAACTACAATGATTAATTGGGAACCAGGAACAGACGACACTACCATGCAGTAATTGATGAAGGCAATGAAATAAATATTTTATAAATAATTCAGTCCAAAAAGTAGGCGTAGTAAAACAAGATGTTAAAGATAACTGCTGTAGTTAATAATATAATTAAAAAGAGTTAATGATATAAAATTATTACTAAGAAGAAAACAAACCATTTAAACAAGATTTCTCATAGTAACTAGTGGTAATTCCAGGAATAGTTGGCTCTTTGTTGATAACAGAATCATTTGTCATTGCACGGAAACATGATGCATCTGTGTAATCAACCAAGAAGCCAGCACAATTTGTTGAAGCTAAACACCTAGGAAAAATTATATGCTTTAATGAAAGTAAATTAAAATTACTCGCACACAGTATTGAAACTGAATTTATTTCTTTGTTACTTCAAAAGGCAACAAATATACTTACCGTTGCTGACATTCAGTTGTGACAGCATTACCAGGATTATTGAAAAGTAATATGGAGAAATTGGAATTAAGTGTTAAACTACGTGATTTGATAAATGTTTGAGTTGCATTACATATTTGTCCTAAAAAACAAAAGATTTACACAATTATCTTAACAATATAAAATCTACTGTATTACTTGAATCAGGCACTAATACCTTAGATAATACTAATAATGAGAAGACATTACCTGAAGATTCATTTAGCAGGGCCAATAAGAGAAGTAGATAAAGTATGTTTACCATTTTTTAAATGATAATTTAAATCCTAAAGAAAAGAAAAAAGCACAATTCATTGAGGTAATCTACAACAATGAAATTAGAATACTTTTTTAAAATTAAATTTACAACTTTCATTGTTTTTAGGCAACAGTTCATTGCCATGTAGTTACAAAAAATTCGCAAATATATTTGTATTAAAAAATATCCTTTAAATCAATTGTAAACACTATGGTTTTTTTTTCTGTTCTCATGTTTAAAATGGTTTAAAAACCAAAGAAAATATTCTTACCTTTTACGGCAGCCAAGAAACCCCAGTCCACTTCATTGTCATGCCTTACACACAGTGTCCCCTGACTGGGTCAGCAGGACTGTTTTCCTAGAGAGTGAAAGTGACTTCAGTGATAACAAGCCCTTGCGTACTACAGGCATTCCCACTTACGAATGACAGATCCTACTCCTCTTCTTGTCTACAGGCATGCCAATACATGCAGAGGTACAGTCACAGAAAGTAGCATTAGCTCTACCAAACTAGGAAGATTCGAATAGTTCCTATGGGAGAGAATTATCCAAGAGAACCAACTGTGATCACAAAAATGTGTACCAATGGTTTATTACAATTAAGCTATTTTTATTCTTTCAGGTATAACAGAAATACTATTATGCAAGGAAACACTTCTGAAATTCAATACTATTCCTTTCTGATAAAGTAGAGTCCACAAAACACTTCATATGTATTGCAAACAGGTGTTTAACACATTGCTTTTATAAAGTGGGACTCTTCTTTTGCTGCAGACTGTCCCTCAAGGTCATATGGTGACAAACCCGCAGGTAGATAGGAAGGGGAAAGGAGAGGGGATACCCCTTTAACAGGTGCAGAGTCTCACCTCATACATGCTAATTGCATCATCAGTTGTGTATGGGCTCTGTTAAGAGAGCCATAGAATTTTAAACACTAGTGAACACAACTACTCCAAATGAGAGTAAGAGCTATTTACAAAGGGTTTTTTAGAGTGAGAAGTAGCCACATTACATTTCAAAGAATGTTTTCATAAAACATTTAAGAGGGGACCACTTAAACAAATTGTAGTTAACATTTTTCTTAAATTGATTTTAATTATGGTAATAACAATTCGATTTAAAAATTACTTTCAATTTGTACACTATGGACAGTGAAAACAAAACATCTAAATAGAATTTGTATTAATATTTGCTCTAGCAATATTTTTTCTACCATAGAGTTCAGACCATCAACATTTTAAATTTTAAAAAGAAATTTATTGCTATTTACTTTTATTTTTCTTTATAATTTTGAAGCATATATTTATATTTTTAAACATATTTAAGTGTGCATATTTTCACATTGGAGGGGGGAGGTCTATGACCCCTAGCCCTACCCTAGCACCCCTCCCCCCACTAGGGCAGCCTTTGAATATTTCTCACTACATGTACAACTTTGCTAGGACACTGATTAAAGGAAAAATTAATACTGAATAATTAAAAGGATTTATTGAAATAAGGAGTTTCTTCAATAGATAGGAGCATTAACTTAATAAATTAAACATTAAAATATCTGATGTAAGTTTTTATGCAAATCTTTATACAGCTAACAAAGGTTTACAAGTTACACATGAACAAATCATTCTCTTATGTGATCGGTATCGTTTTCAGATGGCAAAAAACTGACATGCATTTCACAAAGACATACATTTCCACTAGATATTTTATTTGTCAAATACGATCACTCTTAAATAATACATATTCATTAATGGAATATTTCTTGTACTTGATATGTGCTATAAATAAAATAACTTTCAGGTACAATTCATTTGCAGCATGTTTAAAACAAGCTTGAAATAGATTATTGAGAAAAACATTTTGTTACAAAAATACAATTGGTGATGATCAATTCCACAACCCAATACAACAACAATTCCACAACCAATCACAACAACATTGTCGAGTGAAATACGAGTAATACTTTGTATACAGACATTAGAGAAAATGCTCAAAGTTTTAATACTGAGTATTGTAGTTTTGAGGTAGTGCCTACAACATAGTGACTAGGAAGAAGTCCATTAGAGATCCAGAAATCTTGAGTTAGTAAATAGAATAAAGCATAAAAATGTTACAATATATACAAATGCTAAAATCAATTACACATTTTCTATTTACATAATGCCAATCTTATGAATACATTATTATCTGAGTATTCTTCTGACTAGACTACAAGTTAAAACACAGATTAACAAATGTGAGTAAAAGACAAGCTACCGTACAAAATCCACACGATATGTACATGTACACCAAAAATCAGTGTTTACAATACTTTGTGCAACAATTTCATATATGCACACATTTTGTGGCTTTAAGCACTTATTTTTATGGAATACGATCTCTCAAGTAACTTAGTATTTCAGCAGTCCCCTTCTCAAGAATTGCATACCTGGGTTGACGAAATGGGTTTCCAGATATCTCCAAAGTCCTGCAAAGAAATTTAGTGTACAAAATATCCAACATTCCACAGTCTCATGAGGAATAGACAGAGCAGCAGGATATAAATGTATTATCATCTTGTCTCTGGTATTTAGAAACTTTTCCAAGAATCTCCCAAGTATTTTCAATATTAACGTTACATGAATTTCACATTTAGGTATATGTTAGTTGTTTTAAAAAATCAATTGGAGAGTGTATGTCGTTTTTCATTCCTTTCTGCATAAGTACAGAAGGAACTTTACATTATTATCTTTATGTACAAACATTTCACAATTATTAACAAGTCAGACTTGCTTAAAAAATGATGTTCACGGAAAAATAAAATGTATGTTAAAATGAATATATTTACCTTAACTGTGTCATCCTTCCCAGCAAAGGTGGCACTTGCAAAATGTCATTATTGCTCAAATTTAAAACTGCTAAAAATTTAAGATTCAAAAGACCTTCTACAGGAATATCAGTAAGCTGGTTGTCACTTATTTTCAAAATTTCCAACCCAAACAAATAGAATATACAGGAAGGAACTTTGGAAAACCTGCAGAACACAGAAATCCATTACTGAAGAAACTTATAGTCCTTTTTAAAACAAAATTTCCACATCCAAAGTGTCATCATGAGAAATTGTTCTTTGCACTTGTTTCTTGAAAATAAAAGGGCCAATCCTAAATGCAGAATCCAGGATTATTATGATTTTTCTCAAAAGAAATTTATTCATGTTCTACCATTGGTATATTTGCAATTGTATTGCAGTACAGCAAATAAACTGATATTACAAACTATTTTTTTTCTCAATCATTTGAATCAACTTTAATTTACAACAGCAAAGATATTTCAAAACTCAGTTCTTTTTACTCTTAATGCACAGAAATAATTCATATTGATTTCAAGATGAACCCAAGATGAGTTAAAGATAAATTGCAAACCTGTTGTGTGAAAGAACAAGTTCTTTCAGCCTTGTTAATCCTTCTAATTCTTTTGGGAGATCTGACAGTTTATTCCTCTCAAAATCCAAGTACTGAAGATTTTGAAAACTTCCCAAAAATCCAGGAACTTTTTGCAATATATTGCAGCTCAAATTCAGATCAGATACTTTTGAATTCAACTTTTCCAAACTGAAGAGAATAATGAATTACATCAAACACTCTTCACACAGATAATCAGATATCAAAAATGTTGTAATTCAGTATTTGTAACATCAAGTCATCATATAACATTAAAGTCTTCATATAAATTCAAATCAGAATCAAATTTCTTTTTATTTCACATAGTTACAACATGAGGAAATCTTTGTAATGTTTACCCTTTTGGCACTTCACTCAGCAAATTTTTAGAAAGATCAACAATGCACACTTCAGCTTCCAATGCGTTGGCAAATACCTCCGTAGGAACGCTCTTTAGTTTTCGAGAAGCAACATTAAGAACATGCCCATTTTGCATACTGTATCTGTAACAACCCAACAATAGTTAACATAATTATTAACTTGCTCTTCTCAAAAGAACACGATTTTAGGAATGCAAGCTTTAAAAAAATATCCTGCACAAAATATGCTTATGTTCTTGTAATAAAAATGCCATTTAACACATGAAATTATGCACAATGAATGTACACGTTTCTCCTACATCAGTATTTTTGAATGCATCATCAAATATTAAAGACAATAACAGCAATGAATAATTAAAAATATATCAATGAATTTACTTAGAAGAGAATAAAAATTAAACAAAATCTAACACAAGTCCTATTTAAGCTCATTTGAACAACTTGATAGTAGTCATAGTAACTTGGGAAAAGAAAAAAAGGACGAAGAAAGAAACAAACAAACAAGCAAACAAAGAACTGAACTTCATGTGTTTTGCACCCTTCACATTTTATAAAAAGTGATAGAAAAGGAAGTCAGAAAACTAACAACTAGTTAAGAGGAATCATACATACTTGTCTGGAAAACTGGCTGAACCATTCCCTTCACAATTAGGAATGGTCATTTCTAATTCTGAATCCAAACACTGTCTCAAATGTTTCAGTAAACGAACAGTGCCACATCTTACTAGATCTTGCCTTATTGACTGAAGAGGATTTCCTTGCAGATGAAGTGTTTGAAGGTGAGGCAGCATTGCCAAACAGTTTGGTACACTGTTTACAGTGAATTGAAACAAACTTTTATAACAATTTGAAAGAGAATGTAAAAGCTAAATATTTTAATTCATCAAAAAATAGATATAAAAATGAGTGTGTACACAGTACATTTACAAACATAATTCAAGTCAAAATAATTTGTGATATTATACATTGTTAATCAGAATCCATGACAAATAAGACAGGAAGTTCTTTTAACATTATTTACAATAAAATCTTCACAACAAACGAAAATAGCCATTATAAAAATATCAAATAATACGTACTCTGCCAAGCAATTATTAGTTAAATCTAAATGCACAAGGTGCTGTAGGGACACTAACTCCTTAGGTAATTCTGCTAATTTATTATCTCGAAGGGTTAAAACTCTCAACTGACTTAGTCCACTTATATGTTCTGCTCGTATTTCCTGCACCAAGGATAAAAGTTTACAGTAAATGGAAGGAAGAATTCAGTGAATGTAAGAATGTACAAATTGATATTCACACATTATTCATACACACACACCTTTACAGCATTACCACTCATATGTATTTCTTTCAATGCCTCACAGCCAGTAAAATCAGGAAATGCAGTTATTAGGTTATGATCTATGTACAATAGCTCCATGCGACGTAATTCCCCCATAGGAGGAAGAGCTGTTAGCTGATTGTGACTTAAGTTGAGCTCCAAAAGAACTATATTTCAAGAAATACAATAGATCTAATACAGCGTAGAAACAATGTACAAGGGCAAAGTGTTACAAAGTGCCTGGACAGAAGCTACCACTTGGTGTCACAGGATAATTATTATACAGCTCTGTATTGCATTATGCAGCTTACACTTCAAAATTCTCAGGTTTTATAACACAAGCTGTTAGTATGTACATATACATACACACAAACACAAGCACACTATTTTACTTTACTGAATACAAAGCAACAGACGTAAGTAGTCTTGAATGAACAGCATATAGATAGAAACGTCCGAAGATAAATTTTCTCCTAGTTCTACTGTACTACAATTCATAATCAAAACACTTTTTTAACTAACTGAAATTAACTCTCACTGCCAATATGCCACTGACAATTAAAACTATGGAAGATTTAAATAAATTTCAATTATTATTTTAAATATGAAAAATTTCATATTATATGAATACGAATACTAGGGTACAAGTAAACAATTACAAGCTAGTTTGTTATATTTTACATTTGATATATTTTATAATTCATATTGTTAAACTTTATTACTCTTTGGTGGTTGCTCACTGTTTACAGGCATTTGTAATATTTCTACCCAATCACCTCAAATAGCAGAATGAAAGAAAATAATTAATCAACAATAACAGAACTACTTAAAATTAGTTTACCAACTACAATGATTGTACATTTTAGTGTTACTGCTACAAAGAAAGACAGCAGACTCTGGAAGACCAGAGGAAGGTTTTCACCCGGTTACACCAAATATTTTGAATTCACCATTAATTGCATACTGAGAGACAACACAAAAAAGGGGTGTATTATTTTTAGAAACATTGAACCTGTAATCAATGAGTTCAGAATGGAAGATACATTGCAATTTATCGTTCATACAATTTGTCAGTCTTATTTGAAGTAATTAAGGCTAATGAGCATTTCTTGTAGTTATAATGATTAACATTGGCAAATATATCTTGAAATCATAAAGGAAAATTCATGAAGAAAAAAAGCAATGAAAAGAAAAAAGCAAGAATATTTTATGTACAGTTTCAAGGACAGTGAACAAGGAACTTATTCTGAGAAGAATTTTAGTTCCTAGGCAAATATTGAACAGCTAATAAGAAAGCGTACAAAATTAATCTTTAAATGACAAAACCTCAATGGGCAAAGACTCAAAATTACATTAGGAGTTCATTTTCCATACTCATAAACAACACACATTGATTGCTTTATTGAAAGTGGACACCACAGTATTACTCTGAAACTAAAGCTCTGAGCATTACTCTGAAAACTCTGTAGTTCTTTGTTCTATTCATAAATATTCAAAACAAATAAAATATTTTTAATTTTTAAAAATCGTTAAGGAATAAAATAGGAACAAATAATTTGCAGAGCAAAGTAGCATGATATATCACATTAAAATAAAAGACATTCTTCCAAAAAGAATGAAGTGATCTATATTTTTATTAAATTTATTTCAAGTCTATTTCAAATTGATTGTCAAAACATTTCTACTATGAACAAAAAACTTGCTCGCTGAAATCTCATTTTGTAAGGATAACACAGAGAAAGTGCATTCAAATGTATCTCTCCCCTGAAAAATGTTCACAGAATTCACATTTATTATTGTCCCAAAATCTGTTGAAATATAACTGGTATCTAAATGCACGTTGAAAAGCTTAAGTACAAAAAAATTAATGAACTGAATAAATTTGTGGAGACATTACATTATATAATATAGAAACAAAATATACAAATTAATTAAAAGCATGTTACAGCTCAAGGTAAGTGCAGGAAAGCAAAATACAACAAGAAAATTAAAACTGAGTGTATCCTGAAATTTATAAAATGAATTTTAATAGATTAACAACTTTAACTGGTTATTCACAATTACTCACCACGCAAATTAACCAAATCAGGTGGCATTTCACCCAACTCATTGTATGACAAATTAACACCAGTCAATCTGATTAAAAATCCCAGGCCAGGGTGTAATGATTTCAACTTATTGTGAGACACATCCTGAAAACAAAAGTGTACAGACTAATAGACTGATCTTTTCTTCATGAGAAATCAGAAACACATTTCATTGATGTAATATACTTAAACAAGTTTATTAGAAATAAAGTAATCTACAACAAATGAAATTTTTATTGTGCAGAACTGGCTTCAAATGAAGAGGCAACTTTTGTCCAGAAAATAAAACTATTGTAAAACTATTTTGTTCTCTACAAAGAAGCTAATGAACTTAAAAATGTACTTACTAATTCCTGAAGCATAACCAAATCAGCAATATCATCACTAATTTCATTAATGAGATTGTGACTTGCTAGAAAATGTCGAAGTTCTGTAAGGCGCCACATAGATTCAGGGAAACCAATCAACTTGTTATTGTTTACATTAAGGTAAGTCAAATTTGTCAAAAATCCTATTTCTTCAGGTAATTCTGTTAATCCATTATCTTGTAACTATAAATAAGTTAGCAGTTATAATAAATGTGTCTCCCAAAGTTTTTCATGGGTGCATGATGATAAATTGTTGTTCAGTTTAGTTCTTGACAAAATACATTAACAGATTAATGAAGATGAAACATGCACAATATTGTAATATTGATCTCTGATCACTGTTTGAGAAACATCACAAAAATTTTTTTATTTATTCATAAAGGAGGGTGCTCTTTAAAATTTAAGTTCCAAAATATGTAAATACAGAAACATCCTAGGGATAAAAGCTAACAGGTAAAATGGTTTGTTACACTTACATTTAAAGATGTTAATGCATACAAATTCTTAATATCAGGTGGTAAGGACAACAAAGTATTTGAACTCAAATCAAGGTTTGTCAATGGGACATTCTGCCACCAATTATCACCATCACCATTTGAATCTAATTTAACTTCAAGCAGACGAATTTCTGCCTCATCAAGACTGTCCAGGGTCCACACTTTATCTGGCACTGTTAATAAATTAGTGGTAGTATTTATTAATTTCAAGTGCGAGCGATTCTTAATACATTACAGAGCATGGTAACAATTACTGTGTTAAAAATGTAACCCGACAATAATTTAAAAATGCGTTGATTCTTACCTGACGACAAGCCTTTACCCGAGAGACTCAAATGCCCGCTTTTGCGGGCTGATTTTATCAAATGGGCTGTTAACTCTCTGCAATCCGATTCTTTAGTTTGCAAATGGAAAACCGGAGTTACCCTTCTCAATCTTGACTTAGGGCGGGAAGTCTTGCTCATTTTCGATCAACTACCAGAAAACACCGTCAATTCAGAAAGAGATCCTGAAAGAACTACAAATGGCATATTACGCACATACTGCACCTCGCCTTTCTAACCTTGAATAAGTGTCAGATTCCCGACAGCGCCACAAATTGCTATCGAGGAGTGTGACAACAATCGATCTATTTCAACACTCTCGAGCTCCGAATGGTCTCGACTACTCCCAGGTAATCAATGATTGGCTCTCAGAAACCGCTAAATTTAAACTTGTAAAAATGGTAGGCAAATTATTGCAAGCTGCTCAATTAATGAATAGGGATTAAAATTGAAGCAATAAATAAAGGGAAGTCCCTCATAGTTTTATATCGGATCCATGAGTAAGAAAGTACAACATGGAATTGTCAGTGTGTGTGAGTTATCATTGGCTGCAAATAGAAAGAGCGCATTTGTGTGTGTATTAAAGTATTGGCTTATTGTGTCTCCTGCAATAATTGAATAAATAAATTAGTAAGACAAATAAATATTAATTATTATTAAGGTACCTATTATTAATTAGAAGTGTTATTATATTTATTTTTCTCAGTTTTTGGTACAATCTATTATTATACCCAATTGTATACCCCCAAATTTTATAGAATCTTATTCAAGATTTCAAAGCTTTGACTCGCACCAGATCGACTGGAATATCCAATTTGGAAGAAATATCCAGTTTGGAATATCCAGTTTGGAAGAAATCGTACGTATGGTTTAGGCGCTCGCAGTGTTGACGGACGGACGGACGGACGGACGTTTTCCTTTCAATTTGTTTTTCGATATCAAGGGGCCACAAAAGACGGGTTCTGGCTACACCACGTGTTGGGGGATTTTTTTCCTTAATTTAGCAACTGGATTTATTCACTTTTTCGATATCACCGCCCGACAACGATTTTTTTTCTGTCGAAAATTCGCCATTTTTTGGCGCAGCATTACACAACTTTCCCTATACTACGTAAATTTCTCCGTATATACATACGTATACGGAAAAGTAAAAACGACCCAGTTGTTGATTCTAATCACCAAAGCAGTTGAAAGACAATAATATAACTCAGTGAAAATCAGTGCTGACAAAACAAAAAATATAGAAAGATAAACGCAAATCACTGCCTTTGAATCCTCTCAATGTTAAAATTCTGAAATATACATTCTGAAATACATTCTGAAATATACACTCATCGTCATAAAAAATTCTGCATCCTGAAGGGCACTACTGATCCGCTGCAAAGTCGGTGGGTATTTTGCACACCATTCGCTAAGCCAATAATTTCGTTTTCACGGTCGGCCGCGCACCAGGGGGTCGGAGGTAGGGGCGTGACCTCGCGCCCACCGGCGGAGATAAGAGGGCCTTTAACGGCCGCACCGGCCATTGTGACATCTGACCAAAGAATGGGAAACAGAGGCATTGTTAGAGTAGCAAGAAGCATTGCGAAGAAAACTAGGCAAGACACGTCGAATACTCAGACACTGAACTTTTGATGCTACTAAACATGAAATGTGAGACAGAAAATGTTAAAGAAGTCGTGGAAAGACAAATCACTTCATAGACAATATCTGAAAAGAATGGACAAGGTGCAGATCAATAAAGATCAATCATTTATGTGGTTTAAAATGGGAAGAATGAAGCCAGAATCGGAAGCACTTGTAATAGCTGCCCAAGATCAGGCATTGAGAACACGACATTATGTTAAAACGGTTTTCAAAATTTCCCAAGATTACAGATGCCACATTTGCCAGGAACTCGTAGAAACCATTGATCATATCGTCTCAGCTTGTCCAATTCTAGCAAAGACCGAATATTTGAAAAAACACGACAGGTTGCGTATTCTCCGTTCGCCCTAAGGAAAAAGCTGATGTAAACAAACCCAAGGTATTCATCCGCCTTGCTCCGATTCTCTATCGTCGATACCGCTCGCACTACTTTCGGCCACGCGCGTTCGGTAGTCAGTGATCGCTCGCAAAGAGAACCCGTCTTCTGCAGAGTACTGGGCGAATGTTAATATTTCTAATAGCTCCGCGAACGCATTTTTTCAAACATTAAAAGAAACTACTTGGTTGTAAAACTAATCAAATCACTTTTAACTACCAGTTTGCAAAGTTAAAATTTAAAAAAATTACGAAAAGGAAGGAGGAAGCGAATGTCAATATCCAAATTGTATTTCGACTGTAATAACTAATATTCACTCTTTAATATCATGCAAACAATTTACTTACGATCATTCTGCTTCAGGAAGAGGTTCAATTACTTCCATGTCTGAAGCAGATGATATTCCGGTAAATTCTGCAGTCAGTTCAGCGATTTGCATAGTACAAAAGTTCGGATTTTTATGTTACCGAGCGAAGTGGCTCAGCGCCTAGCGCGCTGACTTCGCATTCGGGAGGTCCGGATTCGATCCCCGGGCCGGCCATCCTGACCGGGGTTTTCGTGGTTTCCCTCGGTCCCAAGGCGAATGCCGGGATGGTTCAAAAGCTCCACGATCACCTTTCACCTTCCATCATCATTCTATCCTTTCCTAATTCATTAATAATAATAATAATAATAATAATAATAATAATAATAATAATAATTCACAGCGGGGACAAAGTTGCTCGCGTCCGTGGTCCACCACACGTGACCCCTGGGTAACGCTAAATGAGCAACAGTGATTCGCCTTCTACGCGCGTGACCAATGTGGGTCACATCTCAGCGCGTCACCAAATGGCTAACATGCCAAGGGTGGGCGTTGGCTAACAAACAAAAAACAAAACAAACGGATTTTTATGCAAAAATATATTTAAAATTTCAATAGCACACACTTTTCACCACTCCGTAATAGTTTTCAGCTGTGGTGTTTTACTACGGAATGGCCTGCACCGCACTCCGACGTCTTTAAGCAAACGTTCCGAACTGCTTGACAAAAATCTCTAAACTGATCTGCTCGCTTCGCCCGCCTCCGATCGTGCGTGACCGAACCTGCGTCTGTCATCAGTTCTTAAGAAATCAACAGCTCCGGTTACTACCGCACGTGAGTGGGGTGCGTTCGCCTCTCGACTCTCATGGATTCATTTTTTCCGCTAGAGCTGATACCAAACAGGCGCTGGACACAACTGTCACCGACATCGATAAAGCCTTTTCCGGAAGGGCAGGCGTGAGAACAGTGGTCTCCTTATTTTGGAATCTGAGTTTATAGATTATAAGTTTCATCTGGAATTTTAACATTGTGAGAGAAATGAGCCATTACATCGAAAACTATTTTCTTCTGCACATGAGCATGTCTGAGGCTGTATCGCGGCAACTAACCATATGGCAAGCATCCCAAAGCACGTGCTATTGTTTACATCCACTTTTTGCTTAGGGCGAACGGAGAGGAAATCGAGGTCAGCCGAACGTGGGGCGTAAAAGTACAGGTAGTTATCGGAACTCTGGGATTTGTTCCTAAAAATTTGCGTAAGAACTTGGCTAAACTTCCAGGTCATTCAAAAGACTGGGAAGTGCAAGAAATTGCTTTATTTGGAACTGCTCACATTTTGCGCAAAGTATTGTAGAGGCACCGACAGTCCCTAGATCTGCTCCTTAGGTAGCTGGTTGCAACTTGGAGTAGATTTTATATTCAGCCGACTCATAACATCTTTAGTCGGAATATAGAGGAATAATAATAATAATAATAATAATAATAATAATAATAATAATAACAATAATAATGTACTTCGCTCGAACAACCCACATGACGAACATGTAGAACTTGAAAATGATGATCCCGTGGAAGGTTCATCTCTTTCCAGTGAAACACACGTCAGTGGTGAAAATTCATCTGGCAATGAATTACACGATAAGGACATAATGCGAAATCTCCTTCGGCGCGAGATAGAAAGAGTTAGTCAACTTCCGTTTGAATCTCTCGAACCGTTGAGGAGAATATACGAAACTGCCAAAGCTAAAAGAGTGATAGAAACAGTGAATTCTGTCTTAAATGAGGTGGTGGAGACCCCAGGCAGAGATCTAGATATTACTGAAATCAATCACATCATATATGCAAATGGATATCTAGTATCTCAGATAATTTTGGGGCCAGCCAAGAACACCGACGGCCGACAGCAAAACAGAGTAAACAGCTCTGTACCCCCATGGATGAACAGAATTATGAAACGGATAGCCGACACTCGGCGCGAAATATCACTCTTAGCTGAGGCATCCTCTAAATCAATGCACACCTCTAAAGTTCAACGAAAAATATTCAATGTTGAACAAAAATACCAAATTGAAAATGACACCAGCAGGCTAATGGTAGTTGAAAAGCTAAAAGAGAAAATTCAAGCATGGGCTCAAAGAATTAGACGTTACAAACGTAGAATAGATTTCCGTGTACAGAACCGGTTGTTTGAAACAGACGCGAAGAGATTCTATCGCAATCTGATTCAAAAACCGAATGGCAAAGCTGTCACTCCTTCAAAAGAAGACGTCGAAGCGTTTTGGGCAGGAATCTGGGAGGAGAGCAGATCCTACAATAAAGACGCATCTTGGCTTCAATCTGAAGTTGATGCTGCCGATGAACTTGTAGAAACAGTGGAAGATGTTCACCAATTCTCGGAAGAGGACCTCTTCCAAGCAATTAGGAACATGGGAAACTGGAAGTCCCCCGGGATTGATAAGATCCAGATTTATTGGATTAAGAAATTAAAAGCAATACATTCTCATCTAGCAAAGGCTGTTAATAAAATTTTTGAAAACCCAAAGGAAATCCCGGAATGGCTCACACGCGGCATCACGTATTTGCTACCCAAAGCGGGAGACAGCTCTTTGGCGAAGAACTACAGGCCAATTACTTGTCTGCCAGTACTGTACAAAGTTATAACTTCAGCCATAGCTGACAAAATGTACAGACATCTAGATAAGAATCATCTAATGCCAGCTGAACAGAAAGGATGTCGTAAAGGCTCTTATGGCTGTAAGGAAATCTTGCTACTGAATAAAGTCATCTTGAATGATGTAAAGAAACGCAAACGTAATTTGAGCATGGCTTGGATTGACTACCAGAAGGCCTTTGATAGTTTACCACACGATTGGATTTTGAAGACACTGGAGATCTATCGATTTCATCCTAGACTTATTGAATTTTGCAAGGCTAGTATGAAGTCGTGGAGTACCAGGTTACTAATACACAGCGGAAAGGAAGCAGTAGAAACCAGAAGTATTCAGATTAACAGGGGTATTTTTCAAGGAGATTCACTATCCCCTCTGCTGTTTTGCATTAGTTTGATCCCACTATCGAGACAATTGTCGCAAGCTGACTTTGGTTTTAAGCTCCATGGTGATGAAAGGCCAGTATCACATTTGTTTTACATGGATGATCTGAAAGTGTTTGCTAAGAATGAAGCGATTCTCTCCCAAATGCTGTCTGTCGTGAATGACTTTAGCAATGACATCTGCATGAAGTTTGGTCTTGACAAGTGTGCAAAAATCAATTTAAAAAGAGGGAAACTCACAACGTCTGAGCACATTGAAATTGATACGCACACTGTGATTCAAGATCTTGAGCCAGGTAAAACTTACAAATATCTGGGCATTGAAGAATGTGAAACTATATCGAATGACAGAATGAAAGAGAGAAGTCGTAGGGAGTATTACAGGAGAGTGAGACTGGTCCTGCAGTCCGCTCTGAATTCCAGGAATAAAATTTCTGCAATAGGTAGTTTGGCGGTACCTGTAGCCGAATACAGTTTTGGACTAGTGGACTGGACTGAACAGGAAATTCGCACCATGGATCGAAAAACCAGAAAACTGCTAACAATGCATCATGTTGCCCACCCTCGAACTGATATACATAGACTTTATGTGTCACGTAAGGAAGGAGGAAGAGGCCTGAGACAAATTGAGGCCTCCTGGTACAACGCAATAGTCGGGATGGGAAAGTATGTAGTCAGCCATCAAGATGACCCTCTAATGAGGCAGGTCATGAAATCTGACCGAAGAATGGGAAACAGACGCATTGTTAGTGTAGCTAGAAGCATTGCGAAGAAAACTAGGCAAGACACGTCGAATAACACAGACACTGAACTTCTGATGCTGCTAAACATGAAGTGTGAAACACAAAAAATGTTAAAGAAATCGTGGAGAGACAAACCACTCCACGGACAATACCTAAAAAGAATGGACAAGGTGCAGATCAATAAATATCAATCATTTATGTGGCTTAAAAGGGGAAGAATGAAGCCAGAATCGGAAGCACTTGTAATAGCTGCCCAAGATCAGGCCTTGAGAACACGACATTACGATAAAGCGGTTCTCAAAATTTCCCAAGATGATAAATGCCGCATTTGCCTGGAGCAAGTAGAAACCATTGATCATATTGTCTCAGCTTGTCCAATCCTAGCAAAGACCGAATACCTGAAAAGACATGACAGGGTGTGTAGCTACCTCCACTGGCAGATCTGTACCGCCCTGGAAGTTCCAAACACATGCCCCAAGTGGTACGAACACTCACCGAAACCGGTGACGTCTGTTGGATTGTGTACGATATTGTACGACCAACAAATTCAAACTGATCGCACGATAGCGGCAAACAAACCGGATATAGTTATCTGGGATTTGGCGAAAAAATCGTGTTTACTTATCGATGTTGCTGTACCTTGCGATCAAAACGTCGTTACCAAGGAGGCAGAGAAACGTCTTAAATACAAGAGTTTGGAAATCGAGATCAGCCGAATGTGGGGCGTAAAAGCACAGGTCGTCCCGATAGCCATCGGAGCTCTGGGATTTCTTCCGCAAAATTTGAGTAAGAACTTGTCTAAACTCCCAGGTAATTCAAAAGACTGGGAAGCGCAAGAAATTGCTTTATTTGGAACAGCCCACATTTTGCGTAAAGTATTGTAGAGGCACTGATAGTCACCGGATCTGCTCCTTAGGTAGTGTAACAAATCTGCTTTTTCTTTATACTACTGCTACTGAATATCAAATCTACCATTTGCTTACCAATTTACAATCTGGGCAACTCGACCCGCCCGCCATACGGGGGACGAGAAACCTCCGTGAAAGTTTTTCTGGCTATTGATTGCTGCGGATTTTTCGTTGCTTGTGGCTAGTTTATCACTTCTGGATCACCAAATTTCTGACTGATCGTAGCGGGCGTTGCACCTAAATAACTTAGATCACTTCCAGGCTGCACTCCACTCAGCAATTTTATATTTTTTTTACTTTAGTGAACGACTACAACTTCACAGCACATATGCTTACAACTATCACCTCCTTCCCACCAACAGAACTTTTTACTTCACAAAAAGTCGACTTTCATCTTTTTTCAACAAAGCCCCCTAGCAACCACCTGCCATTTGTCTACTCTTTTCCTGAATACTTGGTATATCACAGTAGCTGGTTGCAACCTGGAGTAGATTTTATATTCAGCCGACTCATAACATCTTTAGTCGTGATGTAATGGAATAATAATAATAATAATAATAATAATAATAATAATAATATTTTATCTAGTTGAAATAATTGGCATTGCTGTCTTGATAATTTTTCACAATAATCTATTATAAAAGAATAAATATTGTATTGTCTTATAGCGTAAAATTGAATTAATTTTACTTCCATTCCCGCCCACAGCTCCCCGTCCAGGTCCGATTCTCCCCGCTTCCCTACGCCGAGTCCTTTCCCGCCCCGCTGCGCCTTTCCCCACTTGGCTCGGCCCCGCTCCGCCCCGCCCGTTGTACATACCATTCTGTACGTTGTTTTGTAATCTCTACTATTTTCAATCCTTTGAATTTAAAGAAGCAGATATCAATTTAAAAATTACCTTTCTGTTGAAATGTAAGCGCCTTAAATTCAAGTGAGAATCCCATTTAATTGTGAATATTTTAATTGACTATTTCACTCATGTCTGTTCGTGTCGTAAGTAGCCAATGCTAAGCAAGGATATATTCAAATTAAACCAATCCCAGATGTTTATCGCCATCAGTTTGTTTATCTTTTTATCGCTGTAAAAACTTTGTTTACCTTTTTAAGATAACGATAGCAATTGTTTCAGCTCCAAAATAGCTTTTGTGCATCAATATAATATTAAAATGTGTCGTTTTGGTAATGTTTAAAACTCTGAAACTCTATTATTAAAGATTCAGTGCCGAAAAGCAGCGAAAGGAACAGAAAAAGTGTGTGGAAGAAATTTCAAGGATTTTGTGAAGACAGAAAATACAAATGGACAGCACAAACTACAAATGAAGAAATTACCCTTATTTAAAGCAATTAATAGACGAAGATTAGATGGCGAAGAGTACAAAGAATATGATATCAAAACTACGTGGAACGTTAGCACCAAAATTATTCAAGAAAATACTTTAATGAGCACCCACGTGTGTTCAATCCATTCTAAATTGAGGAATCCCGCTGCTAATTCATCTTGTACATCTTCCATTTCAAATACTTATAGGCTCGAAGTAATATCACAGCACTCGAAGTGCTCACGGGAACAATAGGGTTGCCACAGCACATTGAGATGGCTGTGAAACGTCAAGGAGTTGAGACAATGGTCAAGGAGGCTTCTGTTCGCCATTCGCTGGCTGCCATTGGCTACTCGCGTCGCTCGTCGCCCATTGGTGAGGCACTCAAGTCGCACGTTCGCACCAGGCGACTTGACACCATCTGGTGATGGGCAGTTAAACAACTCTCATTGATAAATTCCTGAGTCTGATACAACGGTTGTCATAAAAAGCCCAGGAAATAAATTAGTTTGTAACTACTTTGATGCCTAGACCTTGAAGTGGAGCTAACACAAGATTCCACGAGATTTTTGTGTCAGTATTTTCAGAGCTTACCGTGTTCAAACCCAACACCTCTTTTCTCTTTCTATATTGGAGTATATTATTGGATGTTGGTTTAATGTAAATGAAATATTACCTTTTTCTGCTGATTTGGATCACCGAGGCCAATGTTGACGGAAGAAAAGGGATTTATTTCAAAAAGGATTTTTTTAAATTGAGGAATGGGAATTTAGCAATTCATGCAGTTGCTTACAATTGTGCAGTGAACATTAAACATTTCATAGCAATTTCTACTATTTATGATATCAAATGAAACAAATAGTTCATCTTATTATAAAACACAAAGTTTAACATAGTCTTAAATTAAAATGTGAGTAAATACAGTATTGCAGAAAGACTTAATGTACTCCAAATTAATTAATGCTGTTGTCAACATTTTAAAGAAAATAATTATTTGATAAATATTTATAAATAATTCATTTTAATACGCATACATTCAAAACAAAGAATATTTTAAGAAAATCATCAAATTTATTACTAGTATTTTTGATGATTAACAAAATAATCACATTTTTAAATAATCAACGAACAAGATTCACATATTTTTGTATTAAGGTCAAAGTCATTACAATATGTTAGTTTGGTTGGCAAAATGCTGATTAATTAGTGCTTTTGCGAAAATTGTTCACAAAAAAATATTTTATAAATATTAAATTTCAATGTGATGTTGACTCCTACAAAAATATATTTAAAAAGTCAGCAGTTTGTTGTCTTATATTTCAGGTGATCAGGAAAATAATCACATTATAAAGAAACAACAACGTTGGGTAGGTGATGAGCATACTAAAAAAGGGAGACAAATTCTGACATCAAAACCATTTGGAAGAAATATTTCTTCTGCAAATAGTGAATAGTGTTCAACTATGTTTGTAGGAAGTAGAGAAAGGTTAACGCCAGTAGGAACTACGAACTATGATTGCATTTTTCTATTTATATAAGGTGATAATTGTCTGTAATTCGAGTGTCTTATAGTGCATTTTACTCCATGGAAATCAGGGTTTTCGTGAATAATTTGTTAAGAGTAACATGAACAAGCTCTTGTATTGGAAAATGTACGACATATTGACAGCCGAAACAAGGATTTTTTTTCTGTAACCAATACAATTCACATAGTTATTTATTTTGATTTTATTTATAAATATTATTTCAACATTAATTTTTTATGAATTAAATCCGGATTTTGTTAATATAATTACGTTTTGTCTTGGTCTCGATTTTTAAAGTGTAATGATTATTCAAGAATTTCAGCAAAAGTAATGGAAATACAAGCAGTCACTTCTAAATAATGAAAAAAAATGTTTTTAGGTAATTTTGGAATACTTTAGATTCTACGTAACCCAGACCCAACACGTTGGCCCATAAATAATCTGTGCGCTAATTTTGATTTTTTGTTGACGAAATGACGCCTAAATTACCCGAAATAACTTCAATTAGAAGCGCTTTGTGAGCTAATATCAGCTACACTCAGTCCTTTTAAAACAATTTCGGAATAGGTACAATGCTAATGAAATAGCAGCAATCAAATGAAGCAATAGAAAGTTGGATTAACGAGGCAATAATTTGTGCTAAATTAAATTTATTATTTCTCTTTCCAAAAAGAAGCGTGAGTTTTAAATATTACAAACATCATAACAGTTAATTACTGTATAAGACATGATTTCTACAATTAATAGATAGAAGTTATTCAGAAACTTTTCAGAAAATCGAGAATGTTGACAAATAACGTTCTCCAAACGCATATGCAGAGGCTACATTTTATTGTTTGAATAAACACTTTATATTTTCAACAAACAACAAATGTGTGAACTACCCGGACAATTCTGGATACACACAAACAATTCCTTCTGATAACGTTTGTGAGTGATCTACACGCAAATTATACTGCGATTTTTCTAACTTTGCCCCTCACGATGGAATATGTCACGGTATCAGGCGACGTTCTCACTCATACCGCCAGATATCGCATGATCGCGACCGTATCAAGCAGTGCTTGCGATCACGCGACTTCTAGCGGTACGATGGAGAAAGACGTGAAATGCCGTGTGATATTCCATCGTGGCCGTAGGGGCTTGAGGGGCAGAGTTAGAAAAATTACACTATATTGTCAGATACAGTTAGAATTGGAGAGTGGACATAAAGCTGCTTAATTAACATGTAGAGGACGATGGTGGGAGAATGACGGTACAACCGAACAACCCCTATTTTCTGGTTAGTGAGAATCTGCTCCTGCCACTAGTAGATGGAGCGGAGCGGAGAGGTGAGTTGGTTGGTGCTACTGGTGCTTCTCGCAGATGAAGGGGCCGACGTTGGTGCAGTCGCCATTGATGAGGCCGCGCGCGTTGATGGTGAGCAGCAGGCGCGAGCAGGCGGCGTCGCGCACGCCGTTGGGGTAGCCCGACATCCAGCCGGTGTAGCCCGTGCCCGTGCCGCCCACCGGCCACCCTGCAACGCAGGCACACCGCACTCGTGCAAAGAGGCCGGCGCGCGCCCGCGCTCGCGCATGCGCACGCGGCCTTCCGTGAACAAGTTTTTTTTTTTACTTTCCCGTATACGTACGTATATTCGAAGTAATATAAATAAATAAATAAGTAAATAAATAAATAAATAGTCTTTATTGGTGGCGAGGCTCAGGCCATTAGCCTGCTCTTCCCTCTGACCACTTTCAAAAAAATTTTTTACAATTTATTTTATGATAAAAAGGATATCATTCAATGAGAAATACGTACGCAATTTAGATGAAGGGTTTCTCACATGGGAGGCAGGAGTGAACGAGAGGGAGATAGAAGTTGATAGAACAGAAAATGCTCTCACAGAATTTGTTTGAACACTACTAGATTTTACTTAAATTTAGAGAAATACTTTTTTGACTAGTAAGTTAGGTACAGAAGAAAATTACAAGGAACTTGTTTAAAACAGTGGCATGTTAATAAGTACTACTAATTGTTTAAGAGAACGTTTGAAGAAGCTAAAATTGCGTACGTATTTTTGAATTACCCCTAAAAAACAGAAAGGGAGGAAAACTCGTCAGCATACAAGCGAAAAAACCTCAAGTGAAGAGTTCAAGTCTTGAGAGAGAGAGAAAGTCTTAGTATAGGGAAAGTTATGTAATGCTGCGGAAAATCCATTTCAAGATTTCAACGGAAATACACGGTTTAGGGTCCCCTGATACCTAAAAAGTGTTGTTTTTTTTCAAAACGTCTGTCCGTCTGTCCGTCTGTTCGTCTGTTCGTCCTTCCGTCAGTCCGTGAACAACATTATCGCTTAAACCATATGTGTAATTTCTTCCAAAATGGATATTGCCCGGTCAATCTGCATCCACTCGAGGAGCCCCGATTTTGAAAAATGTTCTTCACTTTACATCAAGCTCCGGACATTTTCAAAATTTTCTCAAAAACGACCCCAATTTTTTTCTTTAAATTTCTTCTAAGTATAAAGTAAAATACACTTATTAAGGTTGCATAGGTCCCATTTTTACGGTTAACTCTAAAATTTGGAAAATTTTAAAAGTTTGAACTTTTTCGGAATCTTCCTAGAAATACAAAATTGAAGATAGAGATTTTTCTTCCAAATAAAATGTGTTCTCCAAAGTGAGTTCTATCATTAAAGTCATGTACATTTTTTTGAAAATTATAGTAGTTTTCGCGCAATATTGCACGCAATATTTGCAATTTAAAAATATTACAAAAACAAAATTTTCTCGAAAATGACTCCAATTTCTTTCTTCAAACTTTTGGTAGACATACTGCTAAATGTACTCTATGAAATGAGTATTGCCATATTAGTCTATTATTTTGTTTTTTTCAAAAATTACAAAAATGTATTTTTTTTACTTGTCTCCCATGTCGGTAATATTCAGTTTAGTGGCGATTTGTTCACATTATTATATTTACGAGTACATGTGCTTTAAATTTGGAGCCTTTTAAAAAATGAGTTTAAACTCTACTAAATATACGAAATTTTAAGCAATTTTTTGCAGAAAATTTGAAACACTTGAAAATTTTGAAAAATTTCATTTGAAACACTTTCACTCACAAATGAAATAGTGTTTACAAAATACTGGTAATCTGCATATTAAAGATGTGAGAGATCTTTCAAAAAATTACATTTGTGTAACTGTTGCAAAAACAAAAAAAAATACCCCAAATTAAACTTTATGTTATATAAAAGAGTGCAATTAGCACTATCCGTTCGAAAAGTTTGAAAAAAAAGTTCGGAGCCAGTTTTGAGAAAATGGCGTTTGAGCGTTTCTAAAAATTCGGAATTTGAGCTAGTTTTCATAGAAAACGGTTGAGTTCTCGAGAAACTTTACTTGATATTATTTAAAGCACATGCACTCATTAATATAATAATGTAAACAAATCGCCGCTAATGTAGATGTTAACGACGTGAGAAGCAAGTAAAAAAGTATTTTTTCCAATTTTAAAAACAAAACAAAACAATAGAGCAATATGGCGTTTATGACATCTAGTAGAGTACATTTATCACTATCCCTACCAAAATTTTAAAGTAAAAATTTGGGGCCGTTTTTGAAAAAATCTTGTTTCTGTATTTTTTTAAATTGCATATATTGCACGCAATATTGAGCAAAAACTACTAAAATTTTTAAAAAAATGTACGTGACCTTAAAGAAAGAACTCATTATGAAGGACAAATTTTATTTGAAGGAAAAATCTCTATCTGCAATTTTGTAGTTGGAGGAAGACGCCGAATAAATTTCAAACTTTTGCAATTTTCGATAATTCAGAGTTAACCGTGAAAATCGGACCTATGCCACCTTAATAACTGTATTTTACTCTATTCTTACAAGAAATTTAAAGAAAAAATTTAGAGCCGTTTTTGACAAAATGTTGAAAATGTCCAGGGGGCTTCATATAAAGTACCTCCAAAAATTAAAATATCGATTTCAAATTCAAGGGGCCACGAGATCAGTCAAATCGATAGGGGAGTATCAGTTTTGAAGAAAATCGACAGAGCGGTTTAGTAGCTCGCGTTATTTACAGACAGACGGATGGACGTACAGACGTTTTGCTTTCAATTGGTTTTTCGGCATCAAGGACCCATAAAACGGCGATTCTTGCTGCACCACGTGATAGGAAATTTGTTTTCTTAATTTAGCAACTGGATTTATCCACTTTTCCGTTACCAGGGCCCTGTAATAAGAGTTTTTCTGCCGAAAATCAGCCGTTTTTTTCGCGCAGCATTACATAAGTTTCCCTATACTATACATACGTATAGTATACGAGAAAGAACTAGTGGTGTTACAGAATAGCACAGATTTTTCCCGTATTAGTTTTCTATTTCCTTGGGTCTTCGCGAGCTATTCGGAATTGCCACGTACTCTTTCTTGACAGCTGCCATCTATCACCGCACAAACTACATTTTTTTTGTCATTTTCTTAATTTTTCGGTTTCCTAGTGGTAGAACGGAAATATTAATTTTAGAATATTAAAGAACACAAAAACCTAGTCCTAAATGGCAATTTTCTTTTAAAAATTATGAGCCGTTTAGAGAAAATGGCGTTTTAGCGCTACTAAAAATACGAAGTTTAAAGCTCATTTTCACAGAAAATGTTTGCGTTTTCAAAATAATTAATTTGAACTTTTTTGAAGCACTTACACTCACAAATGAAATAATCTTTACAAATTGTGCACATTATGCACACTAAAGATGCTGGTACTGTGCACATTAAAGATGTGAGAGATCTTTAAAAAAATTACAATTATGTAATTTTGTAAAAACAAAAAAATACTCAGAATAAACTTTACGCTATACTAAAGAGTGTAATTCGCACTAACCGTTACAAAAGTTTCAAGAAAAAAATTGCAGCCATATATGAGAAAATGGCGTTTGAGTGTTTCTGAAAATGCAAAACTGTGAGCTACTTTTCACAGAAAACGGTTGTGTTTTCGAGGAACTTTACATTATTTAAACACATGTACTCGTAAATATAATAATGTGAAAAAAATCGCCGCTAATGTAAATATTATCGACGTGAGAAACATGTGAAATAATTTACATTTTTGTAATTTTTGAAAAAACCAACCTATAGAGCAATATGGCTTTTATGTCATCTGATAGAGTACATTTACCACTATCCCTACCAAAAGTTTAAAGAAAAAATGTGGAGCAGTTTTTGAGAAAATCTTGTTTTTGTAATTTTTTTTAACTTGCACATATTGCACGCAATATTGCGCGAAAACTACTATAATTTTAAAAAATATGCACATTACCTTAATGAAAGAACTCACTTTGTACAACAAATTTTATTTAAAAGAAAAATCTCTATCTTCAATTTTGTAGTTCCAGAAAAATGCCAAAAAAATTTTAAACTTTTTCAATTTTCGAAAATTCAGAGTTATCCGTAAAAATCGGACCTATGCCACCTTAATAAGTGTAGTTTTACTCTATTCTTAGAAGAAATTTAAAGAAAACATTTTTAGCCGTTTTTGAGAAGATTTTGAAAATGTCTGGGGGCTTCATGTAAAGTACCCCCAAATTTTACAGAATATTTTTCAAAATCTCAGAGCTTCGACTGGAATGAGATTGACCGGGGAACATCCATTTTGGAAGTAATCGTATGGTTTAGGCTCTAGCAGTGTTTACAGACGGACGAACCGACGTTTTCCTTTCAATTGGTTTTTCGGTATCAAGGACCCACTTAAGAGGGGTTCTGGCTACACCACGTGTTAGGGGATTTTTTTCTGAATTTAGCAACTGGTTTTATCCACTTTTTCATTTTCACGGCCCGGCAATTAATTTTTTCCGCCGAAAATTAGCCATTTTTTCGCGCAGCATTACATAACTTCCCCTATACTACGTATATCACTCCGTGTATACGTATGTATACAGAAAAGTAAAAATAAGTACTTGAAGAATATACTTAATTATTAATTATTTTCGTCAATCACTGATCATTTACACCAAAGTTCCTTCTAATTATTTAAATACACTTTTCATTATACTACTATTATATTAATAGTGAAGTGCATGCGAGTACTTATGGTATTAGTATTGTACCAATTGGTAGCACCTCTCTGATGTGACTCACGTCTTTCCTCCTCGCATTGCAAGATGTAATTAAAATTCACGCTTGTAGTGTGGAAGGTGAAAGAAAGGGAGTAGGAATTTTAGGAGTTCAAGAAAAAGGGCGCAGATAGCACACTCTGTCTCTTCTTTTCTCATCCTCCAAAGAGCACCCCAGGATACACGGAAAAGGCTGTAAAAGGAGAATTATTCAAAGATAAAAGAACATTTGGAGTGAGGGAGGTCACCGTTTGATAGCAGAAACGTTGGCCGCACTGTCTAGGACGAGCATCACTTGGCCAAGTGCACTCCGTTGACTTCGGCTGCGGAACTCTGCGACTATCAGAAGGTATAAAATTGCGGAACTTGTAGAATTAGAATTGTTGGACATCTTTGACACCGGAATACGAATAAAGAGACAAATTATTCAGAGAATAAACCAATAGAAAGAATAGAGAGTTTAAAAAATATTAACTTATTTTCTATATGCTGCCCATTGAAAATGTATTTTCTATAGAAAAAATGTACAATGATAAAAGAAAGAACCACAGGAGCAAACGCACAAATATTTCAGAGCACATTTTAGGGAGAGCGTCGTGAGAACATTATGGCCGAGGTCTCTGAAACGTTATTACTGCAACTGTACTTGGATGAGAGAGGAGAGAAACAAAAGTTTCCAAATTGTCGACGCGTATTTCCCCAAGAGATTTTCCCACCCAGATAATGCGCTCAAAGACGATGGAAGTGTTGTAATTTTTGCTCGCTGAGTTCGTGTCCTCAAATCTTGAAATGTAATTTGGGAGTAGCATGCGTGAGGCTAATGGGTTTTTCGAGAAACTTTACTTTTCGAGAAACTTTACGGGATGAGGCCTCCCAGGACAAACACCGTTGCCACTGCAATGCCTCCGATAGGAAGGTTCTCGGTTTCGAGACCCGACAGTGGCAGAAATTTCGACACTAACTAGGTTGATTGATTGATTCGTGTTTCCGCGTCAACTACTTAGATCATTAGTCCCGTAAGTGTAGTACGTGTTTTTTCTCGCGAGATGGCGATGATCTTCTCCCCGCTGGATGGCGAGATCTGGCGCCGACCTGCCGTCGACTAGCGGGGTTTTCCCCACCCAGGTATCTTCCACCGGGCACCGCCCCAGCCGGGACAGGCTGTAAGCTCCCGCTTGGTCTCCAGGCATGTGTGATAGTGCAGTGCACGTTAGTGTGTGTGTAAGAGGAGTGGATAGGACAAGGAAGAAGAAGGAAAGATCGCGCGCGGTCCGTGGCGCGTTTGTTAGAGTACTGCTTCGGCATTCGCCTGGTGTTGATCAGAGAAACCACGGAAAACTACCGATGAGAGCAGCCGGCCGCTAGAATTCTCCTCCAGACAGCGACTGAATTGGGCCTAGCTGACAAGCTAGTGTCGAAACTCCTACCGAACCTAGGACCACACGGTCAGAGGGACTGCAGTGACATCAGGTTCATGCACAGAGCCATCTCTCCCGGTAGTAGCTAGGTCGAATTCAGCCTCTCTCTGGAGGAGAATGCTAGCGGCCGTCTGCTCTGTTCGGTACTTTTCCACGTGTTTTTCATCACCATCAGACGAATGCAGGAGCACTACCCTAATAATATTTCATTACAATACCCTTTCCTTATAATATGTATTTTTAAGTTATCTTTGTATGTCTTTATATGATCTATATAAACCATGTCACCGAGCGAAAGCTCATTAGCAGGAAATAATATATGTTATTATAATAATAAACGGGTCAACAATCGCGGCGATCTTTTTTCTTCTATCCTCACCTTTTACCCACACATTTAAACTTACGTGCAGTGCACTACCACATGAGGGGAAACTAGTCAGCACCTTGGAGCATCGCTCGGCAGAGCGGTGTTCCGCTGAGGGGAGATACTCGGAGGAGACAAATCCAGCACGAGCCGAGAAGGAGTTCGGTGCGAGATCTCACCAACCAGTTTGGAGGGAATACCAGTGCCTTCCCACATACAAATGCACTACACTTTCGGGACTAATGAACAGAACAGTTGGCACGCCTGGAAACAAATCCCTCTGCAAGAGAACAGGGTGAGGGGGCACAGCGCTTGCTTGCTACCTACGACGGTCGTCCACTGGCTGGTCTTGCCCCGACGGTAGTAGCCCTAATGACTACAGAAGTTAACACGCACTTACTCACGAATCCCTCCGCAAGAGACCCAGCGATGGGCCGGTGCGTATTCTTCCTACCTATGACGGTGGTCTACTGCCCTGTCTCGTTCTGGCGGTATTTGCCCTAATGACCAGAGCATTTGACATGCCCTTAAACATGAATCATTCAGCAAGAAAGCAGGGCGAGAGTGCGGAGCACGTGATTGCTACCTACGACGGTGATCCACTGGCTGGTCTTGCTCTGGCGGTAGTAGCCCTAATGATCGTAGCATTTGACATTCTCTTAAACATGAATCCCTCTGAAAAGAGCAGGGTGAGGTGGCGGAGCGCTGCTTGCTACCTATGACGGTGATCCCCCGGCCGATCTCGTCCTGGCGCTAATAGCCCTAATGACCATAACATGTGATATACCCTTAAACATGAATCATTCAGCAGGAGAGCAGGGCGAGGGTGCGGAGTACGTGATTGCTACCTATGATGGTGATCCACTGGCCGGTCTTGCCCTGGCGGTAGTAATCCTAATGAGCATTGCACTTGACATGCCCTTAAATACGAATCCCTCTGCAAGAGAGCAAGGCGAGGTGGCGGAGCGCATGCTTGCTACCGGTGATTCACCGGTCGGTCTCTTCCTGGCGCTAATAGTTCACAGCATTTCATATGCCCTTAAACACGAGACCAGGAACGAGGGGGCGGAGCGCGTGCTTGCTACCTATGACGGTGGTCCACTGGCCGGTCTAGCACTGGCGGTAGTAGCCCTAATCGTCATAGCATTTGACATGCCCTTAAACACGAATCCCTCCGCAAGAGACCAGGGCGAGGGGGCGGGGCGCCTGCTTGCTACCAATGACGGTAGTCCACTAGTCGGTCTCGCACTGGCGCTAGTAACTCTAACGTCCATTGCAGTTGACACGCCCTTAAACATGAGAGCAGGAGCGAGGGGGCGGAGCGCGTGCTTGCTACCTATGACGGTGGTCCACTGGCCGGGGCGGTAGTAACCCTAACGTCCATTGCAGTTGACACGCCCTTAAATATGAGAACAGGAGCGAGGGGGCGGAGCGCGTGCTTGCTACCTATGACGGTGGTCCACTGGCCGGTCTCGTCCTGGCGGTAGTAACCCTAACGTCCATTGCAGTTGACACGCCCTTAAACATGAGAGCAGGAGCGAGGGGGCGGAGCGCGTGCTTGCTACCTATGACGGTGGTCCACTGGCCGGGGCGGTAGTAACCCTAACGTCCATTGCAGTTGACACGCCCTTAAACATGAGAACAGGAGCGAGGGGGCGGAGCGCGTGCTTGCTACCTATGACGGTGGTCCACTGACCGGTCTCGTCCTGGCGGTAGTAACCCTAACGTCCATTGCAGTTGACACGCCCTTAAACATGAGAGCAGGAGCGAGGGGGCGGAGCGCGTGCTTGCTACCTATGACGGTGGTCCACTGGCCGGTCTCGTCCTGGCAGTAGTAACCCTAACGTCCATTGCAGTTGACACGCCCTTAAACATGAGAGCAGGAGCGAGGGGGCGGAGCGCGTGCTTGCTACCTATGACGGTGGTCCACTGGCCGGTCTCGTCCTGGCGGTAGTAACCCTAACGTCCATTGCAGTTGACACGCCCTTAAACATGAGAACAGGAGCGAGGGGGCGGAGCGCGTGCTTGCTACCTATGACGGTGGTCCACTGGCCGGTCTCGTCCTGGCGGTAGTAACCCTAACGTCCATTGCAGTTGACACGCCCTAAAACATGAGAGCAGGAGCGAGGGGGCGGAGCGCGTGCTTGCTACCTATGACGGTGGTCCACTGGCCGGTCTCGTCCTGGCGGTAGTAACCCTAACGTCCATTGCAGTTGACACGCCCTTAAACATGAGAGCAGGAGCGACGGGGCGGAGCGCGTGCTTGCTACCTATGACGGTGGTCCACTGGCCGGTCTCGTCCTGGCAGTAGTAACCCTAACGTCCATTGCAGTTGACACGCCCTTAAACATGAGAGCAGGAGCGAGGGGGCGGAGCGCGTGCTTGCTACCTATGACGGTGGTCCACTGGCCGGTCTCGTCCTGGCGGTAGTAACCCTAACGTCCATTGCAGTTGACACGCCCTTAAACATGAGAACAGGAGCGAGGGGGCGGAGCGCGTGCTTGCTACCTATGACGGTGGTCCACTGGCCGGTCTCGTCCTGGCGGTAGTAACCCTAACGTCCATTGCAGTTGACACGCCCTAAAACATGAGAGCAGGAGCGAGGGGGCGGAGCGCGTGCTTGCTACCTATGACGGTGGTCCACTGGCCGGTCTCGTCCTGGCGGTAGTAACCCTAACGTCCATTGCAGTTGACACGCCCTTAAACATGAGAGCAGGAGCGACGGGGCGGAGCGCGTGCTTGCTACCTATGACGGTGGTCCACTGGCCGGTCTCGTCCTGGCGGTAGTAACCCTAACGTCCATTGCAGTTGACACGCCCTTAAACATGAGAACAGGAGCGAGGGGGCGGAGCGCGTGCTTGCTACCTATGACGGTGGTCCACTGGCCGGTCTCGTCCTGGCGGTAGTAACCCTAACGTCCATTGCAGTTGACACGCCCTTAAACATGAGAGCAGGAGCGAGGGGGCGGAGCGCGTGCTTGCTACCTATGACGGTGGTCCACTGGCCGGTCTCGTCCTGGCGGTAGTAACCCTAACGTCCATTGCAGTTGACACGCCCTTAAACATGAGAGCAGGAGCGACGGGGCGGAGCGCGTGCTTGCTACCTATGACGGTGGTCCACTGGCCGGTCTCGTCCTGGCGGTAGTAACCCTAACGTCCATTGCAGTTGACACGCCCTTAAACATGAGAGCAGGAGCGACGGGGCGGAGCGCGTGCTTGCTACCTATGACGGTGGTCCACTGGCCGGTCTCGTCCTGGCGGTAGTAACCCTAACGTCCATTGCAGTTGACACGCCCTTAAACATGAGAGCAGGAGCGACGGGGCGGAGCGCGTGCTTGCTACCTATGACGGTGGTCCACTGGCCGGTCTCGTCCTGGCGGTAGTAACCCTAACGTCCATTGCAGTTGACACGCCCTTAAACATGAGAGCAGGAGCGACGGGGCGGAGCGCGTGCTTGCTACCTATGACGGTGGTCCACTGGCCGGTCTCGTCCTGGCGGTAGTAACCCTAACGTCCATTGCAGTTGACACGCCCTTAAACATGAGAGCAGGAGCGAGGGGGCGGAGCGCGTGCTTGCTACCTATGACGGTGGTCCACTGGCCGGTCTCGTCCTGGCGGTAGTAACCCTAACGTCCATTGCAGTTGACACGCCCTTAAACATGAGAGCAGGAGCGACGGGGCGGAGCGCGTGCTTGCTACCTATGACGGTGGTCCACTGGCCGGTCTCGTCCTGGCGGTAGTAACCCTAACGTCCATTGCAGTTGACACGCCCTTAAACATGAGAGCAGGAGCGAGGGGGCGGAGCGCGTGCTTGCTACCTATGACGGTGGTCCACTGGCCGGTCTCGTCCTGGCGGTAGTAACCCTAACGTCCATTGCAGTTGACACGCCCTTAAACATGAGAGCAGGAGCGAGGGGGCGGAGCGCGTGCTTGCTACCTATGACGGTGGTCCACTGGCCGGTCTCGTCCTGGCGGTAGTAACCCTAACGTCCATTGCAGTTGACACGCCCTTAAACATGAGAGCAGGAGCGAGGGGGCGGAGCGCGTGCTTGCTACCTATGACGGTGGTCCACTGGCCGGTCTCGTCCTGGCAGTAGTAACCCTAACGTCCATTGCAGTTGACACGCCCTTAAACATGAGAGCAGGAGCGAGGGGGCGGAGCGCGTGCTTGCTACCTATGACGGTGGCCCACTGGCCGGTCTCGTCCTGGCGGTAGTAACCCTAACGTCCATTGCAGTTGACACGCCCTTAAACATGAGAACAGGAGCGAGGGGGCGGAGCGCGTGCTTGCTACCTATGACGGTGGTCCACTGGCCGGTCTCGTCCTGGCGGTAGTAACCCTAACGTCCATTGCAGTTGACACGCCCTTAAACATGAGAGCAGGAGCGAGGGGGCGGAGCGCGTGCTTGCTACCTATGACGGTGGTCCACTGGCCGGTCTCGTCCTGGCGGTAGTAACCCTAACGTCCATTGCAGTTGACACGCCCTTAAACATGAGAGCAGGAGCGAGGGGGCGGAGCGCGTGCTTGCTACCTATGACGGTGGTCCACTGGCCGGTCTCGTCCTGGCGGTAGTAACCCTAACGTCCATTGCAGTTGACACGCCCTTAAACATGAGAGCAGGAGCGACGGGGCGGAGCGCGTGCTTGCTACCTATGACGGTGGTCCACTGGCCGGTCTCGTCCTGGCGGTAGTAACCCTAACGTCCATTGCAGTTGACACGCCCTTAAACATGAGAGCAGGAGCGACGGGGCGGAGCGCGTGCTTGCTACCTATGACGGTGGTCCACTGGCCGGTCTCGTCCTGGCGGTAGTAACCCTAACGTCCATTGCAGTTGACACGCCCTTAAACATGAGAGCAGGAGCGAGGGGGCGGAGCGCGTGCTTGCTACCTATGACGGTGGTCCACTGGCCGGTCTCGTCCTGGCGGTAGTAACCCTAACGTCCATTGCAGTTGACACGCCCTTAAACATGAGAGCAGGAGCGACGGGGCGGAGCGCGTGCTTGCTACCTATGACGGTGGTCCACTGGCCGGTCTCGTCCTGGCGGTAGTAACCCTAACGTCCATTGCAGTTGACACGCCCTTAAACATGAGAGCAGGAGCGACGGGGCGGAGCGCGTGCTTGCTACCTATGACGGTGGTCCACTGGCCGGTCTCGTCCTGGCGGTAGTAACCCTAACGTCCATTGCAGTTGACACGCCCTTAAACACGAGAGCAGGAGCGACGGGGCGGAGCGCGTGCTTGCTACCTATGACGGTGGTCCACTGGCCGGTCTCGTCCTGGCGGTAGTAGCCCGTCCAGAAGTCGAAGCGCGTGTACTCGATGCCGCAGCGCACGAGCATGTTGATGACGGCGTCCATCTCCTCCTCGGAGTCGAGCACGGCCAGGTGCGCGTCCTCCGCCTCGCACGTGCGCTTGGCCGCCTCCCACGTCTTGTAGTTGGCGTTGATCTTGTAGCGGCCGTGGCCCGGCAGCAGCAGGTACTCGGCCGTGGACGCGCGGGGCGCCGCCCACGCCACCCCTGCAACACGCGCACCATGTGGAGTATCAAACCTCTGATATTATTACATTTACATTTATTTGAACTGCAATTGGGGATGACCCGGTGGCCTTTGATTAACAATAATTACAATAATAATAATAAGATAATAAAAAATTAATAACAAAATAATAAAAAAATACTTCTGGACGTATTGCTTCACTGTGCGCACGTTTTGTTGAGTATTCCTTTTGCTTATTCATTAACCGTTGAAATTGATTTTCTATAACTCGGGAACAAACATTTTTCAAATATTTTTATTTTTCTAAAATAATTATTTTCTAAATTTATTTTTTCGTTTTCTATTTTTTTAATTTTTTTATTCTGGCCCTCAAGAAAATGTGCACAGGTAAATCTCTTTCCCCACACGTCATTTACAGTTTTTACTGTTTTTTTTGACAAATAAATACAAATAAATAAGTACAATACAAAACGATACAATACAGTACGATGCAATAATTATACTATCTCTAATATTAAGTGTTATAACACAGTGTTAAGTGTTATTAAGTGTTATCGCTAATATACGTGTTATGGTCCGATTAACCCTCCGGCGGGCGCATCCCATCATTTCCCACTAGGAGGCGCGTGCGGCACTCCGTGCCGCATTTATCAACTTCGATTTTCGCGACAATTGTTATTTAATGTAAAGGAAATATTATTTATTTAAGTTTTTATACATTTTATTTCATAATAACTAAATAAATAGCATACGAAATAACAATATTAATTAGAATCTGATGCATCACTCGCTCTCTCCGTGTCTTGGTACGTGTTACATGAAGGGGAATGAATACGGTGCAAACGTGCTTTCTAACGTTTTATTTATTTATTTATTTATTTATTTTTTACTTTGTCAAAAAAACAGTAAAAACTGTATATGACGTGTGGGGAACGTTTCTTCGGAAACAACGCATTTCAATTTGAATTAGTAGTTAGTACTTCAAAATATGTCTCATAAAGCTCAATAACAAAACAGCAGTAAGAATTCTAATGAATAGAATACTCAAATATTATACTTACAAGACAAAGTGCATGCGGTAGGGAGTGCAGCAACCGTTGCGAGAGTTTGAATTACTAATGAATAAAGGTCGATCGGCAATGTCTAAAATTGTGATTTGAGTGTCATTCGGTTGAAAATATAATGAACAAAGAATAACTATGAGCTCAATAGTGTGATAAGAATTATTTACACGAAACTAACAAAAATGTAAGAATGCGGCATTGAATGTCGCTACGCCCCCGCCGGAGGGTTAAAATAAGTTGGTGATTGGGTGATTGAAAGTTGCGAATGGAAAGGAGCGACGTTGACAGGTTGCGTACCACTGAGCTAGCGTTTTCGGGACACAAAAATAAACACTTCAAGTAAATGCTTATAAAAGTAACCAAATCATATACTTACATTGTCTGAAGCAACTGCTTCAGAAACACAACGGTCAATCACTAACTTATTTTAATTACACCATAGGGACTTTTAGCGCAGGCGTCAGGAGATATCCTTAAACGCTATCGATCATGAGATTAACTCCTTTATACGATCATAATGAAGAGTTTAGAAGAGTTGAAGAATGAAGAGTTCAGAAGAGTTTAGAAGAGTTGGCAATGGTGAAACGGTTAGTGTAAAAAAAGTGATAGCAATTGCGGCTTTGCGTTATGCATTACGACTAAAGAAGCATTTCAATCTTTGAACAAAACGTTGCATAATATATCAAAGAGTGTACGGTAGTGGTGAGACTTTTCAACCACAATACGAGTCAAGAATATAACAACTATACATTGGGCACCGAATTTTAGATTTTGTGGATCTCCGCGATGAATATGCATACTGTAATTTTGAATCGGTTTTCCTTGAAAATGTAGGAAGTATCTTAAAATAGCGTTATTTATGAACATAAGACATAACCTAACCTGACGATATGGTTTCAAGTCATTTTTCGCGAATTCCTTTCCTGTCACCTCTCCAACATTTCCCGTTAATTCTTGCAAGCGTTGTGGAGTTGGTAAGGAATAATTGTAACTGCCTCGAGAATCACGAGAATCGGATCATCAGAGTTGGCAAAATGCAATCTTTCCTGTTTTTAGACGGCCATTGTGCCACTTGTAAGGTGACCGTAAAGACTCCAATAGGCGTTCACTATGCATGAAGGTATAAGGTCGTACCTTAGGCCTAAGGTAAGACGTTATAACTTCAAGATTCGTCATGTGACTGTTAGTGCATAACAGCGCTACCTTACGCGTGGCGCTAAAACTCTCTATTGTTTCATTTGAAAGTGACGTCGCTTTCGGTTTAAACTATTTTTAAAACATTTTCGTATAAAAAATATGTACCACGCACGTTGTAAATGAAAAGAAGTTTTAAACATACAGGTGTTTGGTTTTCATCTTCGGGCGTAGTAAGAAAAATATAATTTTAATAATAACTAAATAATACAAAAACCCAAAAAAATTGTGATCGCGACTGTCGGATAATCTTTTGGGGTTACGGCGACTGCCCACCCCAAAATGCGGCGTTGGAGAACGTTCTCCGAATCGTCGCCGAAGAGAAAGATTCTTTCAGTGACTTACTAAATAAGACGGCTTAGTATAGAAACTTTGTAAATTTTCAAGCTCCTGTTCTAGAAAATACTGTTCTATTCTTATACATTTATTTAACAATATAATTTTGTATTTGAAATATGTGTACAAATGGCGGTTAGCAATACCACTACTTTGCCACTATCATATATGCCACACATTAAATTAACGTATCGAACGATAATTTCGTTCGCAGTGATCCAAACCCTGTGTACTGTAAATAGCAGCTTTCAGGCAATACTATCTCTAGCGACCTCTGGCAATTATTGCCTGGGTGCCATGGGCGTCTCATTTAGCTGTCATCACTGTTCCAAGTGGCCGGGACCCGCGTGATTCAAACGGCCACCGCTAGATCGAAGTGCTAAGAAACGCAAACCCACCTTTTTAGAGAAATTTCTTAGGATCCTCTGAAAGAATCCAAAATCATCATGTTCCCCATCAGTAGATCGAGATGCGTCGAATGACACCTTATTTGTGACGATTTGTGGACGGAATGATGGACGGATGGACGGGCGGACGGACGCAGTTTCCTCGAATGGTTTATAAGGACGGCGTCGTTCAGTACTTTTATCCGATACTAACGAAGTGAAGCAGGTTTGTAAATTCTGTAGCAATCATTATTCACTGTGAACACTGAGTGAAACATGTTTTTGAAAATGTTTTAAATTCACAGACATGTACATGTCTGTGTGACGAAGTGAACAATGGCAAAAATCATTCCATCCACCTTAATTGGAAAAAGTAATTCATCACATATAAGAATTACTTATTTTGTTAAGAGATATATGTGTCACACTATTAATATACATTACATTTATTCAAACTCATTAATATTTGCGTTTAAAAATACTCAACTTGGAAATTAAAAAAAATTGCTTTTTTCGCTTCGATCATTATCGCTCACACCAGACGTCGAAATAGCGACTGATTTAATGTTGTGTGAATGGAACCCCCTCAACAAAATGAGCAAGACCAACTCCATGTAGTTCGTTGGCCATTCCGCCTAGGCTGCGGATCTTCGACGCCGCGTCTGTGGAACCTTTCACCCGGCGATGCCTGTGCCAGTGCAACAATCAGAGTTGTGCCGTAGTCTATAATTGTGCGTCTACGCGTGTTTTCTACGCGTCATCTACGTATAGTCTACGTGACTCTTTTTACGTGTGGACTAAGTAGACAATATATTCTGTTAGACTATTTATTTTTCCACATCAAATAACCCAAAAAAGGTTATAATAAGTAGTAATAGTAGAAGCATGTTTTAATGTAATATAAAAAAATTATTTACGATTCAGTGAGTTAAACAAAATATACCATTCCTGATGAAGAAATGACAATCTTCGTATCACTCTCAAGAAACCAGTAGGAACTTGTTCCAACTTGCACTCCTTTATTAATCCTTTAGATGTGATTCAATCAATTTCCAATAATTGTGATCCAATAATTATAAATCAATTTTGGCTTTGCGAGCGGAGCTTGACCCTCTTAGATTTGCCCCACACAAAAGGTATATAACCGTCGTCTACATAGATTACCTTTGTCTACGCAGCGTCCGTTGTCTACGCGTTGTTTACGTGTAGACGTAGACTATGATTCGTGACGCGTAGACGCACATCACTGGACTGCAACTCACCTGCGGCCAGTGCGAGGAGGGCCAGCAGCGGGGCGCCGGCGGTCATCATGGCGGCGGAGGGTTGCAAGGAGGCTCTGGAGGCGAGGCGCGGCGCAGGAGGCCGCGACGCTCTATGACTCTACGGCCGCGCGCCGCCTCCGCCGCCGCCGCCGCCCCGCCCCCGCCGCGGCCGATTCGCGAACGGATGTCACGAGGTGCTGATGGCCGCCGCTGCCCGCCGCCCGCCGGCCACAATGGGGCGAACACGAGCCGAACGGCGAAAATATCTTGTCAGATCGCCTTTACGTGCTGTTTATGTGTGTTGGGTTTAGGAAGCTGTTTTTTATGACCTAAAAAATCTCGAAATATGCTTGTAAAAATATGCATTTATGACCTAAAAATTCTGAAATATGCACTTCAATATGCAATTAAAATTAACAAAATTTTATGTCATTTGTAAATCTTTCTTGATAAAATTCAGAAGCAAGCAAGCTTGGAGTGAAAAGATACTTTTTTTATACAAACGTATTATAATATATGCTACTTCACGAGAAAAATAATTGAAGTAAATATTCAACTTAGTGAATATCTTGTTGTATTTCTTTGGGCTGGTTTAAAAAATATGTTATCAAGAAATATCCTACATTTTCATAAGTATTTTATCATCTACAGAAAACAAAAAAAAAACGAAACTGTGACAAGTTCTCTCAGAATCAATGAACGCTCACAAATAAGAAGATTCTATGAAAAGATGAAACGTTTTAGAGATAAGTCTTTATTTTAACGAAATATGAAAAAAAAATGCGTCTGTAATTACACGAATGTGCACCAACAGGAAAAATCGGCCAAATATGCACAAAAATGCACTAACATATTACTCTATATAGCATCATATTCTAGCCAAATGTCAAGAAATTTCACTTAGCTATGCACTGCAACAACGGACAAAAATATGCAAAATCATAGAAATCCGCTCCCCAATCATCATCCTAAAGACCAAGAAGTGCATTGTCGCTGCGGCCATGACCTTCTGTCTTCCGCTGTCCTTTTCATCTCTGTGTAATTTCTGAAATATAGTTCGGTTTGTAGTTCTAAAATTTTCATTCTAGATCTCCCCCTTCCTCTTTTTCCAACTATTTTGTACGATTTTATACGTATTGGATCGTACGACTTATTATATGCAATTCAATAACGCTTTTATCAGTAGTAGTACTAGTAGTGGTCATTATTATATCCAAAGTAATAAAGGATACGAAGTCCATGTAAGACCATTAATAATATAGTCATAAAGTAAGAAACTCGCGCTACCAGATAACAGCAAACTTAGACTTCTTCTCTTTTTTCACAGTCGCCTCTCAAGTAGCAGTGTACGAACTGGGTTTCCTTTTCTTATGTTATTTAAGGTCGCATCACCATCTAGGTCATTAGCGACTACTATAGGTTTTAATATTATGGTAACAGTGAAGATGAAATGATACGATGATGATAGGGGGTGAAAGGACGAACACAAATACAACCATGCCCGAGGCGGGGCTCGAACCCGTGATCCTTCTGTCCTAGATCGCTACAGCCCTACTACCTTATCGAACTCGGCCACCGGATTGGCTTACGAACTGATTATCGTCCCTAAAATTAGACTTTTACTGTCTAGGCTTCTGTTGACTTTTGCACAAACCTTATCGAATCGAAAGTCAATTAATTGGTTTCCAAGTTAACAGTCATTTGTGTCTGAAGGTAATTTATTTCAATAAAGATCATTTTGAAATATGAAAGTTGAATACACATTTGTTAATTATTGAAGGGTCATTACATTTTCCAAAATTAAATATTTATTATTAGTCGAGTTTATCCGTTGTAAACACTACCTGACACTCCAGAAGGTATTTCCGGCGAATCGGTGCTCGTGGATGAATTGGTGGCACGTTGACAGCATGCTCAAATTTAGTACGCTAGTACTGGTGCTCTAAGAAGTAAAGCGGAAAACATACAGTTAGTAACAGTCTTGTTTCTTGTATACCGCCATCCAGCGGGGAAAGATCACAGCCACATCTACAGTCCATAATTTGCTCGAAAACAGTTAATTCTAAGTGGGAAATTAATACTAATGAAAAATATATTACAAGATAATTGAATAATTCCAGTTAAATAAAATGTAACTTTGTTCACCTAGACGAAACGGCCTTGAATGTGAAGTTCACCAGCACATTTTGTTGCTTGGAAACCTTCCTAGCGGCTAGTTCCCGAGCGACTAAATGTGCTGGTGAATTTCAAATTCAAGGCCATTTCGTCTAGGTGTACAAAGTTACATTTTATTTAACTGGAATTATTCAATTATCTTGTAATGCATTTTTCATTAGTATTAATTTTCTACTTAAAATTAACGGTTTTTGAGCAAATTATGGACTGTACAAACAAGACTGTTACTATGTGTATTGTGCCAATTGGCGTTCAAGATAGAAATGCAAATCATTGTCATGCGGAGCTGTAGTAGTGGATGAGGGGGCCTGACCTCAGGACTGAGTGTTGGGTGGAGCGGGCCTTCAGTCAAACGTTAAGGTAACCGCTGGCCTTCCTCGCATTGGATGAGAGTTTCTAAAGGTGGACGAATCACATCCAACTGATGATATTCAACATCATCATATCGGCAAGAATGTATAAAAATCTTGTAAAATTATTTTTAAGAGTATGAGCTGTAATGAATTACGTTGTTTCTTATTGAGTCTAATAAAAGATTTCTATTTACTCATCTTTCAATTTCCCGTGTTGGTTTGCTTCTTGGTGCCAACAACCCATTTGGCACTCGCATTGCAAGGTTTCAGTGAGCTTCAATGGCGAATACTCATAATTAATTTCTATTTCTGTTGCTAAATTGCCTGACATAATACACTTGCCATGATTTATGGAATGAATGTCGCAATAAATTCTCTTTTGTTGTTATGATATTCTTGCTCTTCGAACATACCACAACCTTTGGAGAACCTTATTTTAGAACGTCAGTATGTGAGTCCGCGCATATCCAAAAGGGATAAAGGTAAATTAGATAAGTCGAAGAAGCCTAGATGTGAATGGAGTCTACTTATAAAAGGAACCATTTTTGTCATTTAGAGACAAGTAGGTCAGGAGAATCATTTTAAAGTTTTTACATTTTCGTGATATTTTTAACAAACATTTTTAACCAATCGGAAAAGATTGAAAAATAAACGAAAACGGCATATCACACTTATTACTTTACTTATTTCACTCGCTTTACTTTCTTTTGCTTATGGACACATTCTGAGCAAAAGATGTAACGCCAGATTTTTTTCATATTTTTATTATTCTTAGTAGTTTAACAATGCAGACTTTTTTTACATATTTTTAATGCTTACTATCCATTTTAAAATATTAAACTATTCCTTCTTTGCAACTGTTTTTCGTTAGGGAGGGAAACCCACTGATCATCTCAGAAAGAATAATCTATATTTGAAAATTGTCGCTGTCTGGAGGAGAATTCTAGCGGCCAGCTGCTCTGATCGGCAGTTTTCCGTGGTTTCACCGATCAACACAAGGCGAATGCCGGAGCGGTACCCTAACAAAAGAACCACGGGCCGCCCGCGATCTTTCCTTCCTCTTCCTTCTCCTATCCTCACCCCTTACACACACTTTCATGCACCACACTACCACACACCACACGGGAGACCAGACGTGAATTTAGAACTTGTCCCGGCTAGGGCAGTGCTCCGATTGCGGGTGGTACCTGGTTGGGAAAACCCCATTTAGCCGACAGTAGGACGGCACTGGATATCGCCATCCAGCGGGGGAAGATCACAGCCACACGCCGAGTAAAACATGCACTATACTTATGGGACTAATAACCTTAGCCGTTGACGCACCTGGAGTGATTAATCAATCAATTAGTGATGTGGTGAATGATTGACATTATTTGAATTTATTTATGAATTTTTGTTTCAGAAGAACCAAGGAGGTTTGTAGGAATTTATTCTGTATTACCTCTATTTTATGGATACTGGTTTTTGCTGAATTAATAATTCAGGCAGGACAGGCACAGAACATTAGGGTCTTATTATTGTTGTACTCGTACAAGAATATCATCTATCGGGTTATCAAATCAGAGGTGGTGAGACGCAAACAAATTACACTCCTGGGCAGAAACAATCGTCATGAAAATAAACAGTTCACAGAGCAAAACCATCACGTTTGGTACGGGTGGAAGTTATAGTGAATCTGCGTACAAATTGAATAACAGTCACACCTACAGTCACGTCTTGTAAATACTTAGGAATACAATTAGACTGTAAATTGAACTGGGAAAATCAAGTAAATTTCGTTGTGGGGAAAGTCTGGAGATCTTTACATTTCCTTACGCCGATTCTAAAGAAGAAGACAGTGAGAGATTACAAATTAGCTTGTATGCCACTAGTGCGGTTCGTGTTGGAATATGGCACGATATGTTGGGACCCATTCAGAACTTTGCAGCAAGGTAATCTAGAAAAGGTCCATCGAATAACATCAAATTTACTTTCAGGGGAACAAAAAATAGAGGAGCATGGGAATCACTCAAAAAAGGGTGGATTAAGTTGCGACTCTATGCTATGAACAAAGCATATTATGACGGTTCACATGTATATTAAATAAAAACAATTACATTTTATGAATATAATTTCCATAAATGGAAATAATAGCATTGTCATAGTGACAAGAGGCGTAGGAACTTTCTGTGTTATTACGCAAGTATCGCATAATTTCGTGAAGTCCGAGCAAGCAAAGGTAAATAAATAAAGACATTATTTTTGTGATGAGCCATAAACAGTAGATATTAGGATAGCGCCAAATTTAGAAAAATTGTAATAACGTCAATAGACAAGTGAATATTATACGCCCTGTAAGTAAGAGGGCAAATCACGGTAAAACAATTAAATAAAGATAGCTTCGAAGTTTTTAAGAAGGCGGGGCAATTAAATGAATCGTAGAACAATACTGTGGACAAAAGATGAGAGAGACAGTGCGTTGTTTCAAAAGTTTTCCTGGCGAGTGCAGGGGATCAGACATTCAGACGGTAGACAGTTTCGACAGAGAGCACGTCGGGTCTCCGCAATGTTAGATGGCGTTCAATTTTCACAGAGAACGTGTCGGGGCTCGAACGTATGAGATTAGATGAGATGCTGAACTTTGGTGTCGAATGGAATGACGGAGTTGCAGGTCTACAGAACCTGTGAAGAAGGATGCAGCCGTGATTGGTGGCTGACTACTTCACGTTGCCGAACTTCGAAAGGAAAGTGTGATGTTTTTTGCTTTCGATTGACTGGCGACACAGTTTTATGACAAGGCTAAGTTTTTTTTGAAGAACCATAAACGTAGTTGATAACCATTTAAAGTAATGATAATTACAAAATGGCCATGCTTAAGAGTAAACCCGCGCAGTGTGAATGGATGTTGGAATGCTAAGTGTGTGTGTGTGAGAGAGAGATAATATTTTGTTTTATGTTGTGTTTATTGTGTTTAAAGATATTTTATTCTATATGTTGACAAAGATGTTATTGGGAAGAGGCGCACGATTCCCTAGCAGCAAATGACTAAATCCACACGCCATTGACGGTGGCTTTAAGATTAAAGTTTTCGTGTTTTATTGTTACGTAAGTAGTAACCTGCAATTGAGATGAGCACCGTATCCTGTACAGGCGGCTTCGCACCCCACAATCCTATCAATTTTCTGCAAGTGTTCAGGCTGGTAGATCACATGCTCGTGCATTCATAAATAATTAACATTCAAATTAGTATTGACACGTTAGGAGCCATATTATTTACCAAGGTTGTATGGTATTGTTGAAGTAAGAAAATCGGAACCGTTTCAGCAGTACACCAACGTAAGGCGAAATATAGCTTTATTTATTGATCCATTCATTAAATATTAAAGATATTAAAATTTCCCACACCCACTCCATCGAAGAACAGTTACAATATACAGACTATCCTGCTTGAAATGAATTTCATTGTCATTGTTGAGAAATTTTCATTCACAAATCGAACTGTAAGAGACTGGGACAGTTGGAATCCTTTCGTCAAAGCTTGAGCAAATTTAAAAGTAAATTATTAAGTAAGTGGTACATTTGTTATTAGTGGTAGTTGTAATAGTTTTATTATCATTATTATTTTATTATTATTTATGTGCTGTGTTGTGTTATGAAATGGAGGGAAAGGAATGTGGAAGAATGCATTACAGTTATGTGTTGTGCAGTGAAGCGGAGTAAGGCTTGCGCGGTGAAATTATGTACTATTTATTATTAATTATTGTTTTTAATTAAGTATTGTTTTGCAATTTATTGTTAGACAATGTAAGCTTAATGAATGTAAAATTAAGTTACTACACTTAATTGCAGAATTAATAACAATATAATCCAATATATTCGTTTGGGTGACGGCAGTGGTCGCGCCGAACTAGCAGTCCGCAATCGCTGATCGGATGGAACTAAAACGAAAAAAATTTTAAAACTATTATTTTTTCGATAGTACTAAAACAAGGTGATTTCTAAGTCAAAGATGATAAAAGGAAAAAGAAATAATTTCATGGGGATTGAGAGTCCTACGCTCCTAACATTTATTTGGTCAAAAAAAACCAGTAAAAACTGTATATGACGTCTGGGGAAAGAGATTATCTGCGCACATTTTCTTGAGACCCAGAATTAAAGAAAAAGCAGCAACATTTGAAAAACTAGAAACAAGAATTTAGAGAATAATTATTATTTCAGAAAAATAAAAATTTGAAAAATGTTTGTTCCCGAGTTATCAATTTCAATATCAATCAATTTCAATGGTAAATGAACTGCTGATTTGATTCTTCTGCATTGCTAACAAAATAGTAATGAACATCAGTTCTACTCCTACCATTACAAGCGAAAGGAGTGCTCAACAAAATGTGCGCATAGTGAAGCTACATTTACATCCAGAAGCAAAACAAGGGGCCTCAGCATTTGCTCAATGGATCAGGGAAACTGGACAAACACCTGATCGAGATGGGGATCATTGACCCGGAATCTGAAGTACATTACTTGTTACAGGCGTATTACATTTTTTTTAAATGTATACAATACAAACGTAAACTAATTCATTATATATCATTTTAGTATTTTGTTAAAATACACATTATTTTTCTACTGCTGTATTAAATAATAATACAGTAAAATTCGCTCAATGAGGGACGTGTATAACCCGGAAATATATATATAAATAAGAGCTAATCTCAGACACCGTTGGACCGATCTCCATGAAAGTTGGCACTTCTACGTGTTTTTTCACAGAGAAGGTTTATGTGCTGTTAATTCTGTTGTAACTCCCACTACATGGCGCTGTATAACAAAACTGAACATTCACCTCAAATTCAACCCGCAACGAACTCGGCAGCATTTTGAATCTACATCGTTAAATAAGTCCTAAACGAGGAGTTCTAGGGCCTTAGGAACTAAAATTTTCTTCTCGAAGATTCTATTACATTTTTGCTGGCCCGGCGCTTCCTGATATTACCTCACCTGCTCAGAGACGTGGAGAATCTGCAAGTAAATATGAATGAGAGAGTCAGAGAGCGACAGAGATAGAGACACACAGAGACAGGGTGAAGGAAGGAGGGAGAGACAGCGAGAAAGGGAAATGGGAGGGGAAAGGGGGAGATGAAAGGCAGAATAACGTCTACCGGGTTTTCCGAGAGTGAACATAAATCGCGGTCCTGTCAAACGGTAAGTCCGCAGTATTACATTATGTAATTCGGAATCTCGTGTAATACGCAAAAGAATACTGGTCCCTTGAGATTCCACAATGATTAAGTTTTACTGTCATAAAAATGTTCCAAGAAGTCAACTGTTACAATGACGACTACGGTTCCAAATAAAGAAACACTAATCCCAACTGATTCTTCCCTGCACGCATCTACAGCGCCTGAAATAATTAATATTTAAATAGTTATGTTAATATACACAGTGATTTGAAGATGGTTTCCATCTGTGAGACTGAGTGGTGTGGGCGACACAATTAAATCAGTCTTCCGCGCTATTTGCTCGAGATCAAAATATTTCGGATCCTATGACCCCAGCTGCTGATTTCGCAGCGCTGCCACTACAGGAAGAGGGAGAAGGGAAATACCCCTATGCCACTTCGATTCCAATTCCGGCATCTGTCACCAGTGGTCCAATGTTTTCCCACCTGAACTTCAGTAACGCAATAAGAAATACAGACCACCGAACGATCTCCTGTCTTGTATGGTAGAGTAGTGCATGTGAGTAGAAGTGTACTCTCGCCAAGGGGAGAGGATGGGACAAGAATGAGTAAGGAAAGATAGCGCGCTGTCCATGGCATTGTTAAGGTACTGCTCCGTCATTTGTCTGATATTGATCGCGGAACAACGGAAAACTACCAACCAGAAGAGCCGACCGTTAAAATTCTCTTCCAGAGTTAAATTCAACCCAGCTATGTAGCTAATCGAAAATTCACTACCATGAGGACTCGAACTAGGACCTCTTGATCCAGGACCTTCCCCTGCTACAAAAGCCACATTGAGATACAACAGCCGGTTCTTACGTTAGATAGTTATAGCTAGGGACCGGAAAAATATTTAGTATTAAATGTCAAAATATATTCATAAGTATGTAATGAAAACAGTAAGAATATGCAATAAATATGTAAACTCCGATAAATTATGTAATATTAAAATACTGCAATTATACAACACATTTACATAATACGAAATTACATTAATAAGACATTCCTAAACAAAATTTAAAAATAATAGAAACGTTTTGAAAATAATTTGGAATGCACAAGTTGATGCACACTTTGCACCGTACAACTTTCCCGCTGGTAGTAAAAGATTAGTCTATTGTTTTCCAGGACCGCAGTTTAGCAGCCAGGCAAAGATGTATCAAGATGTAGCCTATAAGCAAGGTTATATGCATCTTTAGCCAGACTAGACGCAATGGAAGCCATGGTGATAACTACGACCAGCAAACAATCACTACAGTGTGCAACATTCTTATCGGTGTTACTCCGCCAATGTTTCTTTGAAATTAAAGTTAAAGGCCACAATAATACTTTTCACACCTACATTTCACCAATAATGAAGGGAAAATGCTGATTTTTTTGAAAACACCTAATAAAAAATACGTAATAAAATTCACGAAAATTGGTAGACGCTAAGAAGAAAGGCAAAAAATATGTAATTTCATAAAAATCCGGTCTCTAGTAATAGCATCGGCCTTAAGTCGCCATCCTGATTGAGGTTTTCTGGGTTCACTCAATCGCTTAAGGCATATGTCGGGGTGGTTCCCAGTTTAGCTCTCCCAGACGTAAATGTACAGCTGGCCCTCTTAAAATATTACTACTCTGTATTAATGAAATTTGAGTGGTTAGGCGGAAGAGCAGGCCCTATGGCCTGAGCCTCGCCATTAATAAAGACATTATTATTATTATTATTATTATTATTCCACTACATCACGACTAAAGATCTTATGAGTCGGCTGAATATAAAATCTACTCCAGGTTGCAACCAGCTACCTAAGGAGCAGATTCGGTGACTATCAGTGCCTCTACAATACTTTACGCAAAATGTGGGCTGTTCCAAATAAAGCAATTTCTTGCACTTCCCAGTCTTTTGAATTACCTGGGAGTTTAGACAAGTTCTTACTCAAATTTTGCGGAACAAATCCCAGAGCTCCGATAACTATCGGGACGACCTGTGCTTTTACGCCCCACATTCGGCTGATCTCGATTTCCAAACTCTTGTATTTAAGACGTTTCTCTGCCTCCTTGGTAACGACGTTTTGATCGCAAGGTACAGCAACATCGATAAGTAAACACGATTTTTTCGCCAAATCCCGGATAACTATATCCGGTTTGTTTGCCGCTATCGTGCGATCAGTTTGAATTTGTTGGTCGTACAATATCGTACACAATCCAACAGACGTCACCGGTTTCGGTGAGTGTTCGTACCACTTGGGGCATGTGTTTGGAACGTCGAGGGCGGTACAGATCTGCCAGTGGAGGTAGCTACACACCCTATCATGTCTTTTAAGGTATTCGGTCTTTGCTAGGATTGGACAAGCTGAGACAATATGATCAATGGTTTCTACTTGCTCCAGGCAAATGCGGCATTTGTCATCTTGGGAAATTTTGAGAACCGCTTTATCATAATGTCGTGTTCTCAAGGCCTGATCTTGGGCAGCTATTACAAGTGCTTCCGATTCTGGCTTCATCCTTCCCCTTTTAAGCCACATAAATGATTGATCTTTATTGATCTGCACTTTGTCCATTCTTTTTAGGTATTGTCCGTGGAGTGGTTTGTCTCTCCACGATTTCTTTAACATTTTTTGTGTCTCACACTTCATGTTTAGCAGCATCAGAAGTTCAGTGTCTGTGTTATTCGACGTGTCTTGCCTAGTTTTCTTCGCAATGTTTCTTGCTACACTAACAATGCCTCTGTTTCCCATTCTTCGGTCAGATTTCATGACCTGCCTCATTAGAGGGTCGTCTTGATGGCTGACTACATACTTCCCCAACCCGACTATTGCGTTGTGCCAGGAGGCCTCAATTTGTCTCAGGCCTCTTCCTCCTTCCTTACGTGCCACATAAAGTCTATGTACATCAGCTCGAGGGTGGGAAAGATGATGCATTGTTAGCAGTTTTCTGGTTTTTCGATCCATGGTGCGAATTTCTTGCTCAGTCCTTATTATTATTATTATTATTATTATTATTATTATTATAGCAGGCAGTATTTCATTTGTGCTCTTTTGGCCTCATTTTGGCTCACTGTGCTGCACCGTTCGTCTTTTGCCAGCGGCACCGCCCCCCCCCCCCGGGCGATCGCGCGTCAGATGGTACGCCGCCTCCGCCCCCGCCCCCGTCCCCGCCTCCGTCTCCGCCGCCCGCCGCGGTGGGGTTCCAGATGGCTAACATCCGCTGTGTCGACACTGCATGACCGGTCAACGAGGTGATGATGATGACGATGATCTGCGCGGGGGGCGGTGTGGGGAGGGACGGGGCGGGGCGGGGCGCGCTACTTGACGGAACGTGCGGCACGTGGGGCGAGGCTGCAAGTGGCCGGGGAGGGGTGGGGCGGGGAGGGGCGGGACGGGGCTAGCCTCCGTGTCACGACGCGTCGCCTCAAGGAGGTATTAGGGGCAGCCGGTATCGACCGACGCCAACGCGGTTCGCGTTAAAGTGGCCATACATGAGCAAGCGCAGCTCGTAAGCTTGGCTCGTAATGGTTACAAATGTGAAACCATTTGTTTCATTGTTACAATATATTAAGCGATACGAAGCACCGCAATTTTAAAAATAATTCTTTAAAATTTGGGAATACTTCACCTGATGACCCTAGTATAATACCAACATTTTCTTGAAAAGGACTCCAAATTTTTACTTTAAATTTCTTGTCAGAGTAGAGGGATATACACTAACAAAAAAGGCACAAGTCCGGTTTTCATTGTTAACTCGTTAATAAATTTTCCAAAAATTCAAAAGTTTGGAATTTCCTGTACCCCTTCGTGTAACTTGTAGTTCATTATTGAAGGTAAGGTTTTTTTCTTCAAATTATTGTTACGTAAATTTTTGAAAATAGTATATATAGTTTTATAACATTGAGTGAAATAAAGAGTAATATTAAAAACATGATTTTCTTAAAAACTGCTCAATTATTTTTGTTGAAACTTTTCCGTCCATCCCTCTGTTTGCCTGTGGACAAGGCTAGCGCCTAAATTGTTCAGACGCTCTTTTCCAAAATTGATTTTACATGATCGATCTGAACGAACTCTATGCCCTGCGTGTTCGAAACGGATATTTTGACTTTTGAGGGTACTTTACATGAAGCCTCAACATTATCAAAATGACTCATTTGTTCATTACACTTTGCCCTGGCATAGCGCGACGGACGCTTAAATATGGCACAGGTCTCATTGCTATTGAAATCTTTGAATTTTTAAAAATATTACAAAATATTTTTAGGTGTCTTTCTAGAAGAAATATAATGAAGAGAGAGCTTTTTTCCTAAAAAAATTTGTTCTAAGACATCTTTTAATAAAGTGATGTACAATTTTCCTAAAATATGAGTACCATCCGCGTAGTTTTGTTTAAAATGAAATAAAATCATTTTTTAAACCACTTTTTTTATAAAATTATTAAAATGGTTTCTTATTGTTTTTCCTCTGATAGAACGTTTGACTTTTTAAAATGGCGCAGTTCCCATTTTCGGCTGACTCTCTGTATTTTTTAAATTTGCTAAATATTAACATCGCATAAGTACTCGTATGTATTGATGATGGAAATTGTTTCCTTAATGAAGCCTGTTGCAAGAAATTAGAGTTTTAAATAAGTTCAAGTACATGCCTTTGAAAAAAGTATAGTTTTGCCGTAATTTTTGGTTGAAGTAATCGTAATTCATACATTTTTCTCGAAAATGAATCCAAAAGGACGCTTAAAAATCTATTTTGGTCTCATTTTCGTTGAATTCTCTAAATTTACGAAAATTACAAAGGAGTCAAAGAATGCAAAAAAGTATGTGCTGTTGTAAGAGCTAGTTTTACGTTTAAAGTGGTTTTACAAATTGAATTTATTACTTCGTAACTTGAGCCTGATTAACTTTAAGATAGATTAGTAATTAAACTTAAGTGGTTGTTCTCGCTGTGCAGTAGGAGCGAAAGGTTGTTCCTGGAGGTCCTCTGAAAATACGTGTGCGCATAGTGCCCTCTACTGCGCCAATAGTGCGCCGACGGCAACAAGAATGTAGCTCACAACGGCCGGTGCCATCAGTTCTGTTGGACTATTCATTTATTATAATTCATTATCTACAAACTGCAAATAGTCACCTAGTTCGTGATCACGGCGTAATGTTCTGCTAGTCGTCGTGACATCGCTAGCCTCTACAACGCAAGGCAGCGGGAAAGAGAACAAGTACAGTGTGTCAAGGCATGGAGTTCTCGGCTTCACCCCTCATGGGTCCATTACGAGATGTAATGGAGGTTCTCAGTCAACTCCCCCATCCGCGACAGAACCTTCCAACTTCGCGACAATGGTCTGAGATGCGTAACCTTGCGTTCCCAGACCAGAAATCATCTTCTGTGATAACCCACAAGCACGAGTCAACGCCTGAATAGAATAGCGAATTACCAAAATCAACTGTAAGTACCAAGAATGGAAAACGCTAAAGAAACACAAAGAATTAATAAAAATTCCCAGAGAACAATATTTAGTCGCCATGCTCAAATTAGAAATCCACTTCACTGACAACAGCTATCTTCAGATACCGGGGAATGAAGTCTACAAAACTAATCATCCGGATGGCTCAGAGCACGGAGGAACAGCAGTAATCATCCGCAACAATAGCAAGCACTTCGAATTGAATAGATTCAGAACTGAAGAAATTCAAGCAACATCTGTGATGATTTTAGATAAAGTCTCTTTACTAAACTACCTACTGCCCACATAAGCATAAGATATCAGAGGAAATGTTCGAAAAGTTCATAAAATCGCGCCGAAATTGGTTCATAGTAGGTGGCGACTTCAATGCCAAAAACAGTATTGGAGTTCACGGCTCAACAAAGTAAGAGGAAAAAAACTTATCAAACCTTAATAGATAAGATGTCCTTACTGTTTCAGCTTGAGAACCTTCTTATTGGCATAAACACACTCCCTGACTTTTTAGATTTCTTTTTTTTATCATAGTTTTATTCAAAACACGTTAAGACTTAAATCCAGCTATAATCTTCTGACTTCTCCGGTAGAACTGATCATCAATTCTAAATTTACTAAAGCAACATCACAGCCAAATCTAAGAATAACAAGACAAATTGGCGAACATTCAGTGTGCTAATGAACCGCAAACTATCCGCAAACAAAGCTTTAAAAATAGATGAGGATATCGAAGATTCAATATAGCACTTAACGGTTGCCATGCAAAATGCCTCTTGGGCAGAAACGCTTCCAAGAAACTAAAATAGCAAATTTTCACCATACCCGAGAGAAATAAGATGGAAAACAGCAAAGAAACGACACCCACGTTTTTATGAATACACGTCAATTTGAAGATAAAAGAAAATATAATGCTGCAGTAAGACAATTAAAAAGATAACTAAAATAATACGAAAATATGATTCTAAATAACTACATCCAATCTCTGTCATCTTATAAATGAGACATCCATTCTAAATGGAAAATAACAAAAAATGCAAACGTCCGGAGCAAAATATTCCTCCAATATGTCGAACCGATGGTTTTGGGGCACGAAGAGAAATACTTAATAATTCTTTTAAAACAGCAGAAAAACAAGTACAACGGAAAAATGAAGTATTGGGCTTTTTTAACGTCTTCATTTATCACTACTTGTAAATTTTTAACTCACAAGAAATAGAAGAAACTACTAAAAGAAATAAACTCCGCAAAATGTCTAGGTTACGATCTCATTGCTTGATTTCAACGCAATGCTCCGAAATAGTCACAGTCCAAGTCAATAAAAGTTTGTCCAAATAATAGCAATAGTAAACCTGCCACGGAAGGCCTTACAGACCTACAAATCTTTTACCGATACTTCACAAGTTTTCGAAAAACTCTTATTACATTGCATTAAGCTTCACATCAGTGATATAATCCCTGACTTCCAATATGGATTTAAAGAAGAACATTCGAAAGTCTAGAAAAGAAGTTGTATTGTTCTACAGCTGTCCTTGACATGCAGCAAACTTTTGATAAAGACTTTCACGAAGGACTTCTATACAAGATCAAATACTTGCTACTATATCCTTATTACCCTCTCTTCCAATCATATCTACGCGATCGCTTTTTCCAAGTGAAATACCAAGACGCCCTATCAAAATTCAAACCTATCCAAGCAGGCATATTACAGGGCAGTATCCTTGGTCCCCTCCTATACATTATTTCCACTTTCGATTTGCCAGCAGCTGACTGCACTACTATTGCTACATCCGCCGATGTTACAATCCTCGCAGCAGATAATCGATCAGCAGAGATCGAGATCCTTACTGCGTCTCGCAACATTTGCAAGCACACATGCACAAATGAGAAGAATAGAACAACAAATGGCATGTAACTATAAACGCAATGAAATCAAAACATATTACCTTCTCTTTAAGAAGAAACAGTATCCCAAAGGTAGTATAAATAACACAGAACTCCCTGAGGCTACAACTGTCAAATATACTGAATTTCAATTGGACAACCACTTGACATGGAAAATTCATTTCATTAAAAAACGAAAACAAGTGCAACTAAAAGTACGAAAATTGGCGTGGTTCCTCAAAAGAAGGTCCCAGCTGTCTCTTTTCAACAAAGCGCTTTTATACAAAACTGTTATAAAGTTCATTTGGACGTTTGGTATAGAACTATGAGGTTCTGCCAGTGAGTCGAACATTGAGATTCTCAGAAGATTCGGAACAAAACCATTAAGAAAGATATCGGGGCACCGTGGTTCAATACTAACATAACACTTTATGAAGACCTTAACATCTCAACTATTGCGGATGTCATTACGAAAAGAAGCCACATGTATTTGAAAAAATGTGAACAATTCAATAATTCACAATCATCTATCAATATTAATCTTCTGGACAGAATTGTGCATATACATAGACTGAAATACCATCACGTATTGTGCCAAACTGCCAAACCGCTATTTTAATCGCTGTTTGATAAAAGCGATTTAAATGTAACCAATAAGTAAATGTAATAATGTTCTTTGTGTTACATCAAACCATTTACTAAATGTTCGTCCAGAACATATTGTAAATTCTGCAGATGTGAAATAAAAAAAAGCAACTTAAGTAACTAAACTTAAACACCTAATTTTAGTAGTACTGACGCGATTTCAGTTTGTTTTAATTACCATTACCTATACTATACATTCTACTCCTTCTCCATTTATTCAAATGCATTGGCTGGTAGGAAAATACTCGCACGCTGCTGGTAGATTGCGGAACGTAGAATTGCGGGTTGCATTTAGTGGAATAGCTTCATAGGCAACGTATGTTTTATTTCTGTAGTAAAGTAACCTCCAACCCTTAATAGTGTTCGAATGTTTCTGGAAGCAATGTCAATAAAAGCATTCATTTCTTTGAAAGCAAACCTGTGTAGTGAAGTATTTTCTAGCTCATCAATCTTGGAAAATGGCAATAATAGTCAAATATGAACGACAGAGTAAATTAGTAAATAAATTAATAAATTTACGTATATTGAAGTAAGAAAAAAGGTTATTTTTAGGCGAATGATTTATTTTAGAACAAAATTGTCAAACAAAAGACAAAAAAATACATTTAAGTAGACAAATACAGTTTAACAAGTGGTGCTGCAAATATCACATACTTTCTCGTGTTATTTCTTAACTTGAAATTTTCAAATTCAGATAGTTCAACGAAAAGACATCCGCGCCATTCTTTTAATTTTTTATTCTTATTACCATGGAAAAATTGACAAAAAATTTGGAGCAATTTTTTAGAAATTTTGTTTTACAAATTTCCTTAAATTCAAGCGCAAATTAAGCGAAAACTATTCGAAATATCAATTTTGGAGATCGGCTGAACGGTTAAGGCACTAGCGTTGACCATAGACGGACATATAGACATAAGTTTTTCGGCATCAAGGACCCACAAAACTTGGATTCTGGCTTCACCACGTGTTAGAGGAAGTAATTTACTATATATAGAAACAGGGTTTATCTACATTTTCGTTCGTTAACAGTTTCGTGTAAGCATTACGCGAGAAAGTAAAAGGACAACTCTATTAAATTATCCAACACAACAATCTAACCACAGAATTTACTGAAGGACCGCATCACATAATTCATGATCTAATGAATAAAGGCAGATAAAATCAAACTTTAGTGCATCTTCGAACCGTAGCCCTGAAACTTTAACAATCATCACCAGAATATTGCAACGACCTACATCATATAACAAAATTGTTATGCAAAATTGTAAAACAAGAATACAAACTGGAATAATGAGAGCGTAAGTTTCCGCGGCCGGAGTCAGTAGCTGATTTGCTGTCTGGGAGGAGCGGCGTCCCAGGCACAGGAGCTAATGCCATTCTGCGACCTTGGTATTTTGTCCTCAGGTAGGCCGCAGAATGGCGGCCGAAACTTTGGCACCTATGTCTAGAACGCGGCATCCCCCGGACAGTTAATCAGCTGCGAACTGGAATGATTTTCGTGAAATCATAAGCAATAGACTATTGAAAACATTAAGAAACGTAAAAATATAAAGGAAGGCATCAAACATCTAACAAGATACACTCAACATGAAGCAGAGGAGACACTTCCTTTTTCCTGCACCAATATACATATCATTCTAGTGTATCGGAAGCCGTTCAACAGAATCGCTGATTACAATTATGAATATATGTAGTCACGAGAATTTTTGTAAGGATTTGAAAAAAAATTCGCTCAAAAAATAAAAAAAAACATTTGCAACAGCGAAGAAGATCTGTCTGTTATCTCTTACTGTACCCTACTTGAAGAAATCGACTAACTTCTGCGAGAACATGAACTTGTATTTGAATTTGTAGTGGAAATCGACTAACTTTTGCGAGAATTTTAACTTGTATTCCCAACTGATCTCAAGAAAATATGCACAGACAATATACATCACAGAAAATATGCAACTACATTTATGTCCAAAAGCAGAGCAAGGGACCATCGCAGCATTTGCTCAATGAATCAAGGGAAATACGAACGAAAAACCTCTTCGAAATGTGGTGCATTCTAAAATGAATTCACAAAAATATACTCGTAGAAATATTGTCTATCACAGTTGGCGATCACCCTTTTGCTCAAATGAATTGAAGACCTCAGGGCAATAATATGCTATGCCATTATACGTAAGTTTTGAGAAAAAGGAAAGTAAATGTTCAGACATTGCATTCTACACATTGGGATAAATTAAACTACCATCTTAAGGAAAATATTTAAAATAAAAACCCAAAATCTAGATACATCTGTGGGGCTTCGAAATACACTAATATCTCAATTTCATCAGAAATGTGGTATATCATGGTATTCCCCCAAGGTCTTCAATTAATGAAACAGATAAACGGGAACAAACCGATTGACACTTAAATACACAATCTTTATGACTCGCTGCAGAAGAAGGAAACTTGTTTGCAGCCCAGCACCGCAAAACGTGTTATTGATTTCCGAGAACTACTGACCGGAGGTGACACACTTGTCACACACGACCGATCACAGCTGCCGCAACTCCCACTCATTTTCCTCTCGTCGCAGGGCGCTGACGTCACTAAGTGGGAGCTCAATTGCAATCGTCCTTGCATTCGTTTTATGGCACGGCTATATTGCCCGCTTAACAAACCGTAATACCTTTCGAACAGAGTCGGATTAAACAGAGCTTCAGGGGCTGGACTCCGGAGAACAGGGCGGATGGAGGGCGTCGGGAAGAATAAATCCACTCCTCAAAACAGCCCCGAACAATCAAAGACATGAGATTAACGAAGCAATGTATCCCTAAGGACTTGCTGATTGCAAACTATTTAGACAGATTATCACTGAATTTTATTGACTAATTATTTAATGTTTCCCGGCGCATCATCTACATTGGTCATTAATTCCGTAAGTGTAGTATATATTAGATCCCGGAGAGGGCCGATCCTTCCTACACGTAGGCCTCCAGGTTTTTCCTCCTCCAACTCCACCTCCAGCGGGACGCCGCCCCAGCCAGGACAATTTTGAAGCTTCCGCCTGGTCTCCGGATATCTGTAATAAAATAACGACTCTGTTTGTGTGTGTGCATGTGCATGAAAGGGAGAAGAGGGAACAAAAGTGGAGGAGAGATCACGAGCAGTCCGTAGTCCGTTTGTAAATGTTCTGCTCCGGCATTCACCTGCTATTGATCGGAGACACCACGGAATACTACCGATGCCGCTAGAATTCTCCTCGAGTGTCTGAATTCGACCAAGTTACGTAGTTAGTGTCGAAAACCCGCCACTGTCAGGACTCGAACAAAATGGCTTCCATGTCAGGGACGTTGCAGAAGAAACGGCAGCGTTCTTACTACGAGACCTCAGCCAGTTATTGTTGGGATCTAGGGGGAAAATTTATAAATATTTAGGAATCGTGCTAAAACTTCAAAAATCGCTTTGCTCAAGATATAAGAAAACGTCCCTTAAAACATTGGTATTCAACTTATACCTCACGCATAATGTATTTGGCTTACAGGTTCTTTTAAAGAAACAAATTTCCAAGGGTATGGAGCGAGTCATCATTGCTGTGTGGCGCATTACTAACCTGATGTGCAGGGGTGAGCTCGGTCCGATGGGTCGTGTGTTCGAGTCCCGCTGGGGCATGAAAGTGGCCTCACGTTTCGAACGTGCCTTTCGGGCCTGGCCTAGGGAGCTTGCGTCTGAAGCAAACACACGTTTCACCTGGAGGTTGCCATTCCTTGAGGTTGTATGTGGCGGCTTATTGGAATAGTTCCAATCAACATTTCTTGTCTCCTGTTAACCCTCAACCTTCCTTAACTTACTCTTCTGATAGGTGAATTCTTTTCTAAACGCTTTTTGTGAAATTCTGTGATGGCAGCAGAGATCCATGATTAAGTTCCTAGGATAAAGAGTTATCAACCACAATAGTAGGTACTATTGTGGCTGATATCTCTATCTTTGGAGTTTTTTGTAAGTTGGAGCGGTTTTGCATTGGATTACCTATTTGTGAAGTTGTTGATATTTCTATTGTCGATGGACACGTGAAGTCACTTTAGCGATTTTATTTTGTAACCGTCATTCAAGTTGCGAAGTTGGCGATCAAGTTGGAAGAAGGAACAGTAGAAAACTTAATGTTCTGATCACCTTCATGAAACAAAGCAGGGAAAATGCGAAAGAAAATAATAAAATTTATGTCGTCACTCTTGTGTAATTATGCCGGTCGTACGTAACATCACGTCTAATGAACAGTTTCCCTACGTTTCAACTGTGATAACACTGTAAGCAAAGGTTATACTGATGTTTAAGTAGGAACTCAAAAGGCTGCACTAAACAAATAATGTTCTTGGCAGTATCTGATAAGTATTTCGTGTTTGCAAGATCGTTTACGTAAAAGGTGTGGTTTATGGATAGTGTGTACTTTGATGCAGATATCGCCTTGTTTTCTTACGATGTGTATGTAGTTCCAACTTCAAGTTATCTTTGGGGATATTTGCCAGTATTTAGAATTGCGAACTGTGTAAGTTTTCGTTATCATGACAATACTCTCAAGATTTAAATGCTTGGTATTCGGAAGACCTAAGATAAAAGTATGAATAAATTAAAAAGTACGTAATTGACAATTTTGAACAAAAATTGGAAAATATAATTATTCTTCTAGGTCGCGTATACCTGAAGATCATAAAAACATTATTTTTGTTAGTCCTATATATTGATCAATAATTTAATTAAAACTGCATGAAATAATTTTATAAGCATACAAGTAAACGATTAATAAGATGCACTTGATATTAATAGTAATGTTCTTGCCATACAAATACGCGGTACAAGTATTTCTTACAACTTTACATAGTCAAAATTGGGCTATTGTTATTCTCAAACGTCCTTTGTTTCCTTGTTTTGGGACATTGTTTTTTTTTTTTTTTTTTTTTTTTGAGAACGCATTTCTGCTTACGAGCAGTTGTCACAAGTAAATCTTCCTACATAGAAGTGCTGTAAATAGAAGAGGGGATCGACAGAGGGATAACTTTGGAGAATATTCAAACAAATAAATAAAAAGGCTTAATAAATATAAAAAATTAGTATTGCTATAAAATATTATGTCTACAAATACTGAACTTAACGTCACTACAAACATACATGTAGGAATCGCAGGCTTACGATACCCAGAAAAGGTAGAACACGAATTGTCTTAAATAACGTGTATTAGCCAAAGATACAAAATGCACACCCTTTCAACAAAATACATGAGACTTCATAATCATATTCGTAACGTTGTTTTTCTATGGCAACCAAGCTTCTGCTTCTCCCGCCACGCGGCGCCGTCGTAGCCAAACACCGCGCTAGTCAAAATTCCGATCCCACATTCGGCCATCCTCAAAAGCCTTCAGTCCCTGAAGGGAAAACGTACGGCTTCATGTAGTCGGCTGCTGATGTTGTAATCTTGGCTCCACCTGGGTCGAACTGCGTCCTCTTGATCGCCACCGTGTCGTCTATTTGGTAATTAAGGGCTGCTCTCGACTGTTTGATATGGTACCTCCGATTTTCTTCCTGGATCTGCAGGATGGATTCTTTCGCTACCTTTCGAAGGCCTTGTCTCTTACGATCAATCCGCTGGACTGCTTCTTGTCCCAAAACTTGTAAAACGGTTACATCGTCTTGATGTCTCATCTTGACGCCAAGGAGGATCTCAAACAGAAACTTACCAATGTTTCGCAGGAAAGTACTGTTAATACATCTCTGTAACTCCTTTGTGTGTCGGTGCCAATGTTCGGATTTATCCTTAGACAGCTTGGTCATATCCGGTACAATTGCACTGTGGATTCGCTGCACCTGTTCATTACGTGTCACTCCAGTAGTAGTAAGATCGTGCTCAAGTTCCTTTTTTGTGCAGTACTCCTGAAATGTTATAGAAGTTAAAGACGATCCTCGGCCACTGATTATCCTGTGAGGATTATCAAATGATGACAGTGTAATGTCCCACTTGCTAATTACTTCATGCGTGTTAGTTTTTGGACCGTAAATCTGCAGAACTGATCCATAACTCAGAGCTTCTTGAAGTTTTGTGAGTGACAGCTTTTGAGCGTCTTCAAAAAAGAAATTTTCTCCATCCCTGACTTCATATAATGGATATGCGATTTTGGCATATACCTTTATAAACTTTCTAAAATAACCGATGAGGCCATGGAAACACTTAACACGTTTAACTGTCTTAGGCTGGGGAAAACATTGTACAGCTTTTGTCTTAGTTGGTGCAGAGGTTACTGTGCCATTTTCGACAACATAACATAAACATTCAACTTTATTTTTGAGAAAATCAACTAATGGCATCGGGAATCGGTCCCTCACAATCTTTTTGTTTAACAATCTGCAATCGATACTTATTCTATGTGCACCATCTTTATTTGCCACAATCACTAACGGACTGGCATACTCACTGTCACAAGGTTCAATGATGCCGTTTTCCAGCCCCTCCTTGATCTGGTCGTCGAGTATTTTCTTCTCCGTAGACGCTAATCGGCGTGGTCGTAGACACTCTGGGTCATTATCTTCACGTAATCGGCTAACTTTTGTTTTGTAGACAGCAGTAACATCAATTTCCCCCGATTCTATGCACTGGAGTACCTTCAGGTCGTCGTGCAATTTAGTCTGCATAGAATTAACCAATGTTTCACTATTGCCTTGTACTTCATTTCCCGCTGAAATGCGTTTGGATAACAGCTTGTCGTCCAAGGTGCGGATACACCCCACACTCTGACTTTCTTCTGTACACCTCGGTGAAATGTGTCCATACTCGTTGCACTTAAAACATTTGGGCCCCTTATCCCGGTTCGTACAGTTGATCCTTTCATGTTCCTTGGATCCGCAGTTGAAACACCGTTTCTGAGCTGATCGCTTGTAACTTGAATCTCTGTAGCATTGTGTTTGAGTTTGATCTCCTTTTGTTGAATTGATTCGGTTTTTCGTCTCCTTACAGCGGTACTTGCTCTCTTCCTTCTGCGAAGTTGGCTTTCGTTCTTTTGACTTCTCTTTCATCTTCTCATAGGCCTCCAAGCATTTCTTAAGCTCTTTGATATCTTTTGCACTGTACAAAATGGCTTTATTGTTTTCATAGTCTTGGATTCCATCGATGATATACTCGATGAGTGCTTCCTCATCAATTGTTCCTCGACTAGCTATTTCCATCATTGAATACAAATATTGCTTATATGTTTCATCAGATAATCGTTTACGTTCACGCAATTGTCTGTGAACTGTAGCGCTGCTAAGCTTGGAAGTAAATTCTTTCATCAGGTCCTCCTTGAAATGTTTCCATGTTGATAACTTCTTTGTCGACATAAACTTCTTTGCTGATCCTCTGAGCATACGTTTCGCGTAGATTATCTTTTGTAAGTCTTGCCATTCTAACAACTCGCTAACATCTTCAAATTCGGAAAGCCACTGTTCAACTTGGGCTAGATCATCACCCGAAAATTCGGTTAGACTGCCCTCAACATCACGTATCGTAAATGTCGGCTTGACTCTGTTAAGTTCACGCCTGTGAACTGTCGGCTTGACTCTGTTACGTGATCCGTGTGCGTCACGCGTGTCGCGCGTTCGTCGATCACTGTTTGATTCATCGTCTGACGAGTTGTCGTACGTCGTTCGCCGCACTTCCTTCGTATCGATCACTTTGCTATTCGTTCGCGACCCGACGCAATTTTTCGACACCTTTTTCGTCTTGTCGCACATATGATCATAAAGAAATTCTTCGTAGTGTTCGTCACTGTTCACATTACTTTCTGTATCTTCGTCACTGTTGTCTGTTTCTCTTTCTTCTGAATTCTTGATATTGTCCTCCTTGGTTGTGGAATTGTTTGTTCTTCTAATGAAGATTGCTGCTGTTTTTAACCTTTCAACCAACTGAAACTTTTTACCATCAGTCGGTAACTTCATTTTTCTTAATTGTTCTTGCAACTGATCAACATTAAATTTCTCTATCTTCTTGATGTCGACTACATATTCTTCGTCCGTGATTGTCTGTAGTAATCGCTTTGGAGTCCCATTATTTTGTCCCATCTTGACATTCTTGTCAACGTATGTCTCGACCGACGTTTCTTTTCCTTCTGCCATCTTCTTTGTTTTGTCAGTCGACGTTTCTCGTCTTGGCACGAACAAACTGAACTCGTGGTCGTCTTTCCTCTTGTTCAATACAACTGCTTTGTTCCGTGTACAAGCGATTCTGTGCGGCACACCCGTTCCGACAATCCGCGCCAATCTTTTCAAGAATTTGCCCGTAAATCCCGGACGAGCCCCCAAATGTAGGAATCGCAGGCTTACGATACCCAGAAAAGGTAGAACACGAATTGTCTTAAATAACGTGTATTAGCCAAAGATACAAAATGCACACCCTTTCAACAAAATACATGAGACTTCATAATCATATTCGTAACGTTGTTTTTCTATGGCAACCAAGCTTCTGCTTCTCCCGCCACGCGGCGCCGTCGTAGCCAAACACCGCGCTAGTCAAAATTCCGATCCCACATACATACTTTTGCTACATGCATTTCACTTCATTTAAGTTACTATAAATTATTATACAAAAATGTATTAAATGTGAAAATATATAATTATCTAAGCTATGTCATGGAATTATCTGGCAAAGTGAAGAAGATATCGCTCTTCAGAATGAAGAAGATTACAGCTTTCCGCCTTTCGAGTATTCTTACAGCAATTCTGAACGTCTATGTTCTGAATTCTTTAATAATTTTTAGGTACGCATAGAAAGCTGAAAATATTGGCCATCACCACTACAAAAGTAAAAAAAGGCTAGAAATAAGTTGTTGCATTTGAAGTTTTGAATAATGCACAGTAGTGTACGGTTTCCTGCTACAAGGTCAGCTGACGAACACATGGCAGCATTTCGAATTGCTCACGCGTGGGAAAGTGATGACAAAGAATCTTGGTGGACTTCCTATTGCATGACTGAAGGACAATCAGCTCTCAACTTTCGCCCACGTAACAGGGAAATGAATCGCTGAAGTACAACGTTCATTGAAATGATCATTAATTCCAACTACTTTGCCAACGCGCACAACGTACCTAGGAATTCTTTAAAAAAATACCTGCTACAAATAGGGTGATATATCTTGATTTGGATATTACAAATTTAGTGATAATGAAAGGATAAGTAGCAAGTAAATTAAAATAAGGAAATTCGCTGAACATGGATCAACTTTGGGGAACTGATAAGAGATCACGTCGTAAGTAAGAAATTTGTTTTGCTTTCATAATTGAGAAAATCTGAACGACACATTTCTTGATTTCAACAGACGATCGTGTTTATAATCATACCATCCTATCCCAAGGCTTTTTAGAACAAACGATGGAAGGAATTGGTACTCGTTCATTTTACATGCAAGCGCTGCGATCTGGACGAGTCGCTCGTACAAATCAATCAGCAATGAAAATGAGAAGGCAATTAGTGTGTTAACCGCCGAGAACCGGGCAGTTGCCATTACGCAGTAGATGTGTGCTAAGGAAAAATAATTTTTTAGATGACTTTAGACATTGTGCAGTAGATTTATGCAAAGAAAAAATACATTTTTAAGTGATTTTAGTATTTTGGTTTCTCCGCGGACATCACAAAAACAAACAAGCACCTTTTTCAAGACTCTTTCACTGGCTTCAGCACTGTTCAGATGCTGTTTCACATCGGCACTATTCGTGCATTTTTGGTTGCAAGTTCCAAATTTCACTTCCAAAATAACAACAGTTCTCAATTCTGCCTTCTGCAAGTAAGCGCCAGATGAACAAATAAAAACAAACTGTGACTCAAATGTTGTGAATGAGGAAGTAGCAAAGAAGCTTGTAACACGCGGTGCCGGATAATTGTGCAGCTCGTAACCCGCACAGAATGCGAATGATGATGCAGTGGAAAATGTCACACAAGTTGCGCTCATCTTCATAAAACACCTCTGCCGCAGCCTGACAAGCAAATAAAAATGAACCCTGACAGCAGTCATTTTAAGAGAGCATTAATAGTAAAAGAATATATACCAACACTAAAGGATAAAAAGAGATAGAATTATCAAAAATTCTGCCCTACGTTCTAAATCATTCATCTACGATATCTTCATCATGTTGCCGAGATTCAAGATATAAACTGAGATAGACTTATCATAAAAATATATTTACTGTCGTATAAATATTTTGGATGGGTAGTGTCCTACCTATTCAAGGACAACAAAAATTGTACGTGAAACATCTGTAAGAAGGGGGGGGGGGCGAGAGGTAATAGGAAAAAGAGGTGTTGACCTGAAATGGGGTTGAACTGGACAACTTCAATAGGGATAAAAGAGCACACATAGAAGCATCTTCGTTTAAAACTAAGAATTTAAAATTATTTTTAAATTTCTCGGAGTGAAGGGAATCTACTTTTCGAGCAAAGGCTTCTGCGGTCGGAGTCATATTCTACTTGGCTGTCCGGAAGACACTGTGTCGCGTCGTAGCCATAGTTGCGAAAGTTTCGGCCGTCCAGTTAAAAAAGACGTTCCTCAGGGCGGAAGGCCTTTCTCAGAGAACGTTGTCCTGATGGAGGTTGCAATACGACGGCAGAAACGTTGGCAACTACGCTTAGAGTGCGGAGGCTTCCGACAGACAATTTATCTATAGAATCTATTTTTCTTATCAGTGCTGTATCTGTTGATGTTTTTTATTAGGATCCAGCTGCTCAAATTCATGATGTGCACATTTTTGACAGCCCTTATTAATGTATTACTAATGACTTACTTTCCTCTATAATAGCAATTTGCTTTTATACATCTTTAGATTTTCCCCTTATATAGGTACCATTATTATTCGTGTGTGTGTATTTAAATCCCAACTTACACTATTACTGTTTTAAATATGCTTGTTTTGCTAAAAATGATCTATGGTAATTTACTTTATACCTTCATAAACATACTTTTAAAAATGATGTCTACCTCAGTTTATGGAATGGACATCATAAATGCCGAAGCACTTCCTACAATTACAAGTTTCAAAACTTCACGTCATCTGATGAGCACACAGGGCCGGCACAGCCCGGGCAGCAGAAAGGACGGGTGGCACTGCGGGCAGTCGTGGTTGCGCGCCTCCGTCACCTCCACCCGCTGGAACTTCATGGCGTGCTTCCCGGGCAGCTCGATCACGAGCACCGTGCCCCCCTCCTTGGCCGACTCCCCCGGGTCGTAGTTCGAATCCGGAATGTAAAACATCTTCCTCGGGTCGGGAATCACCAGCTCCAACTTGTTTTCCGAGATATCTTCCTCCTCTTGCCGAACGTAGCTCTGAGTGGTCGTTGTCTGAACGGGTCTGCTCGTCGTGGTGGATTCAAAGGCGTACGACGTCCGGAAGTAGGATTCGAAGAACGGATTGTTGTTGTACTTGTTTTCAATGAAGGAAGGCGTCGCTTGAGATGTTGTTCGAGGAGTCGTAGAAACAAATTGGAATTCTGCTTTGGGTTCTCGGAAAGGAGATATGTATTGCGATACGACAGCGTCACCTGGAGAGCCCAAAACAGATTGTTTGAAAACGCGTTCGATCTTCGCGCGTCCGACCGTTGGGATAGGTCGATTTAGGTTGCGGAATTCTCGTTCTCGGTTTTGCTCGACGCTGTGAAACGGAATAACAGGCACGAACGTGCCTATAGGACGTTCCACCCGCTCTATTCTGGCACTTGACACGAAGGGTCGCGGTGAGCTTGCGATGACGCTGCGCGGAGTACTTGCAACAACATTGGGCGGCGCGCTCGAAAACGCGATGTGCTGTGAGGAGGAGACTAAACTGCTAGGGGTGACTGGATCGAAGCTGCGTTGTGTAGCGTCGGGTAAGGAGCTGATCTTGAAACTCTCCAGTTTTTCTTGAGGACTTGAGCTTATCTTGAAACTCTCCAGTTTGTCTTGAGAGTTTGGACTTATCTTAAAACTCTCCAACCGATGTTGAGAACTAGAGCTCCTCACATTGCTGTTTTGGTTCGTCGATTCGTTTCCTCGTTGATAAGGGAAGGTGGCTGAAATCAAAGCAATACGAAACCGTTGACAATCACGTACATAACTGAATTCACATTTATGAAAATATATGAAATAAATCTTATTTTAAATATTTACGAAAGACTCTCCGTATGCCTAAGAGTAATGTCCATGACGTTATTTAATATTGTATTTGTTATTAATGCTGTTATTTTAATTAAAATTGTATTAATATTGTATTTTGTTACAGAAAATTATAAATATTGATTTAATACTTTCAAATAAACCTATTTTTAGTCATCATTTGTATTCAAGGATTAAATTCTAGATTGTCAAGGTTTTTCTGCACCACTTATGAGAAAGAGAATTTTTTTTTTAATTTCACGATAAAGTGTCAAAAATTTGTTCCGTATGCTGGTTAAATTTAAGAAAAACAGGTGTTTGAGTAAAATATATTTCTTATCAGTTGGGAAGTTTCAATTAAAATTTCTCGAATGCTGTGAAATCGAAGCCTTCACGCCACGCTACCGAGTCGCAAGTATTTGTTGGCATAATTTTGGATACAGGGAATCTCTGTGGAATGCGCTTTGTGTAGCTCGAGGACGCGCGACACGTCTGGAATTTAACGTTTATGGAATATTTCTCCCCCCAGATTCCGAGTGGGTATTTTACCCAGTTCAAAGTTTTCGTGACGGTATAGCTACCCACCCTACCCACAATATCCTGATCAACTTAAGGCAGAATTAGTTTCTTTCTCTAGAAGAAGAAAAGAAACGAATTCTACCTGAAGCAATGTCCTTTAATGCGACGATGTCAGAAAAAATATCCTTCGGGCTCTGCAGATTCGATCGTGTGCCAAGTTATATCTATAATTTATTCATATTCCAATTGTCTGTCTATGTCTATATCTGTCTATACCTTTCTATATCTGTCTATATCTGTCTATATCTGTCTATATCTGTCTATATCTGTCTATATCTGTCTATATCTGTCTATATCTGTCTATATCTGTCTATATCTGTCTATATCTGTCTATATCTGTCTATGTCTGTCTATGTCTGTCTATGTCTGTCTATATCTGTCTATGTCTGTCTATGTCTGTCTATGTCTGTCTATGTCTGTCTATGTCTGTCTATGTCTGTCTATGTCTGTCTATGTCTGTCTATATCTGTCTATGTCTGTCTATATCTGTCTATGTCTGTCTGTATCTGTCTATATCTGTCTATATCTGCCTATATATGTCTATATCTATCTATATCTATGCATTTATCTATTTGTGTTTATTTACGGAAGAAATAGATAATAACTATGATGGATAAAGGGGAAAGTGCAACCCTTTAGTTTTCTTGAGCAGTGGGATTCAAACCCTAACTCATCTACTGTATTAAGTGGAGTTATGAACAGAGGTAGCAGCGAGAGTTTTCGGAAAGATTTGATATTTGATATTTATTTGTCAAAAAAACAGTAAAAACTGTATATGACGTGTGGGGAAAGAAATTTATCTGCGCACATTTTCTTGAGGGCCAGAATTTTATAAAAATAAAAAAAAATAAAAAATTTAAAAAAACAACGAAAAAATGAATTTAGAAAATAAAGATATTTGAAAAATGTTTGTTCCCGAGTTATAGAAAATCAATTTCAACTGTAAATGAACTACAAGCAAAAGGAGTGCTCAACAAAACGTGCGCACAGTGAAGCTACATTTACGTCCAGAAGCAAAACAAGGGGCCATCTCAGCATTTGCTCAATGGATCAGGGAAACTGAACAAAAACCTGATCGAGATGGGGGTCATTGACCCGGAAGCTGAAGTACATTACTTGTTACAGGCGTATTAAATATTTTTTAAAATGTATACAATGCAAACATAAACTAATTCATTATATATCTTTGTTTTGTTACATTAAACATTATTTTTCTTTTTCACGATCAGTATAGTCTCTAAATGTATAGAAACAGTTTTGCAGCAGAAAAGATTTTACTTTTAACTTAAATTTGTGTACCGACTTTAATTGTTTTATGTCATCTGGCAATGCGTTGTAAAGTAACGTACATGTATTGTATGTTGATTTCTTGTACTGCGCTGTTGATACTGACACTTGATGCACGTGATTTCTACGGCGTGTGTTGTAATTATAAATATCAATATTGCATAAAAATATGTTCCCTCCGTTAAGTAGGTCATTTTTGACAAATATTACAGATTCGTAAATAAATAGACAAGGCAATGGTAGGAATCCCAGCTCAATGAAAAGAGGCTTGCAGGAATCACGTGGAAGGCATTTTTTCATTATTCGAATAATTTTCTTTTGCAATCTGAAGGTCTAAGGTCTGAATACTACAGGATGAGCTTCCCCAGAATATTATGCCATATCTCAGGCGGGAATGCACATTTGCAAAATAAACGCAACGAGCTGCATGAAGGCTGACAGAATTTGAAAGAATTCTGAATGCATAGCATAATGAACTTAATTTAGTGTTTAATTCTGTTATATGTACATTCCATTTGAGGTTTGATTGAATTGAAAGACCTAAAAATTTTGTTGCCTCAACATCAGCTAATTGCATATTGTTCATTTTCAATGGAACATGCGATTTCCGATTTGAGATGCAAAAATGCATTGAAACAGTTTTTCTTTCGTTAACAATTAATTTGTTATTATTAAACCAATTTGAAACTTCTGAAATTGTACTATTTACTGTTTCTTTTTTGCAAAGAACATTCGTGTCATCAGCAAACAGAACCGTTCTTCAATTTTTAATAGACGAGGGCATATCGTTTACATATAACAGAAAGAGAATAGGACCTAAGATCGAACCTTGCGGGACCCCATGCACAATTGGCAAAGAATTGGAAATATAAGTATGTAATGTCCTTTCCTGCCAGTATGGTATTTCTACTCTTTGAGTCCGATGTTTAAGGTAAGAAGTTATCCAATCTAGGGCAATACCACGAATTCCATACGAAGGTAATTTTGAGAGCAAAATCTTATGGTCAATAACGTCAAAAGCTTTCGAGAGATCTAAGAATATTCCAATGGGTACTTCATTTTGGTCTATTGATGAAGCAACATCTTTGAGAAAAGAAAAAATGGCAGTTTCCGTAGATTTTGATTTTCTAAAACCGTGTTGTGAGTCTGAAAACGCTCTGTTTTTCCTGAGAAATGATTCCATTCGTAAGTAGAAAAGCCTTTCTAATATTTTTGAGAAAACTGACAAAAGAGAAATTTGGTATCGAAGGATTCCGCGGCCAGAGTCATGATCTAGGCTGTCCGGGTGATGCCGCGTCGAAGGCTGAGGTGCCGACGGGTCACCCGGACAGCCTAGATCAAAAGAGAAATTGGCCGGTAATTTTGAATATCATTTTTGTTCCCTTTTTTAAAAGGGAAGCAAGAGAATTTCAGAAGCAACTGCTCGCTTCCATGCGCCAGTGCGGCTGCGCTCACCGAGCACGCGCTGGCTGTGGCGCTTGCGCATGCTGTCCGCGGGGGGCGCCGCCGCCGCCGCCGCCTGCGGCGAGGGCGCGCGGCGCGCCGACGGCCGAGGCCTGGCCGGCTGGGGCGGGGGCGTCGCGCCGCCCGCCGTGCACTCCACCATGTACCAGTGGTCGCACACCATGGTGCGCTGCTGGAACAGCGTGCGCTCCGGGCACGTGTGCGTGAACACGCGGCCCGCCTCGTCGCAGTTGTGGTACATCTGCAACACAACAATGGCGGCGCTGGCGGTTTATTTGTTCAAAGCAGGGGTTTCCAACTGGGGGGCCGCGTGCCGCATGCGGCCCGCCGGATCTTTCTGTGCGGTCCCGGACTGCTTTGAAAAATTGTATTGTACTAACCAAATACAATACAATTGCACAATTTATCTTATTTGTATTTAATGATGTATTAATTTGCTAGTTTTATGTACATTAATCACTAAGAATGTTGAATAAAAGTCGTTTCTAATAAATATATTTGTTTCAGTATAATCTGAGTAGTTAGGGCAGAAACCATCTTAAGTGCGTCCTGCGGCTTCACTAGAATTTTGATATGTGGCCCATAAGCCCTTTTAAGTTGGACAGCATGAAAACAATAAAGCTCTATAACGGTAGTGTATTTATTTTGAGTTGTTTGTTTACCTGACAACCAGAAGGAATATCTGCGTAGAAACCTGCAGCTCTTCCTTCGCAAGAAAATTTCTCTCCAAGGTCTTGATTACTGGAAACCTGTAACAAAATGAACCAATTATTTATAGTGGTTCTACGATATCAAACTTACTTTAAATCTGCTTTTTAATAAAACGGCTTATTTTGTAATTTGTTAAGACCGGTTAGTTAAACAGTCAGCAAATTTTAATTTAAAAAAAATATAAAATGATTACGAAATTCAGATCCACCAGTGTTTTCAGTTCCTTTGCATTATCTAACGCGCGTGTTGTGGTCTTCACTTCTTACTCAGTAAGAAGATAAAGTATTGTAATCGTGCTCCAAAATCAGCTATTTTTCGACAGAAAATTCTTACTGTCCAGCCCTGATAACGAAAAATAGATAAATTGTGTCCCTACAAGTAGTAAATAACTTCCTCCAACATATTCTGTTGCGAGAATCCATATTTCATGTTGCGTGACATTGAATACAGAAAAATCGATTGAGTGGAAAACGCTCGTCCGTCCTTTCGCTCGTCCGTCCGTCCATCCATCCAACTGTCTGTCTAGTTTTCGTATAATTAAGTCGCGGTTTTCGCATAATTTTTGCACGAAGTTAATGCAAATAATGTAAAAAACATTTTCCCAAAAACTGCTCCAAATTGTTTCTTTAACTTTTTTCAATGGACATAACAAGAGACGCTTAAAAGAATGGCTCAAGTCTCGTTTTCTTTGAACTTTGAATTTCTAAAACTGCAAAAGAGTAATAATGTGAGAAATTACACGCTTTTGTACCACTACTAGTTTATCAAGGGCGATTAATTTCGCGAGTTTCGCTTGCTGAACACATTTTTCAATCTGGTTTCTGATGACAACTTTCTCAGCTACATTGGGGCCTTCAACTGCTGTTTCTCTACCTGACTATCCAGCAGTCTCCTCGGAATTGCACTCTCGAATTGCCAGGCCTTAGAAAGTATAGCTTTAAAATAAGACACAATAGGCTAACTCCAGTCGAGAGAAGCAATGCGTTCCACAGAACAAGGAAGATTACAAACAAAACCCAAAGGATCTTCGCAAGAGGCTCGAATCTCTTCTTGACTAATGTAACGTCCCTTCTTATCAACCCTATCCTCCCACTTTACGTGACCTCTCCAACGACAATGTAGTCCCGCTATCTGAAGTTGTGTCCCATTAGTGGAACAAGACGCGCGATGGAGGTGGCGGAGGTGACGGAGGCGGTGACGGAAGTACGTCGGCAACGGGATAGCAGCAGGGGCATTAGCGGCGGCAATGGCGACGGCGGAGACGGAGGCGACTGAGACGGCGACGGCGTCAGTGGTGACGGCGACGGTAATGACCGAGGGAGGTGGCTCAGGGAATTAAGTGAAGTTAATGCAGTGCCTCTGATCGGGAGGTCCTAGGTTCGAGTCCGGACGGTGACAGGATTTTCGACACTATTCGGCCGAATTTCGACACCAGATCGAATTCAGTCGCTGTCTGGAGGAGAATTCTTGGGGGCGGCTGCTTTGATTGCTAGTTTTCCGGGTTCTTTTTTTCAATCAATACCAGACGAATGACGGAGCAGTACCCTAAAAAACGGGCCATGAAACCGCACGCAATCATTATTTTATCTTCCTTGCCCGATCCTCATCCCTTACTTACAAGAACTTACATTTACACGCATCACACTACCACATGTAGAGAGACCGGTCGGGAGCTTAGAGCTGGTCCCGGCTGGGGGCGGTGCCCCGCTGGTGAGAGACAGCTGATTAAGAGGAACACCGATAGCCGACGTTAAGTCGCCCCCGAATCTCGCCATCCAGCAGGAAATCATCGCCCCCTCTCGAGGAAAACACTTGCACTACACTTACGTGACTAATGACCTTAGCCGTTGACGCGCCCGGAATCATTAATCAAGAGTAAGTGGCGGTAATGACGGTGCTGGAGATGGCGGTGACTGTGTAGGCGGTGGCGGCGGTGGCGGCGGTGGCGGCGGTGGCGGCGGTGGCGGCGGTGGCGGCGGTGGCGGCGGTGGCGGCGGTGGCGGCGGTGGCGGCGGTGGCGGCGGTGGCGGCGGTGGCGGCGGCGGTGGCGGCGGTGGCGGCGGTGGCGGCGGTGGTGGCGGTGGTGGCGGCGGTGGCGGCGGTGGCGGCCGTGGCGGCGGTGGCGGCGGTGGCGGCGGTGGCGGCGGTGGCGGCGGTGGCGGCGGTGGCGGCGGGGGCGGCGGTGCCGGCGGGGGCGGCAGGGGCGGTAGAGGTAACAGTGGCGGTTGCGGTGCCGAATCAACCGACGAGGCGGCTGTTACGTCAGGGGCGCTGCGCGGCAGCTGCGGGAGAAAGCCAGTGGATCGCCAGCGGTCGCGTGGCGGCGCAGGGGGCGGGCGCCATGGGGACAGCGACGCCACTCCGCGCCGCTTCCGACATGGCAGCGCGACGGCCGCGGCGGTCGCGCAACGCAGGCGAAAGAAACGCGGCCGCGACCAACAGACAGCTCCTCAAATGATGAGCTTCTCTGCAGTGGCAGTTACCCAACAGAGAGACATGGTGCACTCATGTGGACGAGTATCCAAAATCGTTTCGCAAGCGAATTCCGGTAATATTCAAATTTAAATTGTACATGATATATACTCTGAGCGGTATTGAAAATTATATTTAAACAGTTATTGTTTATTCGGATTTAATGCATTTTTAATTAGTCATTTAAATATTAACCATTCAATAATGTTGTATCTACTTTTTTTCATAAAATTAATTTTTAAACACAAGTTAACGTCTCATAAATGGTATATGTATATAGATACATTGTATATAGATACATTGTATATAGATACATATAGACATGTATGTAAATACATTACTCATTAGTTCAGAAAATGAAATAATTTTTCTAGAAAGAACACTGCAATGGAGGAAAATTATTTCAGTTTGTCAGGAAAATGGTACATCTGTCAGGATACTACCTAAGTTAACCAAAGTTGTGACGAACTTCGAGGGCAAAGGTTGAAATAGTTATCGCCGTTCCAAGCTTTCGAATTTGACGAAGGAAGAAAACTGGTTACATGAACAAGTACTACTTTAAATCATTACATTAGTGCTACAGAAAGTGTAACTCATGCGCTGAACGGACACAAGAGAATGTAACGGCTTGTCATGAAAACGAAAATGGCACAGGGGCAGATAATGGATGCAAGATAGATTGAAAGATTCAAATGGGAAAAAACAATGGTATCTGAGGGCTGTACGTGAACAGTAAGATTGTATTTGAAAAAAATTGGAGGACAACTTTAAGGAGTCAGTTGACAGAAATTGAAAGAGACTAGCTGCATGCAGAGCGTCATAGAAGTCCATTCAAACAAGCTGAATCGTGGAAATGAAGAAAAGTGAAACCAGTGAAGTGTTGTGGCAACAATATCAATATTAAAAAACAGATTGTACTAACATCCAAATTACATGACAATTGTTTAATTAGTAGTAATCAATACCAATTTAATAAGTGTGAAATATATTCATTTGCACAGTTGTACTCAACCAAACTGCACGGGCACAAGCCCATGTAGAACTAACCTGGAAAACCAGGAGGCCCTGGCCCTTAAGTAATTTTAACGGGCTCATGTTAATAATAATAATAATAATAATAATAATAATAATAGTCTACTTTTCTACCTAAACTTATTAAAGATTGAAAAGTCGAGTTTGTAGAAAGCGATTATAATATTAAATAAGAGTATTTGGTGGTTGAAGTACCTCCTGGGCGAGGGCAGCGTGGCCCGCTAGCACCACCAGCAGCACCATCGTCGCCACTGGTGCTGGCACCAGGGGGCTCGCGGGCGCGGCGCTGGGGCGGTGGCGGCACATGGTGGCGGTGGTGGGGCTCTGGAGGTTGATCGAGCCTCACATGGCTCCTCCTGCGGCAAATAGACACACACTCACTGCCTTTCCTCTCCGCGCCTCAGTTTTTTTTATTTATTTATTTGGTCAAAACAAACAGTAAAAACTGTATATGACGTATGGGGGAAGTGATTATTTGCGCACATTTTCTTGAGGCCCAAAATTTAAAAAAACAAAAAAACGCGAAATAAGCAATTGAAGAACTAGAAAAAGAATTTAGAAAAATTATTATTTTAGAAAAATAGAAATTAGAAAAAAGTTTTGTTCCCCGAGTTATAGAAAATCAATTTCAACGGTAAATGAACCGCTGATTTAATTTTTCTGCATTGCTAACAAAATAGTAACGAACATCAGTTCTACTCCTACCACTACAAGCAAAAGGAGTGCTCAATAAGACGTGCGCACGGTGAAGCTACATTTACGTCCAGCAGCAAAACAAGGGGCCATCTCAGCATTTGCTCAATGGATCAGGGAAACTGGAAAAAACCTGATCGAGATGGGGGTCATTGATCCGGAAGCTGAAGTACATTACTTGTTACAGGCGTATTAAATCTTTTTTTAAAAATGTATACAATACAAACGTAAATTAATTCATTATATGTCATTATTTTGTTACAATAAGCATTATTTTTCTTTTGGACGATCAGTATAGTCTCTAATTGTATAGAAACAGTTATGAAGCAGAAAAGATTTTACTTTTAGCTTAAATTTGTGAACCAACTTTAATTGTTTAATGTCATCTGGCAATGCAGGTTTCCAACGATGTCGCGGACCTCAGCAAGCATCTCAAGAGCTCGCAGAGCAGATGTCTCTGAGGTTAACCCCACAACTAGTGGAGTTACATCAGCACATATTTTCTTGCATTACTCGTCACATTTATGAGCCCTCAGAACGTTCCACGAAAAATCATATCTGCTCAATTTTCATAGGGGTACTTTGCACTATCCCAAAACAAAATTAACAAAAAATTTGGAGCTATTTTGAGAAATTTTGAATATGTCACTGGGTCTTTTCTATAATCGCTCAAAATAAAAATATCCGTTTCTAATACAAGAGTCCACGACGTCAGCCAGATTTTTTTGGGAATATCAATTTTGATTAAAATCCTGCGTACAGCTTAGCTGTTAGTGTTGGTCACAGACTGGTGGGCGGGGAGACGTACTGACGTAAACCAATTTTTCGGTATCAAGGATCCACAGCACGATTTTCTCTGTAGTAAAATCGCCGTTTTCCAATCAGCATTGTAATGCTTCCTTTATGTAAGTAGTTTGCGAGAAAGTACAAATGAAAATTCTCGTTGGTGGGGCAGGAGCGAGCGTGAAATTGTCACTACCCATTTGAATAGAAGTGGCTTAATTAATTTTTGGAGCAAATGAACATTATGGTGTAACAATTGGGAACAAAGTGGTACAAAAGGATGAGGAGGGCTTCAAAAGCGGGGATGTCGCCAACTTCAAAAGAGCTGCTGCTGTGGTAGAGTATTCTCTGGAACTTTTGAATAACTTCACACTAACAGAAACAGCATCACGCACACCATGCATCACCACACATACACAGATACACATACACACAGATACACATACGCACAGATACACATACACACGATAAGAATAGACGAACAAATCATCAACAAACGAAATGTATAAATGACGACAATTTGAAAAGTAGTCCACGCTGAATTAATTGTGAGCGACAGTGATCTTGGCAACTATATGGCTCTCTTGTCTAGAGAAACATAGTTCAAAAATGTGTTCTTGTTTCATAGTGAAAATTGGAATTGTGTAATTAACATGACGTTCAGATCGAATGAACTCTATTATCATGGTAAACAAAAGTTTATTAATTTTCATGACTGGTATTGATGGGCGGTCTCCCAATATACACTTCCTTGCATGCCAGGTGACGCCAATGCCTTGAAAAACTGGCAGTCCATATTTATATACTGTCATGTTGGTGCTTGTTGACATTCTCATTTGAACCAAAATATAGGTGGTACTTCGCAAGTTCAACCCTTTCTTTCTTAGAAACCTTCAACGAAGACACTACACTAATCAGGTAAAAATTCTGATATTGTTAAGAGTGGTATTGTTATTTATCTTATTATTTACTATCTACGAGCCAGCTCACTGTCAAACAGAAAGTAACAATTTCTAATTCGTTTTCGCCCTTATCGTCTCGAGCTAATACCTCGGTAGGCCAGTAACCTTCGACACTTTCATTGAATACGACACGAGGTACAGTGAATATTAATATCAATAACACTTTACTACTTGAACTTTTCGTAACAAATGAGTTTACAATGAGGTTACCGTATTTACTTTCAACGTAAGTCCTTGAGTAGGTCATGGTAACTCCTGACGCCACCACAGACGAGTTGTTTCTCTCATGAAAAAGATACTACACACTCCATTTGCTCCATCAAGTGGAAACAAGCTACAAGCAAGACAATCTTCTCCTTAGCCATTCAAGACGATTCGAGCCAACAACAATGACCTTGGGGGTTGCCAACATTTGAACTTGCGCCACCGCCAGAACGCTCCTTCTAGCAAACATTTACGCCTCCAACCTGCGAGTGATGAGGCTACCACGCAGTGAAGCCATCACGCTCCTTCTTCCACATGGGACGCCCATAAAGCGACAGACCCAGCGGCGACGCTCATGTCCGTGGCGCAACGCGACCGACGAGAGACGCCGGGAAGGACGCGATGGCCAAAGGTCACGCAATTAAAAAGCCTCTCCGAGGACGCGGTGGACTAATTAGTGACGTTTTTGCGGTCTTTTGCTCGTCGCTTACGATCGCATATTGCTCTTCGTTTCTTGCTACATCCCTGTATACGAAGTGTATTTGAGTACACTCCTATGCCGTGCGTGTGTGGAGATTTCCGTGCCTCACGGCTAGACCAATTCCCGTGCACCAATCGAGACATATCAGGTGTCATTGAAAGCGTCTCGGTCCCCTGTTGGGGAACTGATAATTTGTTTTTCGATCCGGCGATAAAATTCCAAGAAATTGTCAAAAACGTGTTTTTTCTTGTTTTGGATCTACGATCTTCGTGAGTATGACGGGATTAAACCAAAGCCACTAAAATAGATCTATGCAGGTGGCGTTGATTAAATCCCATTATTCCAGGGTTATTTTTAGTCTGCGACACCATAATTTTCACTGTGCCTCACGGCTAGACCACTTCCCGTGCACTAATCGAGACATATGAGATGTCACTGAACGCGTCTCGGTAAGTCCAATGCCAGATACTCTAAGAACATATTTGAACAAAGCTACGCATGAAAGAAATGAAGTACGAAATAAATGTTCAACTCATGAATATATTTTTAAAACAGTTTACAGCGTCGGCTACGCCACATCCAATTAGTATTTTCTTAACGAGGTGCTTCTTTCTATTTTGCGTTGAGAGGAGAGCCCATGTGGGTGGGAGAGGTCGTCTCGACGTCTGCCTTGAGCGACTGTTGACGGACTTTGGTTCGTTAATCGTGAGAATGTTGATGTGGTATTATCGAGCGTTAGACCCCTTGAAATGGGGTTACTAGTAACTGATTTTAATTTTTTGCTACGTGTTAGGAGTCTTTTTCGCCAGGTTCTCCCATAGCTATCGTTCATCAACTAACGTCCGCATACATTTATGTCCACCTGACACAGGTTTTATGTTCTGGTATTTTTTTAAAAACTACTCATCTAACGACGACTTTACGATAATCCTCATTGACATGTCTTTAACATAGGTGAAACTTTGGTAATATAAAGGTAAAAGGTATCCCCTGTGCATTGCACACAGGCCGATGTGGCCCTAAGGGGAGGTGAAGGCAGGACTCCACCTTTTTGTCGCCGTCAGCACGAGGAGGAGGTTGTGTAGCGAGCACAACGCTCCGGCCGCCTTTACCCCCAGGAAAGATCCGGGTACTCACTTGAAAAGGAGGCTGAGTCGACCCCAGAGCCGCCCTGAAGGGAAAGCACCAGATAAAAATCCCAGCCGACGCCGGAATTAGAATCTGGGTCCTTCAGGTCAGGAAGCCAGTGCCCTGCCACTGAACCACCGCGACTCCACACTTTGGTAAAATTATCAATGAAAATAAATTCAGTCATCGCTGAGGACATAAAATTTAAAGAAAAGGTAGATAAAATATTGGTTAGTTCAGTGCAAAACCGTTTAATGAGATATACTTTAACGTTATGGAGTTATACAGAATTATAAAATGAAGGTTACACTAATTCACTATTTACAATTTATTATTATTTTGACCCAGGAAGACTTGCATTTCCCAATACACAAGAAGGATTATCTCGAACGTATTTACATTTAGCAAATCTCCCCTACTCGCAGGAGGCTACAGTTCCCTTTACGAAGTGAACTATGGAGAATTGGATAAACATTTCGAAAAACTATTACATACCAACCGGGAGAGGTAGCTCAGTGCATCAACTGATGTCACTGTAGTGCCTCTGACCGGGACGTCCTAGTTTCGAGTCCCGACGTCGGCAGGATTTTCGACACTAGCTGGCCAGCTAGGTCGAATTCAGTCGCTGTCTGGAGGTGAATTCTAGCGGCCGGCTGCTCTGATCAGTAGTTTTCCGTGATATCTGCGTTCAACGCCAGACCAACGCTGGAGACGTCCTCTATCAAAAGGGTCACGGACCGCGCGCGATATTATCTCACTCCTTACACCCACTTACACTAACATGCACAACACGACCACACAGGCCGAGAGACTTACACATGATCGAGGTCTTAAGCGCTTGTCCAGGTTGGGGCGGTACACCGCTGGTCAGAGATACTTGGTTGGGGAAATCCCGTTGGCCGACGATAGGTCGGCGCCGGATCTCGCCGTCTAGCGGGGTAAGATCAACGGTATCTCGCGATGAAAAATATGCACTGCACTTACCGGACTAGACCTCAGTTCAACAACTAGACCTCAAATCACTAACAATCAATCAAGATTACATAGCAGAAGTTTCACAGGGTTTACTTGTAAATGAATTACGCCTGCCATGAATTCAGCCACTTTGTGAAGAAGTAAACATCTAAATCAATAATAATAATAATAATAATAATAATAGGTATGGATATTTTAAATCAGCAGAGCACATTCTACAATGAGGTTCGCTCATAGATGATTTGAGAGTAAAATGAGGAAATTTCATATCCGAAACCGAATGTTGGTTAATATTAAACGTTGGAGTTGAATATTTGTGGTACGTAGCGATTAAGATGGTGCCTAGGATCTCAAAATAAAAAGGCTAAAAGATCTATGAGATTCCACCCGTTTCATGTTAACACAGCGAAACATTGTACTACAAAACACAAAACGATAAAATCGTTCTTTCTAAAGTCTTTGAAGCAATGCTAGAAGGCTGGAGCTACCAATGTTCTTAAATAAAGTAGCCACATAAGAGAAAAAAAATAAAACCCCCTTTCTCCAACATGTGATGGGATATCGGAACATACATGCCACGAAAACATGGGAAGTTTGGAATTTCAAAGGAGGTTATTCCATTTTTTCTCCAAAAATTGTGTTTTAAAGGGAAAGGAAATCCCACTTCCTATTAATTACCTAAATGTTATTTAAAAAACGCATCATTTAATGCAAGCAGTAAAAACGTTTTACAATCTTGGATATCATTTGCTGGAAGGCAAGATGTCATTCTTTCAATTATTGCGCCTATATCCCGCGCTCAGACATTTTTAAAAACATGCCAAGTCAATTCACTGTTCAGAGATCAAATTTTTAAGCAATTAATACGGCGAAAATTATATATACACACACACATCTGTAGAAGAAATAATATTTAATTTATGCTAAAGCGAGAGGCGGAAAAGATTTTCCGATTTACACGCCTTGCAATGTTGCTGTCAAATTATTACTGTTCTGCGCAAAGGAAAAATAATTTGTTTTTGAGCGTGGTCTTTGTGCCCTTCTTGCTACCCAAGGAAAAGACACAAAAACGGTAAAGTTTTCCGATTTTTACCCTAACCTACGGCAGAGGCGGTAGTTGGATCGCTCTCTGGAATACCCGCTAAATCGATTTATCGCCGCTATGAATAAACCCCCGTTACGTATTATTATTGTGACATCTATGAAATAAGTAATACTTCAACGGAGAAAAGTTCTCACGACCCCTCGCCTTCTTTAATATCAGGAAGTTCTTGCACAACGTATTGTCAAATGACAGATGCAACTTCGATGAATCTACGTCATCCATCTTTTGAAGTATTAAAAGCGTTTCTTGACGATTTCGTTCGAAGATGACGATAAAAGAAAGTAGTCCCGGAATGTGACGTCAGAATATTCCGCGAATTTCCAAAAATCCATTTCCTCATGATTTGCATTTCTTCGACTAAAACTATCCTGCAACGTGGTGTTGAATCATGCGACAATAGAGTAACCAGCAGCCTCAGCCGCCACATTTAAGAACAGATTCCATTTATCATTTACAATTAATTAACGTGATTTGTATCGTATGAGTCACGTGATTACAGCCAATAAATCCATTGGAGTATCGTTTGCCGATTTAACTCAAAAAGGCATGTTGGTATCGTATATATAGAAGTATTTATTTGACAATTCAAAGACTACATCCTGTCGCAAGCGGCGGCAGACCGCGACGTAGACACAAGTCCGTGAGCGTTTGCTCCAACCTGTGTGTCTACGTCGTTTCTTATAATACCCTTTTGATCTTTCAACACCAATCATTCTTACATCAATACTTGAAAAGAAACTTAAAACACAATCTATTTACATTCATTTGCTTTTATCAGTTAATTCACTAATAATTTACAACAAAACACTGATGAAGACATCCTCCCAACTTATCAGTTATATTATCATGCAGAATATACCTGATTTTAACATTGTTATTCGGATTAACATGAAACTAGGAGATTATATATACACATACACACGAGGGTTGGGGCAGAAGTCATGGCAACTATTTTTTTTTTGTGAGATTATGAGTAGGGGTGGAAAATTTCAAATATACACATGAAAGGACAAGGTAGAAACTAAGTGCTTGGACATTTATCATCACACAAAAATTTAATTTATCACATTTATTAAGGTATTTGAAATGACCGTACTCGTTTCATGTTCTAAGGCATTTTAGAGAATACGACTTCACAAATTCGAAAAGCATTACATACCCGTTCTAAAGGCCAGATTCGGTAGATGCTCGATTACCGCACATCACATTGATCCGCACACTCACAGGTCGTCACGTGCGTTGCTGATCACTGGTTGCTGCGCATCTTTGCAGAAACTCTCCTGCGCATCTCGCGGCTGTCCAGTTGGGAAGGGCATTATTCCATGAGCTTCCACCAATTCCCTGTGACATTCTCGGGCATTTCTTTCATGGTGAACGGCTCTCTTGTAGTAAGAGCGCTGGTGGATATATGTTACATTCACCTCGCACGGCGGTAGACGTACAACTGATTTCAAGTTGCTCTCTTTGCTAATAGAGACACTTGCTGAGCTATCTTGTTGTAAACACACCCTACTGCAGCATTTCTTTCAAGATATAAATTAAATTTTGCGATCCGATAACATTTCTTTTAGAGAAAAAATAGTTGCCATGACTTCTGTTCCAACCCTCGTATACATTCACGTATACGTCATTTAAATATGTCCGTTTACTAAAAAAATTGTTAGTCAACAATATTCTCCGCATTTGGAATCAGCGCGTCTCCTGGCCTGCACAGAGTCCTGACTTGAATGATATGGAACACTTTGAGGATGTTTTGGAACGCCGACTTCGTGCCAGGCCTCACCGACCTACATCGGTACCTGTCCTCAGTGCAGCACTCCGCGAAGAATGGGCCGCCATTCCCCAAGAAACCTTCCAGCATCTGATTGAAAGTATGCCTGCGAGAGTGGAAGCTGTCATCAAGGCTAAGGGTGGGCCAACATCCTACTGAATTCCAGCATTATCGATGAAGGGCACCACGAACTGGTAAGTCATTTCCAGCCCCGTGTCCGGATATGTTTGATCACATAGTGTATATACTTACACCTATAGTAAAAAAATGGTTAGACAACAATATTCTCCACATTTGGAATCAGCACATCTTTGCTGCTCTTTGGTATCGTCTACGATGCAGCGCGTGTCTATTCCGCTGAGCGATTCCTTACGCCGAGCATCCGCGGCGGCGGGGTTTTTCGCAACACGAGGAGGAGGAGGAAAACTTAACAGTTATATTATCCAGCAGAATATAACTCGTTTTAATACTGTTATTCGGATTAACATGAAACTAGGAGCAGCGCCATTATATATAGATATATACACATAAACATACATATACATTCACTTACACATCATATAAAAATATACTTATACATATATCCAAAAAAATTGTTAGGCAACAATATTTTTCACGTTTGGAACCAGCACGTCTTTGCTGCTTTTTGGTATCGTATACGATACAGTGCGTCTCTATTCCGCTGAGCGCTCTTTACGCGGAGCGTCCGCGGCTGCGCCGCGCGGAGCGGGGCTTTTCGCAACCGCTGACGAGGAGGGGGAGGGGCTGACCTCGGCGCGGAGCGGCGCGGAGGCGCGCGCGGCCGCGGGCGCCGTTGGGCAACGCTCCCGACGCCCCCACCGCAGCGCCTGGCGCTTGCGAGTAATGGCTTCGGTTGCACGGGTCACGGCGCCACTGATTGATTCGTTTCCGTGAGGGCGGAGGCTGGTTTTGTCTCGGGAGATGGCGGTGTTCCACCCTGCTGGGAGGTGCAATCGGACGCCGACCTACACGTCGCCTTGCGGGCAATTTCTCCCCCCCAGTGAAGCACCGCCCCAGCCGGTACAAACACTGTTTCCGACTGGTCGCCGGCCAAGTAGTGTAGTGCGTAAATGTATATAGGTTAGGGGTGAGGAAGATCACGCGCGGTCCATGATTTAAGTGGGTTTTTTTTGTTATTCAAGGTCGCATCAACAACTCGGTCATTAGCGACCACTATCGGATTTAATGTTATGACATGATGACACGATATGGTGACGATAGGGGGTGAAAGAACGAACACATACAACCATGCCCGAGACGGGACTCGAACCCGCGACCCCACGGTCCAGGACCACTACGGCACTACTGCCTAAGCGATCTCGGCCACGGGGCCGGCCTTAAGAGTATTTCTTTGTTGATCGAAGAAACCACAGAAAACTACCGTTCACGTCCGCCGACCTCTAGAATTCTCCTCGAGCCGATGAATTCGACCTAGCTACAGAGCTATCCTCGAACCTTCGGTTCTCCCGGCCAGTGACCCTGCAGAGGCACTGGTATTGCTGGCTCTGAGACAACTCTGCCGGTATCTCCTTTCTTGTGGTTCATTCATATTAATTGGACCTTTATGATTTTCACTTTCTTCAAACCAAATTAAGGAAATTAGATAAATCATTCCTGCCAGCTTTGCTCTAATCCCTTATGATTCTGATTCATAAGTGAAGGTCTCCGCTTCGTTCAGTTCTTTCTATTGGTCCTCTCGCCCGCACTCCGGGGAGTTCTGAATACACCACCCTGGAGAAATAGTCAATTCGCACCCTGCCTCGAGTGATGTTGTGCGAGTTAATAAGTCTATTGGTTATAATAAGCACTACATTCCCTTTCTTGAGAGGAGATCTAACTGCAACACGACAGGAGGGCGCAGGGAGGCGTTAAAATGAATGTTCACGCAACATTTATGTAATAATTATTATTAATTTCAAAGGAAACTTTAAAGTGATCAAAAGCTTGATGATGGAATGAAAGGTCCAATGAGTGGAAGGGAAATCTAAGGGACACGAAGCATTTCACAGGATTTAACCTGAAATGACCGGGATTTGCAAACATTTGATTAAGATTTGACTGGAATTTTTCAGAAGTTAGACCAAAGTTGTTAGGAACTGACAGTCTCTTGCTAGGTACTTTGTAGGCACTCGCTAACACCTTTACAGAGTTTGATGGCGCCTTAATGGGTTTTTCGTACGTCTTTGATAAGTCTTTTTATGAAAATATTAGTAAATTGATAGGATATGATTGGGATTTAAACGCTAATTAACATGAATTCCTTACCTATGCGCAAGAGCTACAAACAGGCTGAGGGCTATACTGCGAGTCAGAGTTACTCCAATTATTCTTCCTTTAATTTTGAACCTTAGGCACAATATAAACACTCAGATGTTTATAATTTTGAATTTCATCCGTTTTATTATTTTTCGGTATTAATAATTTTCGTTTTTTTGCGAAAATTCTCATAAACCTAAATTAATCATAAACCTGCAATAAATAACGCGAATGAAACAATATCGTACACGTTTATATACTTATAATTTTTGATTCTCCCAATTAACTGCTTTAAAACGTTCGACTATAATTTGCGTTATTTGAAGTCCCTATTAAATTTCGTGGGAGCGAGTGAAGAGTGTTGCCGAAACATGTGATTGGCCAACACCCAAAATCCTCTGGAATGTTCTCAGCAAATTTATTTATCGCCCGAAGACGGTGCTATAGGTCAAAACACTTAAGCTGTTCAAATACTAATTTTCAGTTCCTTGAAATCTACTGACAGTCCTACAAATCAGAGAGTATATATTGAAATTCCGGATTCCAAAAGTTTACCAATAAAATGCTACAGAAGAGAGTTTATGTTGTGGGATTATTGCTATGTCATGTCACACTTCCACTACGCATTTACTACTGCGTTGCCTTGACGTATTGCTGTACAATAACTTAAAGGACATTAAAGGTGAATAATTGCAGTTTACTTGTAATTAATTACTAATTCTCTGTAGAATTTCGAAGTTTCGGTTTCTCTGCAAAGCATGGTTTTATATACGATTACAGCTAGACAGCTACTTACAGCTAGATTAATCTGAACCAAGGTGAGTTAATAATCACAATCGTGTATCTTTTGATCAATTGATGTATTCGAAGAAGTTTAATTGTTTGTAGACTATATTAAAGTTAATAAATAGTAGTCAGTAATCCCTCAACATTCGCGGGAGTTAGGTTCCCAAGAAGCATCACGAATGTCAAACCGCGAATGTTGAGTCTATCTTTTAATGAAGAAATGTGGGTTAGGTTCCTGGATATCGAAAAGCTGCTTAAAAAAAGAAAGAAAAATCTGACAAACCATTCTAGTAGAACTGAGTAAGCGCTACTACAAACAGAATTTACAATTAACATTCCAAAGATAAGAAATAAAACAATATTTGAAAGTTTTCGAAGTTGAAGGTGATTGGATATAAGATTTTGTAATTTTTTTGTTTCATCACCCTCATCGTTGTTCTAATATTCAAATGTGGAAGAATTGCTGCTTCTATTTCTCTTTTAAATTTAGAAGTTATTTCCATGTTTGGATCACGTTCGAATGCCTTTTCCACCAGAGCTTGTTGAAGTTTTAGAACACCATTAACAATTTTGACATTGAAGTTGCTCCAGGACGCAGTTTCGCTTCCGTTACTTTATCAATAAGTTCGTGGAGGTTTTCTTCTCTGACGGTTTTCTGAAGCTCCACTTCAGTGAGGTCATTATAATGACTTGTGTCTCGGGAGAGCAAAATGAGGAGCCACGAACGTACACGAAGACACCCGAGCGGAGTCGAGCGAGTCCATGCGCGAGCCGACGGACTTCCGTGGCGCTAATCTTAAATTCGAAATCTGTCAGAAATTTATTGTTTCTAATGTTAAGTGGTCGTTAACGCCATTAACAAGATTTGTTGCGAACTTTCGTTTTAAACGAAAAATTCCAAACTATTATTCACATTAGATTCTTTACTTTAACTTTTCTATAACATAGTTATTTGGTAGGTGTTTTTTAATATTCTCAATTTATTTTCCGTCGGCTAGTTCAGGTTAGAATTATTTCGGTGCAAAAGAGTGCAGTGGTAATAAAAATGCAGCTTTTGTAAAGAAGAAACGGCAGGAGATTGCAGTCACAAATGCCAGTGCTGAGGAAGTAGAAACTTTTTTAGTATCAGATGTCAAGCATTGTTCATTTTCTGCCAAAATCTCACCGGTCAAGCCATCAGCCAGGGCGAACATTCTTTCCAAGTTCTCTGATGTTTTTCCTGCTGAACAGTGAAATATCCGAAGAAGAGAATTACACTTACATGTTACTTCACAAGTGTGTTTGGGAACATTTACTGAAAGGATACGTGTGAGTGCTGTCTGTTGATCCTCAAATGTATGCATTGAAGTACAACAATCAATGTAATTTGATTTTCAGTTAGTGAACAAGTGTAATAATTGTGAACAATTGTTAAATAAAATTTCAAATAGCCATCGTGTACCTGTAACATCATCTTGTAGTAGGCCAAGTGAATAGGAAAATTGTGGATGCTTCTTTGCAAATAGGTAGGGGCCATTCAGCAATAGAGCAGTTTCAATGGTAATTGGTTTACCATGAATTAATGTTTCAATTTACAATTCTCATGTTCTCTCTATTATTAAAAATAATGCAAAAATAAGAGGAAATTTTGAGGCTATCATATGCAGCCTTACATGAAACTTACATAGATGTTCAAGATTCAGTAAGTGATGAAGTTATAAATTTATTAGTATTGTATGATGGAACATGGCATCAACGAGGCACTACATTTCGTTATGAAATGGGAATTGTTGACTCGTTATGAAATGGATATCTTGACTGGTCTTGTGGCTGATTTTCATGTTTTGTCAAAATACTGTGGCACTTGTGAAAAGAACAAGAGCAAATTATGAGACAAAAAGCTGTGAGTATAAAAAATGGAAAGAAATTCATAATTAGTAATTTTTAATGGATCTTCAAATGCAATGGATGTAGCTGCAAGTGAGGTATTGTGGAAGAGGGTCCTGTCTCATCATTTTAGATATACAACAATACTGTCGGATGATGATGCAAAGACTTTCAATCACCATCTGAAACTAAACATCTATGGAGACAACTTTATTATTAGAAAAGAAGAATGTATAAAACATGTGATGTAAAGATTTAAAACAGGCTTACAAAAATAATCCAAGAATAGAAAGTGAAGGGTGTTACACTTAGTAAAAAGCAAGTCAATTTAAAGGATGACATAATTATTTGTCATAGCAAATTATCGCAATGCCATCCAGAAGAATATTCCAGATGTGCAGGAGATGAAGTCTGCAATACTTGCCACCTTATACCATGCAATGCCAACAGACTTGAAGCCATTGCATTTTAAATGCCCTAAAGAAGAAAATTCATGGTGCTTCTACAATCGAGTTCATGGGAATGAAATTTCAAAACATGGCAAATACAACATGAAAACTGTAGTCTCCCAGTGTTATTTGTAAAATAATTCCTATGTATCAGAGGCTTGCAAAAAATGAATTACTGGAATGTGTATATGGGAAAACACAGAATGCAAATGAAAGTTTGCATAGTTTTGTTTGGAGCAAGTGCCCCAAAGAAACATTTCTTTCCAGAAAAAATATTGAAATTGCTGACATCAGCAGTGTCCCAGTTCAATATGGGATGTGAGGCCAGTGAAAGAGTCAAAGAGCATGCTTCAGGAATCAAAGTGACATCTCCTAAGAAAGTAAACATATGAGAGACAAACGTCGTCTCCACAAAAGTGAAATGGCATTGCAACCAGACTTTAAAAGTGCTTAAAAAAAGCCAAGTCAATCAAAGAAGAAAAGGTTTGTCAAGTCAATAAAAGAAGTAAAGAAAAAAGATGTTGAAGATGCAATGTATGCTTCTGGGCAATTTTAAAGAAAAAATTTATTAATAAACTGTAAATGCATTATCTTAAATTTTCTTTTTCACATTCCTGGTAATTGATTTTCCTTACATTATCCCATATCTAAAAAGTTCCAACTTTCACAATTTTCAATCAATTAAAGTAATAATGTAGGAACTTGTTAAGAGATTGTAGATTAATTATTGTAGTATTTTTGTCTTAAGTCATTACTTTTAGAATTAAAAACTGATTGGTTATTTTTAATTTATTTTGGAGTGATAGACAATAAACTTACCAAAAGTAAAAATTTTCTCGGATACTTATAAATATATTTTGCAAGTAAAACATATAATTGTTTAAACACGTAAAATAAACAGTTAATTAAAATATCAGTAAGATACATCGATTTATTTGCTAATTGGGCTAATTTAATATAAATAGCTTGTCTCCAGAGAACAGAAGGCACAGAGCATCATCAGTGGCGCAAACTCAAGCTCTCCGATCGCTCGACTCCGCTCGGGTGTCTTCGTGGACATTCGTGGCTCCTCACTTTGCTCTCCCGAGACACAAGTATTATAATGACTGTTGCAAGATTCTGAATGGCTTTTCTGTTCATGTGGCCAAAATCCTTGCCTCCGTTTTGGCCCAGCGGAATTTTACAATTCTGTTATTCTGTTAATGTGAATTGACATTCACACTTTAACATTTTGTAGAACGTGATACTTTGAGATCCGGTGTCTGCCGAGTTTGTTTCAGAGATAACGCTGACAAAGGAAATGCCGCCAAAGGAAAAAATTGAATACGACCAAAAGATGCACTCGCGAATGTTGAAGTCACGAATGTTAAAACCGGTAGCATTTCTCTAATAGCGAATGTCCGGAACTCGCGAATAGGGAAATCGCGGATGCCGAGGGATTACTGTACAATTTTTACAAAATTATTTATTACGTTTCTGCCAAGAAAGCCTACAATGGGGACGCAAGAGTCTTGGGCCACTTAACAACTTTGTGAACATTCTACACATTATTTATCTCCAAATTCATCGCGAGCTAAATATATTGCCATTAAACGAACACATAAACAAAATAACTGACCATTTCTTTCAAAATCTTTACTCTTCCCCCAGTTCCACAATATTTACTCTGGGCCGCCGTGCTTCATGGTCCCGTATTAAATCAAGATTCCCCAAAGATAGACTGAGGCCACCGTAACTTCTGTTTCTACACCTTTCCTAGCACTACCTTCATTTCAACGTAACACCTCAAACCGAACCTTGAAGCCTGAACAAATCTTCGAAACTTAGAACATGTTTTCACAAGTAGGAATGAATACTCATTTGCTATGGATGGCCATATCCAAAACGTTATAATATAAAATGTACTGTTTTCAAACCCCTCGAGAGACAGAAATGGCGAACGAGAAGTAATAAATTTAAAAAAAAAATTATTTCCGCCTCAGCTATAATCCCCTCTGCCCCCACGATGTCGAAAGGCTTCACCGGCGCTGTGAGTGCGCGGAAGGCAAGTGAGACGAGCCCTGACCTTTGCGCAATCGGTTTGGGAGAGAGGCTGCTCTAATTTGTATCTCCGCGTGGCCATTCAACCTGTCACCGTGTCGCAGTGCTTGGTTCAGGCTGCCTTGTGCGAAGCATTGAGGTGGAACCCCGTGTGGCGTCGTGGTAGCTAAATGACAACACAGACTCGAGCTCTATGTACAAATCTGTTTATTTACAAATGTACAGCTCTGGGGTTAAGTTCTCCAGTACCTCCTTGACTCTCATGCGCGTGCTCCCCGTCCCTTGGGTTAGTGCATCCCCCACCTTCCGCTTTACCGCGCCGGTGGCCCTTACCCGCGTTACGCACACGCCGTATCTCTCGGAATGCATATCCGTCAGGGGCGAGCATACGCGTCTACTCACAATGTGCTCTCAATACCAACTGCCTTCTCCTGTCTCTGCTAAGTTATTTTGGCGGTCACGTGATCGCCTTCAGCCCTCTAAGGGCGCGGGGGCCGCTGCCAACATGTGCGCCCATCGGGGCTCCGGCACCCCTGCCCGCTCACCTTGCGTCACGGGGGCACGGAATTTTCCAGTGCTTTTGTCCGTCCCATGTGGCCGGAAGCCTGCGCGCCCAGCCGTTTGAAGATCTGGATGGCATGTGCCGACATTACACACGACTCATTGCTTGCACGTCCGGACATTGGCGGATTTTCTACGTCAGCAAAGTAGCTCCGGTGGGCGATCTCTGGATGAGAATTAGAGACTGATTGATCTGATGTGTTGCTGCTGTGATTTCCTTCGATCAATTCCAGGCAGTTTGAGGAACGTGACCTTGAACAACAGGTCACGGACCGCACGCGAACCTTTCCCACCATATCCCCACTCTCGCCCTTAAGGCATAGAGCAGAGTTAGGATCTTCTAAGGAAGGGAATGGGAAGAAAGGAGGAATTAAAGTCTCCGGTAATAAGTAGAGCTTGTGTAGTGGAAAAATTTGAATTAAATGTGTTAAGAACAAGATACTCTCGTACTTTTTCCCTTTAATGGATATGTTTTACGCAATTAGCGGCAAAGAAGCTGTTTGTAATCTCTAGAAATCAGTTGTTTACAGACGGACAAGAAAAAATACATAAATCGTAACATTTCTGAGTGGGCGTACAAAGTTTCCAGGGGCAAAACGTTCAAAGAATCTTCTGAGGCAAAAAAGTAATGAAAACACAAAGGATGGGTGGGACAAACCCCTACATAAATAATTTCCAATGCGCGAAGAACTTGAAAGAAAACTAAGCAGCCTCCCGCCACTTGGGAGGTCTCTCTTGCCTTCTTAAACGCCATGAATTAGTAAAATCCAATATCCATAGTTTCAATTTTTACTGAAAATTCATTGGATTGTTATTCCATCTATTCTCATATTTTGTGAATAAACTGAATTTTCATACTCTGTACGTCGCTGCGTAGGTCTTGAGACACCAAGGTTCCGAGGGAGAGTCCGACCCCCATTAAAAATTAGCATTGACGTTTATCATTTTGGAACAGCAACTTTTTTATATTCTTGGTTGGTAAAAAACCGTTGCACTGAGAGTCAACATAAATCATACTATGTTATTGCAATTTTCAGGACACAGTTTTATTTAAATATTTAATTCACTCAAATGCTACACGAGTGTACTTTATTAGTTGTTCTTCAGCAGTGCGCGTGCTACGTTTTGGAAAACCATTTTATGTGGTATTGTTGTTGCTGGACCCCAGGAGTAGGTACTTCCAAAGCAAAATGGCGCAAATGCCATTTTAAAAAACATGTTATTTCCAAATTTAAAAAACATGTTATTTCCAAAGTAATTATATATAAATACAAATGAATAAGTATTAAACAATATAGTATACGAGGACGCGGGAGCAAGAGTGGACTAACAGCAATTATTCACGACAGCGAGAGTGATTTAACTACAGTGATAATAGATGTCAGTTAGGTCATTCTTACTCTCTCGATAGTGACATCATTCGCAAACATTTTAAAAATATGAATTTGAAACACACAACTCTCAGGTAAAGATCTTCATAATTTTGAGCATTTCAGGTATGGAGCTGTCCACATTGCCCAATGGCCATCGCTGGCCCTGGCTGAACGAAAGGGAAGCAATTCATTTTGTACGAAGTAATCAGTCCTTAGATGCACACGCAGTTTTGTATATCTGCCGTCGTATTTACAAATGAGGGAAATTCGTCTTTTCATTTAGACTAAAAAAAAATTATCATATGTTTCAAATTCTCGTTTGATTCAGCAACGAGCTAGGTTCTGTTTGCACCACGGGCGTTACTGGATGTTTTTGCCCCTCGGGTGACATCCGACCCCTCGGGCCAGAGGCTCTTGGGTTTAGGGGTTGCCCTCGAGGCGGAGGTATCTACTTGGCGCCCTAGATACGTAAATAACTATTGTATTAGTATTACTATAACTATTAATGTACTATTTGATTTCAAAATTCTTAATTTTATAAAAACTGAGAGTACTCTTGTATTATTAATTATGGTATTGTTAATACTATTGTTTATTATAATAATATTGTTTTACTATTGTATTAAATTTATAATATTGTACAAGATTATTTTATTTGTAACTTGCCACCGGACAACAGTCCATTTGCAAGGAAATAAAATTATTATTATTATTACTATTATTATTATTATTATTATTATTATTATTATTCCTCCATATCATGGCTACAGATGTTATGAGTCGGCTGAATATAAAATCTACTCCAGGTTGCAACCAGCTACCTAAGGAGCAGATGTAGGGACTGTCGGTGCCTCTACAATACTTTGCGCAAAATGTGGGCGGTTTCAAATAAAGCGATTTCTTGCACTTCGCAGTCTTCTGAATTACCTGGGAGTTTAGACAAGTTCTTACACAAATTTTGCGGAACAAATCCCAGAGCTCCGATAACTATCGGTACGACCTGTGCTTTTATACTTCTTCTTCTTCCCTGTCCTTCTTTCTTCTTTTTCCAATCCTCTTTCATCTTCTCGCTGTGTATCACTTTTCTCTCCCCGGACCATTTTGAGCCTGTCTTCTTTTCCTTCCTGCCCTGGAATCCTTCCATTTATAACACTTTCTTTTTAAACATGCCTCTTTCTGCTGCTTCTCTTTCACTTATATTGTTTCTTTCTAAATCTTTCCTAACTTTTTTAATCCAGATTATTGTCGACTTCTTGTTCCAAAGGCAGTTAAAATCTGCTTAGTTAATCAGTTGTCGTCCATTCTATATAAATGTCCAAAAAATAGCAGTCGCCTCTTCCGTAATGTTTCTGTTATGTTCTCTATAGTACGATAAATTTTTTCATTACTTCTTAATTTCCATACCTCTGTGTTTTTTATCGGACCGAGAATTTTGCGAATTATTATTATTATTATTATTATTATTATTATTATTATTATTATTATTATTGGATGCGTATATGGCACAAATAAATATATATTTTGACCATCAAGAATCAATCAATATTGATTTCAGGAATTCAATCTTCAAATACATTTATTTTTGGCTCAACGTTTCGCACGTTTAATACGTTCCTTTTCAAGAGCAATACAATGGCAACGGTTGAGAATGCTGTACAAATTAACATAAAACTATGGAATTTAAAATTATTGAGATAAATATTTACATTGCTTTTACATCAAAGTATAACATATTTAAAAAAAGCGTTGAAGGCTTGTCAAATCAAGTAGTTACATTTGGCAATTATGGAGAGCAGCACATTTAGATACGTTATATTATATACCAATTAAATGCCAGGATCAACAGGAATAATTTACATCAATTTCAATACTACTATTATTATTGTTATTAATTGCGTTAAGGTGCACCACCGTCGCCGCCAGCTTCCCCCCCCCCACAAGGCGCCAAATGTTCGCCTGTTCTTCATGACGTGCGAAAGTGCAGAGGAGGTCGAAGCCTTTCCGCGCTGCACCGCCGGCGGAGCCTTTACGTAAACGTGTTTTTAATCTCGCGGGTTAAGAGGCTGAGAACATCCGTCTGCCTCCAGATCATAAACACGAAAGTGTGAGATTTATATAACACTTCTGGGCTGGTGCTCGAAAGCGAAGAAAGTTCTCAAAGGCGTTGATGAGTTCTGGGTCTGCCCTGCGTGGTACGTCTTCGTCGGAAGATGGCTGAAATCAAACGGTCTGGTTCAAGGATTCTTGTCGACGGAAACAAACATCCCACGAACAGTGGTGTAAACTTTACAGTATCGTTTGGCTTTATTTTATATTATATGTCAGACTTTATGCAAAGGACGGACACTTTTTCGTTTCTCCCAAAATTCATAATTGCGTCCCAGAAAGTGTCGGCATCAGTTCGCCACAGCCGATGAATTAATTTTGTTCATAAATGAATAAACGTTTTTATTTATTAGCTGTCTATAATTTTAAAGTCTTAAACCTTTTACTTTCTAACAAAAACAAGGTTGTCTCTTACATTCTCACATTTTTCTTCGCGTACATTTTCTTTTATAGTTGTAAATTTTATAATAGCAACCATTTTTTCTGCCTCCTAGATTACTTTAAATATATTTCAACTGGCATATAAATTGGGTGAATATATTACAACTGCAAATGGCAGTAGTTGCACAGATTAAAATAATAATATTAATATAAGATTAGCTAATATCTTTTTTATCAAAAACTGTTAAAAACTGTGTGACATGCTATGGGGAGAAGTGTATCCTTAATCCGTATTGGAGTTTAAATCGATTGACAGCACTGCACCAGAAATGTACTCCACGGTATTCTGAATATTAAACCCAGAGATGTCTGTCTTAACGTAGTATTAATGGAAGGTAACAGACTAGTCCTTATGAAACAACTGTGCTATGTAGAAACTTCTGACATTAATGGTCCACCGGCGTCCACGTTGCCAGTTAAGTTCAAGGCCAAAGCTGTGAGGGTTGACGAGATTTCCATATCGCCTAAAAGTCTTGGCCGAATAAAACCACGCGTGGGTTATCGTTCTCCGCAAGATGTTTCCCTTCGAGGATTTCCTTGACGGATGGGGAATATAGGTTGAAATCTGAGCCCACGGCCATGACACAGGCGCGGCCAAATTTGTCCTCATTCCCGAAAGCCAGTGAGAGTTTGTTATTCAGCTCCTTGCCCTAACGGTGGCTAGAAGTTACAGGAAAGAACAAAAAACAGCAGTTGACTCAGGGGACGCAACCAATGGGCGGCCGATTTTTTCCGAACTAAACGTGACTGGTTCAAATCAGCTGAAAGATAATCTCAATAATAAATACTCATAATTGTAAATCCAGTTAGGTCTAATCCACAATGCCATATAATAATAATTATCATTAAGTTATTACCCACAGTAATTTGCCTAAATGAAGTTCAGTTAAATCAAATACCAAAAATGTAGGAAACGAAGGACCTCATAAATGGCGAGCAAGAACTTATAACTAAAGTGTAATTCATGACAAATGATTTTTCTTTTACAATTTCAAACCAGGAGGCCAGATTTTCACTTCATAAAATTGAAAATCAATTAATACGATTATGGATAGAAATTGGATATCTAGATTTGTCAAAAAAATTAACAAAACAGAAAAAGAAGATAAGAGAGAAAAAAGAAATTGGATAGTAAGTAGGTAAAGAAGAATAACCTTTTATCTAACAGAAAATAGGAGAATAAGATGTTTACTACATCTTATTAACATAAGAAGTACGACAAAAAATACACGTTTGAATTAAGAGAAAGCGAATGAAACTAAAAACGGAAGTAAGGATTTGAGGAACAGGAATAAATAAGAAATATTTAAAAATTAGAAGAAAACAGGTTCCACGGACAAAAAAACGAGGTGGAGGGAGAAGAATGAACAGTGTCTGAGGAGTAAGAAAAAGATAATAACAGATAAGAGCAAGAGAGAAGAAAAGAGGGTACGACAGAAGGAGAACAATAAAGAAAATAAGAATAAGCACATTGAATATTCTGTAATATGGTGCCAGTACATATGACATCTACTTGGAACGTATGAATAATCTGGTGGGTAGATAACAAGGATGATATGAATGATGATGCAGCAACAAGGGAATGAAAGGCAGGGGGAGGGGAGAACTCCAATCGAACCTACCTCACGGCACATTTTTTTGTTATTGAAGGTCGCATCAACTACTAGGTCATTAGCGACCACTATTGGATTTAACCTTGTGCTATGAGGATGAAACAATATGGTGATGATAGGGGGTGAAAGGACGAACACATACAACCAAGGCGGGACTCGAACCCGCGATTTTTCGGTCCGAGTTCAGTACGGTACTGGTACCGTAGTGGTCACTACCATACTGGTCACTACGGTACTGGCTTAGCGATCTCGCCCAGGGGACCGTCCTCCTCAAATTCAACATGAATCGACTGGGGTTTGAACCTCGGATCAGCGGTGAGAGGCGAGTGGTCTGACCGCTACTCCGCAGGTCGCCCAGAAAGGACAAGGACAAGCAGAGAAAGGCAGACGATTCTGTGAATCCAAGACGCCAACTCTAGACTCCACACTTGGCTATTGGTTTGTCAAGGTACGTATTCCCACTTTTGGAAGAACTTTCGTCCTGTCGCGAAATTTATGTTACATTTCTTCAATTGGTATGATTGGACTTGCCTATCTCTCTCAGAGAGTACTAATGGAATTGACAAACGAATAGCGGACGCTCCCAGAACTGCCTCGAATCTTTGCTAATCAGAATATTCTTATACGGCAAATGAATCAAGTTTTCAATGCACTGTTTCGTCAATTTTCATGTTTCAGTCAAACATGCTTCCCTCTAGGGATGTCACAACCCATCTGATACTGGTGGTCGCTTGATAAGGGCAATGACAACCGTAATTATTATTAAGTGTATGACTAAATAAAGTATTTGTAGCTTTCCTTTAAATTCGTCCCAATATATGAAGCTGTGTGACGTAGAAAAAACTCAGGCAGGCGGATCTTGCTAGTTGCAGTGAAGGGAATACATCATATTCGCAAAATGTCGCTTTTTCCTTCAAGCATGGGGATTTAACTAAGTCCAGGCATAAGGGACACCATTAGCTGGCCGGCAAAGTTGGATTATCAACCCAAAATGCCAAATACACTCAAAAAGTTTCAAGGGGTCATGTCTTTTACTATAAGGTTCCACGACGTCGAATGTAAACAAAGTCAATTTTGTGGTTTCGGTGGTGAGCGGTTAGCGAATCGGGCTGTTATACCCAAGTTCGGGGGTTCAAACCCGACTAAAGCCGTGGATTTCTAAGGGCGAAAAAATTCACCGTTGTGTCTTCCTTCGGAGCGGAAGTAAAGCCGGCTGTTCCATGTGGTAGATTTACTGCATGTAAAAGATCCTCAAGCCTAAAAGAAGCCTCTGAGCTAAATTGAAATCATGTTACGTCACCCGGTAATAGCCCTCTTTCTCCGCTAAATGATGAAATGAGTGTAGCAAAATTTTGCTCGGTCAGACGGAAGAGCAGGCCTCACGGCCTGAGACCCGCCACGTAAAATAAGGCATCATTGAATTGATTTTGGAGTAAAATGTGGAGTCTCGCCACGCAAAATAAGGCATCATTGAATTGAATTTGGAGACCCGCCATGTAAAATAAGGCGTTATTGAATTGAACTGAATTTTTAGTAGAATTTGGAGTTGAAATTGGAGTGTCGCCACGTAAAATGAGGCATCACTGAATTGAATTCGAAGTTGAATGTGGAGTGTCGCCACGTAAAATAAGGCGTCACTGAATTGAATTGAATTCGGAGTAGGGCTCCGCGCCCGGCGGCGCACCTTGAATTCGGAGGCGCGTACCCCTGACCCAGAGGCGGCGCCTTCTTCCCAGGCGCCGCGCTGCGCCGCGCCGGATGCGCGGCACGTGCGAGGCGACGCCGCGCGGCCGTATAGATGTAGCGGCGGATGAAAGAAAGCTGCCTCGTTCGCACGCGCACGCCCAGCCAGCCGTCCATCCGGGGAACAATTTATGACCGTGGTGGAGTTTCACTGGAGCGTGTCTGCCTGCGTGCGTGCGTGCGTACGTTTGGGGGAAGTCCAATGGCTCATTCGGATGCGCTGGTTGTTTAACGGAAGTATCGAGCGGCCAAGCTCTGCCAGCCAAGCAACTGACACACTTTGATGGCTGCGTTTCGCCCTCGCGTATGCAATAAATGCTCCTCCAAACACTCGAAGTAGAAATAGAATACTTGAGGGGGCATATGCGAGAAATATTGCGTTTATTAATTTGCTCATGAAATCAATAAACGTACATACAAATTTATGTGAAGTTAATTTCACTCACAAGCAGTTTGAGTGATTTCACGAAAATGTTTTGGCTACATTTCTACCACATTTTAACGGAATTTTTTTAAACGTTTTTTTTTATTTCTCACGGAGAAAGGTGTAAGTATCGTCTGATATTTTTCGCATATACAGTTGGTAACAGTCTTGATTGTACAGCCTATAATTTGCTCGAAAATCATTAGTTTTGAGTGGAAAATTGAGACTAATGCAAAATATATTACAAGATAACTGAATAATTCGTTCGTTACCAAGGACCATAAATTAAGCTGCTCATGTTTTGTTTTTTTAGAGTGTGTCATCACTCACTTTCTCGTTGCCGAGCTCTCCTTTTTTTCTCCACAATAGCGCACATCGTTCACGTTTCGTGTCTGAGAATTGAGAGGAGAATAAAAAATGGCTACGGAGTAGAGCAAAGAGGGGAAACGACTACCTTTAAAAATTGCCACCACTGTGAAATACAATATAACTGCAAAGAAAATCCAATTTATTGTTGTTCTAATTGCTGTTACTGTTTTAGTAAATCCTCTTTTCAGCTTGTCATTAATATGAAAATTCATTTTGTATTATATAATAAATATGAATTCTCTAAATAGTAAATAATAAAATTAAAAATAGTAAATAGTTAATCGAAATTTTATTGAGATTCACTTAACAAAGAAACAATTCTGATTCTCGTACAAGGCTCAGCTTGTTTTTGTCCATTTACTCGCTGCATTCATTTCACATCGTATTAATTCTCTGGTTTATTCTTACTTTTTCTTCAGAGATTCTTCTGTGGTATTTCTTATTACTTTATAAATGGATGCAACATAAATTTCATAATGCATCGTTACTAATTATTTTTTGAATCGGATTATGGTAATTGCAGAGTACATTTCACTTACTTTCCAAAACATTTAACGCATAAAATACTGCTGAGTAACAATACTAACCTGTTCTCGTTAATACATTAATTTACGCAGTTTTTTAGCTACTACTATTTCTATTACGAAGAAAGATTTCTATTACGAACAATACGCTGCGCACTAACCTTTTGCACGAACAAGATCTTATAAGAGGCTATTAACGGACATGCAGCAAATGTCAAGGAGAACTCAGTTGGACACTGTAAAATTAAAGCAATCTTCCCATTCACTCCCTGAGTGCTGTTCGCGATACATCTTCCATCGAATTCGTGATGTTCGCCTTGAATGCTGTGAAAATGACACATCTTCATGACTTGCGGATGTGAATCCTACTGTCACAAACCCCCAGTCTGTTGTGCACGATTTATTTTGTACAATGCAGGTGCTTCAATTCTTGATTTTAAAGTTCCAGTCCCCTATATATTTCATACAGTTTGAATCAATAAGCCACTAGTTCTTCATTGTTTGTGTTTTTCATTAATTTGAGCTGCTCTTTTGCACGTATAACATGGGATGAAAAACAAAAGAGCGTTGTAGCTTGCCGCATAATTTTTATCAATATTGTCTTCTTTAAAGCATTGAAGGCGTGACGGTGGAAATGGAGGGACAGTCTGCAAGGACTCTACGCGTCACGCGAGCCAAACAGAAGAGATGTTTATCCAGGCGACACAGAAAGAGTCCAAATCGATCATTTTTAAGAATTCACAAGGGCAAAGATAGGCAAATACTGAATTTTAGTTAAAAGAGCGAAAATAGGTCTTCATGGTTTTCCTCTTTATTTGCCTCCTTTCACACCTTCGATTTTCCATCATGTTTTAAATAACGGCAGATGTTTCTTACAATGCTCCTACATCGAAAATACATTTTTGGATGAAAAATTAATGGCAAATGAAAGCACAAGATTCGAAATTTTCTTACAGATTTATATTTGCCTAGAGTTATAATGAGATGTCTTATTAAAATGATTTGTGATGGGCGTGAGAAGTAAATAATTTCTTCTAAAAACATCACATCACTGAACATCACTTCACTTTTTACATTTTCGAAGATTTTACAAACTTCATCAGAGAACTTTTTCTAAATTTTGCAAATTTTTTTATCAGTTATCCAACGAGCCCTTTGTGTGATCATTTTATGTGGCAATATTAAGCGGCAATGAATTCATAATGTTAGCTTCTCACATTCACAGCAAAACGACACATTTAAAATCCGAAGATTTTTGAGCCGAACACGTCAGTCAGTTCCAGTCACTGAAATGTAGTATGACAACGAAACGACTGTCCTAGACTGACACATTGCCAATTACACACAGAAAAGAATGGGTGAAATTTAGTGACGTCAGAATCTGAAACTGCGATAGTGAGTTCAAGGTCGCAACTAAAATACTTTTCTTCAGGCCTTTAATAGGAATCAATCAGCAATGAAAAGAAAAAGAAGCAGAGTCATACATGACGTCATAGAAAAAGTTCCAAAGCAATGTGAACAATATTAACTTCCATTTGTATTTTGAATTCTATGCGATTTTTTTATTTAAAAAAAATTCTCTTTTATTGCATTTCCAAGTTTTCAAACAGAAACGTCAAAGAGTGTATTGCTTCAGGGTCTCCGAAAGGCCAGTTGCGACAGCTCGCTGGCACGAGCCCGTTATCGTGCAGCTTCTTTGCTCTTCTTCCCAGAGTCTTCTGTTCAGAATGAAAAGCCTTAGAAGGGTAAAAGGTTCTACGTTATCATGTAAGATTTATACAACTAAAATTTGCTCATGTTTTTAATATTGTGAACATTGGTAGTGAAATGTTGAAACATTTCAGTATTCGATTCTGCATATGTCGTTGTTATGCCACCATTCTGTAAGAATAGTTGTAATTTTATTGTAAATTTCTTTATATAGAAGTATATCAATCTTACTCCAGCCATCGTTGCAATAATATTACATTCATTGCCAATCTTTCTAATTCTCATATTTCCTAAGTCGGCGTATGGACTCTAAGCACCTGCAGCTAGCGGCGGAACACATCCATCTACCTTGACATCTTAATTTGAATTACATATTTTCTTCCGTAATACACAATACCCCAAGCCCTACATTTCTTTCCTCGCACATATATTTTGGACATATTCGAGCGAGCTCTTCGCAGACGTCTTCATAGTCCATTTCTGCTCATCTATGATCATCTCAATTGTGATCTATTATTCTTAATCTTCTTATTAATTTTCCTTCGTATATACAGGTGGACCACCTAAGTTGGCCACAGCAAATATCTTGAAAACGGTCTAAGATATCAAGATGCTATTCGCGCCTTGCTATAGCTGATAATGGGGCAAATAACATTTTGGTTTCTTGTTAGTATCGTATGAAATTTTTTTAACAACTTTGCTTTTTTTAAATGGAAGTATATTTTTTCTCCAGCATTCTAAAGTTCTTTAAAAATTCAATGCAATGATATAAATATTGTCAATATCCGAAAAGTATTTTTTGCAAAAACAATGCAATTAGAACTTACTAAACGCCATGCTGCAGCGCGCAAGGACAGCTAACCTTGCTGATGTCGTATGCGTGAATCGACGCACCTTGTCGGAAAACGAGAAATTTCACGAATTATAGGACTTCCTATTCTCTTAGTGGCAATGCCAATGACCTCGGTTTTGGACTTTCTCAAGTTTTACATGCGCAAAGAAGGAGAGATGTTGCATGTTATTTGCCCCATCGTCTACAACAACATGGAGCAAATAGCATCTCGATACCTCAAACCGTTTTCAATGTATTTTCTTTGGCCAACTTAGGTAGTCCACCCTGTGTATATATTTCTTTACTTCCTCTCTGTCAATCTTCTACTCTCTAAATGTCAACTCATTCATTTCAGACAGACTCTTCCGACATCTGATATTCTCTTCAGTGGTGGAGCAGGACATCAAAACTAGATGATTCCCCAAATGCGGGACTGGTTCACAAACAAATACCATGTGGCGCATCCTTAAGTTTGTTATCGCCTAAGCTTTGTAATTGTGGCCCGTAGGTAGCATCTCGGAGTTAACCACCGGACTTGCCGCACACACGAGGATCGTGCTCTCGTAACTGTTTAGCAATTAACGCAAGAAAACTTTGATGCAATTATAACTCCTGGGCATAATTTTTAAATAGTGACACTTTTTAGCTCTAGAGAAAACGTGTCGTAACTGACACGAGCCGCCACTCTTTTCCTCTACCTGTCCGTCACTTATCCTGCCATTCTGCCAGTAATATTGCTCCAAGGAGAGCCTCCTCTTGAAGTTCGCCCTGGGCGCCTCGACCGGGAAGTCTCGAAGCTCCAACTGAGCCGGCGGGCGCGGGGCTCTTATCTGGAACAACATCTCGTGGCGGCGCCTCGCGAGGAGATCCTGCCTCCTCGCCGCCTCCGACCGGGCGAGATGGCTCAGTGCGTCAACTGAGATCACTTCAGCCCCTCTGACCGGGAGGTCCTAGATTACATTCCCGACGGCGGCAGGATTTTCGACACTAGCTTGTCAGCTAGGTCGAATTCAGGAGAATTCTAGCGGACGGCTGCTCTGGTCGGTAGTTTTCCGTCGTTTCTCCGATCAACACCAGGCGAATGCCGGAGCAGTACCCTAACAAACGGGCCACGGACCACGCGCCACCTTTCCTTCCTCTTTCTTCTCTTTTCCTCGCCCCTTACGTACACACACTTACACTTTGAGACCGCTCGGAGGCTTAGAGCTTGTCCCGGTTGGGGCGGTGCCCCGCTGGTGGGAGATACTTGTGTGAGGGAAAACCCCGCTGGTTGACGGTAGGTCGGCGCCGGATCTCGCTATCCAGCGGGGAAAAGATCACCGCCACATCCCGATGAAAAAAAACATCACTACATTACACTACACTTACGGGACCAATGACCTCGGTAGTTGACGCACGCGGAATCATGAAGAATGAATGAATGAATCAATCAATCAATCGTCGCCTCCGCAGGCGGAGCGCAGCCGCCCTCATCCGCCACGACCTCCGCGCGCGCCAGCCGCCGCCGCCGCCGCCGCCGCCGCCGCCGCCGCCGCCGCCGCCGCCGCCGCCGCCGCCGCCGCCGCCGCCGCCACGGGAGAAAGCTCCTCGACGACGCGAGAGGCGCCGAGCCACAGACGCAGCCGCCGAGAGCCCTTGCGATTCTCAACATGGCAGCAATACTGGCGTCGACAACGACAACGACGACGACGACGTCGGCAACGACCGTCTGAAGTGGCTCAGGGCATTAACTGAATTCATTCGATTTTTCTTTCTTGGCGCACGGGAGTGTGTCATCAAAATGGAATATACCTCACGGTATTTCGCGTCGTTCTTGGTTGTGCCCCTAGGAGTCGCGTGATCGCGACTGCATCGAGCAGTGCTGCCGATCATGCGATTCATGGCGGCATAACGGAGAACGACGCGAAATACCGTGAGGTATTCTATTTTGATAACACACCCCCGTGCGCCAAGAAAGAAAACCCCAAGGATAGAGACCGGATTTTTATGTAATTACATATCTTTTGTCTTTGTACTTACCGTTCCCAAAATTCTAATCTTGGCGAATCGTCGCTTATCTAACACAATATCAAACTTTTTCGTTACATATTTTTACACATTTAGTACTTTATTACATATTTTGCCTTTTTCACAAAATATTCTTTTTATTCCATCAATTTTCTTCAATTTTATTACGTATTTTTTATGAAAAGAAATATTTTCAAAACAGTCGGCAATTTTTCCTACATTATTACTGCGTGCTGTTGACTCGAAGTTTGCTGCATGATGACGCGGTCGGGCGTTCACAAATTCCGGCACGCTTGCTTCAGTTAACTCAGTGTGGTGAGAAGTGTGCGTCAGTGACTGATATTAGTTTCTTCTTTTGATGCGAAAAGTATAACTGATGCCGCATTTTGTGAGCTTCAACCTGAATTTCCGAAAGTATGTATTATATTTAAAATTTCTGTAAGAATATGTTTGTAAATATAATTTCATATTATGTAAATGTTCGTTTTATAATTAGTGTATTTTAATGTTACATATTATATCTGATTTTCCATTTTTATTACATATCCTTGCTGTTTCCATTACATATTTATGTACATGTTTTCATGTTTCATACTTCATATTTTTCGGGTCTCTACTGATATCGCTGAAGTGCCTCTGTCTGGGAGGTCCTAGGGTTTGAGTTCCGACGGTGGCAGGATTTTCCACACTAGCTACATAGCTTTACTGCGATTTTCCTTATTCTGCCTGTGACACAAATCAGCTGTTTCGCTGCCATCCAATCGGGAGCTTAAATGTCGCTACAGTGACGTCACTATGATGACGTTCAAGCTCCCGATTGGATAAAACCGTCAACAGCGGATTTGTGTCACAAGCAGAATAAGGAAAATCGCAGTATAGGCCGAATTCAGCCGGTGTCTGGAGGAGAATTCTAGCGGCAGGATGATCCGATCGGTAGTTCCAGAGTGGTACCATCACGAACGGGCCACTGACCGCACGCGATCTCTCCATGCTCATGTCCTTTCCTTACTCCTCCCTCTCCCCTTCCTCTTGTCCTTTGCTCCTCCTACTGTAAGTAACAGACACTTGAACTTACATGCACTGCAATACCACACACGTCGGGAGTTTAGAGCTTGACACGGCTGCGGCGGTATCTCGCTGGTGGGGGATACCTGGAAGTCAAAACCCCCTCACGTCGACGTGTCAGTCGCTGCTGCATCTTACCATCCAGTAAGGGAAGACCACCACCTTCTGCGATAAAACATGCACTACACTTACGGACTAATGACTATAGCAGTTTGCGCGCCCATAAAGGCGAAATAATCAACCAACTCCGACGACGAGACGATGTATTCGTTGCCTAGAGTCTGGCGACCTGCCCTTGTAGGCTCTTTTCATTTAATGCAGTGTTGTCAAGGTCGATGCGACGAGCGGGAGGTCGTGGCACGAGTGCCATGACGATATAGCCCCTCCACGCAGTTCATAACCCCGTCGCAAGAGACAACGCTATCACTGTTGTAAAACGGCAGGGTTACTAATAGTTTCCTCTCCCGACGCTAGTGGCGCAGAGAAGCCCGTGGCATGGCACGGTGCCGCGAGGCGTGCCACTGCCACCGGTAGCAGACCTTGACACCACTGATTTAATGGCTGTATTGTTCGCAAGTGATGTTAGGGTTGCCCCACTTCTATGCGCCTGCGATTTTGTTTTATCGTTTACCGCATTTGAATATTATTTGATTGTTCACTGAATCTGGTGAAATAGCGACACTACTGAAGAGCATGAGTTCATAAAATCCATAATTACGACTAATGATCTCAATTCGTATGTATTGTGATATATACACGTAAAATTGTTACATTTCCTTCATTGCTTCTCATGCTAAACGATACATGTAGTCAAAAACTTGCAGTCAACTACCCAAAAGGAAATATAGAAAAACTGTGCATTTCTATTGAATTTTCATGTGATTTGCACCTAATTGAAACCCGCTTCGCCATCCCTCATTTCATTTTCCGTATGCTGCACAAATCGTATATCAAAATACCCTTAAGTATTCAGTAACACCTTTAATGACTGATATTAAATAATAAAATTTACCATATAAACACCATTCGTATTTATTCTCATGGAAACTCTGAAAACATATTACATCATGATGTTTTGTTACAAAAGTGCTCATCGTTTTGCCCATTTAAAATATTTTATACTCTTGTTTATTCTCATATATAGATATTTTTAGTCTTCTCAGTTTCCTAATGTAGTAATGCGTGGTACCTTGACACCATTAAAAGCACACAGGAAGACGCATTTTCAGGAATTATCTAATTGCTTCGTTTAGAAGGATATACAGCATTTTAAATCAAACATTTTCGCCACTCACTACAATATCAAATAATTTACGAATTATTCAAGAGATGCTGACGTATCTTCAGCATGTGTTAAACACCATCTCTTATCTTACACACATCTTCACGTAACGTTTTCTTTCGTAAGATCCACATCTCCGTTTCTAATTCCCTTATTATCACGTGTGATTTCCATCGCCATTTATGTTAAACATACCTGAGATAAAAACGTGCGAGGTTGTCTACTACCGCTTCTTTGCTTCCCCGGAAACAGATGTCAAAAACAAAAGATGTCCTTTGCACTCAGGGTCTCAGTGATGAACGCCTTCTCCTTTTGTAACAACTGACGACTCTAATGCGCTTCATATTACAGTTATTACGCGTGCATTTTATTTTTATTTTCATAGAATAACTCGTAATCCATAACGTCTCTGCAGTTGTGAACTTGCATCTGCCATTTTTGTTGCATATGTCGTGTTACACTCCGACTGGAAATTATGAGTGACGCACTACCAGTGAACTGATGAACTATAGAACTAACGAAAATATCTATCGCTTATAACACATACTAAAGTTGTTCATGAAGCAAAATTTTACGCGATTAGAATTTCTCCTTAAGATTTGAAGTTCAAACGAGTTCAACAAGCCACTTCCATACGCTTCATTCACGTGGGTGGAATGTGAATTTTTAGAGTTAAAATTTTTGTGATTTATGTTAAGTGTTTTGAAAATAATATAATTTCTCCTATTTGAAAAATAAATGCAATAATTAAAAAACAGTACAGAAGCTTGTTTCCTCTAAATTGCAAAATAGAAATATTTCGCATATTTTCGTATTCGACATACCCGAAATGACTCACTTTGTTTTCAAATATTCCTTTAAATACTCGTAATATCCTCCTACCTGTACCTACAAGTACATAATAACTAAGGAATGATGACAATTTTGTATCATCTTTAAGAAACCATCCACACAAAGCCTCGCAAGAGTGCATTTTCTACAACTAAATAGTGAATTGTCCCTTGTATTTACATCAAACAGATTTAAGAGGGAAAAAGTTAAGTTCGCACATTATGGTGCAATAGAACTTCTCTAATTCGCCTTGGGTTAATTTGACGCACCGGTCGAATTGAGTCGAAAACCCCCTGCTTCATAAATGCATCGGCGTGATCTCTGGACGGACATAGTTCACGTGTCATTGTTGACTAGTTGCCGTGTTATGTACATGTTCAAGATACCCAAACCAAGAATGCATTTGATGTTATTCCTCAATAATTGAACAGAATGATGGCTCCACTCCTAAGGATATCTTTTGGATCAAGAAATAGAGGAACGAAAGTCTATACATTCGTCCTCAGAAAAATCCCGGATGTTTCACTAAAAATGAGTTTTTTTATTTTATTTCATATATTTCTGTAGTTTACTGTAGACCGTCTTGCGTTCCAACCACACTCCCTATCCCTTAGGAGGCGGATAAGCGGGGTTTTACAACACGGAGGAAAAGTAATCCCTAAATACGCGATACGTTGCAACACTCTTTAATGCCGTACTTAAGATGAAAACTGTGTGCCGAGGCTGTCGAGACCGTGTCATTGTGTCCCAAGGGGCACGAAAGTTATTCTCCTTATTTATCATTATTACATAGAACTGTAATTTATTCAACCTTACGCTGTAAATCGAGATATTCTAAACCTTCAGATACTTTTGAACAAGATTCTTGTTGCCGACCCGGTGGCCGAGATCGCTAAAGCAGTAGTGCTCTAGCAATCTCGGACCGAAGGGTGGTGGGTTCGGGCATGGTTGTATGTGTTCGTCCTTTCACCCACTATCATCACCATATCGTTTCATTCTCATATATGCCATAACGTTACAATCCAATAGTGGTCGCTAACGACCTAGAAGTTTATGCGACCTTAAATAACAAAATAAAATACCTCTGTTACTTTTTTTTAGATTTAGCTCCTCTGGGTATAACTCCGTAGCGTGAGTTGTCAGAAACAAGAAGAAACTTGAAATCGAAATAAAAATAAAGTGATATAATAGAGATATGAATAATTTTCCACGATAAATTAAGAAGACTATTTGATTTTCTGAGCCATTTAATAACACTCACGAGTGTTTTCTCACGCAGAGTTCCGGACTTTAGTCTCTGGCCGTTCGAAGTCGGATTCCAGCAAAAAGTTTATTTATCTCATAGAATAAAGGGCAGAAATTTCGCACAGGCGCTCCAAGTCATTGTAATTACTACCAGCTGAACCAGTACCATTAAATCTCATAAAACGAAAGAGCTGCAGAAAAGTTTTAACAGACAAGTTGTACATAAGCACTACAAGTAAAATCGAAAACCCGAAAATGTATTGTTTCATGTCTTTCAATACATATTATCTATGACTAATTAAATGAGAGAGGTTTACAAATTCTGAAACAACGGACGACTATTCACTGGGAACCCACATTTAAACGCATTTCTGAAAACGTAATTGAAATGTATTTGGGTACCGACATCTGTACATGTATTATGTAGTGGACTATAGCAGGAAATTCTTCTTTCCGCCATATCGTAAAAAAGTAATGCGTCACATACAATGATAAGTGACTTTTCTCTAAAGGGGCACTTGCGTCAGACGAATTCTGTACATTGCGCTTACGTACACTCACTGATATTTGCATCACTTAAACTACACCAGAGCATATTACCCTAATGGTGATAGTGTTCATAAATATGTCGATCTTATTTATAGCATGCAATCTCAACAATGGAACTGTCATCACATCAGGACAGCCAACTTCACATTAATAATACAGTTCTGTTCCGAGAGCCCAGATACATAATTCTACCATTTGGTTTGCTTGTACGATCTGTGTTGCCGGCGGATACACAGAGTAATGAAATGTCCACTCGTTTGTATAAAAAAATTGCACATGAGCTGGCGTAAAATTTACGTATCACTAAGGATACACAAGGTATTCTAAGTGTTCAAATCACTCAATCTTCGATCTTGAAAACCTAGCTGTGTTCGCTTCGCTAACTGTAACCTAATACTCACTAGCTTGCTTGCACTAGTCGACAGAACCTTGACTGTTTTGGAGAGGCAGATTGCTACTCGAACAAGCAAGCGAATTAATGAATAAATGACGGCGTAATGAATAAATAAGCGCTAATTCTAATAATTTTAAGATATTAAAATTTAGTGCTTAAACTTTAAAATCGGTTAAAAGAGCAGGTGATAACCCATTTAGGATGTCGGCCCGATGGCCGAGATCGTTAAAGCTGTAGTGCAGTAGTGATCTTGAACCGGAGGACCGCGGGTTTGACTCCTGCCTCGGACATGGTTTGTTTATGCTGTACTTACGTGTTCACCCTATAGTTCACCCTAAAGACACAGTGGTCGCTGTATGACCAATATGTTGAAAAGCGACCTTGAAAGACACATTCAGGCCCCACTACCCTTCATTTAAAGAAAAAAATCTTGACAGTTGGTTGAGTAGAGAGCTCAAACTACTTTCTAAACGAAAACTCAATATTTGAATTTGAAGTTTTAATTAGTGTTCAGATTGACGGGTAACGAAGAACACCTACCTCATTGGATAGACGATACCATTAAGAAGCTAATAAAATCTCCTCTAATTTTTTTTCGCAGAACTACATTTCTTCAAATATTTTTCTTCCTTTTCAGCTTGTAGTTTAGAAGCCCATTGTGAGAAATGGTGAAAGATTTGAAGTCAACAAGTATTATTAATTAACTAGATAATGATAGGAAAAATTAGAATTAGAAAAACTAACATGCGAGAACTCTCGCAGGCTATACACCACTTTCTTCCTTATTTTTCCATTTCCATATTAAGCGTGTAATATATGTTTTTCTTCAAGACCCTTTTATCCTCCGTCACTTGTTCTGTATGTCGCCTTTGTAATGGATAACAATATCATACACCCTTGTCAATACAAACTATTCTTATTTAACTTTATTATCGAGAAAGGAGGTACACCCGCGTAATTCAATCGCCTAGAATATCAAGTAATTAGTAATTTCACATACAGTTGCAGATTCTACAGGCTCTGAACCGGTCAGGTAGAATCGAGAAGAGTCGAACTAGCAAAAATGTAATAGAATGGCGAAGATCTTGTTCCTTAGATTACGGTATGAGGAACATTTCTTTGTCTCAAAAATTTAGTTTCTAAGGCCCTAGAACGTTTCGTTGATGAGTTATTTAACGATAAAGATTGAACAATCCTGACGTGCGTTGCGGGTTGCATATTATGTGAATATCTAGATGTGTTTTTTAAACAAATCCTTCATATTTCTAAAGTAAAGGTGAATACCAGAATTCTAAAGGTTAGAATGCGGTAGGATATAGGTACTGTAATGGCTTAAAGGCCTTCAACCTAGCCACATAGTTAAAAGAATTGAAATTATGTATCAATGTGTTATAATTACCTATTTAAAAAAATATATTCCAAAGTCAACGTGCAATTCGTCACGTCGCCGTGAAATTCTTTCTATAGAGACCTCATTTATGAAGATTAATTGCGTGTGAGAGTCGCAAAGGGAAGGTATACTACTGAAATAAAACAGCAGACGATACTTTCTAGAACTCTACCTCCTCGGGCGCCGTGTACACTGAATTTCCCAATTCAAAGTTCCGTGCCCTAGCTCTCTAGCTGATGTTTGATGAGCCCTACCTAGAGAGAGCGCTCCGGAAACAGTCGTCGGAAAACAAAAGGCGATCCGCCCGCGCCAATGCAGACAGCACCCGCTCAAGGCCTGAGAGGGCGGGGCGGGCGGGATGAGCTCAAACGGATCCGGCGTGCCAGAGCATTGCATCACCGCCAGCGAGATCGGAACGCCCCTCGACGCTCAAAGGCCGCCCCACATCGCAAGGACGCCCTCTGTGCAGCTGTTGCACTCACACGGCACTGGGCCGAATAAAGCAATTTTCACGCCGGGGAGTTCGTAAATCTGGGAAACGTGACATTGAAAATATGTAAATCGAGGTGCTTATACTTCGTTTTTTTTCTTTCTTGGCGCACGGGGGGGGGGTCAATAAAATGGAATATCTCACGGTATTTCGCGTCGTTCTCGGTTGTGCCGCTAGGAGTCGCATGATCGCTACTGTATCGAGCAGTGCTGGCGATCATGCGACTCCTGGCGAGACAACGGAGAACGACGCGAAATACCGTGAGATATTCCATTTTATTGACACTCCCCCATGCGCCAAGAAAGAACAACCGAAGTATAAAATGCGATGCGACTTCGCGATCCGACGTTTCTTTAAAGAGGCTCGGGAAACGGGGAGTTGAAGTTCAAGGTGAGGAGAGGTTGCCAAAAAGAAGATTCACATAGCACTGTGTAAAAACTTATTACCTTCGTTACGTCACCAGAATAAGTTAGAACGCAGTATTGGTTGGACGTGTTTGCTGGGTTAGAACGAAACATCGTTTGCTTAAGCAAGTAGTCATGAAATATGCAATAGGGCCCACTACATACTGTGATGACATATTGTATTGGCTGTTACCATGATTTATTAGTCCGTTTCTTTCTTTAAAATCTTCATGCGAAACATTTAATGTTCTCATACAAGAAAGGAACATCTCAATACTACGATGAGTATGTGCTCTTGTGCATTCAGGTATCACATTTCTACTAGACTACTTCAATCCAAACTTTCCAGTGTTCACGTCCCACTTCCCTAGTCGATTTCTTTGTTTCACTTTCAAAACTTTTCCACACTCTCATTTCTTTTCTTTCGTGCTTGCCTAGTCTTCCATCACGCAACAAATTTGTCTTACTTTCAGTTTTGCGCTGTTTTCTACTGTTCGTAAGCCTAAATGCTGCTTAGTTACATTATTATTAATAACCATTTTATTCCCTTTTATTAATTATTTTTTAGTGCTGTCAAACATGTTTTTTCTTAATCGTAACTAACGTTAATCCATACTGCATTAAACAGATTTCAAATGAGCAAAATATAACAAAAATTCGTTGAATCATCACGTGACTAGGTTTTATACATGGATTTAGAGAATTCTGAATACATTTTGAAATAATGGAGACTTAAAAAATGCATACATTCGCTGAATGTATTACGGAATAATATTATTGAACACTTTCTATTCTAAAGAATGAAAGACAATTAAATCTATTGTTCTCAGTGTCAGCGGAGGTTATTGTAACGTAACGTAGTTTCTCTTTCAACCTCCATCGCCCTTTGGATCACGGAAGCCTCTTGCCAGCAACTCCCGAAAGTCGTTGCGTTGTCCGTTTTGACGTATAACAGCAAATCTCGAGAAGATTACACGGAGATGCTACTTTGAGATAGTGCCATGTTAACTAATATTTCTACTACGTTTTGTACAAGAAAAAGAAAGAAACTGCATTGAGTAAGAACGGAAAGAAACAAGTTGCATATTTGAAATAATATGGGAATGAGAATGAATTAAAAGTTACAGAAACAAACATCTGAAATACTAATCTAAAATTTAAATAAAATATGGAAATAGGGACAACGAAATTTTGACGCAGTTTCTTATTACACAAGCTATAAAGCTAAACATTTACCTCGCTTAATAACAGTACTAAAATTTCCATGTGAAATAATTGTGCGTTCTTTGGAATTCATGTATATTTTAGGAGGCTTTTCAGCCACAACAACAAAATCACAACAATCAATACTTTTATGATTTCATTAATGTACGCCTTTTCGTAGGTATTCAGAAGCCAAACTTTCCTATCTTTGAAACTGAAATCAAATCATCATCCTGAAAATCAAATATTTTCCTGACTATTAATGCTGGCATTGACTATCGACTATTAACAGAAGAACTTTAAAAAAAATGATGAACATAAACCATTGTAAGACTGGGTGCAGCCGCATAGACAGCGTGAGGTAGTCCATGCTAAAGAAAACAATCCAAAAACTAAATATTTTCCAGATGATCTTGCATCTAATACAAGTACCGTCTAGCAAATGCCACCTGCATTTTCATTGCTGAGCGCTTTGAACTTTCGCTGCTCCGCCCACGCTGTGTCAGATAGCCGTATCCGCTACGCTGTGACGTCACCCCGCAGTTGTTAACCTCTATTGTCTGCGCGACCAGGCGAAGTTACCGCATCGACCGCCCACCAACAGCCGGAAACACCATTGGCCATTGGCCTGCAGACACTCGTCTTCTTTTCTATACTCAGGGTCGGGTTGAGACCAGAGAACACGTCTGGGACGGACGTATTTTTAGACGAAGGTGCTTTAGATCTTTGTCAAAAGATACCCGCGGGTGGACATCCAGAACTTGAATTCAAAGGAATGAGGAATAGAAATGTACGTGTCTAATTGGCAATGATAGCAGTAGTCGTGTAGCAATCTTCAGTATTGCATATTCAGAAAGAACAAACTTCAAAACAAGTTGTGCAATGGCAGAACGATACTACAGAATGCGAAGGTAGGTGGCCAGTAACATTTTCTGTATATTGAAATACAGTAAATAGAGTTGTATGGTGTCCAGCGACATCTACAGCTGGAGATTCAATTCGCGGTTGATTTAGATGGAATTCTGTGGCGATCAAAGTTAGTTCGCAGCAGGTTTCCTCCACATTCTCCCGCATCCCTCGTCCCTACATTCCACCATCTGTTTTCCTTCATTTTGTCACCATCTCCCGCTCCGCAGTTTATCTCAATCATTCCAGGGTAAGCTGAAATGTGCTGAAACGTAAAATTAACATTGTAATTGCATTCTGATTACGCCAAAGACAGATTAACACTAATTCTTGATTTTAAATATCTGCAATGTTCTCTTCACTCGTGCACACTGTCGAGGAGGCTGTATTGGAGCTGGAATTTGAGGGCATTATCTCAAGGAGAACGTAGCTACTGTGATATCACAACGTTCCTTTCATCAACCCATATCCTGCTGCAGCCATTGTGGAACCGCTCGGTCGTGTCGCTCGCCTATGAAAAAAGTTTTGAACAGTGAGTCACGAACCTATTGTGGATGCCATTAAGAAGAAACAGGGTCATGACGAGAAGGAAAATACACGAATAATGTAGAAAATGGCTCGCTTCTATATTTATCTTATTTTCGGCAAAGCAATCGGTTAATATTATTACTCGTATTAGAACATATTGGTTAAGTACGTGATGCAAATATAAATATTTATTCTGTAGTGAACCAGAGAAGTTTGTCGAAAAGAAAAAGTAAATAATTAAATTAACATCTAATTAATTATTACATTAAGAATTTAATACAAATTATATTAATTTATGTATAAAGAATTTATTTAATTTGTATGTTACGTTCTGATAATGAATGTTAAAAGGTAGTTTTTCTGCACAAAGATTGCATAAAAAGTACCACAAACAAATAAGAAAAAAAATTGTAAGAGGACAATTACTATTCCATGAAATTGAAATCGTTACCGGTTGCAACTCTTGCGAAGGCGAATATATGGTTTCTTCCAAACCGCCTCACAATCAAAATTATGAATCTATTTTTAAATACTCCGTGCGGCGCATGCTTCTTCGCTTTTGGTTATCACCAAAGATGGTTCCAAACATCTTACGACGGGGAAGGGGGTAATAAAACGACATTGCCTCTAGAAGGAACTGTAAGGGAATAGACATGCAGAAAAATTTGGTTCTTGAGTAGCCGAGACGAATAGAAATTGTAATATATTACCCTATTGACGATGAGACACGTCGTAGAAAGGAAATCTCACTTTTTGTCAGGAGTTGTCACTTATTGCAAATAAATTTGTAAAATGTGGACTGTTTGCATATGAGAAGCAGTCACTTAAGGGTCACTCATGATTTCACTCATCATTCACTATGATTTCTGTGTCTCGTGAATTATCCGGAAAAATGTAAGCGCACCTCAGATATGTTACAGTTTATAGTTCACTTAGTCTCACGATATTCTTGAACCATCCTCCTGGATACGCCAATATCGGAACCAATTGGTGTACATTTCTTCTTCTAATTGTCCCGCCGCGAGATGTGGCTCAGTGCATCAACTGATGTCTTTGCAGTGCCTCTGACTGGGATGTCCTAGGTTCGAGTTCTGACGGCGGCAGGATTTCCGAAACTAGCATGTCAGCTGGGTCGAATTCAGTCGCTCTCTGGAGGAGCATTCTAGCGGTGGGCTGCTCTGATTGGTAGTTTTCCGTGGTTTCTCCCATCAACACCAGGCGAATGCAGAAGCAGTACCCTAACAAATGGGCAATGGACCGCGCGCGATCTTGCCTTACTCTTCCTTGTCTTATCCTCTCCTCTTACACACATACTTACACTAAAATGCACTACACTACCACACATGCCGGGAGACCAGTCGGGAGCTTAGAGCTTGTCCCGGCTGGGGGGGTGCCCCGCTGGTGGGAAATACCTGGTTGAGGGGTAAAATTCGGTAGTCGACGGTAGTTCGGTGCCGTTTGTCGCCATCCAGCGGGGAAAGATCACCGCCACCTCTCAATGAATAAAACCTATACTACACTTACGGGACTAATGACCTCCGTAGTTGACGCGCACGAAATTACTAACAGTCAATGAAACCACTTGTCCACCCGGTTGGGAGTGAGGAGAGTGTTGTGATTGTTGAGAGAGAAAGGGAGACTGTCCCTGAGGCCCCTCGGGTGAAATCGAGCCCTGCTCCACGTCGCTTCCCTGTTACGCGTTTCCTTCACTTGCGTTTTCCATTAGCCCAGTCGTCGTGATAAGACCTTTCTCAGATACGTATTTCTTTCATTGGGCGGGAAAAATACTTAGTCTACTTGGTCTACTTAGCAAATTACGCGCGAAATATTTTCAAATTGACCCTTTTTTTCGTAAAGGCGAAAGCTGGTGACCTCAGATCCTCTTGGTGCTCTTACGTATAATAATTGATACTCACTTGAAAATTGTTGTAAAAACACGTAACGCAACGTCAACACGAATTACTACAAACTAATTGAGGGCAGAAAAAAGGTGTGGGGACGGGTGTGGGGACGTGGGTGGAGACGGGTGTGGAGACGGGTGTGGGGACGGGTGTGGGGACGGGTGTGGGGACGGGTGTGGGGACGGGTGTGGGGACGGGTGTGGGGACGGGTGTGGGGACGGGTGTGGGGACGGGTGTGGGGACGGGTGTGGGGACGGGTGTGGGGACGGGTGTGGGGACGGGTGTGGGGACGGGTGTGGGGACGGGCGTGGGGACGGGCGTGGGGACGGGCGTGGGGACGGGTGTGGGGACGGGTGTGGGGACGGGTGTGGGGACGGGTGTGGGGACGGGTGTGGAGACGGGTGTGGAGACGGGTGTGGAGACAGGTGTGGGGATGGGGACGACGAGGACGGGGCGGGGGTGGCGACGACGAGGACGGGGACGGGGGCGACGGTGGGAACTGGGGTGGGCACGGGGACGAAGACGGCGATGGAGGCAGATACGGATACAAGGAGGGACGGAGATGGAGACGAGAGAGGGGACGGGGTCGGCAAAGGTGGCGCACCGCTACCAGTCGGGCGGCCTGGCAGGCCAGCGCGGCGCGGCGCGGCGCGGCGCGGCGCGGCGCGGCGGCTGGCGGGAGTTGCGCAACCTCTCGGTGCAGGAGGCGCGCCGTGCCGCGCCGTGCAATGCCGCACCGCATTCGAATCGCGCTCGAAACCAGTTCCGCGAGCGGACGCCGCGGAGTCGACGCCCCGTCCCGACGGCGCCCGCGCTCGCGGCGCCGCGCGCGCCGCCCGGCGGCCGCCTCGCCAACTACCCAGGTGCGTGGGTTCGACACCAGGAGCGGGCACGCCTTCTGGTCGATCATCAAGGCACCACGACGGCGCGTCCTGATAAAAGTGTCAAAGTGCACCCGGATTTCGGTGTATATTTTTTCATCTGGAAATGGACAAATTAGCGGAAAATGTAGCTCATTCTTCCATTAACAGCATCACCTCTATTATGAAATTATGGACGCAATATTGCCAGTCAAATATACATTCAAATATTAAATAGAGTGTAATATTAAGAAAATTCTACATGTGTGACCAAGTCACTTTTAGTTCTCGATATTGTAGAATAAACGATCCGTTTTCTAATGCAAAATATTTTTCAAGAGCTGGAAACATCGACAGTGCCATATGTTAGTTTAGTGCGACGACTCACAAAATTATTTAACACGCTAGTGGACACTTAGAGCACATTGATTTACTCTGAGGGTCATCACTGATGACTCCCTCCATACCCCACAATAATATTAGGTGCCGAGGTCTACTCTCTCAGTCTGAATCAGTGAAAAACTACTGATGATGTCAGTTATAACCCTGTCACTGACAATAAGTGAATTTAACTGAACAAATCAGTGAAAATCGGGTCCACTTTTTGAATCAGTGAAACTTCTCCGTTTGAATCAGTGAAATCTGTGACAACTAATTGAACGTGACGACTGAACGATCAGTGAGTGATGGTGGCGCGGTACTTTTACCACTGACGACCAGTGAAATGCTGGCGGTCATTACGAAAAGGTTCGCACGTTCGCTGATTGTCAGCGAAACTACCCATTTCGACTGAAGATATCAGTGACTTCGGCTCTCCCTGATTGAATCAACGACAATTTCACTGATTGAGATTCTGACTATGGCGGCTTGGATACTTGTTTAATACAGACATAATAAGTAAACAATAATGGACTTCGCTTTAGCGAATCATATTCTTTGTATGTCCTGTACAAAACGTTTCTCGTGTACACATTATTTTTCCTTATTGATCAAACATATTTTCTTACTCCCTTTCTGATACCTGAAGTACATTACACATCCACTTGCATGGGTGTTGTTTTGTGTTGGTGTAATTTTCTTCTTTTCTAGACTCATTCTCGCATTTTTTCTGGAGATGTGAAAAGAACTACGTTTTCTCACGGCCAGTTTACATCTCTATTTACGCACGAAATATTGGAATGACATGGCAGAATTAGGAGGTTGATTTTTCAGGAACTGGGCTAGAAGGTAGCTGTTTTTGAAGTTAACAATGCTAATTCCAATTAATCCGCCGCAAGTCATTAGCTTCTCATTCCACAAGTTTTAATTTATTGATGTTTGCTTCTTATCTTGGGCTCACAAAGTCGTATTTTGTTTATTCACCCAAAACATGTGAAACAAAAACAATAACTTTTAATGAAAAGGCAGAAATATTTTGATTCTTTTCATATCGGTTCTAGTAAACGCATTCGCCTGAAATGATAATCTTTGCTTCTTTATAATTAGTTGATTCCACATGGATATTATATTTCTGGAGGAAATATAACCTCTTCTCAAACAAAAACTTTACACTAATCAAATTCGTAATGGACTAATAGAAGTAAAATTCAATTTCTACACAAATTATTCCAGAGATTACATTACTTATTCAGTACCTGCTTGGCCATGAGGCCGTGTTTCTATGCATTAGAAATCACAATCTTTGGCAATTCGGCAAATAACACAAACCATAAAGACCTCGAGTTTCCAACTCGACGATGCGGGTCTCCCTAATGCCAATACAGACTAGAACGTCCTCGTGTCTTACGTATCTAGCCGCGGAAAACGTGTCAAATTGACTCGAATCTCTAGATTCACTGACTTTACTTTGAAAATAAAATGTTGCTAACGTATTGTTAAGGAGCTATGTCATAGATTAGAATAAAGAATACTTTTCTCTTAATTTCTCTCGAAATTTGAAATTTTTCCTGTAATCAAATTTTTTTTTTCCAAGTCAAAAGGAAGATTCAGAGTTGTTCAAGTGTTAGGCTTGGTATCTGATTTTCAAGACATTAGGTTGAAATTAAAGTCTCTTCTTTCTGCATCTTTCCACGTTACATAAGAGAGAATCTTTCATTAACTCGGGTTTCTCTCCCGTAAACTAAAAGCTGCAATTAATGACTGTTCAACGGGTAAATGCTAATAAAAATTCAACAACTTAAGCTTATGTCTATAATTTTTTCTGTTATGATCATACTTAATTGATTTCCAACATCAATCCAAACATAATCAGGAAGTTAGTTGGTGAATGACGTTTAATATTGCGAAGGGGCTAAATTCAAGATATTTTTACATTGCTCAAACCAATCAAACTTTGCTAACAGGATTGAAAACCATTAACATAATCTTCACATGGAGTTTCACACCACTTTACTTGGAGTTTACCAAGACCTCCTGTACATGTACACAGTAAACTGTTCCCGAGGAGCAAAATCCTACAACTCCAAATTCTACAACTCCTACTCCTTATAGAGTTGATCGGCGCCAATCAATTGTCCCTATAGTAAGTGACCTATTGACATTATCTTGAATTTTTTTGTTCTTCAAATCGTACAAATCATTTAATTCTTGAAACAATACCAAAGAGACAGAGGTATTTATAAATTGCTAATAAACATTTGTCTTCCTTCCGTAAGACAAGGAACTGTAGGATTTTCGGTAAACCCATCTTGTTCATTATATTTAATATAATCCATTGTGCACGTATTCATTACTATATTTCTGTCTATATTTTGAAGACGAATATGATATTCTTTACGCAATAACTTACTGATATTTGTTCAAAAAACATTAGGGGAAAATTGTGTGTAGAGTTGTGCGAAAGCATTTTTTCGTGACTTGAAATTAAGTTAAGAATAAATATCTCCTAAACTTTGATTTTTACTTTTCTCATAATGAGCTGTGCCTTCGACAAATCAATGAAACATGAATAATAGAAATATCAAATGTACAAAATAATTGTAATTAAAATTAAATTTGCGGAAAGGTTACATTTTATTTGCTAACAAATAAAAGAAGAGTTTTCTTCACTGCCATTTCTTTAAAATAATTTCATAAACAATCAACTATTTCTTCATTTTATACCTGCACTTCTCACCCATTTACCTCCAGATTACTTGATCTATACTCATTATCCATTCTCGGTCAAGAATATAGGTGATTTACATGTGTTGCGTAGTCAAGTTACAGTGCTCATTGTCTGTATGTAAATTTCTTGGCAGAAGTGAGTAGGCTTATTGTGCAAGACGTAATATGACGTGGGGGGGGGGATTCTGCGAGAGCGATGTGAAAGCTCTCTGCGCGACATTTGGCGACCGCAGAAGGAAGACGATGAGTGAAATTCAAGCGATTCACTTGACATTAGTGATATGTATGGAGCTTGAAGTTATTAATGGATGAATATTATTCTCTCGCACTAGACAATCGTGCCTTCGCAATCGTCTTTGAATGGGATTAATTTGTTCATATCTACTGATGTGATTTCATATCCTTGGATGATTTCCTTTTAAAATCGTTCTCCTTTCCAATAAAATAGTAGCGCTACAACAGCACATAGTCTCTCGCAATATTTTATGTAAAGTACCCCCAAAAATCAAAATATCCGTTTCAAACTCACAGGGTCTCGTGTTAGTTTATATAGAATAGGGAATATGAGTTTTGGAGAAAATCTTCTGAACCGTTTAGGTGCTAGCGTTGACAATGATTGATCCACTTTTTTATTATCGTCGAAAAATATCTTTGATTGATCCACTATTTCGTAAAAATCGTCGTTTTCCAGCGCACGATTACAATACATTTTCTTCTTACATGCAAGGCGAGAATGTAAAAGTGGTTTATACAGAAAATGATATCATTAAACGTTTATAACAACTATCTTCTTGTAATTTGAGCAACACAGTTGATTAGTCTGAGTACTACGAGTGTTTTGATTTTGCCAATGCAAAAATGTATAAAATAGAATGAATGTTTTAACCTTTTACGTAATATCTTTTGAAAAAAAATTACTATTTAGAGGGGAGTAAACATGAAAAATCTAGAAACGTTAACGGGCGTAACGTGGCGGTGGTGGGGGTTGTGATGGAAATTTATGATGTCGTTATGAGTAATGAGACTGAAAATGGAGGAAGTGATAGAATGTGAGTGCAGAAAACTGGAATAACATGAGGAATCTTGTCGCAAATTCCACATGTAGGGACTGACACTTAACAATTATTAATCATATTTTATTGTTGATTTAATTATTATAATCAGATGCAAAGCTGTACTACTAGCACCTAGTTGTTCGACTAGTACCCTATGAATTGCTCCATTAACCGTGACGTTCAATTTCAGATTCGTTTAGTCTCGACGTTCGTCGTCAAAAAAGATCTTCTAGAAGTCACGATTTCACAATGTCAAGAGCAAACGTATGGTCTTGACTTTGTAAAGTCTTAGTCGTGATCTGTTGATGACTTACTCATGTTAGTCTTTTGCAGTCACAGCTTTTAAAGCAAATCATTGCACTTTGTCTAATTTTCTGCGCAGTTTATTTGCGGTGACTGAACGTTTTGTTCTGTAATGGTTCCCAATAATTGAAGAGGACGATCGTAATTTTCTGAAGTCCATATCCTAAAATTTCCGTCCATTAAATCTTAACAGTTTAAATATGTAATTAATAATAACAATAATAATAGTAAAATTTGATGAAATCTGTTTAAGCTTTCACTCACGGTTCTGGAGAAAAATTACCTTCGGTACAGATGGACACATATTAGAATATGGACACTCTTCTTTTTCATATAACTGGTTATTTCTCCCCTTTGCTGAACTTAATTTTCGACGATATTTGCAGTTCTCTGCATATTTGCAGAGCGCGCGACCGCACAAAATTTATTTATGACTTTCTGAAACAAATGAATTACCCCGGAAGAAGTAGAATATAAATATCATTGTTTTTCTTAATCTGAGGTTGCGTCCCGACGCAGAATGAAACTGAATAATCAGTACTACACAGCCGTCTTCTTTTATAATAGTGTTACCAACCAATCTTGCATTTTTGTTGCAAGTTGTGACCGTTTTATACTCGTTAATCTATTATGAGTGCAGGGTCTGATGGCACCATATTTACACCGTCTTAGAGAGATAATTAGTCGTTTCCACGAAAACATTGCCTTTAATGGAGGTGCCCAATTCAGCAGGTTTCATTTTAATAAAAACAGATTGCGACTTAATGTGATTTAATGTGAAAATAAACATTTATTTAATGGTAATGCATTGTTTTAAAAGTTACTTTATATTATTAATGTAAGGGTAATGCAGAATACCAGTCAAAATATTCTGAAAGATTAGATATATTTTAAAAGTCTGGGTTTCGAAAATTTCAAATGTAACAAGGAGCACAAAGATGTGAGTTTTACAATTTTGAATGTTTTTCATGACTGCAGTATTCTAAGATTTAACATTTCGAAGGCCCAGTTCCAAAAGGCAACTGCTCAAAATCCTAAGTTTTTAGATATTGCCTTTTTGAAGTTTAATATATATCTGAAAATACCAAATTACATCACTTGAAAGCAAGCAACAATCCATCAATAAGTGAACGCTTTCAGGACGACAAAATCGTTATTACGATGATGGAAGATGGTCTATGAAGGTTGAGATGCTGGTCATTCAGCATTCCACTCGTTTGATTTCCTGTACAGTTATTATAAGAACAAACTAAGCCTAGGAGCGGACAACTAGTCATACAGGATCCTAAAAAAGAGGCAAATATAGTACAAGTGTGAGAAAAAGGAGACAATGCTCTATTTCCCGTGTGCTCAAATTAATGTTACCGCGCTTTAGCAATTTTGGAAAATATATGTTGTTTAGCGTAGTAAATGAAGTATTTTTTTTTACAGAGGATAAATCTTCATTCCCTGGAGGTGTATTCACCAGCGGCCGAGTTCATTGCCCTCCCCCACCTGCCACCACCCCCTCTCCCCCCCCCGCCGCCAGCAAGGGCAAGGGCCTCCCGCTGAGGGATGGAGGGGGGCAGACGATGCCCTCATAGGTATTCTCAGGGCCACTGAGTACTTTGTTCCGATGGGTGTTGGGTACTTGTCAATACATGTTACAATGTGCTTTCCGACGAAAGTGTGCCGGTAATATTTTTTAAACGTCAATGAACATATGTTTGTTGGAGTCCAAGTTTTTATCGTTTTCCCCTAATTCTCTGGATAATCCGGATTTTCGTTCACTCGGATCTGTCCCGGCCCCCGTTGATTCGGATTAACGAGGTTCTACCGTATTTTTTTTGTTTTTTGTTATTTAAGGTCGCATCAACTACTTCGGTCATTAGCGACCACTATTGGAAGTAACGTTATGACATGATGATGACACGATGATAGGGGGTGAAAGGACGAACACATACAACTATGCCAGAGGCGGGACTCGAACCCCCGACCCCACGGTCCAAGACCACTACGGCACTACTGGCTTAGAGATCTCGGCCACAGGGCCGACACCGTACTTTTGTTTTACCTAACCTGAGCTTTTTTGTATTATTGGTTTTCACTTGGTAAAAAGCCTGCTACCGGATTTATGTTGGTTTGATTCACAGAGACAGACAAATACTAGACTTTTTCCTAAACTACACCCATAGCAAACATGTTGGCTGGTGGTGTGGTGCTACTTTGCAAATTTGTCCCGTTGTTTACCACTTACAGGTGTATGCAGCTGTAGTTCTTGGTTTTTGTGGTTGCAAAGTATTGTACTTATATTTTATTATTTCCTTCCTTGTTTTAATGGTTTTGATGTTTACAGTAATTGTAGAAGGAATATTCTTGGATGCATTAACACGTTGTTAGAGCTTTTGATCCTGTACATTATAGCTTTCAAGATTGAAATAAATTTTCCGAAATGTTGGCAAACAACTCAATTATTCAATAACTTTACTGTGACCACGTCCCATGAACCAGATTGCATTATATTTATGATCGTAACTATTCTCCAAATATCAGCGTTATCATCAGACTTCCTATTACTTTAACGGAGTATAAGAATAAAAAAAACTTTCTTTAATATATCTGCTTATGCAGCGGTGCCAATTACTCAATGACAAAACGAAGAGAATTGTGTACCAATGAACTTCAACAGCGATTACCGCTTGCCGAGACCTCAATGAACACGCGGTCGAAGGACGTTTGGAACCGTTAGCGTGACCTTTCATCGCGAGTAGATAATCAAACTGCATTGAATGATACGACGTCTTTAGGAACACTGACATTCAATCGAATTTTAAAGATGGCTAGTTCAACGCTTTAAGGAGAGGATACGTAAATAAGAGCATTAAGGGGATGAAATAAGAAAATTTGTTTGGCGACGTACAGGAGTAATTATTTGGATTGAACAAAAGATGTAAAATATTTAAGACCAAAAACTGACAGGAGTTTTGCATTAACATAAACAGTAAACTTAACAGTAACGTACCAGTAAACATATCTTAATGTTTACTATTCAGATTTGAAAGGTTCAATGTATCATATATGGAAGATTAAAATTTATAAAATTGAATCTATTGATGCTTCCCAGCCAAAAAGTCACATTTACCAAAACATTTATGTTACACTTATGTTTTGCTAAGTGAAATAAACGAAATATATCATCAAGTCTATACATCGTAATGTATAGACTACACGTTCTTTTAGCAAAAGAAAACACTGCAAACGGCATAGAAACGTTTATTTATTTATTTAAGTCAAAAAACAGTTAAAAACTGCGTGTGACGAGCTATGGGGAGAAGTGAATTTTGTGCACGTTACGAAAGTGAATCAAATTACAGGTAACGAATTTGACTTTAGTGGCAACCGGTGAAAGTGGAAAATGGGCTTTCGCAAAAGGTGGAAACATCAACAAAGAAGTTACTTTAAAACGTAGAAATGATTATAAAATGGAGTCCACTTCCGACTCTTACTCTACGTAAGCATGTTATCCACTTTAATTCTTATTTAGTGTCCTCGATAAACGACGTGATGAGGCATGTAAGAGGGCGGAGTATGGTGTGGTGTATTGTAATGTAAAATGTGTGAAGAGATGTACACAGTAGTGTACGGAATGTAGTGCATGCCATGAAGTGAATCGGTTGTGTTGAAAAGAGCGTAGTGTATGCGTAGTGTAACGCTGTAAGGTGAATGATGTGAAATGTACGATGTGTATTATAACATGGTGTGAAGTGTGTAGAATATTATGATGAGTAGTACATGGTTTCTAGCTTTAAGTTGGTGTAAAGTGTGTTGTGTGTAGTTAGAGTGTGGTATGTAGGTATTAAGAGTGTGGTGGAGAGTATGGTACGTAGCAAGCCACGAGCTTCTCTGCGCAACTAGCGTCGGGAAAGGGAACTATTAGTAGCAACCTCGCCGTTTTATAATAGGGATGGCATTGTCTCTGGTGGCGGGGTGACGAACTATACTTGAGTTTTTCATTCTTGGCGCACCAAGGTCACGGACGAAAAATGGAGAGGGAAGGCTTTCTCCAATAGGGAGCATCCACGTCATAACACACCAGTGACGTGGAAGCTCCCTTTTGGAAAAGCCTTCCCTCTCCATTTTTCGTCCGTGACCTTGGTGCGCCAAGAACGAAAAATCCAACTATAAGTAAAAAGATTTTGTCGTGGCACTCGTGGCACGGACTCCCGCTCGTGGCATCGACCTTGACTACACTGACTTACACGAAAAGGCGTCGGGGAAGGCGGTGGAAACGGCGCCCGTCCGTTGGGCGATGGACGGGCGCCGCAAGGACGCGACTTCGCCCTTCAAGCGGACTCTGACTCCCGCCCGCCCCAACACCGTTCGGAGCGGCGCCGAGGCAGGCAAGCGCTTTCGTGCCTTCTTGGCAATGGGTTGCGAGTCGACTTCTACGATTGTGGGTTTTCAAAGCGAGCTGCCGATTAACCTTGTAGCCCAAGGTACAAAAACACGCGAAATATGTTGACGTTTATCTGAATTTTAAATTGAAATTTCACCGCGGCATTCACAGAAAATCTGCTATACTTTGGTTTTTCGTTCTTGGCGCACCAAGGCCACGGAAGAAAAATGGAGAGGGAAGGCTTTCTCCAATAGGGAGCTGCTATTCACTACTGTGTTGTGACGTGGGAGCTCCATATTGGAGAAAGCCTTCCCTCTCCATTTTTCTTCCGTGACCTTGGTGTGCCAAAAACGAAAAACCCAAGTATAGATATCATGCCAATAGGACAGGGTTTTGCTCGCCGCCACCCACCGATCGAAAATCATTCGAACTTGAAAGCCAAGCATCCGATGTTCGGTACGGGGGGAACGAGTGTCTTCCAGTGCAGTCGAGATGTGGAATGTGGAACGTGAACACAAAAACGCCGTGAGATTAAAACTGCACACTCAAGAATATAAATTACGTGAAAAAGTGACAATGAGAAGTAAAGTGCGGATAAATTCCTGTTGGTGAATACCAGGTATCGGATTTAGATCACCTAAACATTCTTTGAAATGACCTATTAAATGACTTCAAAATAATGGGAAAAATACGTAATTTTTTAAAAAATTCACAAAAATGTGTAAGAAAATGTATATTTCATGTATATTCAATGTATATTTAATGAACTTTACAATTTTAAATAAAATTTATTTATAAAATTATATTGAATTTAAAGTCTTGATTTAGGAGGAAATATGCAATCCTTAGCTCTGATCTTCCAACTGTCAATTTCAAAACGTTGAAGAAGTTACGGAAGATTCTTGTAGATTTGGGAGATCCAAAAACATAATCAACTGCAGCAATGAATTTCGTCACGAACTGATACGATAAAAACATTGTTTAGTGTGTCAATGTAAATTCATAAAACATTCATTAATAAAAAACACGAAAAGGAAACAAAATGCGTAAAAATGACAAAAATTACGCTAAGATTAAAAATGATCTAAAAATTGCAAAATAGCAAAAACTGACAAAAATGTCCCAATAGCTGTACATATGAATCACCTTTATGTCGTGGCAAACATTAATTTACAAGTTAGCTACGTACGTGTAGAATCCACCAACCACCAGACATGCCAACAGAATTCGACTCCTGGTGATTACTCAAGATGGTGAGCAGGTGGGTTACGTTTCTTGCAAATATTGCTCCACTTTGTTACCGTTTTCGTCCGCAAAAACTCATTTAGAAGTTTATACATACAAAAAGCGACCCGAAGCCAAAAATCGGATCCAGTGTCATTAATATTAAAAATCCCATTACGAAGAAACGCGAAAATGTGCAGTACTAAATGTACGTAGAACGCATTACGTACTCTCTTCTCCTATTATAAGTGTTCAGTGTAGTTATTTAGTTAATAAATTATTAATTAAATTATGAGGATGTTTGTTCTTCATTGACAAGACGAACCATAATAATGAATAAAGAGGATATTTTTAATATTGATGTTTTCATGCCCTTTTTTCGTTTGAATGAAAACTTCCATAATCACATTTTTGTTAAGTTGGTAGAAGTAATTTAAATAATAACTGAGGATACCACTATCTGTTCCAAGAAGCGAACGTTGTTGTTTTACTTTTACTAATTGATTGCTTTTACTACTGATTCGACTGGTTGACGCCATCTTTTGAGACTGACGCATCTGGATGTGCTCTTGATTTTTTGCGATTTATCTACTATTTTTAGCGATCTGACTGCATTTTGTGTGTTTAAGTGCCTTTATTACTTGTTGCAGATTAGCTGGAAATATAATTTTGGCTGGTTTCTTGCTCTAACCAAGACGAACCAACAGCTAACGAATTTTAAATATTACACGAACCTTAACGAACTTCAGAATTACAAGTTGGTGATCAAGTGTCAAAATCTATAAACAGATCAGTTTATTTTCGATTTTATATCACTGTTTTAACTTAATTACTGAAATATTTATTCTATTTTTGTGACTAGTGACTATTCAGTTTATTTTATTTTTGTGGCGAGTGATTATTCAGTTAATTTGAACGTTACGAGGACGGTGTATCGAGTTGTTTTGAATTTGTTTCAAATCTTATTCAATATTTTGAAGACAAATTTCATCTAATATCTTTATCTATTTACGGTAAAGTATAGTCGACATTGTATTAAACAGTTGCAGCTTAAGTGAACGGAAATACGCAACCGCATTGCCAAATTTCGTAAGTACTAGTTTTCAATAGATTTTGTAGTTAGCATGCCTTCTCTTTCTTGTATCAAATCTTAATTTTTAATTTATCGAATACACATAAATCTTACACTTTTAAAATATTAAGCTAGGTGACTGTTGCTTTTATCTGAGTTTTCTTGTATTTATTCCAATTTTATCACGTACTTTAACACGCATTCGTGACATGGCTACTGTTCGTTCTACTCTTTTTACTCTCTACACCCTCAAAGCCGACCTTCTGAAAGCCTTCACACACGTAAACAGTAATTTAGATAAACATATCCGAAGGCTGGAAGAGGTCGTTCTCTACAATGACGGTTGGGCACAAGTAGGCAACACTGCGAATTTCCCCAACCGTGCACCCGTGACTGCACATAAGACACAGACACCACATCCAGTCGCAATTCAAAACAGATTTAGTGTTTTAGATTATGAAAAAGATTTTCCTCGCCTTCCTGATCCTCACAACCCTTCCCTTCCATCGACAAATACATGCACAAACCAACGCAAACAGGCTAGGAAGCGTGTCAAAACCAAAACACGTAAAGCTTCGCATCCTAGCCCACTTGAAAACAAAGCCATTCCTACTGAGCCTAAAAAACAGGTACTTATTTTAGCTAACAGCCATGGTCGCCATCTTTCCTTCATTCTCAGTAGGAAGTTACCCCCCAACTACTCAGTCTCGTCTATTTTTAAACCTAACGGGAGGTTTGCAGACGTGACTGCAGAGTTGGACACTCACACCAAGACAATGACCAATCAGGACACAGTCTTTATTATCGGAGGGCAGAATGACATTAATTTGGGCGGTAACTTTACACCTGAGCAACATGTAAACAAATTACAATGTGCCGCCCAAAATACTAACATTGTAGTCTCGACTCTGCCCTTCTGGTACAACAGGCCAACACTCTGCAGCGAGATTAAGCACGCAAACCAACAACTAAAACTGCAACTGAGAGAAACAGATGTAACACTTTTTGAAATGAATTTCCTCTCAGTAAAACACTTCACCCGGCACGGTCTCCACATGAACCTTGCTGGAAAACATGCAGTCGGTGAAAAGCTTGCACAATACATCATCAACTCCAGTCCTACGCAGCCTCCTGCCAAAAATCCATCCCTTTCACCTTCCTTACGTTCCCCACCCCCCACCCTTATTCTGAACCCTCTTACCCCCTCCTGTGAACCTACTCCCGTTTCTTCCATTCCCACTACCAATGACGCCTCTATTTCCTCACAACCTGTGACTGCTGGGACACATTACAACCTTCGACCACGCACTCGAGGTAAAAATGGAGTAAATATATAGCAACTACAGTCAGATGCAGCAGAAAAACATTCGTGTAGGTACTTGCAAAAAATAAAGATATTGCACCATAATGTTCAATCCCTTTCAAATAAAACTGAGTTTATCGAGGCAGCTCTACAGAGCGATTTAAATCAAATGGATGTTCTTTGCTTTACAGAACATTGGTTATCTCCTAATGAACTTAGCATTTTCCAAATTCCAAACTTTTACCTCGCAGGCTATTATTGTAGAAAAAGAGAATCTCATAAAAGTCCGGCATATGGAGGTTCTTGTATTTACGTTAAAAATAATATTGATTCTATCTCCTTGACGGAATTCAATGAGTATGCCGTTGAAAATGTTTTTGAAATTTCTGTTGTACATCTTCCTGTGCTAAAATGATATTGCTTTGCATCTACAGGCCTCCAACAAAGAGAGCTGTAGATTACATTTTGTTCTTAGAAAAACTAGAGATAACACTTATCAAAGTCATCAATCGCTCTTTTGAATCCATTGTTGTACGTGGAGATTTTAACATTGATTTTCTGGTCGAATCTTGCGAGAAAGAGCAGTTTCTTAACTTAATTAATTCCTTCAATTTAGATATTACAATAAAAGTACCTACACGGATCACAGTAAATTCAAAGAAGGCAATCGATCAAATTATAATTAACAAAACCACTACTCGATATGAAATTGAAACAAAAGATTTAGGATACAGTGACCACGATGCACAAATTCTTACCATTATACGAAATGCGAACAATGACACAATAAATAATACACGTATGAGTAGAGTGTTTTCCTAAAAGTAAAATAAAATTATTCATTGATTACTTGCTGCAGGAGTCATGGGACGCAGTTTATAATACTATAGATACAAACGATAAATATTATTCTTTTTTTTCAACGCTTTCATTTCATTTTAACACTTGCTTTCCTCTTCAGAAAAGAAAATTAAATATTTCACGCAAAAACAATTCTTGGATAACACAAGGGATTAGAACATCATGTAAAAACAAACGAATTCTATCTTTCATTTCTAAGCATCATAACGTATCTCAAGATTTCCTCCTGTACTTTAAAAAATACAAATCATTGTTAAGAAAAGTCATAAGGCAGGCTAAAATCATGAAACACGATAAGGATATTTTGAACTCAAATAACAAAACAAAATCAATGTGGGATATAGTAAAAAATGCGACCAAACCAACTTAAACCTTATAGAGAATGTTGTTTTAAAAGATAACGATAGAGATGTGAACGATCCGGCAACAGTGGCTAGTCTCTTTAACCAATACTTTTCGAGAATTGCTGTCGATCTCACTAAGGGTTTTCAGCCACAAAATTCAACATCTGACGTTTCCCTAAAAGTCTTAGACACTATGTTCGTTTCCGAAACCTCTTCCTATGAAATTCTCAAAATAATCGGTAAATTAAAAAATAAATATTCGGCCGGTTTAGATGAATTTCCGGATTGTTTGTTAAAGACGTGCGCGCCAGCCATTATACACCCGTTAACTCACATATTTAATGCATCCTTATGCACCGGAATTTTTCCAGATATTTTTAAAACAGCTAAGATTAAGCCGCTCTTCAAAAAAGGCAACAAAAATGAAGTTCAAAATTATCGGCCAATTTCTCTTTTGTCAGTTTTTTCAAAAATATTAGAGAGACTTTTTTATGTGCGAATGGAAACCTTTCTGAATAAACACGACGCGTTTTCAAATTGCCAACATGGATTCCGGAAATCAACATCCGGAAACAGCCATTTTTTCTTTTCTTAAGGATGTTGCCTCATCATTGGATCAAAACGAAGCAACTATTGGAATATTTTTAGATCTTTCAAAAGCTTTTGACGTCATTGATCATAACATTTTACTTTCAAAATTACCTTCGTATGGAACCCGTGGTATTGCTCTAGATTGGCTATGTTCGTACCTTAAACAACGATCTCAGAGAGTAGAAATACCTTACTGGAATGATGGAACTTTATGTACACACCTTTCCGGTTCTTTGCCAATTGTACGTGGAGTCCCGCAAGGATCGATTTTAGGCCCTATTCTCTTCCTATTATACGTAAATGACATGCCCTTAGCGATTCGAAACGGAAGAACAGTTCTCTTTGCGGATGATACAAATATTCTTTGCAACAAAGAAACCGTAAATAGTACAATATCAGACGTTTCAAATTGGTTCCGTAATAACAAATTAAAAGTAAATGAAAATAAAACAGTTTCAATGCAGTTTTCCATATCAAATAAAAAATTCTGTACTCCATTGAAAATGAACGGTATGCCATTGACTGATGTTAATGTAACAAACTTTTTAGGTCTATCAATTCAGTCAAACCTCAAATGGAATGCCCACTTAAATGAATTGAACACAAAATTAAGCTCATTATGCTACGCGTTCAGAATTCTTTCAAATTCCGTCAGCCTTCATACAGCTCGTTGTGTATATTTTGCCAATGTTCACTCCCGCCTGAGATATGGCATAATATTTTGGGGAAACACATCTTATAGTTCACAGACTTTCAGATTACAAAAAAGAATTGTACGAATAATAGGCAAATCCAACCCACGTGATTCTTGTAAGTCACTCTTTATTAATCTAGGAATTTTACCATTACCTTGTCTCCTGATTTACGAATCAGTAGTTTTTGTCAAAAATGACTTACTTAAGGACGGGAATATATTTTCAGCAAACGCTGATGTCTATAAGTATAACACACGACGTAGTAATCATATTCACCAGGTGGCAGTATCAACAGCTCACTACAAAAAATTCACATACAATTCATGTACATTACTCTACAACACTTTGCCAGAAGACATTAAACGATTAAATTCAATAGAAAAGTTTAAGTCCCAAGTAAAATCTTTTCTGCTGCATAACTGTTTCTATACAATTCGAGACTATACCGAGCATCAAAAAGGAAAGTAGAATTAATTTTAACAATGATAGTTAATGTAATTATTTATCATTTGGACTGTATAATTCTAAAGAACCTGTAACAAGTATTGTACCACAGTTTCTGGGTTGATGGCCCCCATCTCGATCAGGTTTTTCGTCCAGTTTCCCTGATCCTTGAGCAAATGCTGAGATGGTCCCTTGTTTTGCTTCTGGACATAAATGTAACTTCATTATTTGTGCACGTCTTCTGAATTTCAGTGGCAAATATAGTTATTCAAATTATCGTTTTTCATATTATCGCGGCAAAAAGTATTATTCTTTCATGAAGAACATGAGGGTTCAGGGCAGAAATTTATAGCTAATTTACCTTTGAAAATATATTTTATTACATAGGAGCGAATATTTTGTCAACAAAACTCGAAAAAAACTCTCTTTTCTGTATTCAAAATTCGACTAGAATATGGTTTAGGATAGAGACCACAGAATTATGAAAACGTGCACAAAATTCACTTCTCCCCATAGCTCGTCATACGCAGTTTTTAACTGTTTTTGACGTAAATAAATAAAAAAACTAACTTCTTTGAGCAGACGTATCATTTTCTGGAGAGATGACCCTAATGCCCTGGTGCATCCTATGCCTTTCCTCATTTAGCCTAGATGTGGTCAACGCATATGCAGTAGGCGTAGGATCTCCCCTTTCTTCCCGTACCCTGTTAAGCGGTTTGCGGTGATGTAGCGGTTAGCTTAACAGACTGCTGTACCCAAGTTCGCGGGTTCAAACCCGATCGAAGCCGTGGATTAAAAATCCGGGCGAAAAAATCCTTCGTACGCCTTCCTTTGCAGGGGAAGTAAAGCCGGCTGCCCCATGTTAGTAGATTTACTTGCATGTAAAAGATCCTCAAGCTTAAAAGAGGCCTCTGAGCTAAATTCAAATCGCCTGTTTCGTCGACCGAGATAATACCTTCTAATTCTCCGCCAGTTGGTGAAAGGAGTAACGAAATTTGCGTGATCAGACGGAAGAGCAACTGATGTTGCAACTGAGCGAACTGAAAAAACTCTGATTCCTTGAGATGATCCTGAACGCTCAGGATTTCATGATCACTTTTGTTAATTGCTCTTATTTTGTTTTGTCACATGCAATTTAATTAAAAATTCAATAAAAACGGCCCCAAGTGAATTTAAATTTTGGAGTTTTTAAAACACTTTTTAAGACATCGCTATTTAAAAATTTAACATGTTAATAAATCAACAACAAAAAGTTGATAAATACATCGATGTTTTAGTTTTGAATATCGTCGTTTTGAAAACCCGATGTTTTGTTCTCGATGTCTCATTCTTAAAGCCAAGTTCGTCATAGCCACTGCTGGCCCCCTTAATCAGCACACAGCGAGTGAGCACAGGATGCTCGAGGACACGGTACACGTGGCTGAAATGCTCGAGCAAGCATAGCGAGTAGTGAAAAAATGGCACGTTTTACAGCAGTACGAGTAGTGTCAAGGTCTTCCACTGGTGGCAGTGGCACGCGTCGTGGCACTGTATCATGCCACGAGCTTCCCTGCGCAATTAGCGTCGGGAAAGGAAACAATTAGTAACCCCGCCGTTTTACAATGGGTATGGCGTTGTCTCTGGTGGCGGGGTAATGCACTGTGTGGAGGGACGATTTCGTCGCGGCACTCGTGCCACGGACTCCCGCTCGTGGCATCGACCTTCACAACACTGCTTGCCCTAGCGTAAGTATGCCCTAGCATTCTCTAGCCTTGCGTATGTACCTTGATTTGTCTGCCTGAGTTCTTTCATGACATTTCTGTGGGATCTGAATTTTGAATAGCGCGGTGTTTGGCTACGACGGCAACGCGTGGCGGGAGAAGCAGAAGCTTGGTTACCATAGAAAAACAACATTACGAATAATATTATTAGAGTCCGATGTATTATTGTGTTGAAAAGGTGTGCATTTTGTATCTTTGGCTAATACACGTTATTTAAGGCAATTCGTGTTCTACCTTTTCTGGGAATCGTAAGCCTGCGATTCCTACATTTCTGTGCGGTAAGGATTATATTTGTTTGGGCCTAACTGGGTTGATACTACCAGGTAAGTTAGCGTTTGCGCTTGCGAGTACGCTCTGAAGCCTAGGGCTTTTGGGATCTAGATCCGACGGTGGCGAATTTTCAACACCAGCTGATTCTGCGGTTGTCGCCTGTCACAATCCATTTCTGTGATATTCTCCAATAAAACCTGGAGGCTGCCGCAGCAGCAACTTGGACCGCAAATTACACGCAATCCTTCCATCTCCACTTCCATCCTTAGGGGCAGACGATGGGCCGACATCCCATTCGCGTGCGACCGATGGCCCAAAATTTACTAGAGGCGCTTCTGTAGCATTGCGAATACGAGCGTGCGAGATTAAACCTCGTATTGGGTTGTAGATCTTCCAATTATATAGGAAAAACAAGAAGAAGCATGAGGAAATTAGAAGGAAGAATAAATAGAAGTAGTAGTCTTTGTAGAAGAGGAAGTAGAAGTATAAGAACAAGAAGGGAGGAGAAGAAAATGTAGAGGTTTAGGTAAGAGAAAAAAAGAGAAAGACGAAAAAATACAGGTCAAGTAGATGTAACAAAAAAAAGAAAGAAGGAAAGGAGAAATAAATAAGGAAGGAACGTAGAAATAAGATATAACAAAACATTGGATATATAAATAGGTGTTTGAAATATTACTCGTTCGTATAAAGGAAATGTGTTTGAGAAGAAAATATTACGTAAACTAATACCAGAAGTTAAAATCCAGAAGGAAGACCATCTTCAAGGATTTCTACTTTCACTCGTAGCTTAAAAATAATCAAAATTATAAATGTGTAAATCACAAATACAAAATTAACCTATGACCATTTCCGTCGACACTTAAGTTTCTAATGTCCTTTCAAAATCTCGTAAAAGACTCCAAGGAAGTATGAATTTTTTTCTTACAAAGAAATTTTTTTCTTACACAGAATTATCGTCTTCTGAACGATCTTGCACTTCGATCTCAGCGTCGCATGTTTAAAAATCAGCGAGTGGATGAAAACTGATGATTTCTCTTGGACCGTAAAACTCATGATCACTTATTGTGAATGTAAAATGTCTTTTTTGTACAAAAATGAATAACAATACATAATACTTGTTGATTTAAGACAAAATTTAATCAAGGTATCTCGATTATTTCAGTTGATATGCAAACGCTGTACGACGCAATAATATAAGGAACTGGTTCAATGTTAGTGAAAATTTGTTCATAATAATATAGCCCTTTTACAAGCCGTGAATCATCCCTGATTTTCTGATGTGAATAATCCCTGCCTTCCTTTGTCTGGAGAATGCAATGTTGAAATCTTCCGACGTGTCTGACATCCATAATGGAATGCAAAGCGAATAAGGTCACAGAAAGTGGAAGTAACTCCACGAGCAGGACAAAATATGAACAAACATGACTCTTGAGATACGTTTTCTTAGTGATGTTTTTTGTTAATCTTTAGCAATTGAATGCGTTTTTGACGTTTTCATCTTTTCATATTATTTTAATAGGAACAGTCCTTCTTTCCAAATGACGAGTAATAAAAACTACACTCGCAAAACTTTAATTGAATATTCTGTAACTAAAAATGTCACATTCAATAAACATTTAACGACTTGTCTTTAATTTCAATCTTAAATAATTAAGATTAATATAAGATATTCGTATTTTTATTTATTAAATTTGTTGAATGTATTGGTCACCCTGCCCAGAATTCGAATCCGAACCGAATCCGAATTCACCCTGACCGGAATCCGAATTCGAATCAGAACCTTGCAATATACCAGGCACGTCAAGGTCGCGGGCAAGGTAACAAGCTTACTGGAACTTGCGAGCACTGCGTCCAGAGAAATTGGCGCCAGATTTAAAAGGAAGGGTTGAACAAATGCTACGGAATGGCGGTTCGTCACTGGATACCTGGCCCATGACAATCATTGAGAGAAGCTACTTGCCAGTTATTGTCACAAATTTAGCTAAAAAAATTCCCATTTTCTCAAGACAAAGAAATGATCCATTAAAATGAAGCCTGATTTCAAATTCTCAATTGAGAGTCAATTTTAAAAAAATTGATTTTGTTTTCCTGTTTACTTAAGAATGATATAAAAGCATGAACTCTCTACGTTCAGGTGAGAAGGTTTAACAGACAAGACTTTTTGTCTGCTAAAAACGCTGTCCGTCCGTAAGCGAGAATTGTTATCTTATTGAGACTTGTTAATTTTTACATAATAGCTAAATACAATAAATAAATGAATAATTTAATAACACGACACAAAACAAAAACAAGGAACAAATTCGCCATTCAAACTTATTCCAGTCACTTCACAAAGATGTTTATATAAACAGGAATTTAGTGAGAAAAACATTAAATAGTAATAATTAGTGAAGAATATAAACATAATACAATTTTCGGTTATTTGATAGAAAAAATCTCCCAAACATCATTGTCGTCTGAAGCCACTATTCACTACCCCGCTCCAGCGTGCGCATGTCCACCCCTAACTGGATTTCAAGGGGAAATGAGTTCGGCCGTACGAGCGCCGGACTCCCCAGGTGAGCAAGTAATTCGGGAGGGCGCGGTTTGAGGGACCTGCAATATACAAAATTAAATCTAGATATACTTCTGAAATAGATTCACTGCTTTAATTTGCACTAAAAGTTAAAAGTAATCTTCGAACAATAACTTCAAAAGACTTGAGTAAGGAATATATTGTATGTAAATGTTGAAACACTCAAAGACACGCGAATTTTGCTTAAATATGTAGCGAGTCTGTAGATAAGGAAAAATATGCACAATCAAATGGGTGCCAAATTGCTTCAAAAGGCCTGATTCGTAAACATATGATACAAGTTTGATCGTAATTAATGAACTAAAGAAAACTCATAGTCCTGATAATCACTATTATTATTATTATTATTATTATTATTATTACAATAATTATTCCACTACTTCACGATTAACAATGTCCTGAGTCGGTTTAATACTCTAGGTTGCAACCAGCTTCTTAACCAACAGATCTAAGGGCTGTCGGTGCCTCTACAATTCTTTGCGCAAAATGTGAGCTGTTCCCAAAAAAGCAATGTCCATTCTTTTAAATGACCTGGGAGTTAAGCCAATTTCTTTCACAAATTTTGCGGAACGAATCTCAGAGCTCTGATAACTCTCGGGACGACCTGTCCTTTTACGCTCCACATTCGACTGAGGTCGATTTCCAAACACTTGTATTTAAGACGTTTCTCTGTCTCCTTAGTTACGATGTTTTGATCACAGGGCACAGCAACATCTACAAGTAGACACGATTTTTTTCTTCAAATCTCTTATAAGAAGCACGATAGTTTGCTGCTATCGTGCGATCCGTTTGAATTTGTTAGTCGTACAATATTGCATAGAGTCCAACAGACGTCGCCGGTTTTGGTGTGTTCGCACCACTTGGGGCATGTGTTTGGAAATTCGAGGGCGTTACAGATCTACTAATAGAGGTAACAACACACTCTACCGCGTCTTTTTAAGTATTCGATCTTTGCTAGAATTGAATAAGCTGAGACCTTATTATCAATGGTTTATACTTGTTCCTGGCCAATGCGGCATTCATTGGCTTGGGAGATTTTTATAACCGCTATATCATAATTTCGAGTTCTCAACGCCTGATATTGAGCAGCTATTAAAACTGCTTCAGATTCTCGCTTCATTGTTCCCTTTTTTAACCACATAAATGATTGATCTTTATTGATCTCCTTATTGTCCATGGAATGGTATGTCTCTCCATGATTTCTTTAAAGTCTTTTGTGTCTCACATTTCATGTTAAGTAGCATCAGAAGTTCAGTGTCTCTGTCATTCTGCGTGTCTTGCTCTCAATTCTTCTTGGTACTCTTACAATATCTCTGTTTTTCATTCTTTGGTCAGATTTAATGACCACACAGTCAATTAGTGGGTCATCTTGATGAGTACATAATTTGCCATCTCGACTATTGCTTCCTGCCAGAAAGCTTCAATTTGTCTGAGGCCTCTTCCTTCTTCCTTACGTGCCACAAAGTCTACGTACATCAGCTCGAGGGTGGGCGACATGATGCATTGTTAGCAGTTTTCTGGTTTTTTGATCCACTGATGCGAATGTCTTACTAAGTCCAGTCCACTAGCCCGAAACTATATTTCGCTTCAGGCACCGCCAAACTACCTATTGCTGATATTTTATTCCTGGAGTTCAGAGCGGACTGCAGGACAAGTTTCACTCTTAAGTAATATTCTCTGCGAATTCTCTCTTTCATTATGTCATGCAAGATGTTCTCACATTCTTCAATGCCCACATATTTGCAAGTTATATCACGCTCAAGATCTTGAATCACAGTGTGCATATCAATATCAGTGCTTTGCGACGATGTAATTTGCCACTCTTTAAAATTTGCACAGTTTTCAAGACCAAATTTCATGCACGTATGATTATTATTATTATTCCTCTATATCACGACGACTAAAGATTTATGAGTCGGCTGAGTATAAAATCTACTTCAGGTTGCAACACGCTACCTAAGGAGCAGATCCGGTGCTTCTACAATATTTTGCGCAAAATGTGGGCTGTTCCAAATAAAGCAACTTGCACTTCTTGCACTTCCCAGTCTTTTGAATTACCTGGGAGTTTAGACAAGTTCTTACACAGATTTTGCGGAACAAATCCCAGAGCTCCGATAACTAGCGGGACGACATGTGCTTTTACGCCCCACATTCGCCTGACCTTGGTTTCCAAACTCTTGTATTTAAGACGTTTCTCTGTCTCCTTGGTTACATTTTGATCACAAGGCACAGCAACATCAACAAATAGACACAATTGTTCTCCAAATCACGGATAACAATATCCGGTTTGTTTGCTGCTAAAAAAGGATCAGGATCGTTCTATCTGTTTGAATTTTTTGGTCGTACAATATTGTATAGCCTCCAACCGATGTCACCGGTTTTGGTGAGTGTAATAATTACCTCTTGGGGCAAGTGTGGTTATTATTATTATTATTATTATTATTATTATTATTATTATTATTACTGTTATTACTACTGTTATTATTAACATTTTGAAAGCAGAATAAGGCGATCAGTTAATGTCTTGAGTCGAGGCTGTTCGACCAAAATGTGCATGAGGCAAACGGTGTCGCCCCGCCCCCAAGCGAGGAGCGAGAGGCGCGTGCCGTTGGGCGCTGAGCGGCGGGCGCCGCGTGAGTCGCGCATTTTTGTTTGCCCGGGCCTCGTGTCCGTGCGCCTCGCGGCCTTGGCGACCGCCTGGCCATTAATCAGGAGAGCGCGCGCCGCCGCCGCCGCCGCCGCCGCCGCCGCCACGGCCGCGTGGCTTTGAAGGCGCCCGTGACTTACGAGCCATCGGCCCCGCCCACGTCACCGCCTGACGCGCCCGCCTCTCGCTCTTGCTTCGGTTGACGCTAAATTTGTGGATGGCTCATCGACACTGGCGGATTCAGGGGGCCTTGCCACCCCCAAAAAGGCCCAGAGTTTTCCTTTTCCTTCCTGTATTTGGCAAAATTGATTTAAGTATTTATTTATGTTCAAATTATGTTTTTTTTGTGATTTTAGGTTGCATTAAGGTCAAGGACATTAGTGATCACTATTGGGATTAACGTTATGTAATGATATGGTGTTGACATGATATGGTGATGACAGGGCGTGAAAGGACGAACACAAATACAACCTTGCCCGAGGCGAGACTCAAACACGCGGTCTTTGGGTCAGAGATCGCTACGACACTCCTGCCTCAACGATCTCGGTTACCGCGGTTAAGCAAATTACGTAATTATTTAAAGATCATTATTTAATTAATAAATAAATATATAGTATCATGTCTACTGTACATAAATAATATGCAACATAATAACAAATATGTTTATTATTGAACAAAAATCTACAATGCCCCCCTCCTCCAAAATCTGATCGGCTGTATCTGTCCCTGCTCATCGGGGGCTTACAAAAAAATGTCCAAAATGCGAAGAAATGTTTAAAAATGTCTATATTATTACTAGTAAGAATTTCCTCAAGATACTTCAGGCAGCCGTTATGCCTTAGGTCGAGGAATAAATGTCTCCGCACAGGATAAAACCCTTTTCTTCCTGACACCTTTTAGCTGTGTCACTATTTTTACGCGCCGGCTAAAAAAGGATCAGAAATGAGCCATATGAACAATTGAGTCATATTAGATGTAAAAAAATAAAAATGTCACGATCCTTATAAACTTGCCAATAAATATTTTTTTTTACTGATACGTCATTGCTTGTTATTGCCTTCGATACGGAGGTCGATACACACTGCTTATCGAACGTGGATCAGTGGGATCGAGCAAATTGAAAACAGTTAAATGATGCTACTTGGAGGGAATTCGGGACCGTCCATAAATTAAGTAACGCAAATCTGGAGTATTTTCAATATCCTCTCTCCCCCTTGTAACGGCACCCGTAACACGCGCTTGAACTCTCCTTCCCCTAAATCATTACGTAACGCTTGCGACACCCCTGTTTTAAATGCAAAAAGTGAAAACAAATTATTGGTCAGTAAAAACAATGCGTTTATTTTACTTGTGTTGAATATTAAAATTAATAATAATTAGAGTAGAAATTAGTTGTATTGGGTGCATCTAACAATAAGATTAGAGTAAGTTGTGAGTGAAAGAGGAATACTTGGGCGAGAAATGATTGATCAGCTTTGCTCACGCCTCGTAGTTGATGCAAAAGCGAGAGTCTACAGCGCCAATTTAAATGGATTCTAGAGCACTCTTCCTAACAGTTCTGAATATTTTCTTCCTAATCTTACAGATTCAAAGAAAATGTTGAAAAAATATTTAAATTTATTGTAACAATTTACTACTAATAACTTGAGTTAATGTTTTTGAAAGAAATTAATTAGTTAATATTTTGATGTTTTAGTACAGGCCTCGAAAAAAAGACGAATTTCAGCAACTGTTGAAAAACGTAAAAAAATATCAATGTTAAGTAACACTTAACTAATACCCCTTACCCCTATGTAACGCAGCGTAACGGTGCCTCAGGCCCCGTCCCCCCTTTAGCGTTACGTAAATTATGGACGATCCCTTATGAACGGGAATTATGGAACGGAAATATGAAAAGACAGTCATATTAACACCTAGTTAATTACTGAATAAGTAAATCTAAATTATTAAAATTAATCATGTGCGTAGGTGCATTACCGTTTAAATCACGGAGATGTAGATATCCTTAGGAAGCGCATTGGAGTCATTTTCGAATGTTGGGTGAATCTGTAGCTCACCGGCATCGCACAGCCCATTGCCCTTCACAGAATAATGTCACGGGATTGCGATCACATTGAGCAATCATTATTTGCTTCAAATTTCATTGATTAATTTCGATTCCCGTGCTTTGTCTCCCAGCAAAGTAAATTTTAACTTCAGAGATATTTAGCTTACTTATTCGATTTGCTGTAAGCACAAGCTTCCGGACGTCACGAATGACGTTATGGACAAACAAAATGAATTGACAAAGTTCTGTGCGATAACGAAGATTTTCTCAGTAAAATGACATATCAAATATTACGCAGAACACTCTGTCAATTTTTTTCTCTTCCGACATTATTAATCTTGTATACACTTTTTCACAAAAATTTTAAGTTCTAAAAAGTAAATACACTATATTATTGTGTTAATTTCAGATCAAATCTTTTTTGTTGTTCTGAGGCGTTTCTACTTTTTGAAACGTTTGCCCCCACAGATAAAGCGGTCTTCATATAAGCTATGATGTTGATTATCCTTTCAAGAACAAGCGACGGTGTGATAAATGTCTAATTCTGTCCGTGCCATCTAATGGCTTCATCTTTCAAGATAGATGAAGGGTATTACTCGTTCACTTTACATTTGCAGACGCAGAATTAGGAACTAATGTTGTTTTGAAAGTGAAGGCCCGAACACACAACCAAGAATACACGAATGGTCCCGATGTCAATCAGCATCTGACCAATCAGCCGAAGGCAGCACAAGCGCTACGGGCCCAGCTGACGAATTATGCCTTTCTGACAGTGAGCTGGAGTCCTGCTCTTAAATGATTAAGATAATATACAATAAAATAGATCACACCACACGCTATTCACAACATTCACGTACAATATTGTTGCACTTATCTACTGCTTAATGGTTATGTTCTTGCCCCACCGGGGTTCTGTGTGCTGCTCACCGCCATCTATATCATATTAAACGGTCAGTATCTACTGCAGACGCGCGTTTCTCATTCAGTCGGCGGTGACATGTAAACAGATCGCAGCGCTCCGTCTGCAAATGTAAAGTGAATGAGTAATACATACATTTTCAAAAGTTACCGACTTCAACATTCGGATTCAATGCCGTGAACTTCGGTATAAACGTTCGATTCAATAACCCTTGCATCACAGGAGAATTCATCTTTTCATTATAAAGAATGATTTAAAATTACCTTCGGATCCACGACGCGGAGCTTCTGTTGACCACAGTCGTTTTGATATTAACAAAGAAAAATTGTTTTGGCTAAATGAATAGTCAGAGGCTTAAGAAACACCTCCTTACAAAACAATGCATTGTTCTCATTGTCAAACTGAAATTTTGTGGAAGCACAATTATGTAGGCGTAAGTTACAACCTAAGACAGTTAAATGCCAGGCGCATGGAAATACGATAATTCGTAGGGGCGGAATTATGGAACAATGAGCGTCGTGCAGTCAGCGCTAAGAACGCCACTTTCGCCGTTTCCCCAGGGACGTCGCTTTGGTTCTGGCGAGGTCTTCCCTTCGTAACGCCGATCTACGAGCCTCTAATCGTCTGTGATTTTGTCACCATTTTTGGGGCGTAATTTTTCTAGAAGATCGTTCAGATTTTGCAAGAACTGGTTATCACTTGGCTTATCTTTCAGCACAGCTTATTTTCTGGGTACAAAGGCAATTTGAATTATCCCGCATTGGGCGCAAGGCGTCTAAAGTATTGTGAAGCCTCCAGATAGCCTACCGCTGTGGAAAAGGCTTATTGGCAACAATGGAAAGTGTATTAAAATTGTAAATTGGGTGCTTGTCCTCTCTTTGTCGGAGAGCTGAGGGCTTACAATACTAATGAGTACTTTAATTAACCAATTACTCAATCGATTAATAAAAACATTAATCTTTGTCCATCTGGATCATTAAAAAATGTTCTTCTACTTCCTCAGAAACTGTTGGAAACGTTTAAAACGAAAGAAAAAAACTGTACAACGATAAAAGTTACAATACTTGTACAGAGGATTTTTTTTCTTTCTCGACATGGAAAGTAAAACTTCGCTCGAGCAATTCCATTAAATTAATTAGAAAATGCTTAATTCACTGCGCGATAACGCATGAAAATTGGTAACGTGTGCTGAATATGTATTGTGTAATAATCTTATACAAATGTATTATTTCGTATTAGTGCTATGGCGATATAACTAATCAGGTTTGAATTAAGTTTGGAATAAAAAATGTGTTTCTAGAAACTATTTAATTTTCTCATCAAATGTTCTACAACTTCAAATGAGTCTTAAGAAAATGATGACTGAGATGTGTTAATTCGAAGAGAAATTGTGGCATAAATAGTATTACATAACCATTACTAAAGGCGAGAAAGTACGTGCTGGTTTTAGCACCACTAGTCTCATATGTAGAAGGTATTACAAGAAATTTTGAAAGATTTTCGACCGTTATCACGAGTAAGTAAATTGACTTAAACAGTTAGATATAAATCTCTACTGCACTTCCACTGACAAACGTCAACAACGTCTAGTATTTACTCTACGTCGTCCGAATAACGTTAATAATTATAACATGTTCTGTGATTTGACCAAAACAAAGCCTCAAAGTGCATACGAGTTATGAAGAATAACATGGTTCAGTGTGTTTAAGAGATTAGCAGACAGGTGACCTCGTCAACAGGCTCTTGTTAACTTCTTCCGCCCGAAGGCCCAATCAGAAGGGACAAACACATCGGAGGTCGCCAAACGACGCAGCGCGATCACGTACGACGCAGCGACACTGTTTGCACCAGCCAAGGAAGGCCGGGACTCCGCGACATGATGCAGCACTCTACGTTGGAATGGGTGTGGTACGTATGGTGTAGAAGAGGAACCAGACGTTCGTATAACCGCTGTTAGACAATGAATTTATTATGAAAATATGGAAAGTGAGATAAAAAGTTTGCTTTCGAATTATAAGAATGTGTTCTTTATTCTATATACCGCTGGTAACAGCCTTGTTTGCACAGTCCATAATTTGCTCAAAAATGAGTGAGGCAATGCGTTAATTATGAAAATATGGAAAGTGAGATAAAATCTTCTTTCGAATTATAAGAATGCGCTCTTTATTCTATATACCGTTGGTAACAGTCTTGTTTGTACAGTCCACAATTTTCTCGAAAATCATTAATTTTAAATGGTACGTACAGTGTAGAAGAGGGACCAGACGTTCGTATGACCGCTGTTAGACAATGAATTTATTATGAAAATATGGAAAGTGAGATAAAAAGTTTGCTTTCGAATTATAAGAATGTGTTCTTTATTCTATATACCGCTGGTAACAGCCTTGTTTGCACAGTCCATAATTTGCTCAAAAATCATTAATTTTAGGTGGAAAATTGAGACTAATACACACTATATTACAAGATAATTTAATAATTCCAGTTAAATGTAACATAACTTTGTACGCCTAGATGAAATGGCCACGTTTAGTTGCTCAGGGTCCTTTCTAGAGGCTAGTTGCCGAGCGACTAAATGTGCTGGTGAATTTCAAATTCTAAGCCTTTTTGTCTAGGTGTACGAAGTTACATTTTATTTAACTAGAATTATTTAATTATCTTGTAATCTATTTTGCATTAGTCTAAATTTTCCGCTTAAAATGAATGATTTTGAGCAAAGTATGGACTGTACAAACAAGACTATTACCAACTGTATATTCCTGACTATGAAAGAGTGTGGAGTAAGAAAGCTGTGCAGCCTCTCTGGAAGAAGTAATTATTTTGGCGAGCCATTTCGCAGTTCAATGATGGTGCAGTAACTTGTATATCGTAAATTATCATTGTTTTATTAAAGCGACGACAGATTGCATTAACAGTATACTATTTGAAGTTTGCAATATCAGGTGGCTGGATCCTCCGGAAACATCAATTTCAATTAACTGGCCCATTAAAGCTTCTTCCGGGGTAAGGTATTACTTAACCTTCGTGGCAGCAAATGGTGAGGATAAAAACTTGTTCTTCGCGGCCACAGTCAATTAGAAGAGCGAAATGGAATTTTCGGAACCGCTCGCTAGATGAGCTCAACTCTAATTTTAGCTCCTGATGGGTTACGTGGGTCCAGGGAGCCACAAGTAAATACACTAAGTGATCAAAAGTATCCGGACATGTGGCTGAAAATGACATATCAGTTCCTGGCGCCATCCATCGGTAGCCCTAGAATTCAAGAGGGTGTTGGCCCACCCTTGATGACAGCTTCCACTCTCGCAGGCATTCTTTTAATCAGGTGCTGGAAGGTTTCTTGGGGAATGGCAGCCCACAGAGTGCTGCACTGAGGAGAGGTATCGATGTAGGTCTGTGAGGCCTGGCACGAATTTGGCGTTCCAAAACATCCCAAAGGTGTTCGATAGGATTCAAGTCAGGACTCTGTGCAGGCCAGTCCATTACAAGGATGTTATTGTCGTGTAACCTCTCCGCCAAGGACCGTGCTTTATGAACAGGTGCTGGATCGTGTTGAAAGATGCAATCGCCATCCCCGAATTGCTCTTCAACAATGGGAAGCAAGAAGGTGTTCAAAACATCAATGTAGGCCTGTGCGGTGATAGTGCCACGCAAAACAACAAGAAGTGCTAGTCCCTTCCATGAAAACACAACCACACCATAACACCACCACCTCCGTGTGCGGATACTTTTGATCTCATAGTGCAGTGTTGTCAAGGTCGATGCCACGAGCGGGAGCCCGAGGCACGAGCGCCACGACGAAATCGCCTCCACGCAGTTCATTACCTCGCCACCAGAGGCAACACCATCCCTATTTTAAAACGTCGGAGTTACCAATAGTTTCCGTTCCCGACGCTAGTTGCGCAGAGTAGCTCGTGGCATGCTACGGAGTAACGACGCGTGCCACTGCCACCAGTGGAAGACCTTGACACCACTGACATAGTGTATTCATTCAGCCGAGCAGCCGCGAACCGATGCTCCGATGAGCAGTTCCACATCCTTCCTCGCGTCTGCACGGGGCTCCCCTCTCGGAGCGCCGATTAGGCCTCGCGTCTGCGGCGGCGGCGGCGGGGGCCGCGTTGCCTTGTCCCCGATTCGCGCGCGTGTTGGGAGCTCGCGTGCGCGCTCGCCCGCGCCGCGACGGTCACGCGGAAGGTGCACAAATCGTTTTTGTAAGACGAAACAAACTTGAGCTTCCGGATGAAGGCGAAGATCCGATAACGTTTCTGGCCCCCGGAATGTTGATTGATTGATTTGTTCGTGATTCCGGGCGCGTCCACTGCAGAGGTCATTAGTCCCGTAAGTGTGGCGCGTGTTTTTTCATCGTGGGGTGGCGGTGATCTTTCCCCGCTGGATGGCGAGATCCGGCGCCGACCTACCATACGCTAGCGGGGTTTTCCCAACTAGGTATCTCCCACCAGCGGGGCACCGCCTCAGGCGAGACAAGCTGTAAGCTCCCGACCGGTCTCCCGGCATGTGTGGTAGTGTAGTGCATGTTAGTGTGTGTGTGTGTGTGTGTGTGTGTGTGTGTGTGTAAGAGGAGAGGAGAGGACAAGGAAGAGGAAGGGAAGATCGCGCGCGGTCCGTGACCCGTGTGTTAGGGTACTGCTCCGGCATTCGCATGGTGTTGATCGGAAAAACCACGGAAAACTACCAATCAGAGCAGCCGGCCGCTAGAATTCTCCTCCAGATAGCGACTGCATTCCACCTTGCTGAAAAGCTAGTGTCGAAAATCCTGCCGCAATCATTGAGCTTCCGGATGCAGGCGAAGATCCGATAACGTTTCTGGCCACCAAAATGTTACTATCCAATACCCTATTGGTAATATTATTCATTATTAGACCTCGGAATTTAGGACAAATGCCTAATTAGTTCCTTTAGTATGTTGTGGAAAATAATTGCAGTTGTTCACGAATCGTGAAAAAATGGATTTACTGAAAGCGTCTAATAGTGCCTAAAATGTCCTAAAAGGGAGGTTGATACCTATTTTAATATATTTTTGCGTAAAAAAGTAATTTTAAAGAATTATATTTTAATTAGGCTACTAATTATTTAAATATGCTAATACGTAAGCGCAAATATTTTCCTCGATTTACCGAAATGCAAATATCTGATACGCAAAGATGACGCCCCGAAATTTCTCTCACAACTCACTGAACACAAGGAGCTCTGCAACTTAATAAATGATGTTTCATGTATGTCTCCCATCATCATGCAGTTCTTAGGCAATTGCACCCATTCCTGGTGCAGCTGCTCTGTTGACAGGTTGAGGCTTGTCGCCGCAGCGCGTCGTCTTCGAAGTCCAGGAGAGGAAAGACAGGACAGGCAAAAGTCTACTGTCGGAAAGGTGAAGTTTTGAAAGAACGGCCCAATGATAACTTGTTAATCGGTGAGCAGTTTTAGATGACAGAAACTTAACTTTTTTATTTCTATTGTTTCTTATCTGATTTAGTCTTTTTGTAACCTACTTTAACCCCAGAGAGGTGGCGATTGTCGGAGTTACGTTAGGGGTGGCGCGGGGTCCTTTCTGACCCCTTTAAGTTGTTTCTTTATAATGTATTTTTAGTAACAAATAAAATTGAAATTAGTTAATTTAATAATAATCAATCATATGTATAAGATGTATTAACTTAATGCACTATTATAAACAAACACGCAAATGAGGAATTTAAACAAATAAAAGGGCAAATTTATCATTTATCTTTCATTTTATGTAGTGACTCCATTAACATTTTCCTGAATATTTCAACGACAAAGGTATCAGCAAATGCAGTAAGTTTCATTTTTCTAACATTGTCTCACATGAAAACAAACAATTTATTGAAAATGCTTGAAAGCCAATGAACACAATCTAGAAACAGTACTATATGTAAGATGTTTGTATTGGTTTCACAAATATTTATAAATGAATTATTACACATAAAATTTGGAAAATCTTTCAGACAAATGCTAAAGAATGTGCTGAAAGGTATGTGAAATGTAAATCTTCTGACTCGCAAAATTAGGCAACTGCAGCTAAGCAATGATACGTGCGGTCACAAGAGACCCCGCGCCACCTCCCTCGGGTTAAGGGCTTGAAAGGTCATATTGCATGCCTAATAGTACCTAACTTAGTAATTGATAAACTATTTTAGGTGCCTAAATCATCACTTTTTTGTGTCTTAAATTACGAGTCTACTCATCATACATCTATGTACAGAGAAAGGGTGGGGAAGACTTTTGGAGCTCAGGAAAATGTGTGCAAATTATACTTTTCTCCCATTCGTCATACACAATGTTTACTGTCGTTTAACAGAATGTAAATCAAATCAAATCAAATCGAATGGCGCGTGATTTAATATCCTTTTTATTTCGAAATTTTAGGGCTGAGTTGACAATAGAGTAGTGGCGTAGCTAGGTGGGGGCAGGGAGGGCGGTCCGCCCGGGGTGATACTTTTTTAGGGGTGACACCGTATATAATTTTAACAATTTTTTTAAATCTCATTTTTGTAAAAACATGCACTTATTGATTCGTTATACATTGTTTTTGTTCATTTACTTAAAATTATATTTCAATTATTCTGAATTAAATGCAATTTTCTAATATGTTATAAATAAATGTCATGTGCAAATATATTTTCTAAATAATGTATAAAATATTCCTTAATAGTTTTTTATACTTAATTTATGGAGAGGGATGATACCATTAGTTTTGCCTTGCTTGACACCAACAGAAGCTACGCCACTGCAATAGAGATTTCAGTGAACATAAATCTGTGATCACGGGGTAAAAGTTCTTAAGTCGAATTTTGGCAAAATTGGGTTAAATACTGAAAATACTAGTTAAGTATCTATAATTTAATTTAGTAAAACAAATGAATTTAAATGTTATCTCCTTCACAAGAAAATAGCATTGAGAAATAGGCCTGAGCATAGGAAAAAGCGTTCACTGAATAATCTAACCCTTGTTTTCCGCAAACTAAGGTTTTTGATTTAAGAACTTTTACCCTGCGATCACAGAAATGTTGTACCATGTGCCTGCGCTTGTGCCTGTTGGGCGCCAGGCAGCAGCACAATTCAGTCGTCGCACCGAACGCCTGCGGGGCTCCCAGTCGGCGCGTGGCGGCAGGCGCCCACATCGCACCGCCCGCATGCGCGGCAGCGGGGAGTGGGAGGGGGCGACCACAATCCCCTCCACGCATTGTCTCGCCAAGTAACCTCAATCCTAAGCGTTTTCGAACATCTATCGCGTAAACGCATACTCCCCACGTGCAGTGGTGTGGCTAGGTGGAGGCAGGGGGGGGGGGCGGCCCGCCCCGGGTGACACAACTTGAGGGGTGATACCAATTAGAAAATTTTATAATTGGAATTATATAATTTTAATGATTTATTTAAAAATAATATTTTTATAAAAACATGCACTTCTTAATTAGTTGTACTTCGTTTTAGATTATTTACTTAAAAATTAAATTTCAATTATTCTGAATTTAATGCAGTTTTTAATATATTATAAATAAATGTCTTGTGCAATATATATTTTTATTAAAAAAATGTATAAACTATTCCTTAATAGTTTTTATATTTAATTAATGGGGGGTGATACCATTAGTTTTGCCCCGGGTGATACCAACTGAAGCTACGCCACTGCCCACATGGCAGAATGTTAGTTGATATGACATGAACCACGTGTATGTTGTTGACGTAAGCTATGAATGAAATAACATTTCTTGTGATTACAAGAAATTATTTATTTTCTGTCTATATTTTCAATTATATCAGGATATATTGATCAATTGTTTAAAGACAGAAAAATTCTTGAGGTAACTGTTTTATAACAATATTAAATGATATACATAGAATTCGACACGTTTCGGAAATTACTTATTTCCATCTTCAGGCGTCAAAACAATTTTTTTTAAATTTATCATATAATATTGTTATAAATTAGTTATCTCAAGAATTTTTCTATCTTTAAATAATTGATCAATATATCCTGATATAAATAACATTTCTGACGTTCTATTGGTAAAGAACAGACAGGGGAGAAATTCTAAATATTGTGGAACTTGTGTCCTGATTCTAAGAGATGTTCGATTTCTTGGCGTCTGCCGGTTGTCAAATATTTCATTCAGACTGTCACTTGAAAGGTCGTTAGATGTTTCGCCTCTCGAGGTTGCTTATCAGCAAATGCGACCAACGTCCAAACCTTCTCTTCAATGGCAACGTCTCTTAACAGAAAAAGGTCAGTCAGTGAACTTCCTATCTCTCACGAAAACAAGAAATTGAGTGTAGATCCCAACAAACTTAGTGCCACACCTGAATCGTCAAGTGAACTACAATATAATGTGCCTACGGGAAACAAATTTAGTCTATTAGGAAATGTCAATGCCGAGATCGATGATACGCGATTTGCGTACTTAAACAATACTCCAAATGAAGATCTGTCTCATACAGTCAAAATCCCCCCAATATATGTGTCTAATATAACAAACATTAGTAACATCACCAAGGAACTCAAGTATAAAGTTTCAAACAATTTCGTATCAGACGTTAAATACGATAAAGTCAAGATCAATGCCAAAACACCAACAGACTTCCGGAATATTGTTAAATATCTAATAGAAACACAAAGAAGCTTTCATTCATACAAAGACCCCTCAAACAAGAAATTCTCTGTGGTATTTAAAAACCTGCATCAATCAATAACAGAATCTGAAATAATATTAGACTTAAAACACCGGTACCCTTCGATTCTGAAAGTGACTAGACTCCAAAAGGACGGTAACCCCATTCCTGTAGTAGCCGCAGAATTCAACGGATCAGAACCAATAGATACCATACTATCAATAGATCAAATATGTAACCATCGGGTGAGTGTAGAAAGACGAAAAAAACCAAAAGGCCCCCTGCAATGCCAAAGATGTCTGGACTTCGGACACACCAAAAACAACTGCAACCACGTTATCAGCTGCGCGTTCTGTGCCGGCAACCATTATTCAGTAAAGTGTCCCAAGAAAAATGAAACTCCGACGTGTGCTCTCTGCAAAGGTGACCACCGGGCGGACATTAGGAATCAAAACTGTGCGTACTTCAAAGAGTTAAGTGAAAGAAAAACCAAAAATTCGGCGAATGGTAATAGAATTAAAAACCGATCCAATACCAGCCAATCCTCGCAATTTAACCTAAATGGTAATGAATCATTCCCAAATTTGCCTCAAACCAACACAATCCCGAACTTCAACCATATTTCAAACTTACAAAACCAACCCGCACCCGCCCAGTACTCCCGTAACACCTCTCCACCAAATTCTCATTCACAAGATCCCCATTCCACTAACCCGATAATCAACTCAATAATAAATGCCATTACATCATGCATCTTCAATTTCATCAACTCCTTAATACCATCTATAATCAGTACCATACAAAACTCCGTAACCGAGTACTTGACTAATAACAATGGCAGATAAATCCAACAAAAATTTAACCTGCTTAAATTGGAACTCCAATGGCATTAGTAATAAAAAAGTAGAATTAGTTCATTTTCTATACCACTATGACGTAGACATCGCATGCATAATTGAAACCCACCTAAATCATAAAAATAAATTATTCATCCCAAATTACACTATTTACAGAGCTGATAGATCTGAAACTAAAGGCGGAGGCGTACTAATAGCAATAAAATCAAGCTATAATCACTACCAAATAAATCTGCCCGACTCCCCTGGCGTTGAAACCATCGCAATCAATGTAAACATAAACAATCAACCATGGAAAATAATATCAGCGTATAAACCACCAAGGGCTAAAATTCAAAATGCGAACTTAAACAATTTCTTCCAACCCACGGAAAATGTATTATTATTAGGTGACCTCAACGCCAAACATACAAGCTGGGGTTGCCAAACCAATAATCACGACGGCAAAATCTTAGCTAGTTTAATTAATCAAGCTAACTTAAAAGTTTTATCCCCATCCGAACCAACATATTACCCATTCGACCGTTTGCGCAAACCTGATATACTTGATATAGCCATAACCAATACAAATACAAAATTTCACGTCTCAACAATTTTCGAACTCGACTCAGATCACATACCGGTATTACTGACCACCCAACAGTTAACTCCTCAACACGTCCCTATTCCTAAAATAAATACTTTGAAAATAAACTGGGTAAAGTACCAAACATTAATTAGAAATGCAATCCCTAAAATAAAAATCCTGAAAACTCCATTGGAAATAGACCAATCTATCAACTACTTGAGCGAGCTAATTATCTCCACTATTAAAAAGTCTCAACCCACCACATTACCTAACACTAACATAAACACTTACAGCAAATTACCTCAATCTATCCTGAACGCAATAATTATAAAAAACAAAACCAGAAGGCTATGGATACAACTTAGAACTAGAGAACTCAAGAGGGAACTGAATCTAATCACTAACATTGTCAAAAAACTCATAAAAAATCACAAAAATCAACAATTTCACAATCTATTAAATTCACTAAACACCAACAACTCGATCTGGCAGTTTACCAAGAAAGTACTAAAAAAGAAAAACTTAATCCCTCCCTTAAAAACCACGACAGGTAAAGCATTTTCGTCGTTTCATAAAGCCGAAGAACTGGCGGACTATTTTGCATCGACATTCACCCAAAATAACACAAAATTTCATCCCGAACACAACACCATAGTAAAAGCAGGCAGAGAATGTATTCATGGGCCTCACCACAAAATTCAATACATATCTCCGTCCGAAATCAATAAAATCATAAGAAACCTTCCAACCAAAAAATCCCCAGGTCATGATCGCATTAACAACACAGCGCTAAAGAATTTGCCATCGCCAGCAATTTCATTCTTAAATAACATTCTAAACTCATGCTTCAGAATAGGATATTTCCCACTGACTTGGAAGCATGCAATAATCATCCCCATCCCCAAACCAAACAAAAATGCAGCCTTCACTGATAGTTATCGCCCTATAAGCTTGTTACCAAACCTTTCAAAAATTTTCGAAAAAATTATCTTAAAAAGACTAAACAAACATCTCCATATAACAAAAGCTATACCAATGGAACAATTTGGATTCACAGAAAAAATATCCACACAACATCAATTACTCCGTATCACAGAACATATATACACAGCCTTTCAAAAAAAACACCATACTATAGCAATCTTCATAGACATCACGAAGGCATTTGACCGAACGTGGCATCAGGCCCTGAAGTACAAACTAACCAAAATTGGAACTCCATACTACATACTCTCTATAATAAATAGTTTTCTTGACAAAAGAACATTCTCGGTAAATGTCAACAACCACATGTCAAACCCAAGAACAATAAACGCTGGACTCCCTCAAGGTTCCCCACTTTCTCCAATATTATTTAACCTATATGTCGCTGATCTTCCAAAACTAAATAATATTCAAATAGCACAATTTGCGGATGACACGGCCATATTCTCTTCAGACTCATCTATTAATCTTATTAGAAACAGAATACAATTGTACCTGCACATGTTAGATAGTTGGGCTACCAAACTCAAGATCCAGTTAAACCCAAGTAAAACTTCCGCCAAGATTTTTACACTAAGACCTTACACTCCACCCACTCCCATGACACTGAACAACAACACAATAGAATGGCTACCCCCCAACAAACCGGTCAAATATCTTGGACTCCAACTAGACACCAAACTAAACTGGAAGCAACACATAGACAACAAAATAATTCAAGCTAAAACAAAATTACTGCAGTTAAAACCATTAATACACAGGAACAGTTCCATACCGTTCAATTCCGCCATATTAATATACAAAACAATCATAAGACCTCTATTACTGTACGCCTGTCCAGTATGGATTAACGCCTCCAAAACCAACATTAAAAAAATTCAAATAATTCAGAATCAGTTCCTTAGAACAATAGCCAACGCCCCATGGTTCGTTTCCAACCTCCAACTCCATAAGGAATTTAACCTCGAACCGTTATCACAGCACATTACTTATCTTTCCACAAACTTTTACTCCAGCTTAACCCAAATTCCCTCCCTGGTGCCTTTCAGACTCGGCAAAAATCCTATCCATCAGACCAGAATTAAAAACAAATACCCCTTTCACTTATTTCTCATCAAATTCGCTGAACTGGAGCCTGATTAGAGGACCCATTTGGGAACCCTCTCCCATTTGTAATAGTTGTAAGTTAATTATAAGTTAATTATAAGTTAGAAAATAAGACATCAATACATATGTAAAGTTTTTTAAATAACTATTCTATGTATATATCATCAAAGATCAATAAAAAAAATTAAAAAAAAAATAAAAAAGATGTTTCGCCGAAATTGAAGTGCGGGTGCTGCTGTTGTACACTATGAATGAAGGGGCGTTGACCCTGTGATGCATTAAGGTATTAGATGTTGGTTGTATACATATGGCTAGCCTTCTCGTGGGGGTACCACTCTACCCCAGAACCAATGAGTACTTAGCAAAATAATTTATAAACATTTGGAAACGTTTTTCATTTTTACAGCAATGTTAACGTTAAAGAGACAATATTACGAGTATAGCATTTCATTATCAGGAAGCGAAAAAACAAAGATAATAAAAATATATTTAGGCCAAACAATATGCAAATAATGACGGGATTATTTTTTGCCCTTTTTTATTACATATAATTCAACTTAGAATAAGTTACGGAATAATTTGTACATCGGACACTGTATTTGTTGGCTCTAAAGAATAGAACAGGTGGTGTTAGTGATGTCGAAGATTCCAATTTTAAAAGTAATAAGTAACACATAAACCAGACAAAAGAGGATCGGCATCAAGGATGTCCACTACTTCCCAATTGCGCCAGGAGAACAAATATTCTATTATTCTACTACATCACAACTAAAAATCACGAAAAAAAATCTGCTCCAGGTTGCAACAAGCTTCCTAAGGAGCAGATGTAGGGACTGATGGTGCCTCTACAATTCGTTGGGCAAGATGTGGGATGTTCCAAATAAAGCAATTCCTTGCACTTGCCAGTCTTTTGAACTACCTGAGAGTTTAGACAAGTTCTTACACAAATTTTGCGGAAGAAATCCCAGAGCTCCGATGGCTATCGGTTCGACCTGTGCTTTTTACGCCCCACATTCTGCTGATCTCGATTTCCAAACTCTTTAAGACGTTGCTCTGCCTCCTTGGTAACGACATTTTGATCGCAAGGTACAGCAGCATAGACAAGTAGACACGATTTTTTCTCCAAATCCCGGATAACTATATCCGGTTTGTTTGCCGCTATCGTGCAATCGGTTTGGATTTGTTGGTCATACAATATTGTATACAATCCAACAGACGGAACCGGCTTTGGTGTTCGTAACTTTTGGGGCATGTGTTTGGAATTTAGAGGGCTGTGCAGATCTGCCAGTGGAGGTAGTTACACCCCGTCGTATCTTTTCAAGTATTTGGTCTTTGTTAAGGTTGGACAATCTGAGACAATATAATCAATGGTTTCTACGTGTTCCTGGGAAGTGCGGCATTTATCGTCTTGGGAAATATTGAGAACTGCTTTATCATAATGTTGTGTTCTCAAGGCCTGATCTTGGGCAGCTATGATAAGTGCTTCCGATTCTGGCTTCATTCTTCCCCTTTTGAGCTACATAAATAATTGATCTTTATTGATCTGAACCCAGTCCATTCGTTTCAAATATTGTCCGTGGAGTGGTTTGTCTCTCCACAATTTCTTTAAAATTTTGTGTGTATTATTATTATTATTATTATTATTAAAATGTCCCATTAAATTTAAAGACATTTAATTATGAAAATATTTTTATATTTTCAATTTCTCAACTCGTACGAAGTTTCGACGATTTTTCTCGTCATTTTCATCTACTGAAAAACATTTTTATCAAATTTTATCACATTAATTTAAATTTAATGGACATAATAATAGGAATAAAATAAATTATTAGACCTTTAAAAGTAACAAACAACAATTATTTTAATAACTTCGTAAAAAAGTACGTACTTGTATGAGTAAAATGGTAGAGATGGGGAAGCTTTGAAATATCGCTTTTGATTGCGGAAGGGCTGAAAGTACAACTCGTACCCAGAACAGAACTCTAAATGTTTCTATAAACCTCGATTGGTGGATACAAATCTTGCATATAACGCTATTAATAAACATTTAGTAAATTTTCTATCAAAAGAAAACTCTCCGAAACGGAACAATTTTGAACGAGCCCACGGAAATTGAGCATGCACCTTCTGTGGTGTGATAAAAAATAGACAGACGACTATTAAAGGATACAATTTGAATAAATTCACAAAACAAAGAAAGTAAAAATTTAGTATTTTGCATTTTTCAGCAATAGTCTTTTGGAATTACTGTTAATAGTGTAAAATCATATACAACAGAGTTGCTCTACAGCTGTCGCCGTTTCTATGCTCTCACTTTCCAGTTATTTCTGTCCTCCCGTAAGTAGCCTTGGATTTGCCTTGGATAACCATGAATATCTTCGCCTCTTCCACTCCTTGTTTCCTTGCTTCTCTTGGACTTCCTTTTTTCTGACACTCAGCTGGTATCCACTGCAAGACTCGATTTGGCCATCTGTTATTCCATGCGCTTGACGTCCCCGTGTCATATCTCTCCTCTCTATTTCATTGAATATTGATTTTTCTACTTTCATTTCGCGACTTCATTGTTCTTTTCTAGCGCGTCTGCTGTATCCACAGCTTCTCCCCAAAATTGCGTCACTAAAACCAAGAGCTGTGATTTTCCCCGTCTACCTCTCGCATTACAATGGTAATACTTTCTACTAAGCTGTATTTTTGATAATGATATTAATAACTTTGTTCCACAACATCGAGTTCATATATTGCTTCGTGTTTCTTATTGTGAGTCCAGCTGTGAATAATAATATCATTGAGTTTATCTGTCATGTATGTCACATCGATGCTATCTTCAGCAATGATTACATGATAACCTGCTACTTATGAATTGTACATTTTTTCCCGTGTATTCCCGAGTACTCCAACACAACATTGTTTTTGACACTACTGTAAAATCCTATTTAAATGAGTTTTGAAAAGTGTTGAGGTCAGAGAGCCTTCAGAAAGGTCTTTCCTAACTGGAATTGGATCAGAGAGCCTGTTGCTAATGTTTATCTGAGATGTATAATTCTTAAAACGATTTTGTATGGCATTAATTACATTCTTAATTAATTCCTTGCCAAACCCTTGACACCGGTACATTGTCATACGCCTTCTTCAGGTTCATGACACCCAGGTCATGACATTAATGTACAGCAGAGAGCGGAAATAATAATTCGCCAATTTCACATACAGTAAAGGTGGCTACAGACATTCAACATTCGCCGAGCAGCGAGCTACTGCTCGCCCGATCCCGACCAGCTGATGTGTTGGACGAATGTTCCCTTTGATGTGTCCAGAAGATCGACACGCGGTGGGTAGGTCGAGCGCCGAATGTTCGTCACTCGGCAAATAGCAGCCGACCCATCCATAGTACTCGGGATTCGGCGAGCAACTCGCTTGCTCGCTGTTCGCCGAATAGCGAATGTTTGGAACCACCTTAATATATTGTTCGATAAGACGTGGAAGGCATAGAACAATCAAAAAAAACTAATTTTTTTATTGGATTCATTAATTGTAACACTTCAGAAAAAGATTTAATATTGTAGTTACTTTACAAACTATACAATTGAACTATTCTTTCCGAAAATATCTTTTCCATTACATCTGATACTTTTGGGCATTGAAATTCATGACAAATTCTTTATTTACTTACATATTGCCGATGACATCACAGAACGTCCTCCACGGAATAAATAAGAATTCTCACACTAAGGATTTTGTTGGCCGTCAAACGTGGGAGGTGGGAGTGTGCCACCTGTCAAGGCGCCCTGGCACCACCCCCCCGCACGCTTGACGCTTTTAGAGGAAATATTCCGAGTTGTTACATAAAGCGCAGAAGAAAACACACACGGACGCAAAAAGGCTTCACCTCGCAGCGTCGCGCTTGACCTAGGAGAGGCGAAGTTTCTCCGAATCCCACGCTTCTTCGGCGCCGCCGCGAACTTCGGAAAGGGAATGTGACACACATGCTCATGCGCGCTCGGTGAGAACTCGGCTCAGCTAAATTGTCTTCTCCCCTCTCAAGCATAAACAAACGCTGCAGCGTTAGAGAAAGGAAAGCAAATGTTGGATGATGCTTATGTTGAGGGAACTTATGTGTCAGAAAGTCCTTTTTGCAGGACTGATAAGTTTTTATTCATACGTTGCCAGTGACATAATTATAATTATATTATGATTTAGACATTCTTCCAAATCCCATTAACCGCTTTTAATAATGATATTGTTTCGATATTGTTTACCTCATTGATACAATAATGACATACTACACATCATATCAGCATTATTCTTCACATACGTATTATATTATTATATTCAATATTAGTTTGACACTATTTCTCTTTTTTCACTTACACATTTTAGTATAAAGTATCGATTTTTTTCTAATAATTACATAACATTCCAATATTTTATATTTTCATTGACAAATAGGGTAACAATACTTAAATATTCTTATTCTTATTCAAGCTTTAGAACTTCGTCATGTTGCGCCTCATTAGTGGCCCACGCATCTTCTCTTCGCTCTTCCAACATTGCGTTTTCCTCTCGACTATGTTCTGGTATTCGGGTATTCCCCATTCTGTCGATATGGTCTCTCCGTATTCGTCAATTTTTCTACTACATTATATATTCTCCGTACACGATCTCCGAAAGATAGGCTAGGATCCCCATAATTATAATAATGTATGTTTGAACTTGTAAATTTTCAACCCATCAATATAAATATATTTTTAATGTATTTATGTAGAGTATCTCGATCTAAGAATAAAGAATATAGAATGTACACAAATTGTGTAGATGTGTATGTCATGAATATGTATGAAATATTGTAAATTAATTAGAAGTAAACATCTACAAGAATGAGAGATTATCAGATCAAGTGTTATGTTTGTGTAAAAAATATAAATTGACAAACACGCACCGAACAGGAAGAAAATATATTTTTTTAAAGATCATAAATTCGCAGGCAGTTACGGATTTCCTCATGCTGGATCTTGTCTCATTTACTGAAGCCGATGCAGTCCCTTACAAACTTCTTTTCGGCGGTCTGCGTCGTATTTTTTTCTTTTGTGTTCATATTCCAGATTTCACATCAGTATAGCCCACAAGGGACTGCTATTTTTTTTTACAATTTCGTGTGTCTTTCTTGGCCTTTTCAAAGTTCCGCACATCCTATTAAATTTCTCAAATTTTATCAGAATTAAGATCTCCCTTATACGACAGGTCAAATCCTAGAAACTTTATGAACTCGCTTGTTATATATTTTGATTATTAACAACTAAATAACATCCAACCGAGTTTTTCCCTTGAAATGCAATTGACTTAGATTTTTGTAGATAAATATCTAACTTGTATTCTTTTGCGATAATCTACAGTTCATATTAGGCTCTTTCTAGAGTACCTTCATTATCATATGGTCGTCACGAACTTGGCCGTCAGGAAAAGAGAAGGTTCAATTAGAAATAGTGTTTAAAATTACGTGTAATATTTATAGACAGCATACTTTGCTTCTGCATTCTCATAACATTGTCCAGACAAATGTGTAAGTAGGTGTGTAAGAAAAGGTTACATACGACACCCTTGTCTCCATCCTTTATAATTTCCTCGAGATCATACCTCGTTTTGTTCTCCCAGAAGTATTTGTATACATTCATACTCGCATAAATGTGTGTACAAGCATACTCGTATAATTTTGTGTATACATACATGCGTAGGTTTTGGTATGTATATACGTTATTCTTCTTTAATTATGCTCAACGTTTACAGAATGTTGGGCAAATGGCACATTCATCGCATCTGAAAGAAAGGCAAGTGAGCTTATAGCTGACATGTGCAAAAGGAACTTTCATTACGGCAGACCTGCACAACGCCTGCTCCCGCGGGCATTCTGCACTTGGGAGCCGGTCGTCTGCCCCTGGCAGCGCCGAAAGTGCAAGTAGTGGGGAGTAGGAAGCTTTGCGGAGAGGGGAGAAGTCTGACGTAGCACGACGCGGCGCGTAGATTGAATGCCTGGGCGTCTAATACTGATCCATGGTTCAAAATTAAATGCCCATTTGTTTAAATGGATTATGTCTAGTATTTCAAGTTACCAGGGTCATAATTCACTGTTTACGTTCTGTGCACTACTGTATATCCACCTTTGTATCCACCACTGTATGTATTTTCATTTTCTAATATTTTTAAAGAAAATAACATGTTCATTGTGACTCTTAAGCAATATTTTAAAGCAATAGCTTTAAAATATAAGCTTATATATAAGAAAAAAATATTATTTAATTCTATCTAACACAAAATTGCAATTTAATAATTGATTGTTCACCAGGAATGTTATAATCTCCAAATCATAGAAAAATGAACAAAATCATGAGAGCAATCTCTCACATCAAGATTGACATAAAATAAAATATGTGGCAATTCCAAGAAGGGTAATGTTTAATAGCATATTTGTGACCATTTTTCCCTATTATGAAACTGAATAAAAGAGATCAACGAGCAAACTTTTGTGAATATATGTTACGGACAGATAAGATAATCATGGGTATTGGTTAAATAGAATGAGAAGGGCTTTATATTTTTATACGATCTGGTACACGACTCTACTCTCTTGTCAGAAATTAGAACAGAAAATAATCATGATTTTTTAAGAACAATATGTTTTTGCTTTGAGAGAACCGTCTTATTCAATTAAACATAGTTAATAAAAATAGTTTATTGCTGTCATCATCAAACAAAAACAATTCAGTATCAAAATTTTGTGTTTAGCACAACACTAAACTTGTGATGACTGCGTAGCAAATCGAATTACATTATCAGCCCTACAAGCAATTATAATACTTGGTGTCGTAATCTAATATGTATAATTCGTTGTAGTTTCATATGTCGCCCTGTTATATACCGAGAAGAAACATTTGCAACATAATACAAAAGACAATATTATTTGAACTGTATATGACCGTCATGTTCTTGCCGATTGCTCTTTAAATTTACGCGCTATCTTTCGAATTGTGCATTCTGATTGGTGGTCCCCACTCCTAGATTGGGTCTCATCCCCATCCTTCATCGATTTTCTCATTTGCACCCGAGTTGCCCGCACGCAGCTCCTGAGGTCAGTGAAAGTGCAAAATGCTGTGCAGGTCTGCATTACGGAATAGCATATTACGAAGCTACCGCAAGAGAATATGAGATTTCAAGACTACGAAATGTTTTGGAACAAACGTAAAAGCAACTGTGTCTGCCTGTACTTGGCGCGACAGCCCACGTATGAACCATGGCCTACCTGCAGCGTCCCGCCCTCGCGGCCACGGGTTAAGGGGCTACATGTGGTTAGCACGAAGACATCCCCACGCCATATTCCGGTCTTCTCAACCTGAGAAGTGAATTTTCCCATCGTCACACAGCAACGTGTTCTGGGACATTGCAAGGAAAACGCTCACTATAATCTTGCCCGACAGGGAATCAAATCCTGGAAAGCGAGCACGCAGACCAAGGAGCTACAGTGAGGGCGGTAAAAGCAACTAAAGTGGCGAAATAAAAATCAAGCGTTGTCATCTTACCTGGAAAAGCGAAATCCTCCTTAAACGAACACAATGTAATCTTCTTTCGTAAGCCTCTTCCTGCGCCAACTGAAAAAGTTACACAATGCATAAATAAAAGTGCCTTGAGAAAACATAATCCATTGAATAAAAATCACTTTAAAAAAGTACATGAAAGGATTAAATTTGTATGCATGCACACCTCGACAATAATACCCTTGTGTTTGGGCAAAAGGGTGTAAGTCCTGTTTCATAATTTTACAGGAGAGCAAAAAGAAATGCATCTAGTGTACATATTACTGAATAATTAATTTTCAGATACAAAGATATACATAGGTAAATAATATTAGGTTAACATAAAATTATTTTTAAAGAATTAAAGTTCATAGTTTTTAATTACTCAATATTAAATTTTTCTGACATATTCCCTTTTGCCCAAATACGAGCGGACGATTATCCATTGTATATTAAGTATTATCCTTCTTAGCAGTTTTGTTTCTGAACAACAACAAATCATGGAGAATCATTGATGGATGAAGCATTTTACCTAACAAAGACGAAAATAGCCTTCTCAGTTCAAGTCATATGGAAGCGATAAATATGTTTAACAGTAATTTTTGGCCGACTACTTTTTAGTACACTCAATAGTCGGTAAACCACATGAATTAGTTGGGTGATCGGCTAGAAATACGTGATCTTGTTCATGGACTTGATAACCGAAGCATGCTATTTTAATAAATAAATCTAAAATATTTAGATCCTGTGAGTTTTACTGGTGTTGATTTATTGTAAATTGCTTTTCTTTCTAATAATCATAGTAGCACTACGAACTACGTTGATAATGTAGGATATTTATGATTGTTTACATTCAATAAAAATTCAGCTTAATAATAGTGTGTATTTTTACTTCTCTTTCAGGAGGCGCTTCTCAGGGCTGTTATGACATTGGATTCAAATACAATGTCGTGCCGTATCTAACACGATGCGCCCAACAACATGAAAGAGTCCTTTATCCGCTACCTCCCAGACAAAGAGGGGCCGCCCGAGTCTCAGCCAAAGGTCGGAGTGAAAGTGACGGCTTCGAGTCTGGCAGAGGTCACCTCTCGCATGGCGCTGCGAGCCCAATTGGACGAACGAGGTGAGAGGACCGGACCTTTGCCAACCCGTTCGCACGAGCTGCCAACATGGCGGAACAAGTGGTTCGTGACAACACGCGTTTTCCAGGGAATGAGAGTTGAGGTGGGACAAATGACACGATTCAACTCAACGCTGTGATCCTTCACAACGACACAAATCCCTAGTTGTGGATAAGCACATGTGAATAATGCATTTATAGTCAGCATCTATATGTACTGTGTACAACTACTTCACATGTGATTCAATTGCAATGTTCCTGACCGAGAGGTCCTAGGGTTCCGACGATGACAGGATTTTTGACACCAAACTTCGCAGCTACGACAAATTCAGTCGCTGTGTGGAGGAGAATTCTAGCGGACCGGCTGCTCTGATCGGTAGTTTTTCGTGGTTTCTCCGATGAACACCAGGCGAATGTTGGAGCAGTACCTCAAACCTACGGGCCACTGGCCGCGCGCGATCTTTCCTTCTTTGGCGCGCAACCTTATCCTAATCTACCTTCTTACAAATACACGTATACACTGTTAGATGCACATTCACATCCACAAATGTCGGTAGCCCGGTCGCGGGGAGTTTAAGCGGGGGAGAGTTTAAGCGGGGAGAGTTTAAGCGGGGGAGAGTTTAAGCGGGGGAGAGTTTAAGCGGGGGAGAGTTTAAGCGGGGGAGAGTTTAAGCAGGGGAGAGTTTAAGCGGGGGAGAGTTTAAGCGGGGGAGAGTTTAAGCGGGGGAGAGTTTAAGCGGGGGAGAGTTTAAGTGGGGGAGAGTTTAAGCGGGGGAGAGTTTAAGCGGGGGAGAGTTTAAGCGGGGGAGAGTTTAAGCGGGGGAGAGTTTAAGCGGGGGAGAGTTTAAGCGGGGGAGAGTTTAAGCGGAGGAGAGTGTAAGCGGAGGAAAGTTTAAGCGGGGGAAAACATGGTACCTTCGCGGCCTACAACATGTATTCCACTTACGGGAGTAATGATCCCACCTGTTGATGCGCTCGAAATTACGAAATAATCATTCAATCAATCAATCGCATGTGCTCCAACCAGAACTCATGAAATAATTCTCGTTTATATAATTAGACACGCGCTTACGCATTACAGTTATGCGCACGAACAACTCATTTACGCACGCATACCTATAACACCTGTGCGCTTACGCATCATGGGAGATTATGGACACGCACGTGTATGAGGGCTACGTATTAGAACGCCCGTGGACATTTGTGCACCAGCACTTGCACGCTCAATGAATTGCAACTTGGAACGGAATTTCATCTTCAGTTGTTACACCAGTCACTGCAAGTTTCACAGTTCTACATTTCAGGCCTTGAGAGTGACATTTCGATCATATTGGAGAAGGAAAATAGAAGCCATCTTCCTTCTTTATTCCTTTCTTAATCCCATTCACATCTCTAAAATGGATTTCTACAATATTTTTGCGGTAAACACCAATTACGTTTCAAACACTACTTCATTCGATGCAGAATCTACCTCTTTTAAGAGTGACCTTTCGAGAAATGGCAAGTTGTAAGCAGATTCGTTATCCATTCCCATTCCATCCATTGTTATCATCAGAGGGCTTATTACTTGTATTACAATATAATTTCATGTATTAATTTTAACTTTGAATCTCATTTCATATAATTTAGGTTTTAGATACTAACTTATAATATGTTCTCCGCACCTCACTCGAATCTTAGTGGGATGCAAATTTCACTTCTGCGAACTAATTGCTTTAATTCGAGTAATGTAATTCTGAGAGAAGCAGTTTTAGCGTTGAGGCTTCTTCTGTCATGGTTTTCGTGTGAAGCCTTTCATATTTTTAATGAAAAATCGTTGTTTTCAATCATAATTTATCCATTCTTTCCTATCCTTCTCCGAAGTAAAATGTCTCGCCTTATTTTGAAGAATAAAATTACGGATTTCGTATTAAAAAGCATCACTTTGTGTTAACAAAGAGATATTAGCGGGAAGGCCGGATTAATAGGTTTACGGTGCGTAATCATGAACAAATTATGGGAGCCCTTACAATATTGAAAGTAATCGAAATGAAAATTAATTAAAACCTTAGCAATTAAAAATTTTAATTGTCTTCGTCGTCGTAATAACTATACAAGGTCTCGTGGTTGTGCCCGAGCCTTATTTGGGATCCCAACTGTCCTTGGTTGCTGCAAAGTGAATCGCGAGCACCACTGGCGCCAGTGGTGCCACTTCAGCCGGGGACGGGAGGGGGCGGGGAGAGAAGAGGGCGGGGCCGGAGCGTGCCGGGACGAGACAGGCCGGGGGTGGGATGGGGTGGGGTGACGGGGGAGGGGCGGGGACGGGGGCGGGACGGGGGCGGGGGCGGGGACGAGGGCGGGGACGGGGGCGGGGGCTGGGACCGGCCAGGGGCAGAGGGGGCGTAGGTTGGAGGCCGGAGCGAGGCGGCGGAGGGGAAGGGTCGGGGAAGGGGCGGGGCAATGGAGGGGCGGGGCAATGGAGGGATGGGGTGGGGCAGGGTCGGGGGCGGGGCAGGGGCAGGGGCGAGGGCGGGGCGGGGCGGGGCGGGGCGAGGGCGAGGGCGGAGGCGAGGGCGGGGACGGGGCGGGGACGGGACGGGGCGGGGACGGGGCGGGACGGAGCGGGGATGGGGGAATGGGGCAGGGGTAGGACGGGGGCTGGGCTGGGCGGGGCGGGGCGAGGGCGGGGCGAGGCGACGGCGGAGCGGGGGCGAGGCGGTGATGGTAACGTTGCGGTGGAGGGGCGGGGTGGGGGCGGACCCAAGGCCGCCTGCGCGTCGCCCGGCCGGTAAGCCGGACACGCCAACACGCACGTGCGTGGGATTCCCGAAGGCAGACGACGGCGGGAAGAGGCCCACGCGAGCCTCGGCAAAAGCAACGGAGACAGAGGAGGTGAAGCGATGGGCGGCGGAGGTTCATCGACATTAACATCCCCAAATCAAATACTTCCTGTAATTTACACAGTAAGGCATTTTCGAAAGTTAAATTTCCCCTAATATCAAAATATTATTTTGCTTCAATTAGATCGATTAATAACATTCTAACGTAGAGTATATTTATCACCAGACCAAATAAGCAAATAAAATTAATTTTTCTCTGGATCCATGCATTCTGTTACAGAATTTTACTGATCAAAATACGAGATTTTACTCTAAAAATAATCTTCTCTGTATACTACACTACGGAAAGATAACAGTTTTGTAAGATTTATTACACTGTCGTTGTCATAAAATAACCTAAGTGTACTATAGTACTAAGTTATCATAGAGTGTGTGGTCTGGAGTTATCAGAGTTGAAACAGAACATTTGGAATGAAATGAATTTTGGATGTATGATGTTTACGGATGTCAGCAGATGACATGCATTCCACAACACACGTTACAGTTGGCGCGATATGTGTGTGTGCACTCGACGGCCGTTAAACCGCGAGCGAATCACATACGTGACACACTCCATAATACTCATCTACGCTTGGAAACCCGAATCAGAAAACTTCCAGAAGTACAATGAGAGCGAGGGATTGTAATCGTCTAGAAATTTGTTTCGGCTGCGTTCATAATTCGTTTCATTGTTGTTATGTTATGTTTTATACACGAAAAGTGAAAGTAAGTTGTTTTTTTTTCTTTTTTTTGCTTGTCAAAAATCTGGAAAGCAATGTTTTTGAGATGGCGTTCAGTGGCAGCCGTATGCAAAGACTTTCCTGCAAAGTCTACCTATCGGCATCAGGGCCGTAGCCAGGATTATTTCTCGGGAGTGGCTTCCAAAATTTAAAAAAATGGATAGTACGAGATTTATTATATTTTTATTGGGTTTGTTTAAAAGAGCCCTCTTAAAAAATGAAACACCGACATGATTTTAAACATATTTAAACATTATTTACACATAACATTATTTCGAAATTTTAAACACAATATTTAATTTATTATTTTCTATTCCTAATAATCCAAACTACAGGAGGCGTCAACTACAAAAGCAATTTTCTGATCTTCTTTCTAGCCATAATGTCAATCATTTTGTTCCTAGTGATATCCCTATGAATTGAAATAATGGCTAGTGCATGGAGTCTTATCATGCATTACACTACGTATAAAACGTTTTATTCTTATTTTACTTTCATTGTAGAAAATGACCTCTCCACACTAGCAGTTGTTACTAGAAAGGTAGCTAAGAAGTATCTAATAGTATGTAAATATACTGGATAGCAGTTCTCTAAGATTTTCAGCACCTCGAGGTTAGCATCTATGGTGGAAGCTTTTTTTATATACCATGGTTCATATTCAGCTTTTACTGCAGAGAGTGATTTTCTATTCAAAGTATGGAGCTAAATTTTCCGACTTGTTCATTTCATGGATGGAAGCAAAACCTGGAAGAAGCACTTGGAAACTTGGAAGAATATCTTCATTTGATGTAAATCTGTCTGTACTTTTATACATTCCGATATATTTGGATAAATTTAAACTAATAAATAAATAATGAATGAATGAATGTAAAAAAGGATTAGAATTTCGGGGAGGGCTTCAGCCCCTCGAGCCCTTCCCCTGGCTACGTGCCTATCGTGCATAACTCGAAAACGGTGTGTCCTACGCCCTGAAAAGCATCCTTTGTGCGTCCCAGACAGAAGAGAGTTTATGTATTTCATACTAAAACATTCCCCATACTTTTCCACAAGTTTCGATTTTCTCCATTCTCTCCCTAGAAATTTCCCCATTTTTGAGAAGAATTTCCCGAATTTTTGAGAAAAAGTTCAGGAAAATTTTCGGAATCCCGCAACATTGGTGATGTAGGCGTGAGGTTGTAATGGTGGTCACGCTGGCGAAAGCGATAGTATCTTTGGTGTGCGAGGAAAGCTGCGACCTTGACAATGTATCCGAGAGTTCTACCATAATTTTGCTGTTCTTTCAGTGCTAATGTAAGATTCCTCGCCCAATTCTGTTCGAGCACAGGTAGGTTCTGGTTTCGTCCTATACGCTATACTTTCGGCAAGCGGAATTCATTTTATTCGTTTATGTGCTCGTATTTCTCACATTAATTACGGCAAAGCGGATGTGGAGACTTGCAAGGTCGTCTGGCGCAAAGGAAACGGTGGAAGGGAGATACGCGTGTAACGCATCTTCGCAGAAACAATTTCGTAGCCGAAAGCATTACGAAGTCTTCATCAAAATTGCAAAAACTGTGAGACTAAGAGTATATGAATTTAAGTGATGCATAACTGTTTCTATACAATTAAATTTACTGATCGTCAAAAGAAAAATAATGTTTATTTTAACAAAACAATGATATATAATGAATTAGTTTTAGTTTGTATTGTATACATTTAAAAAAAATATTTAATACGCCTGTAACAAGTAATTTACATCACCTTCCGGGTCAATGACCTCATCTCGATAAGGTTTTTATCCCGTTTCCCTGATCCATTGAGCAAATGCTGAGATGGCCCCTTGTTTTGTTTCTGGACGTAAATGTAGCTTCACTGTGCGCTCGTTTTGTCGAGCACTCCTTCTGCTTGTAGTGGTAGGAGTAGAACTGATGTTCGTTACTATTTGGTAAGCAATGCAGAGAAACCAAAACAGCAGTTCGTTTACCGTTGAAATTGATTTTCTATAACTCGAGGACAAAAAATTTTTCTAAAATAATTTTGTTTTTCTAAATTCTTGTTGTAATTTTTCAAATGTTGCTAATTTTTTTCTGGGCGTCAAGAAAATATGCGCAGATAATCTCTTTCCCCATACGGGTCATTCCATATTAAATCAACACAGTTTTTTACCTCACCATTTTAGATTCCGATGAAATTTTACACATAGATAGTATGAATGAAGAACAAGAAAACCACGAATTCTGAGTAAGATATTTCCACCCGTTTGTGAAATACAGCCATGTAAAATGTTACAAAATTAGGTTCCCGAACATTTTCAAATTGATGTAGAACCTCTCCAAATTAAGATAGGGAGCTGGAACAGGTGTCATTTCACAGATTTCTTTATGGCCTTTTATATGATATACAACTCAATGGGGGTTGCGATCAAACAGTTTTTCAAATTTGAATTTAAACTTTTGATTTTTAAGTTTTTTCAAAATGCTCATCTGCAAAAAAATTGAAAAAATTCTAAAATAATCCTCATATGTTTCCAAACAGATGGTGGAAGTTTAATAATGGGACTGCAATGGGTTCATATGGTAATCTTTACTTAAAATGCACAATATTTACTTACTCTAGATTTTACTGATTCAAAGTGCATTTTATTTCACATTATAAGACCTAATATATACAAATTATTAATTTAGTGTTTTTTGTTGGCGAGTGTGTTGTGTTTTATTGTTATTGTTGTTATTATTATTAGACCGCGGAACTTCATGCATATTTTTACTGACTGTGCATGACTGTGCAAGGAAATGTATATAAATTTACCTATCACCAAAAATAAAACAAATCAAGGTCACCTTACAGTTGATGGACCAGATACGTGGGAACCTAATCATTTAAGCGAAATGAATCGTTGAGGAAAGAACACCAACTTCGAGCAGCGTCAGCTGGTTATGCCATTAATGAAGAAAGCACATTGAGTGACATAATCTCATGGTACATCAATGAATAGGCGATTGAACTGCAACCCGGAGGAGAACACCCGAAGATATTTTCTGATCGAGAAGGGAATCTCGTAGTGAAAATAATAAAGAAGGACCCTCGTATTAATGCACCAAAAATTACTCCACAGTTATGAAATGGCATTGGCATGAAAGTAAATTCCAAAACCGTGCAAAGGGTACTAAGGAGGTTCAATTTGCATAGCCAGAAGAAAGCCACTTGTAAGTTGAAAGAGAAATACCCGAAAAGATCTGACTTCGATCCACTTCTCCACAAAAACCTGATGTATATGCAGTTAAAATATACGGCATACATTAAAATACGCAGTTCAACTAAAACATAGCACACATGCAAAATAAAAATAGGGTACATTTTTTTATTTTTGGTGATAGGTAAAGTTATATACATTTCCTTTCGATATGCACAGTCAGTAAAAATATGCAATTGCATGAAGTTCCGCGGTCTAAGAATAATAATATTATTATTATTATTATTATTATTATTATTATTATTATTATAAACTGCATTACGCAGATGTTAAATCCCGAAGGCATCGGACTCCCTAATAATAATAACAATAACAATAAAACACAACACACTCACCAAAAAAACACTAAATGAATAATTTGTGTATATTAGGTCTCATAATGTGAAATAAAATGCATTTTAAATGCAGTAAAATCTAGAGTAAGTAAATATTGTGCATTTTAAGTAAAGATTACCATTTGAACCCATTGCATTCCCATTTTTAAACTTGTACCATCTGTTTGGAAACATATAAGGATTATTTTAGAATTTTTAATTTTTTTTGAAAATGAGCATTTTGAAAAAACTCAAAATCAAAAGTTTAAATTCAAATATGAAAAACTGTTTGATCGTAACTCCCATTGAGTTGTATATCATATAAAAGGCCGTAAAGAAAGCTGTAAAATTACACCTGTTCCAGCTCCCTATCTTAATTTAGAGAAGTTTTACATCAATTTAAAAATTTTCGGGAACCCAATTTTGTAAAATTTTACATGGCTGTATTTCACAAATGGGTGGAGATATTTTACTCAAAATTTGTAGTTTTCTTATTCTTCATTCATGCTACCTATGTGTCAAATTTCATCTGAATCTAAAATGGTGAGGTAAAAAACTGTGTTGATTTAATATGGAATGACCCATACGTTAAAATGGTTTTATATAGTCTTATACAGTTTTTACTGTTTTTCTGACCAATTAAATAAACAAATAAATAAAAGTAGGGAAAATACGATTGCTAGCGCAGACTAATGGATGCGGTAAAGACGATGTGGTTGATCTCCTTTATTAAAACCTTTAGACGGCCAGACATTGCTTCTACTAGTTATATTTTCGCTAGTTTGGTTTCTGAGCCTGAAAATTTGAGTGGCCTGCTTCGGGAACACGGGCACAGTAGTCTAAGTGAAAAGTCTTGTCTTGCATGCTAGATGGTATGAGGACATTGGGCTCTTAAAGTTTAATAGTGAAACAGTTCTCGCTCCCTTTCCGGAGACGGGCCTTATTTTTGCAAGCACATCTCGGTTACTGAGGTTACGTAGAAATGCAAAGCTAATTGCAGTTCCGTTATTGCGTTACACACGACGAAATAAATGCACTATCACATATGTTGTCTTTTATGGCTTCTCATAAAGCGGTAAGAAAGTAAGAGGTTTTACTGTTCTAAAGATTTATTTATTTTATCGGTCACATGCGTCATTAACCCCTGTTAACGTGTAACCCTTCACGTTTGTTACGTGCACTTGTACCTACCTGTATGTTAAGAAATTTAAAATCCTTAGCAACGGGTTTTAACATCCTTAGCAACGTAAATAAACAACCATCAATTCATCGCAAGCCAACTTTATTACAAAAAAAAAAACAACACGACAATTTACAAGACAATAGGAATAAAAGTAACTCATTATTTTGGGGAATGCTCATTGTAAATTGTAATATTGTTAATTGTGCAATTAGAATAATTAGAAAATTTGGTAAATTAGCATCATTTTCATGTCACTCCATGAAATGAATATCTTCTCCAATAATGTTTACTGACTATGTGGTGTCGCCAATGAAATTCGACGCGCCACCTTTCTCGCCCATAGTCATTTTTTTTGTTGCCATTTCCACCGTGTTTACCACGGACTCCTCACAACAGGATTCGGCTACGTTAGAGCTCCGCCACCCATCAAAACGTTTCTAATCTGTAACCTAAGCTCCTGAATCGGCCAATGCCGTAGCCGAAGTTGTTCTTAAAGAGTGACTAGTGTATTTTTCGGGGTCTGGAAGACCAAGATAGGTGGCTATAATGTTTGGCACTCCTACAATACAGTGAATGCCACGTTGACACGAAGCTGCGTTTTCCAAACCTTAAATTCTTGATATGCCTTTTCGTATCGTTCTTTGGATTTTTCTGGGATAAATTCCGTGTAACTTCCGCAGCGAGATCTAAAATTTCTTGCGGAAGAGACGAATTGTCCCACTTCCATCTTCAAGCCACGGTATGCGAATGTATGTGTTAAAATAGATTCATCACAAGCATCACCCAACAATCGATTAACGTGCCGCAGCAGTAGAATTCATTTGTTTCATATCGCAGTAATGTAAATTTTCGCAAATATCTTGAGATTTTATGGTGACCGAGAAAAGGCTGAACAATTGTTATTAGTAGTAGTTGTAGTAGTATTGTCATTATTATTATATTATTATTATTGTTGTTGTTGTTACTATTATTATTTATATTCGTGTAGTGCAGTGCAGTGCAGTGTTGTGTAGTGGAGGGAAAGAAATGCATAACAGTTAAGTGTTGTGAAGTGCAGTGCAGTGAAGTGAAGTGGAGTAAAATGAATTGGAGTAAGGTTTGCGCTGTGAAATTATGTACTATTATTCTTAATTATTGTTTTTTCCTAAATTAAGTGCTCTCTTGTAATTTAAATATTCTGCCACCAAGTAATGATACTTAATTGCAGAATTAATAATAAATCTAATCTAATCTAATATCTAGAAATGTTAGTGTTATTACTGCCTCGTCTAAATTAAACTTTTAGCCTCGGCAGTAATAGCATTCATAACATTTCTAGGTACGTTAATAGCTATAACAGCTATACAACGAAATGAATAACTTTTCTGTTACGAAATTACATTTTATAACACTGATTTTAATAATTTTTACTATTTCTATTATAGCAGTTCTCTTTTTTCAAACACAACGGTTCTAAAGATAAAATATAAAAAAATATTTTTTCGTTATGTGCATCATAACATGCGGATTTAGCAGAAGACTCTCGTTCTATAGCACAATTTTAAAGACAAGTCAAAAAGCCTGTTTTAAAGTGTGAGTCTTGTGTGAAATTTGTTCCAAAAAAACGAGTTTGGCTGCTCCACAGGGGCTAGTCCAACCCCTGTGAAGTGTCCTAAACCCTACCCCTATTCTTATTCCTTCCCACCTCTGGTCGCTGGGTAGTGACACAAGAACGTGTAGTAGGAGGCGTGTACACGGAGATGCTACCTGGCGGTTCTCTTGACAACTACGACGAGACGTGGCATATAATGACTTATACATATAATGGAGGATTACTCCTAAGCGCACTGGTTAATGGGGGATTACTGCCAAGTGCAAAGCGTTCAACGGTCCTCAAGGGGCTAGGAGACGCATTACGTCAATCCAGACGCAACAGTTTTTTTAAAAAAGCATACACGCATCTGTCAATTTGCAGTTCATTCATTAAAGTATAGTTTTCAGGTTGTTGGCTACGGTTTTCTACTTTAAAATATTCTCTCTGTTTCCTGTATTATGACTAATTAATTACTGACTAGAGACAGGAAATGTAAATGAGAAAAAATTTAGAAGGCAAAAGAGAGACTAAGCTGCGATGGCGTGGAGAGGTGGAGGCGGTCGCGATGGCGAGGGCGGTAGTGCCAGTGCAGCTATGATATGTCCACAGGCCAGGTTTTACAGGAAATACAAAAAGTATGCATTTACATACTTTTTGTATTTCTACTTATCGTTCTCTAAAACTTATCTTCACTGTCAGAAATTTCCGCATTACTTTTCATGTAAAAGTACATTAAAGTAAGTATCGTGTACGTAAATGAAATTTAATGTACAGGTACAGTAACTTTAAAGTTCGTGTGCATTAAATGTAATGTACGTGTACAATTAAATTTACTGTATGCGTGTACATTATATTTACTGTACGTGTAAATAAATTTACTGTATGCCTGAATTAAATTTAATGTACGTGTAAATTAAATTTAATTAGGTACATGATACTTACTTTAATGTACTTTTACGTTGAAATTACTGTATGTGTGCATGAAATTTACTGTACATGTACTAACTTCAATATTTAAAATTTGTTCAAATATAATTGTCACCCCGACCAGGATTCAAACCCGTCTCTTCTGGTTTACCCCCACTTGCTCTAACCACTATCCTATCGAGACAATCAATTCTTTGAACATGTTCTTAGGGCTGATGAATTGCCCGTTGGGATTTATGCAATTGTTACATTTTTGGATGCGTTTACGCTCGGAAATATGTCCCGCAGATGAAAAGAATAAGTTCTGATCTTGCCAGTGAGTAACAAATGCATTTTAATATTTAAATTTCTTCGACGAATAGTCACCCCGACCGGGATTCGAACCCGGAACTTCTGGTTTGCGCGCAGATTCTCTATCCACTGAGCTATTGCTACATTCAATTGCTTCAGCAAGTTATTAGGCCTAATGTATTGCCCGCTATGATATGTATAATATATTCTTTACGTCTACGGAACATATTTCTTTAGACGTAATATATATTAAATATATATTAACTCTACAGAATTATGTATATTATTTATAATTGTCACTACTTCTTCACCTGTTTTGAACGCGTTTACGCTCGGAAATATGTTTCGTAGCCGTAAAGAGTACTAAATTCTGACATTGTTACAGTGACAATTCTTTGAAAAAATTGTTAACTAAAGAGTTACTATGTACACCGCTACAATTTTATTATAAAGATTTTTACAATTTTGTTACCAATTTGAAAGTAAATACGAATTTTAAACATTTATATTTTTTGTATACATGTTGAAAATATATTTTAAATTTATTATACGTAAGTTCAAATTACGGAAGAAAATATTTCTAAAACCTACACTGATTTTAATTTAAACATTAAATTTAATGTACAACACATTAATATCGGTTTAATTTACAAGGTACATAACGTTTAATGTAGTCCTACATTAAATCTACATTGATTTTAATTTACACATTATATTTAATGTACATGTACATTAATGTCGTTTTAATGTACACAGTACATTAAATTTAAAGTAAAAAAGTACATTAAACTACATTGAATTTAATGTAATTTCTGACAGTGTAGCAATCGTCGCCGTCCTAACAAAATACCCAATTTTTTCGTTGCATATTTTTTAGATATATTACATATTTTACATATTTTGATATTTTCACAATTTTTTTCTATTTTACTAATTTTCTTCTATGTTTTAACTATCTTTAACCTTAATTTCCGAGAAACTTTGGCGAATGTCGACATGTAACACTTTGATAAGTGCTGCACGTTTCAGGGATTGTTTGCTGGTCGTTGATATCGCCGATTTGTACGAGGGCTTCTATTGCGTCTAGTCTGGCTGCTGAACTATCGTCCTGGATAGCAATAGATGAAGCTTTTATTACTGACGGGAAATTTGAATCGTGCAAAATGTGCATCAACTTGTGCTCTGCAAATGATTTTTAAAACGTTTGTATTATTTTTAAAACTTGTTTAGAAAATGTTTGATTAATATAACTTCCAATTAGGTAAATGTGTTTTATAATTAGTGTATTTTAATAATACAAATTATATTTGATTTTATATATGAATGGGTGAAAACCATTCGAACCACCAGAACGATATAAGTGACATTTTATAAATTCTGAGAAAACTGTTTATTGAAATCAATATCACTGTAAAGTCGTGGTGATTTGTTCCATTAAAATCACGGCATTTCAATTGTTCATCAAAACCACGAAATTACGTTGCCACTGAAATATAGACTAAAATAAATACGTTTTTCTCAGAATTTATAAAATGTCACTTATGCCATTCTGGTTTTCATTCATTCATATTTATTACTTATTGTCACTGTTTCCATTATATATTTACGTTCGTATTTTGACGTTTAATACGCCATATTTTTCCGGACTCTAGAGATGAGTAGCGCTGGCGCTGACGGCGGCGTCATTGGAGCCAAGTGCAGGGCCTTTCAACTCTGATATAACGTGGTGGAGACTATTACAGTGGCGCGCTCTCCTCTATTACCTTAAGACAGGAACCAAAATACGAACTGCTGTCAACGATACGTGACTGCTGCGTGGGTTCTCGAGATGCAAGCAGGCGCATAATGTTACAAAAGACAGTGTCCAATGTTTGCCCTTTCTTTAGCGGTTTCTTATATGTATATATTATGAATATTTGAAGATTTATAAGACACTTTTCGTATTTCTCACAAATTAGCCAATTTTTAGGTGCAGATGTTGGCGAGCCTAACCTACAGCTGTTTCCGAAGACACTAGAGCCCCTGTAGTAGCACCCTCGAGCTTTTATTTTTTTTTTTAAGATCGCATCATCTACTAGGTCATTAGCGACCACTATTGGGTTTAACGTTATGGTAACTGTGAAGATGACATGATATAGTGATGATAGGAGGGGAAAGGACGAACACATACAACAACGCCCGAGGTGTGACTCGAACCCCCGACCCTACGGTTCAAGATCACTACGGCACTTCTGCTTTAGCGATCGCGGCCACGAGACCGACAACCCTCAATCTTTGTCTCCGGTTTTGATGGAGAGTCGCAAGGCCCTGGCCATGTGCGGCATGGTGGGGTCGGTGTCGGCGCCGGCGCCGCCGTCGGAGCCGACAGTAGAAGGAGCAACGGCATCGTTGCGGCGACGGCGGCGGCGATGGCAGCGGTGGAGGCGGAGCGGCACCGCAGGGGAGCGCTTTATGAGCATATTCCGCTCTCATTGAGGATTCCACTCGCGCTCTCCTGCCTCCCCACCCTCGATGCTTCGAAAGAAGGCTCCCACGAGGCTCCTCTCGGGTCCCAAACTCTGCTTTGCGCTCCTACCGGGAGAGAGGGCTCAGTGCATCAACTGATGTGACTGCACTCCCTCTGACCGGGAGATCCTAGTTCCACTCCCAACGGTGGCAAGATTTCAGACACTAATTTTTCAACTACGTCGAATTCAGTCGCCGCCTGGAGGAGAATTCTAGAGGCCGGCTGCTCTGAGTCAGCAGTTATCCGTTGTTTCTTTCGATCAAAACCAGGCGAATACCGGAGCGGCACTCTAACAAACGGGCCACGGACCGCACGCAATATTTTCTTCCTCTTCTATATCTTATCCTCGCCCTTACACCCTCATTTACACTGCACTACACTACCACACATGTCGGAAGACTAGTCGGGAGCTTACAGCGTGTCCCGGCTGGGGCGATTCCCCGCTGTTGGGAGACCCCTGGTTGAGGGGAAAACCCCCGCTAGTCGACGGTAGGTTGGCACCGGATCTCGCCATCCAGCGGGGAAAAGATCAGCGTCACCTCCCAAGAGAAAAAACACTATACTTACGGGACTAATGACCTAAGTAGTTGACGCGCCCGGAAACACGAATCAATCAATCAAATTCTTTGCGCTCCGGAAGGCGCGTTCAGAGGGGGCGGAGTGAGGAAATGCTGCACTTCCCAGAGTGGAACTAGAGAGCTACGAATTCGGCTGATGAAGGAAAGATCGCAGTGCGATAGGTGGCCCGTTTGGAAGGATACCGCTCCGACTGGGCTTTCGCCTAGTGTTGATCGGAGAAACCACGAAACTCTGCCAATCAGAGAGCCGGTAGCTAGAATTTTCTTTCAGACAGCCGACGAAGTAGTGTCGGAAACCAACCACCATCCGGACTTAAACGTAGGTCCTCCAGGCATGTCACTGCAAAGGTAGTGCTAATGCTAGCTCTGAGCTTAACTCAGCCAATTCAAATATTCAAGTATTTACATTTTACATACATCAATTTCATTAATTTTCCAAATATTTATGCACATTATAGAAATGGATATGAAGCGTTGTTTCGTCGTAAGTGGTTATTTTTCCGTAAACCTTTTTCAGTCGAATAGAGGCCATCTTCAGTTCATTCTGAGGCGCCAGGAGGCTCTTTTGTCAGTACCGGACTCAGATTCGAGCTGTAGATGGCCGCTATTCGACTGAAAAAGTGTTATGGGAAAATAAACACGACAAAACTACGCCTCATATTTGCTTCTGTAATGATGCTAATGTAAACACTACACCATTTCCTACCGTTCATCCACACATTTTGGATCCCTGTCAAGCGCATTTACAATCCTTCAGAATGATTTTGTGTTAGATTTTTTTAGCGCTGCAATCACACATCATGCATCCGTATTCGAAACCTAAAAGCAATAGCGAAAAATCAATACGCGAGATCTCAAGCGCACTTCGCGGAGACATCACTTGAGTACTCGAGGCGGCCTAAAGAAATGTATGTGCACTTTTATTACGCAACGCAAAGCTACAGCTCAGAGGCGGCTTCTCACGCACAAACTCACTGATATTCTGCTGGAGAACTGAGAGAGTAGGTGCACGCAGGTTGCATGTATCGCGGAATTTCCCAGGAGCAAATGAAGAGGATTTCAGAAATGGTAGAGAGTTCAACGAGTACACAATATTGACTGAGACGAAACTCGCTTTATTATTAATGAATTTATCCACCGAGACATTTCAAAGCTAAAAATGTAATCAATAAAATTAGAACTAACTTTTAAACATAGAAATTACTTCAGTAAGTATTATTTAAATGCTAAATCAAGTTTACCTTAAAGCAATATACTTTCCTGCAATTGTTGCATTTGTACGATGTACTAATGTAGTTTTTACACAATTACCTTTTTATGCTTAGAGATTATTTCCTTCCCAGCAGTCAGTTTTAGTAGTTAATTCTTTCTTTTATTCTTAATTTGATTTTTCCAAGCAAATTCTCTTTTTATAGTCCAGGTTTTTTTGACGAGTCGTTTTGAGGAGTAGGTTGCAATCTAAATTACATTGATGGGTATGTTTCATGCTCCAGACTGAAGGTTGCATGCAGAGTTTTTGTCATTAATCTGGAGGCGCCAGCGTTTCTGCCACTTGTGAATTAATTGCAGATGTTCTTCTAAGAAACGAAGTGCTTCTGTTGAATTTTCATGCGGATCTAAAACAGCTGTGTCGTTCGCGAAGGTTGTTGTGAATGCATTTTCAGAAGTTAGAATATCAGCGATATAAAGTGAGTAAAAGAAAGTTCCAAACATGCTCTCTTCTCATTTTATAGGGATAAGTTACGATATTTCTCCACTAAAATGTATTTAAAAATATGCCCAATTTGAAAATCTTCAACAAATCAGCCCATTAAACAATGAACATTATAAAAACGTACAAAAAACAAACATAAACAGCCACAAATAAACAAAGAACCAGTTTCTGTAATTCAAAGTAGCCAGTTTCTGTAATTCTCATCCAAACTGTGGACTACTAACCCTGTACAGTTAGATTAGATTACACAAGGGCTTTTTTCCTTTTAATGTTATTTAATGTTTAATGAATAAGTCAGTTTTTATATTATTATCATTATTTTACCATACTTTTTGTTATTTTCCCATTGTTATTATTATTACTATAATTATTATGCAATTTGGTTAGTTATATTGCCTTATTATTGTTATTATTATTGTTAACAACATAGTATTCTATGTTACTGAGAGACTGTGTATTTTTATGTTTTTATAATTAGCTGCCACCGGGTTACACCCAATTGCAGTTTAACTAAATTTATCTTTATATCGTATTTTGCAATTAATGTAAATACATTTACATTGCACTCATAATTTCCCCACCGCCGAGGCTCGTAGGAACTCCCGTTATTCGACAATTCAGTTGTAGCCTTGCAGGTACTTACGCTCATGCAATCACAGGCTTCTGCGGTCAGACACATTTGAATGCCGAGGAGACTGTTGTTTAGATGAGATGAAGTAATTACCCAGTTTATCAATAATCATCAGGACATTAATACTGTACAAACTCACTTCTTTGCACCAATTCTACTATTTCTAGTGCTCTGCAGATGCGTAAGGCATTTCAGTTCTAATGAAAGTCACGAAATAATGGCGAAACGTCGAAAAATAGTACCAAGCGGCGTTTCTCGGTCAAACAAAATGCGAAGTTTCTGAAATTCGCACCCTGGGTTATAAACAACCTCATAAATACAGGCGTTAAAACCCGTAATGCAATGCACGTCGCATGCTGGGAAACATTCTATGGTATCGTAAGTGAACGTTTTATGATCAGTGATAACTCCTGCATTAACTGTTATTTGGCAATAGGGAAAGACTCTAAGACGTAAAGGTCTCCAGATTTTCTACTGCAACCGTCGCTATACAGAAAATGCGCGAAAGCTATACCATCCTTTTCTTATTTCGATATTTAAATCTGCATGAAGATGCATAGTGAATTAAAAGCAAACAAATACTTCAGTATCTTACTCATACGTAATCACCTCAAAAGTAGACTGATGTAACTCTCCATGAATGTGGATTTTTCGATTATTTCTCTATTATTATTATTATTATTATTATTAATTTAATTATTTATATTTATTGAACATTGTTAACAATTTAACTATTATCTTCAATAGAAAATAATAGCGGACGGAAAATAGATGTGGAATCGAAAAGGAAGATTGGCAGCTCGCAGTGGATTGACACGTGGAAATCTTTTAGGTGGAGAGTAAACAAATGTTACATGAAGGAAGTAAGGGAGGTGTTTAAACCACAGCAGCACATACTTTTTGCATTATTTCTAACTTGCAATTTTTGAAAATTTAGAGAGTTCAACGAAAATGAGAATTGCGCCATTCTTTTAAGCGTCCTCACGTTTATTCATAAAAAACAGAACAAAAATTTGGAGCGGTTTTGAAAAAAAGTTTTTTATAATAAATTGCCTTAATTCAAGTCCACATTGAGTGAAAACTTTTTTCAAAAATCTGCACACAACCTCACTTAAAAAAATGATTTTTGGAACAGGTTTGTCTAAGGCAAAAATCTCTATCTTCAATGTCGTAGTTTTGAAATGTTTACTTTTTGCAATTTTCGAAAATATGGGCCACCCCATAACTTCTAAACTGTTCACGATATCGAGAAGCGATTTTCGCTTAACAATGAGGAAATATGCTGTAGAGATATTGCTAGGAATATGTTTAGATTTCAAGACTTTTATTCATTTTTGATTTTTAAATGGAAATATATATTTTTCTCACTACCAAAGGATAGATCATAAAATAACGACTACAATGATGAATCTTTTGTTAATGTTTGGGTAGTAGTTTAGCTACAATATTATACTAAAAAATATAAACAAAATTCCATCATATAGGACTTGAATAAATTAATATTTTAACAAAAAAGTCGTCACGGATTCCGCAGTAATAGCATATATAGCATACGCACAGTAAATCGATGTTACTTCCTAACGAAAATATTGAGAACGCAAATTTAACACAATAAACTTTAACTTGATTTATGTCCAAATACGGAATTTGGACTAATGAGTTTCACTCATATACTATCAATAAGTAAAGAGTTAACTAATGTTCAAGTTTACGGGAAATAAAATCTATCGAGGTAATAGTATTTATATTAATGTGGCGTGTGACAATGAAATTGCATTATTATATTCGCACAAGTGACAATAAATATGACTAATAGTGGGTTTCTACAGAAGAATGTGAAGAAAAAATATGTAATATTCAATATCATTTAAAATTGAATAGAAAAAATACTTTTTATATCATATGTATTTTCTTCTTCTTTTTATATACATTTCCACAAGCATTAAATAATTACTGAATGATTGCGTATCGTTTCAAAAATACTTCCGGAATGCTGTTTACCTTAAGATCACAACATAAACAGAAGATGAATTATGTCGTTTGAGAGCCGAAAGAATGCGGAACAAAAATTCCTATAGAATTTCAAGGCTAGTAAGTTTCGGAGACATCTGAAACATTATTTTTGCACCTATGACGACTTCATCAAGGACATTGATCATTTAAAAGCAATAATTTTATTTCTAAAAGGAAAAATATTAGTTATATGGATTTTAATTTGAAGTTATGAACTAATTAGTAAGTCAAAGAACACAGAGACCTCGAATACTTGAAAGTCGTAAATATCATCCAAAATAGCAGAAGACAAGGGGCCATTTGCAATAAAAATGCTGTTGAAGAAAACAACCCAGAATTGTTTTCCAAAAAGTAGCACGAATTCTGCTCAAGAAATACAAACAAAACACCCTCAAGTAGGACTTCAATAAATTAACATTTTAACAAACACAGTCTTCATGGATACTGCAATAACACAGTATAGTATACACATAGTAAAACTGTTTTTTTACAGCCCAAGACACTGGTTCGATGAAGTTCCAGTTTCATAATGCAATTAAATTATCACAGGTATTGTCATTGCCAACAATGTTATTTATTTCAACAAGAGCAGCTTTCGATGGCTTAGCCATCATCATCTGTTTTCTAGTACAAGAAAATAGCAAACAATCAATTAAATAATTAAAACAAGAGATTAAAATAAAAACAAGAGATTAACATTAGGAATGGCAGATTACTAATAGTTTAAAAAACAGAATTAACATTTTGGGAAATGAAACAAAGGGAAAGAAATAGGGTGTGTTAAAGCATTTTAAATTACAGTAATTTGAATCTACACAAGAATGTGGATGAAATCGAATAGAACTTGTGAAAAACATTTTTGTAACATAAACATGAAATGTAAGTTTCTGTCTATATTTTTCACCAGTTCTATTCAATTTCATCCACTTTCTTGCGTAGATTCAAATTACTGTAATACAAAAATGCTTTAATGCTAAAATGCTTAAATGACAACACCTGTGATCATTTAATTTTAAATGCCAACGACATTTCGCCACCAAACCAATATTCATAATGCAAAACGTATAAAGGAAATATTCAATGGCGGGCGGCCTCTTCTTTTGAGCCTTGCTATCGCATGGCATCAACTGCGTCGTAAGCAGTGACGCACCGAGGACGAGAATTAGGCGCAGTATAAGAATTAGCAGGATAACACAATCAAGAATTTGCATTTCTGATTCAAAATCTAAACTGTTTTACTGTTTTTGTATGACCGTTTTCCTTGGTTATGTACGTTATGTTTTTCATGAATAGGTTTGGCCATTTGCTAATGTGCATGGTCTGATTTACTCATTGACACGCAGCAAGGTTTAATCTAATTATAGCGAGTTCAAACAAACAAAAAATACTTCTTTACCCAGATCAAGAACAAATGTGTATTTATTGCACTTGCAAGTGTATGAGTTGAGAAGAAAAGGATGTTTACAAGCAATAAACAAATGTAAGAACTGAAAAAAAATCCGTCCTGGTTTCTTTTAGTAGCGCCCTGTAGGCTTAAATACGGTATGGTCGTTCAGAAGCCTCAGTTTGGCTATCACCGATCTAGAACAGGGGTGTCCAACTTGCAATGTCTCAAGGGCCACAACTAGAATCTTTAATATGGGTGCGGGCCACATTTCCATTACTCTGACGATCCACACCTGACTTTCACGAATAGTTGAATTCAGCGGTTAGGCCTATTACTCTGAAACGGGGGAGGGGGAAGATGGAACCATGCGTGGTATAAGGCCGCACCATACAAAACGCAGTGAAACACATTGGGATGATTTTGAGTCTATTAATTTTCTCGAAAAAGATAATTCTTAACTCTAAACTTAACCTACTTTTAGGGGGTGTTGTCCTCGACAGGGCGATTGCGCCCGGCGCAATATTCTCGCCCAACATGGATGCAAGCGACTTTCACGTTTGTCTAATACAGTGATATCAAGGTCTTCTACTGGTGGCAGTGGCACGCGTCGTGGCACCGAAGCATGTCATGAGCGTCTCTCCGCAACTAACTCCGGTAAGCGAACTATTAGTAGTAACCCCGTCGTTTTACAATAGGGATGGCGTTGTCTCTTGTGGCGTGGTGATGGAAATGCGTGGAGGGGCGATTTCGTCGTGGCACTCGTGCCAAGGACTCCCGCTCGTGCCATCGACCTTGACAACACTGGTCTAATAATATTTAGCGGGACACAAAAAATGGCATCGCAAGCCGCCAGATGGACAGCCCAGAAGAAGCCCGCACTGCACGGATTCGCAGCAATGGCGGGGTGAATGAAACGCAAGTGAAGGTTCAAAGGCTGGGGCTGACGGTAACGGCTGCGGCGGCGGCGGTGGAGGTGACATCTGAGTAGGGATGGCAAAAAAATCGATATGTCTAAAACACCGATGTTTTCCACCAGAATCATCGATAATTACTCATCGATATTTTGCTTTCGATGTTTTCTTCACATCGATATTTTGTTGCAAAAACTTCGATGTTTCAGTTTATTATTCATGCAATGCTTTACTATGTTTTTTAAAGAATGTTTATGGAATTTTGTATGGTATATGTAGAATTTTTATTAAAAGATTAAGATGGTGAAATAGCGATGTTCGTTAATTTTAATTTTCTTCTTTACATTCAATAATATTTTTTATTAGCATAGTAGCCTACTAGTAACATGCTGATAACCAAACAGTAAAATAACCCGTTTGCGTACGGTATATCCCATTTGCGTACGGTAATTAAAAATGATTAGCAAAATAGCATTCTCATTAGTCTTAATTTAAAACATCGATGTTTTTAAACGGAGATGTTTTGTCGTTGTTTTCATTGCCATCGAAAACCCTTTATCGATGTTTCGAAATATCAAAGTATCGATTTTTGGTAAAATTTTCCATCACTATACTGCGATTTTCGTAACTTTGCCCCTGACAGGAATTAGCTGTTTCCCTGTCATCCAATCGGGATCTTTTATTTCGCTACAGTGACGTCACTATAGTGACGTTCAAGCTTCCGCTTGGATGACAGCGAAACAGCTGATTCCTGTCAGGGGCCAAGTTACGAAAATCGCAGTATACGGTATGGCAGACAACTGCAGTGCCTACGACCGCTGTGCCTCCGCTGCTGTGCCTACGCCGTGCCTGCGACCGGGAGGTCCTAGGGGCTCCACTCCCAAAGGTTTTTCGATACCAGCTATACTGCGATCTTCGTAACTATGTCCCTGACAGAAGTCAGCTCTTCACGGTTTCATCCAATAGGGAGCCTGAACGTCACCATAGTGACGTCACTGTCGCGAAATGTAAGCTTCCGATTGGATGGCAGCAAAACAGCTGATTTCTGCCAGGGGCAAAGTTAAGAAAATCGCAGTATAATCTGAGGGGGCAGCGGCGGCGGCGGCGGCGATGCATCCCGAGCAGATGGCGACGACCTTGCGTCGCTGCTGCCGCCGCCGCGGCCTGACTCCCCCGGAATGCCGCCTCGGGCGCTCCGCCACGCCGCCCGCTGCTCGTCGGGAACAAACCAAGCGCAAAACGACGACGAGCAACTGGGGTGAGCAACGCCAGCAGTTGCAACATAACGGTGCATTGATGAGTTCTCTGGGAGAAGCTCATTTAAGAGTTTATGTCGCATTCATAGGAAATTTATTATAAAATATTAAGTTTTTATGCTTTCTAAAACTAAGTTTTTATCGAATAGAACAAGGATTGCTTATATACAAAATAGAAGTACGACTTTCATTGAAAATCCTATCCTATTTCCAGACTTCAGAAAACTCAATTTTTGTTTGCAATCTCCTAAAAATTTTTGAATACCTATATTATTGGGTTTTTTACTTTATTTTGAAACTATTTTCTAATAAGACTACATTTTTCAGCACTATTTCATTGGACAGTTATTACTTTCACCGTTGTTTGATTGGAAAGTGTTAGGGGCCGTCCATAAATTACGTAACGCAAATTTCGAAGTATTTTCAATACCCCCTCCCCCTTGTAACGCACTTCCCTATCTCTATGTAACGCAGCGTAACGCCGCATCAGACCCCCTCCCTCGCCCTTTAGAGTTGCGTAATTTATGGATGACCCCTATTTGGCAGTACGTTCAGCAAAGGAGCCAGGGCCATTTAAACAATGTGGATCCGGCCAAGTAAGCAAAATGCTAAGGACGACACGAATCAACAAGGCTACCGCCTCACATTAAGAATGATTCCAAGAGAATACAGGCCTACTTGGAAGTTGCCACGAATTCGTTCTCAGATAAAGTACGCATTTCCTACGAAAGTGTCTCATTTTAAAATAACGGACTCATTTATTTTCGCCTAGACGCCATTTCTTTCGTAGGCTAAAGTAAATAGCTTCTTAAAAAACTTGACATTTGAAGGCATTCGAAAACACTTTAAACATTTTCAAAATTTCCTCAAAAGTGACATCAAAATTTTTATTTATTTCTGTTAGAGGAAATTGTAAAAATTGCACAGGTCCAACTTTCATTGAATTATCTGTATTCTCGAAAACTGCAAAATTTTGAATTTTTGTTCTTAGAACTATTGAAAATACAAGTTTCTTTACAATGACATCGGATATTCAAAATTATATCTTTTAATTAGGCCTTGCACTTTGTTTTTGCAAAATATCAGGCGCATCTGTTCAACTTTCTTTTCTAAGTAACGGGAATGTTGTTATGGAGTCTGAGTGGTTGTGTAGTAGATAAACTCGAAGTTTAAAAATACAATTTGGAATTCTAGCCTGAGCGATAAGTTTGCTGGTTGGAAAAACTTCGTGTTCATGCAGAATTATAAGATCGCATTACCGTCAAAATATGGCAAAGTACGTACATAACAGATTTTTAAATTATTTACTGCGTATTTTTATACTTATAAATATTTTAAAATCATTATTTCAGTTTAATTGCATTCAATATGTAAAAACAAGTGGTAACATAATATCACGGTTCTTGACTATTTTACTCGACTGATTCGTCTCTAGGTCACTGTTAAGTGGAAAAATTCTAATTGCGCTGTGCATTCCTCTTAAACTCTGCCTCTCTACCGTCAGTCCGCTATGAGGGTCTTGTTAAACGGGAACAATAAAGCACGTTGCCGCATGGAAATCAATGGTTACTCAAATACCAGCCCTCCGCATCTCATAAGTGGTGGGCCGACAAAAATGAGAAAAGCAAACTCTTTAACATGAAAACATCTCTCTCAGAAACGTTTGCTTTGGCAGGAGCAATTACGAAAAAATGAAGGTTCAGAGGTCCCAAACTGTTACAAAGAAGGCTTTCTGCGAAACGATTCATTCATTCATTCCCTTTCGCTCACCATCTGGGCACTCGTGACAGTGCCTAATCATTAATTCGCAGACACAATTTGTCTTTAGAGTTTCAATTGGAGCGTGCGACCACTTAATGGGACAAGTTACACTGAGAAGTTTGCGCAAGAGAGGCAATGAAAAAGGTCGGACCATGCTGTTTCCACTTAACCATCTAGGTCGAATTGTTCAGGTGTCCTGTTCTTCCTCTCGGCCTTGCATAACCAGAAAGGTTTCAGAAATAATTGAAAATATTGTTTACAAAAATAGCGAACTAAATATCGTAATTATCGCTAAAAACATTTTTCATAATTTTTACGAACAGGTCTCGTAAGCTGAAAAAAGGAGGGAGGGGAAACAAATACGTTGTGACACGTGGCCATTGTTCAGCTGGATATGATATTCGTTCGTTCAACTAAATCGAACTCCCTCACTTTTTCATGAAACATTCCTCCTCACTTTTTCATGAAACATTCCCTGAGTCACGATCAAAGTCTACAATAAACTGAATATTCTTCCGAGAAGCTCAGTTTTTCTCAAGACTGGTGCTTGTCCCGCTACTCGGCCACGTTCTTCAGTCGTTCACTTCTGTGTTGTTCCAATGACTTGTTTTGCGCATTTGCTATAAGATAATGGTTAGATGCACTCCTATTCTATCGAGTAGGCTGCACCACATCTTCGACAGCAACGCCTAATTTTGCGACTTTAGTAACGTACATTGTTTGCCTCTCGGGTGTCGCAGGGAGAGTGTGCTATCTCTCAGTTGTGCGATCCCCTGTTCGATTCCTAGTTAGGACAATAACAGAGCTGTAGCTTTCTAATACAAAATTAGTTTCCGTAGATGTGTGACGAAAGAAAAGCTCATGCAGATCAGTAGTGCTAGATGCGTTGAAGGAAATTCGTCACGCTCTCCATTATGATCCCCCCCCCGGGCGTGCATAGTAAATCAAAACCGGTCTCTGGCCTGGGAGCGGGGGGGGGGCGGATCCAGACCATCATTTGGGGGGGACATAAGATTTTGTTAAATAATAAACATATTTGTTATTATATTGGATATTATTTTTGTAGTGTTTATATGATACTATACAATAATATTGTTTAAATAATTACGTAATTTTATCATAAATAAATATTTAAAACAATTTTACCAAATAAAGGAAGGTAACAAACGAAAACTCTAGGACTTTTGGGGTGGAGCCACTCGGGGCTGAACTTCAGTTCACAAACTCATTTATACTGCCTCCATCTAATTTTGCAGATACAGTCTTTGGCCCATTGTTTAGTGTATAACAAACCAATTAGTATACAATTTGTTTGCTTAAGATTATTTTACAAACTTAGTTCAAAATATGTTCGTCTTTCTGGTGGAGTAGAGACCTCATCCCCCCTGGATCCGCCAATGCCTGGGAACTCCGCTATATGGCAAATATCCGATTCATCCGACCCTAAAATGCCAAATATATACATAAAAATCTATCTGCTCTCCTGCATGCATAGTATATTAGATTTTAATGTTTCTTTAGAAACAATTCTCACAAGGAACTTCCAGCTCTTTTGCATTCTGACCGTAAGCAAAATTTCCCAAAAGTCATCCATTTCGTCTCTTTAAATAGGTTGTCACAATTTCCCCTTTTCAGAACAGGCTCCTCGATTTGTGGGAGTTAATCTCTTCAAATATTGCATTTGTTCTGAATTTTTTCTCCAAGAACCTCTGGGTGTGTACATTTTTCTCTTATGTCACTGGTGAAAAAACACTCAACTTATATTAAACACACGAACATTTTGAGATTTAATCCCCTAGCTTCACCGAATAACCAAAGTCCATATGCGATTGTTTACAGATAGAAAACACAAGAATGGAAGAATTCAATAAACGAAAAAGAAAAATTCCAATTAAACTCCAATTAAACACTAGAAAGAATTCTAAAGTTGGTAGCGGGTGAAAAACTTCCATATTTTCTGCATCATATGGTAAACTTACGCTGATGTCACTCAACTTTTTCCATTATTTTATTTTATCGCGAAGATTATTATTTATATTATCGTTCCGTCCCGAAGGTCTATTTTCAGCCTCACGTCACTTGAATACTAACATAACCCAATTTATGAATAATCTTGTTCTGCAAATTGTCTTGTTATAAAGGCGTCAAAAAATTACATTTATGCTTATGGAACCGACGAAACATCTTGGTTAAACATGGAATATCTTTACCGCTGGCAATGGTCTGCTTACTCTATCGATGTGGTTCGTAACTTAATACTTCCTTTAGATTGCGGGCGTTTCAATCATCGCATTTCGAAAATCTGCTCCTGAGCGTACGGTGAACTGGGAACATTGACTCGTTTCGTAAATCTCTGCCACTCGGAGCAGAACTTTAGTTCACAAACTCATTTATACTGCCTCCATCTAATTTTGCAGATACAGTCTTTGGCCCTTTGTTTAGTGTATAATAAACCAATTAGTATACAATTTGTTTGCTTAAGATTCTCTTTCAGATTTAGAAAATATGATCGTCTTTCTGGTGGAGTAGAGACCTCGGACTGGCTGATCATGAAGCAGAGATTCCCGTTTCATGTCACAAAAGTTATCCTTTAAGTGATATTTGCGCATTTCATTACGTTCTTGCGTGGTTGGTATGCTATAAACGCAGGTGGAACAAGATTATCAAGAAAATTGTCAACTGTTCGTTTTAATGAAACTCTCTTTATTCTTCTCCTCTTGTTCCTATTGTTTCCCCTCATATGTGAAACAAACTTCCCGCATTTTATGCACTGAACAACTAAATACATTATTATTTAATTTTATTAAAATGAACTAGTGACCTGCAGCAACGTAAATACTGATAAAAAACACACGCAAAATTGTTTTCGTGTAAGTTGCCCTCACATGGCTCAAGAGAAACAAATTTCGTCTCGTGAAACACTGCACTCTACTGCACACACAAAAATAGTCTCGTCAAACACTGCACTGCATTGCACTGCACACGCAAAACTAGTCTCGTATAACACCGCTCACTTGAAAATTTCTTAAAAATCAAATTTTATAACAATTTTTCAACTTCTTGAACTTCCCTTGACGATTCGCGTCCACCAAAATTCTTCTTGTATAATCTCAAAGTATCTTACGTGAAGGGCTTCCTACTACATCACCATACAGTCTTGAAACGAGAAAAGGTTCGCTCAACGCATCATGAAGTCAATGGTGCATATTTCATGGATGTAACTGCACTCCGTATACAGGTAATTCTGCAGATATTTCACCTCGCGGAAAAACTATTCGTCTTTCATCGTTTTGTAACCAGGATTATATTGAATGTTCGATAGATTTGTCGAGAATACATGACTTATAGCGCCGGGTACTTCCTCCCTTGAAGCAGTTTTAATGATGTCCATCGCTTCATTTAGTATAGTAAGACGTGCACCTTCTGATCTTTAGCAGGAAATTAGTATTAATCTCATAAGCAGCAATAAAACCACCAATTCTAAGCCCAAGCCACCGTGAAATTCCAATCAACCAAAAAGGAAGAAAGGTTTATTTAGCAAATATTGCATTTTTTAAATTCCAATTAAGTAGTTTTTAGTATCAAAACTAACATTAGCTATGTTTAGGTTTATGCAATTCATATATTTGGCTCAGACATGAGTGCAACGGATATCCGTATTATAATGACGTTGAGAAGTAAGGAATAAAGTAGGTTGAAAGCGAAGATTCCGGGCTCTAGAGATGATAACGATTTCCAATATGTAAATCCTTAGATGATTTTATAGGTGGTTACCCGAAATGTCGACGTTCGATCAGCTGGAAACCGCGTTGGAGGAGAGACTCCGCCCGGCGACCCCAGCGGAATGCCGCGCGAACAAGCGACGAACCCAAGCGAGCCCCGCCGTCGCACAACATCCCGTTGCTAACAAAGCGGGCAAAATTTCTTATTTCAATGGAAAAGGGTTACTCTCTACAGTAAAATTTTTTATATCAGGTTTTCCGCCCAACCATTGAGCAAATGCTGAGATATCTCGTTTTACTTCCGGACATGAATGTAGCTTCACTATGCGCAAGTATTGTTGAGATCTCCGTTTTCCAGCTGTGAAAAGAGAAGAGCCAGGGAGGTGGGGTGCTAATTTGTTAACAATTCTATAAAAACAAATCTGTAGTTCGCTTTCTGTTGCAATTACTTTTCTACTATACGGCATCTAAAATTTCTAGTTTTCAAATACTGCTAACTTCTTTTTATTGAAACTTTATTTTATCTTTCATCTATGAATAGTAAAAGAGGCATTATGGAATTTAAAAAAAACATACTCAGATTAAACTTTTCCTCAAAAGTCACAATTCAGTTTTTACTGATTTTTGACGAAAAATAAATCAAAAGTTTCAAGTAAGCTTACTTAGGACTTTACTGAATTTGGATAATTGTAACATTAACCGCTGATTCAAGAATTAGCCAGATTCGGACAACACACACTTCCTGTTTCTGCACGCTAATATTTCGTTGTTCCTGACCGGTAGTTGTTCGCTCACTACTGCTTCATTTTCGTTCGCCCCTCAGTTTCGTACGCCGTTTTGCGTCTTCTAAAATACCGCACTCTTCCCGATGCAGCTCCCCGCGGTCGCGAGGAACATCGGGTTTCGTTACGTAATCTCGCGCGGTTTCTCGCCCGAGAAAACCCCCCGGCCTGTGATTTACGCCCGGGCTTCCTCGCCGATGACGTCACGAGGGGAATGGAGACGCATGTGCAGACGATTGGTGGTTTGCGAAGATGGTTGGCTTCCGAGAATTTTTTCTCGCCAGGAATGCGAGAAGCTTGGGTCGCTGTGGTTACGAGAAGCTTGTGTGCAATTTTGCTGTGGAAGAATTGAACTGTAACGATTTCCGTCTGCAGCATCGTCCTACAGATTTGAGTTCTGATGGTGGCGGATGTTCGATGAGAGCTTGATAGCAGGGTCGAATACAACTGGATATATAAGCTTTATTTGAACAAATACGTACATTTTACAAATAAATAAATTTTCATTTTCATTTGTACAAAAAGGTTTGATTCAGGAAAAAACATATTTTTAAAATCAAACCTGGAAAACAGACACTCCACTATGTAATAATTTAAAGTACAATCATTTGTGAGACTTAAGACAAGAAGAAAAAAGTAGAATACCAGATAGAGTACTATCTAGGGGAGAATCCTAGCGGCCGGCTTCTCTGACCGGTAGTTTTCCGTGGTTTCTCCGAGAAGTACCCTACCGAACGGGCCACGGACCTGCGCGTGTTATTTTCTACCTCATTCTTACCCCTTCCTTTTACCAAACACTTACTAGTAAGTATACGACTGAGTCTAGTCTGGAGCTTGGTGCTTTTTCCGGGTGGGGAAATGACGCTCTGGGAGACCTACAGGAGGGGAAATCTCGTAGGACTGATGTGTATGTCGGAGCCTCAGGCCTCTGGAATCCTCATCCTGGCAGTGTTCAACTTCCATGAGCCACTGAGTCGGTGGCGACGATCACGTCACCTTCCCGGGCTTTAGCCTCGGACTTCCCGAAGCATCACATGCAGTCTCTGAAGTATTGCAACCGATTAATTAAAAAGTAAGAGTAAATATTTAACGTTCTCGATTTGAAATTAAAATAGTTGTCAATTATATTTCAACTAGTTGGACCCGTGCAAATATTTTGCCGTTTTGTAGAACATTATTTTAGAAGAGAAAATGGCTGCATTTGGATCCATGCTTTAAATACAAAGACCCAGACTTTAAACAGTGGGTAAAGATTCTAATATAATTGAGCGTTTTTTGACAAGCATAAATAATTGTTATACTCGAAGAATTACATTGAACACAGTATTAACAAATAATGTTGCTACATGAAGTCGTAGGCTTCCGCGGCCGGAGTCATGTGAATCATCTTGGCTGTCCGGGTGACGCCGCGTCGAACGGCTGGGTTGCCGACGTTTCGACCATCTTATCGTGGGCTTCCTCAGACCAGCCCTGAGGAAGACTTCATTATGCATAATACACAAAATTCTACAATTTTCGTCTTTAAAATGTTTTATATCCCCATACAGCAGTTGTGTACTTGTTTTGTAACTATTTCGTCTTCTACATCATACAAAACTGTCGACTTTCCTCAATATTATTCCAACAAGGGATTTTTTAATTAATCGGAAATTAGATTTTCTTCTAAACATTGCTAACATTTTTAGGCCACGTAGAGATAAATTTTTTTGAGATTTCAAACAGTTCAGTAAACTTCAGTGATAGAGTACAATCAAAATTACAGCTCTTTTCTGCATTCTTATGCAATTTTCCACAGACTCGTGACGTCGTGTGCATATAACCTACATATTTTCGCTCTAAAAAGCGTAGAAGTTCACTATTCAGATATTCTGATTTATCGCAAATCGAATAATGTTTAACTGAGTATCCAAAGAAATGATAATTTTATTTATTTATAGTCAATAATTAGAAGAAATGACAGTTTAATAGTTACTTTCTATTTAAAATGTAATAGAGGCACTAAAAAACAATTAATCTACCTTGTCAAGAAATCTTGTAATACGAGTGGTTCTTTCAACTAAAGATATTGAGAAGGCTGAAATCTGAGCGTTCTTTCCCTTTCATTTGCGCCGCTCAACTGGTGAGCAAAGAGGCGAACGAAACTAAATCTGACAGGCGACACGGGATTATTTAGCACAGCGAAGCCGTCATCTCCTCGGTGACCCAGCAGAAGCAAACGAGCAGCGCCTCCCGCATGACAGATCCCTCGGGGGGCGCCTGACCTCAGGGTTTCAACACTGGAACCTCACTCGAGTAACTAATCGATCTGAGAAGGGAGTGCGACATGTTCTATTCAACTTTATGGTTACGTATTTTACGCAGCGGTCGAAATCTGAGAGAAGGAAACTTGTTCGGGCAAATGTGAATTTGAATGGACACGTAAATCTATATTTCTTCATTTTATGTATCACTTTATGAAGTGCATATGAATGCAGCTAAACGCAAAGATATCACATCCGCCGGCAAAGTTTTAATCCCTGTATCTCGTTTTCGTAGGATACATCAAAGTAACAACGGAGCTATTGTAGATAAAATTACTCCTTTTTGCGTTCTCGCGCTTACTTCGTAAAAAGAGAAAGTTATGTAATCGTGCGCCGGAAAACGGCGAATTTTGGTCACAAAAAACTCTTATTGCGGAATGCACAAAAATGCAGAAATGAACTTATTTTATTCTTACTTGTGAATACGTCACGCTTTATCACAAAGTAGAAGACTTCAGACACAAAAAAATGTACCTACAATTGTGTATATTGGTAAAATTTATATTCTTTAAGCGTGGATTTCCATATTTTTGTGCTAATGATGACCAACTAGTAAAGAAAATGAATTCTAACTCATTCGTTAAACATCTCATGGACCTATTAGTATTTTAACTTCCAAAGGAGCCATAAGTTTGAAGGATATTGAAACACATTGTTTTTCATTAGTTTGTCATGTTTTAAGATTCAAGCCGCAGCACTATATCTAGAAGGCGGCATACGGCGAAAGTTGCCTGTTTTATTTTCCTATTATTTGTTTATGTGTTTAAACGGGGTTGCTAGGGAAGCTGTAATTCACCAATTCTACTCGGACCAGTGGGACAAATAAACACGGGTTCTGGCATCGTAGATGCGATGGAGACATATTATGATGGAAACACGATAGTAGCTGGCGACCGTGAAGAGCAAAGCGGTCAGAAAACCGGGAGTGCAGCGTAAACTTGTTCTATCGACTCCAAACTCCATATTCAGAGACCGGTACTCGCAACGCTGCGACGAGTGGGAACTCTACTGGGCCACGAACCATCTCGTCTCTGGAGATTTCAACACCCCCGACCCGTTCCAATGCCATTAATAGACCCTACAGAGTGAATTAGAGTGAAATAAGGAGGATATAGGAGGATTACAGACATCGGAATACGAGGATCCGGAATGTGCAAAATAAACAGAAAACATTGCACTTCCACATTATTGCTGTCGTATCCAGAGACACTACAAACAATATTGCTGATACGATCTATTGTTAAAAAGTTTGCACATGGAATGTTTGATTTCGTTTTGGAATTTGTGTTATGGGAACGTACAGAAGCCGCAGTTTTGCAACAAGATTCCCCGAATATTGTGACGACGAATGACTTAAAAATATTGAGACATGACCTTGCAGAAAAGGAGACCGAAAAACACAACGCAAACACAGGAACTGAGAATATCAAAGCCGCAAATTCGTTTTATTTCCACGAACACCAAACTCCTGGCTGGTATTTGTATCGCGGCACCAGCCTGAGACACTAAAAGCGTTGCGAAAAATACCATCCACAGGGATTCCATAAATTAATTGAGAGGGTTTGAAATCAAATTGTGATTACCAATTGTTTTACCCGAGATCCAATATTCATCGTAAGAAATGCAAATGCATTTTTTCGGTATTACGTGCAGGAAGGGAACATGAGAAATATAGGTATGTTAACAGCAGTTTCCATTGTTCAGTTTACTCTTATATCATGACCAGGAAAGCAATATCTATACCTGAACGAGAAGTGACAGACGAAGACCTTTTAAAAAGGACTAGTGACCGAATGAAAAAAAAAAAAACAGCATATACACAGCAAATTCGTTTCTCACTTCGATCTCTGCAACCAAATGTCGATTCCATACCAGGCATCAACCTGGAGTCATCAACGTGCACCACTACCACTTGTGAGGCAGATTCTAACACTTCTAACGCATCTCAAAAAAGCTGATCGACCAGACACTTCAATTGAGATTGAATTGAAATTAAAATCTCGGCTGACGGCAATCACGAACTTCTCATCCACCACCAGCCATCAAAATCCGGCACAGACCGCAACGACCATCGTGTTGCTCGCTCTCCGGCTCGGACCTCGCCACCTCGAGATGATCTCGGAACTTTTAGCAGAAATCGATCAGACAGATTGTATTAAATTAGTTGATTTATTCGTAATTATTACAAGTAAAATTCGGTAGACCACACTTCTAAATGTATTAGAGGAAAAACGATCAGATGGTGATACCAGTATTTTGGGAATGTTCTGAAAAAAAAAAGCATTTACTTTTGGTATCACAAAAGTTATTTTCCGTGGCACCTCAAGATGCCACCAGAAACTCGCTCGGCTTTGTACAAATGCAAATTGGACGGTTTTATGCATTAATCGGCTAGACTCATACAAGTTTTGAGATAATCGTGTTCAAAGATTTTATTACATTTTCAGCTCTAAAAACTGTAATTTAATTATTTCATTCATTGAAGCGCTAAACTACACAAACATGAGAGGAATATCTGGCGCTTACCTGCATAATGTGAAATTAAGAACAGCAGATTTGAAGATCTAGGTTTAAAGCCAGTTGTTGCAAAACATAAAATCACTGATGTGACTGATGGTGTTTACATTTTTCTTTAATTATAGTTATTTTTACAGATTTGGCGCCAAAATTTTGCGTACACTTAGAACATGGCCCAATGCAACCGATGGCGTCCGTATCTCAATTTCTTTAAAAATGACGCTTAGCCGGTTGATGCACAACACCGTCCAACTCTACATAGTGAGCGGTATTCGAAGCCCGGTATCGTCACGAACCGGCGCTGAGTCTTGAGTCCACACCGCCCGCCGGGGGATTTCAACACACGCAGCTCATCGCGGGCAATGAATCGGGCCCGACAGGCGAGCATCCGACGGCGTTGCGCAACTGTTACCTGGCGGTCGCCGACTCCCTCGACGCCGCTCGGCCGGTCCGCCCGCGGTGGCGCCGCGACGCCGTGGACGCCGACGCCGACGCTGGAGCTTTCGCCGAGAAGTCGCTCCGCCGCGCGCGACGCAGCCACTGAAGGCGAAGACGAGGGCCATCTTCCAACGCACGCCATGCCGCCTCGCCTCGCCTCACCTGCCCGCCGCCGGCGGCAGCAGCGTCGCGCTGCCCGGCCGCCAGCACGTGGGAACCCGTTTGCAGGAGCGTCGCGTGACCTTTTTGGAAGGCGGTTTGTGCGAGGTTGTTGGTTTTGTGGGGAACCGATTGTTGGTTTTTATTTATTTTTTCCTGAAGGTAGATACGTAGATAGTTATTTAAACTTTACAAATGCATTTTTGATACTAACTTTTATTATTTAATAGGTAATTATAACACATTTATATATAATTTCAATTCTTTTAACTATGTGGCTAGGCTGAAGGCCTTCAAGCCATTACAATACCTACATTCTACCGCATTAACCTTTCGAATTCTGGCATTCACCCCTAATGGTCTCTTCATCGCATCAAAAGCCGCGGAAAAGAGACCATAAGGTACGGCTGAGGAAAAAAAACCCCTGAAGGTGGAAAAACCTGCCGTCAGAAGACGAGTACATGCTAACCTACTAGATATTTTCTAAACTTATTTAACTTATTCCTACTTACAAACTTATTCTAAGCTTACATACTACACAATGGGGAGGTGCCCCACTATGGGTCCTCTAATCTGGTTCTATGTTTGCGAATTTGATTTGGAAAACATGGAATGGGTATTTATTTTGGATTCTCGTTCTATGGATTGGATTTTTTGTGAGTCTGAATTCGGAGAGTGCTGGAATTTGATAGATGTTATAATAGAAATTTATGGCAAGGTATGTGATGTGATGATATAATAATTCTACATTGAATTCTTTGTAAAGATGTTTATTAGAAATGAACCATGAGGCGTTAGTAATGGATCTCAGAAATTGATTTTTAATGATTTGGAGTTTGCGAATTTTGGTCTTGGTGGCATTAATCCAGATGGGACAGGCATAAGTAATTGTGGATCTTATTATGGTTTTATATAAGCTCTGGCGGTATTGCATTGTAGTGAGCTGTGTCTTTTTATTATCGGTTTTAGCTGATAGAGTTTTGTCTTGGTATGTAATATCTTTGATTCAATGTGATCGCGCCAGTTTAATTTTGTATCGAGATATAATCCCACATTTTGACTGGTTTGTTGGGAGGGTACCATTCTATAGAAATATTGTTAATTGTTAGAGTTATTGTTGATTTTTATCTCCTCTTTGAGGTCGAAGGTTACACGTTTCTGTTTGTTTATGCAAAAAAAAAACACGAAAGTATATCTGACGTCTAAGGGGAATGAACGTTGAATTTACTGACCAGAAAAACATTACAGACAGTGCCCTCGGAGCATTAGCCAGTGGTTCTCAAATCTCCTTGACTCGCTCTCTAGGTAAGGAAATAATACTACATATTCGTATTGTAGAAGCAAAACTCTCTTAGAACATCAAAATTCTGAAAGATTTTATCTACACCGCATCATTTTAAAAATATATCTATCCGAACAAGGATTTTTCTTTTTGTCTCGCTCACTTCAATAATCAATCACTCTGCCAACTTGAATTTTCCTATTGTATTCAAATAATGGGAAGGTCACGGAATAACAATTGAGTTAATTATTAGTAGGTTTATTACTGCATTACAGTGTGAACAAAATGAAACGAAAAGCATGTTAACATGAATGTAACAAAAACATAAAAAACAAATACCAAAATATTAGGAGTATTTTAATATTCGGCCACTCTTCTTAAATTAACAATTGTTACATGGTATTATGTTAGTACTTGGTAGGGTTAACTTTCTGTGAAATCATGTCTTTCAATGGTTTTGATAAACTTACAGTAATTTTTTTAAAATATGAACTGTCTATAGCTACACATTTTTTTCCGCCAATCTCCTCTTCAATGCCTTTCTTGTGGAAATTTTATTTTTCGGTAATCGAGATTTTAGTTCTCATCACAAATGCTCGATTGAGTAAAGGTATGAAGACTGCGGAGGTGTTTCCAAGAACTTGGGACAGTCGTAGAGAAGTCAGCTGTGCACAACGTAGACCTTTATGTTTTGGATCATTGTCCTGATAACATTTAAAGGTGCTCTGTATTGCGAGAGTATCCGCAGTTTGGTGCAAACATTCCTTGAGAATGCGGAGATAACCTTCCTTCGTCATCATTACTTCTACAAACCGCAATTCTCCAGCTCCAGACGAAGGTATGCACATTGCACACCCCCACCATGATACTGCATCCATTGTACTTAACAATCTGCTGCAGACATTGTTTTGTCAAGTGTTCGTTGACATTGCACCGTAAACTAGTTCTGCCACTAGGTAAACCTGCCATCGGCAGCAAAACTAACATCCGACCACCACTCTCATCCCTGATTCACATACTGCTTCGCTCAATCCCAGCCTTTATTTCTGTTGAACTCACTAATAAACGGCTTTTTCCTAGCCACTCTTACAATAAACCCTTCGTTCAAATGTCCACTACATTAAGTATTTCTCAAGACTTTATATTGTCCCTGCTGAAGAACAACGAAGATCTTTTCAACCACAAATTTCAAGTGGATAAATTACTTCTGGTATTAAAAATAGTAATAACTCTTCACCAGGACCTAACAGTTTAATTAAGAATCTCCGAGAAAATGGCCTTGTTTACCTCCTCCAATTGTACATTCTTATCTGGACCTCCCAATCTTTCCCTGATCAATAGAGAGAAGCCGTCGTCATCTCGATCTCCAAACCTAACAAGGACCATTCAAAACCAACTAATTTTTGCCCTATATCTTTAACTTGTGTAATATACAAAATATTACAGAACAAACGCCGCGCCTTGATCTGGACGGACGGAGCTGTAATATACAAAATATTATAAAACAAACGCCGCGCTTAATCTGGATGGTCGCGGTTACTAGGTAACGAAGGTTGTTGAGGGGCGAGAGGGGGCGCTGGAACTAGGGAGAGTTGGTGGTTGACTGCCATCCTGGTGGTAGCGGCGTATGTAAGCTGAATTATTTAAGTTGGACATCGACGCGAATAAGGAGGACAAATTGTGGAACAAGAGTGCAAGAAGTGAGCAGCAAGAAAGAAGCATCAAGACCGGCGCGAAGACGGATTTTCGGCGCGGAAGTCAAGGGGCTACGAACTGCGGGGCCATCGTTTCACAACGTCAGACAATCCGGTACCGTGAATCTAATACATGAAATCAAGCAAGAGAATTTTTATATTGTTAATCTCAAATCACATTCTTAATAAACAAAATTATTGTTGTGCCACTTTGTATGTAATTCCTTCGGAATATAAATAATTTCAGACTTCCAGGCTTCTCTGTATAGAGAGCATGAGAACCAGAGAACTGAGCTAGCCAAGTAAATTAAATTAGATAAAATAGAATCATTCATTATTTTATCACACTTGTAATCTGTGCAAAACTTTAGAGAAAATTGTTTGTAAACGCCTTAGATGGATTCTGGAATCGAAAAACATCCTATCACTTTACCAATGTGGCTTTAGGTCATATCGTTCTACCAATGACCACCAGTAGACATAGATACTGAAACAGTCATGTCACTAGTCATGAACTAACATGTGGTCACTGTTTCTTTAGACACTAAAAAAGTGTATGAAATGGTACACAGGTAAATTTTATTACCCATTCTCTCCAAAATACCAATTAGGGGCAATCTATGTGCCTTCCTCTTGAATTTCCTAGCACACAGATATTTCCAATTAAGTATCCAGGACAAAACATCTCAACGAGTAGAGATGAGCAATGGCCTTCCTCAAGGCTCTGTTGAATGTACTGCTATTTCTCATTGCAATAAATGAAGTAAGCAATATTGTTAAAAACTCTGCTAAGATATTCCTATTTGCGGATGATATCACTCTATTATGCAACGGGGAAAATCTACAACTAACCACCAACATCTTTCAAGATAACTTAAACAAGATATATGATTGGACAAACTCTTCAGGTTTCATTATTTCAAAAGCAAAATCTGAATGTACAGTATTCTCCAGAAATCACCATATTATGAATACAAATATTTCATTAAAAATGGGCGGGCATAATTGCACAGAACTAATACTTGTAAGATCCTCGGAATGATGTCTAATCGTAAACATTCATGGAAAAATCATATCATCAATCTCAAAACTACTTGCAATTCAAGATGAAATATTATAAAAATGTTATCATCTAAAAAGTAGGTGCTGAATCGAACTGTCGTGTCGGCGATTCCAGTCCATCTTCGATCAGTAACAAATGTACCGTAGTATGTCTGCAATGAAGTACTCCACAATGTCCTTCAAATCAAGATCATCAAAGAAGAAATAACTTCCGCGAGTCAGAAATACCACACAAGGCTGGAAAACCACCCAAAGCATCTCGCTATCAATGTACAGCGCGCCAGGACGTACTCTCCGCAGTGACACCTTGGTGCTTGCAATAAAATTATGTTGGTAGCGGCGTGTAACAAAAGGAAAAGTAAATGCCGCACTCACTACAGTCATATCATACGCTGAAGTGTTCCCTCCTTCACTTGTTTCCCAGTGATCTGGTTGCTACTAACATCAATGGCATTATTAATAGGAGGCCCTGACTCGGACCAGTGCACTGGTCCGAGTCAGAGCCTCCTATGCCAATGAAGTCTCTCCACAGTGCAGTGTGGAGAGACTTCATTGGCGCAGGACATTGGACAACAGCGAAGGAACAAGAAGATTAAAGAGCCATAAACCGCTAGATATAACGTGTCTAGTTGTTTTCTCAAAAATGGCTCCTAGTTTTGCATTAAACTGTTTCCTCAGTAGCACAAAGGACACTCAATAGCACAATATCAATAACACAGAGGACACGTATAAAATAACGCAGGTCTTCTTTTCATTGAAATCTCTGTATTTTCGAATACTGCAAAAACCTAACATTGCAAAAGTACAACTTTGATAACAGAGATGTTCTCCCATAACGAAATCTTTTCTTTAAAACTAGATCTTGAAATAATGTAAATTAAATGTTGAACATTGAAAATGTAAAAGTTTCTCGTGGGTAAGGTTGAGTTTCGCCTTGAAGTTGGAAACGTGAATGGCATGCTAACTCTAAGGACCTGAGATGAAATCCCAAATAGAGAAAAAAATGTTGCTGGTTGGAAACACTTTTGCAGAATCATATAATATTGCGCAGCCGTCGCAAATAATGCGAGAAATATGTGCTGTTGTAGCATCTATGGTTAAAGGATGTTTTCTAACATGATGAAAAAATTAAGATTTCCTAAGTAAAACAATACAATGTTGTTGCAGCCCAGATATAACTCTACAATCATCCTCTTATTTCAGGTCAAAGATTCATGTTTGCAGTTCATTAATTTGCAAAAAAGTCATAACATCTATCTGATATTTAAGGGAAAATCAACGCTTTTTTGTGTCTTAATGAGAAACACTAAAAACTATTTCACCTTCGGATAAAGCTATGAAAATTTGTTCAAGATGAAAATCATTGACGCATTGTGCCTAAAAACTCATCGAAACAGATTTATTAACTGAAAAATTACATTTATTACTTAATTATATCCTGAACCTTGTTTCAGTTCAAATTTATAGTATGGAATATATTACACAATGAGGATACTTTTTAATTAGTAGATAATTTACTACAAATATTGAGCACATTACGTGATTTAATGTGGCTAGGTTGCAGGTCTGTAAGCCATTTCAAACACTACGCTCGAAATTATCGACCTTCAGTATTCATTCTCGGAGGGGCCCCTCCATTGCAGCAAAGCCGCAAAAAAGGTACCGTGTTGAAGGGCAAGGGACGAATCAATGAAGGTGAAAACCGTGAGGAAGCAAAGACACTCTAACTGCTCCTGAGCTAAAGTCTTTCTAAACTAATTAGAGCCAGACACGCAAGCCGCCAGTTCTCTCCTTCCGCATTTAAACCGAACAACGCAACAGCAACTTGCGCCCACGCTGCTTCTACCACTCAAACACACACATGCTGTGGTAGGGAAGTACCCTTATTTACATTCACCCACATCATCTCATTATAATCATTCTCTTCCTTCACCTTTTCCTCTTTTCCAGCTCCTTTACCGCCTTTCTTTTCTCTGCCTCCGTCCCCTCTTTCCTTCTTCCTACTACCCATTCTTTCTGAGAGTATGAAAGTTTTACTACACATTTTCGCCATATTGGAAGTCGAAGTGATAAGATTATGGTGAAGGTTGGCTGTAATGATGAATATACTTAAGGAATTGTAGGAAGAGGGTTGAAACCTACTTAACACATATAAGCAAACATCATTGCCCGAGGCTGTATTCGAACCTACGACTTTTTGACTCGAGAAAGTTAATGCTAACGCCTTTACAATCTCTGCCACCTAGATCGGATACCCAAATGCTAGTTCACAAATACGTTCCTATTCTCGCCTGTCAAAACTACGACATGACTTCTAGGATGCTGCTACTCGCTCTTTGTCAAAACTCAAGTATTTTTATAAAAGTTCAAAAAGATCCAAAAAGATTTCGGACAGTCAAATTTTTTGAACTTTTATTTCAATCTATGTGACAGCCTTATAAAAGAATTTCAAATATTTTTAAACCATCATTCCTATTTTTCGAGTAGTTTCTGCGCCCAAAATTATATTAATGCTATCATGATCCTGTAAATGTGCATCATGTATTAATTAATCGAAAACACAAGCATAAAATCATTATTTTATGTTATCTGAAAACCCCACCCTACTCATTGAAGACCTAAATGAACTAGTGGTGCTACAATAGCACTTACTTTCCCGTATTAGAGGAAACAGCTAAGTAGTACTGTAATATTGCACTTTATGCGCTACTAACATCTTCGCTTGGAACTCACTATTTCCATTGCAGTGTTGTCAGAACTATGTGAATTCTACAACTTCACAAAAATAGAATGCAAAAGTTTTGTAACCCTGTATTGGAAAAAGAAGCCTGATACCCTGGAAATATAGAAATGCCTTCCATTGGGCCATGATTAGGGAAGAGTATTTTAAAACCATGCAACAAATTCTCTACTCACTACAAATGGTACAGCATTTGGTGCAAAACTAAATATTTGCCTGCAAAATCAACATAAATTAGACAATTATAACTCCTTTTCATACAGCTCCATTAGGTCACAACAATGACATTAATTCACAGATATTCGCGAGCGCAAAGTGAATTCCATTGTTGCAGACCCTGCATTGTCGCTATTCTGAGAGCTATTAATTCTTTTTACTTATTTCAAATATTTCAAATAAACAATTTCTAAAATATTAATGTGTAAGTCTATAACAAAGTTCGAATGTAAGAAACGAAGAAAGAAATAATATACAAAATTGCACATTCTAATTTACGACGCATCCAGCTGTCCGAAGCGCAGTAAATTTACAGCGGCCTATTACGTTTGTCACAAAATTAAAGAAAAACTACTCGTATTTTGAAAAAATTAAGCATGACCGTATTTATTTTATTTCTTTATTTGTCAAAAAACAGAAACAGAATGGCACAGACTTTCCCGTATTAGTTTTCTATTTTCCTGGGTCTTCGCTAGCTATTCGGAATTGCCACATACTCTTTCTTGCCAGCTACCATCTATCATCGCCAAAAGTACATTTTTTTGTCATTTTCTTAATTTTTCGGTTTCCAATTGGTAGAACAGAAACATTAATTTTAGAATATTAAAGAACACAAAAACCTAGCCGTAAATGGCAATTTTCTTTTAAAAATTATGTGCTGTTTAAGAGAAAATGGCGTTTTAGCGCTACTAAAAATGCGAAATTTGAAGCTCATTTTCACAGAAAATTTTTGAGTTTTCAAAATACTTTATTTGAAGTTATTTGAAGCACTTACACTCACAAAAATAATCATCTTTACAAATTGCGGATAATGTGCATATTAAAGATGTGAGAGATCTTTCAAAAAATTTACATTTATATAATTTTTGAAAAAACAAAAAAAAACTCAAAATAAACTTCACGCTATACTAATGAGAGTAATTAGCACTATCCGTCACAAAAGTTTCAAGAAAAAAATTGCAGCCATATCGAGAAAATGACGTTTGAGCATTTCTGAAAATGCCGAAATTTGAGCTACTTTTCACAGAAAACGGTAGTGTTTTCGTGAAACTTTACTTGACATTATTTAAAGCATGTATACTTGTAAATATAATAATGTAAAAAAATCGCCGATAATGTAAATATTAACGACGTGAGAGACAAGTAAAAAAATTTACATTTTTTTAATTTTTGAAAAATCAACCGATAGACCAAAATGGCTTTTATGTCATTGATAGAGTACATTACCACTATCCCTACCAAAAGTTCAAAGAAAAAATTTGGAGCCGTTTTTGAGAAAATCTTGTTTCTGTAATTTTTTAAAATTGCACATATTGCACGCAATATTGCACGAAAACTACCAAAATTGTGAAAAACATTTACATGACCTTTATTAAAGAACTCAATATGCAGAACAAATTTTATTTGAAGAAAAAATCTCTATCTTCAATTTTGTAGTTGGAGAAAGACGCCGAAAAAAAATTAAACTTTCACAATTTTCGAAAATTCAGAGCCGTACGTGAAAATCGGACCTATGCCATGTTAAAAAGTGTATTTTCCTCTATTCATACAAAAAATTTAAAGAAAAAATTTGGAGCCGTTTTTGAGAAAATGTTGAAAATCCCCGGGGGGCTTCATATAAAGTACCCCCAAATTTTAAAAAATCTTTTTCAAAATCACAAAGCTTCGACTAGAATCAGATCGACTGGGGAATGTCAATTTTGAAGAAAATCGACCGAATGGTTTAGGCGCTAGCGTTGACCACAGACGGAGAGACGGACAGACGGACAGACGGACGGAATGCCGTTAATCGATTTTTAAGTATAAAGAAGCAACAAATCATGGATTTTGACCACACCACGAGATAGAGGATTTTTTTTCTTAATTTAGCAACTGGTTTTATCCACTTATTCGTTTTCACGGCCCGGCAATTAATTTTTTTCCGCCGAAAAGTGGCCATTTTTTCGTGCAGCATTACATAACTTTCCCTATACTACGTATATCACTCCGTGTATACGTACGTATACGGGAAAGTAAAAAAAAACATCAACTGCGGCTGTGTAATAAATAATGCAGACCAACACTCACTAAAACTAATAACTAATCTAAATTTAATACCTATAATCCCCAAGAATTAACATGTTATCTACACGACATGAACAAACACCCAGACATCTTGGATATCGCTATTACTAACACTCAAAATACTTCACTATTCGAACTGAATTTTGACCACTTCCCAATAATCATACCCACACACACTCCACCCCTTCCCCCACAAGTTATTCTCCTTCATATTACACACGAATAACACCAACTGGAAGAAATTCAGAAAAATAATGACACACAACACCCTTAATTTTAAAGATTTAAATACCTCACTGGAAATAGAAAGAGCAATTTTACATTTGAATGACGTTTTACAAACACTGTTAAACAATTGCAATCCAATAGACTTCTCATTAACCCCAGAACAATTAACAAGATATTTCCCGAAAAAATACTAACAATAATTAACACTAGAAACAGAAGCAGAAGATTGTGGAGCAAAAGCAGAACCCAACAGCTAAAGAAAGAATTGAACCTACTAAATCCAATAACGAAAAAAGCAATTAACGGCTTTCGTTGCTCATCGTTCAACAAACTTATCAAATCATTAAGCGCAATCAATAATTTTCTCTGGCAGTTCATGAAAAAAAATCCAAAAAGGAAAAATATCATCCCATCAATAAATACGAAAACGGAGAGGGTGGAAATTCGCTCCATTTGGAAAAGAAGCACTGGCCAATCATTTTGAATCAACATTCACGTTCAACAACACACAACCTACCCTGACCAAATCAAGACATTTCAGTTTCAGCCCCGAGCTATGAAGTTCCAAATTATATAAAATTCACATCCCCAAATGAAGTGAAAAGTCAGTATTGTCGCTAACAAAACACAAATACAATAAAGAGTCGCAAAAATAAATGATTAAAATTTAATAACATTTAATCTACGTCAAAAGAAATCAATAATTATTTTTTGATTTGCAAAATGTAATAATATTCTATTTTACGATTAATATGTTTAAACTAACATAGGAAAAATATAAATAAATAAAAATTAAATATTCAATCTGTTCAATATTGCAGCAACCAATGCAAACCGTATTAGTACAGTTTCAAAATCGATTTTTGAATCGCACTGATTATCAGCGACTTTGCCATTGCAACTCAATGTTGAAAATAGAATTAACAGAGTAAATAAATGTTTAATTAATGATTAAATAAAAAAGTAATTAAATAAATACGTAAATCAATAAAATATTAAATAATTAATTACACGGGCACATTAGGGTGGTTAAGAGAGTGGGTGTACAAGAAGTAAGCGTAGAGGCGATAGTGTGACGATCTTCTGTGGCACTGTTTCATTTCAGGTGCAGAGGAGACCGATTGATTGATTGATTCGTGTTTCGGGGCACGTCAACTACTTAGGCCATTAGTCCCGTAAGTGTGGTGCGTGTTTTTCTCTCGGGAGGTGGCGATGTTCTTTTCCCCGCTGGATGGCGAGATCTGGCGCCGACCTACCGTCGACTAGCGGGGTTTTCCCCTCAAACAGGTATCTCCCACCAGCGGGACACCGCCCCAGCCGGGACAAGCTGTAAGCTCCCGACCGGTCTCCTGGCATGGGTGGTAGTGTAGTGCATGTTAGTGTGTGAGTGTGTAAGAGAGGATAGGACAAGGAAGAGGAAGGAAAGATCGCGCGCGGTCCTTGGTCCGTTTGTTAGGGTACTGTTCCGGCATTAGCCTGGTGTTGATCGGAGAAACCACGGAAAACTACCGATCAGAGTAGCCGGCCGCTAGGATTCTCCTCCAGACAGCGACTGAACTCGACCTAACTGACAAGCTAGTGTTGAAAATCCGAGGAGACCGAAGACTGGAAGGAGAATGCGTGACGTCCGCGCCTGGAAATAAATAAAAAGTTTAGGAAGAGTTTGGTAGATCTGAATGAACACGGCGGCAGATATTTTTCCCCTTCTGTCGGCAGATTTTTTTCCCTTTCAGAGTTTCTTCCTTTGCCGTACCACATCGTCACTTTTCCGTGGCTTTGATACGATGGAGAGACCATGTGGGAATACCAGAATCCGAACCGTTAGAATATAATAGGATGTAGGTTTTGTAATGGCTTAAAGGCCTTCGGCCTAGCTCGCAGTATTGGGTTACCTAATTTATATATCTACGTAATAAAGACATATTAAATTTTTAAAAAAATTAACAAAGAATGTTCTGTTACTTATGTTATGTTATTGCTTTGACGCCATATTCTAGTATACTGCAAACTTTTGCCAAGATAACGAGAGTTATAACGTAAATCTTTAGTGCAACCGTACTATCCTTCCTTCTTCAATTAACCTGGCCACACGTTGTGGTGCCAATGCAACCGTACCACTACTATCCCCCTTTCTTTAATTAATTAATCAACACTAATAATTATTGTTATGTGGCGGCTATGCGATACCACACGGTACGACCGTGACAATTACTATGACACCTAATCTATTCACCCTGATCTCAACTATAATTGCCACAGTAACCGTTTTCCTAATAATCTTTACTTAGATTCTCCTATCGAGTGGTCTTGAATTATAATGCTGCCGCCACACAAATTCTTTATTTCTATCGAATCTCTACGTTTGTTATTACGAGGTTGCATAAATTATTTTTAGGTCGTAGGTCGTGGCTGGCCCCGTACGGGAAATACCTGTAAACAACGTTCGCTATTGCAGCATGCACAGGTTTTTCTAAATACTGAAATAATAACACCTTTTGTCATAAAAGAAAGAAAGAACTTTAAACCTCGCTCTCTTTCGTTTATTTTCTCATTAACATGGAGCGCTACCGTCCTCTGTTGCCCTCTCTCAATAACAATGCAATAATGTATAATGACATCAATGTACTCATGCTTGGCAACATCGTTATCACTTAAATACCATCACATTCAAATGAAACTATAATCATCAGCTGATGTTTAATTATTTATGCGTTCAGGAATTCCTTTTACCAAAAATAATGTTATTTAAAAATTTTCCCTCGTACGTACGTAATTATAAATTTAACAATAAGAAAATGAGACTAACATTTGCATCGCTTTGTTCGGCAATAATTGCATGCATTGTTCTTTTAAAATTGTAATATTTTTTCACTGGTCTTGTCAAAGTTTAATTTAATTTACTTGAGTATTCTCGAAAAACAAATATCTAGTTTGATGATTACGCCACGAATGCGACACTTTCCTTTTGTTGAATTCCGCCGAGACAGCGCCGTTGCCAGCTCGATCGTCAATTGCGTGCCCACTTGCACGCGCCGATGTATTCGCACGCACCAATCCCGTGTCTGCCGACTTTTTTCATAAGAAGTTCTCCATGAAGTCCAAAATTGCTCGATCAACTGCGAAGCACAGAGTCAAAATAAAATGAAAAACAACTTCTTCTCTCTTCGATCATTCACTGCATCAATATCGGTTTTCAATACTCGTTCGGATGTCCATTGCACTGTACCGCTTCATCACAAAAAAATGTCTAAGTCCAATTTCTCAAATCTCGAATTCATCCAGCATGGATTCGACGTTACTGTCGCCCCTGACTCGAAAGAAGTGTTCTTAAAACCATGTCGATTTACCACGTCACCTCGTAATAGAAAAAATGCCGGCGAATTTTGTTCTTGCATTTTCATTGTTGTTTTCCCAAATTTTTCTAAAATCCACGATATAAGTTATTCTGACATGACTATGCGTCTATTTATTAACGCTTTTGCTCAATGTTAAAATGTTTTGGCCCAAACATATATTTTTGATATTTTCTACGTCGAAAACGCTAAATTTCTCTGTCGAAATTGTACACCAATTCGTCACTTGTTTTGATATTATTAATTTGTAATATTTCTTCAGCTCAGAAATTCAACGTGTTATAAGTCTTTTGTCTCTGCTATAATTTTTATTAAATTCAGACAACGACGATTTACAACGCCTCTCGTTGCCTAATTAAGGTTTCTTCATAAAATTTTTATATTTAAGTTATTGCATCTGACACGTCACCGGGACTTTTCTCCAATCTTCATATTCTAAATTTAAATGAACCCGTCGTCCGAACGTGTTCAAACAAAGACTACAATGTTTATTTATTTACTTTTCAATTAACTGTACGGTCAGATTTCTTTTCAAAATTACTGAATCCAATGTGTTTCCAAAATCGTCGAAATATGGATTTCCGCGGCGTGCTGTTCTTCTGTCTTGTTGTTATCGATTCCTGTACACGTTGTTTTATTAATTACAGTTTAATAAATATTTATCTTTCTTTTACAATTGTTTTTGGGGAATGTGCCAGAAATGAAATCATTACATTAGTGAGAGAATTTCGTTGAAATGGCTCTGCATCTGGAACATGGGTTGGTGAGACAATGCTCGACTTTCGAGGAAAATTCCCATCATCCATCAAAAACTTTCTGCATTTCAACGCCTACTTTTGAGTTTTGTGACGTTTTTATTGATTGTGAAATCACTATGGTTAAACAAACCATACGACCTGAAAAGAACAAAGGATAATTGTCTTATGATGAGTCACATTTTGAAAAGAAGAAACAATTTTACACGTAATGTTTTGGACATCTCTCTCACATCGTTAATTTACAATTACCGACGATTTGTGCCCATTACTTCATTTGTGTGTACTGGTGCTTCAAATGATGTCTTATGAAGTTTTTCGAAAAGTCAACATTTTTCTGTGAAAATGAGCTCCCAATTCCGCATTTTCAGAAACGCTCGTAAATCATTTTCTCGAAAATGACCCCAAATTTATTCTTTAAATTTTTTGTTCGGATAGTGCTAAATGCACTGAATAACTTGACATTAATGGTTTTTTGTTTATTATCTTGTTTCTTTTTCAAGTATCTTACAATTCTTTAAATGTTTCTCACGTCGTTAATATTTGCATTACGAGTATATCTTACACATTACCGCATTTTTGGAACAATTTCTTCAAATAGTTTCTTAAGAAGTCTCTCGAAAATTCAAAAATTTTGAATGTAAATTCGCTTCAAAGTGCGCATTTTTAGAAACGCCTAAACGCTATTTTCTTGAAAAAGGATCCAAATTTTTCAATGAAAATGTGCGTATATGGCCAGATTTTGCCCTTGTATAATATTCATAAAATCACGATTCAATTCTACTATTCGGAAACCGGAAAACTGAAGAAACGTTTTAAAAAATTGTTTTAGGCACCAATAGATGCAACTGAGAAGAGTGTGGGGCAAAGTCGAATAGATAGCTCACATCTAAGAATGAGGAAACTATATAATACGAGAAAGTCGGTGCCATTGTATAGCACCACTACTTTTCTATGCGGTACAACTCAGGAGGCTCGCCGCCCTGATCGTTCGTTACCGTAGTTTTTTTCTCCGTTCAATTCCAGCCAGACGCCGGAGCTGCACTTACAACAAAGGGCCACGGACCACACGTGATCATTCCTATCCCACTTCATTTCCTTCCTTAGTGTTGAGGATTAGGCTGATCCTCGTCCCCACATATTTCATCCCGATAGATTTGATTTCGGCAGTACCAGAAGATCATTGAACGGCTCTTGTTTTTTAGGTATAAGGTTAATGAAATACTTCTCTTGGTGTCATAATAAAAATTTATTCTATGTTCAAATTTAATTCTCAAAAACAGACTTTTTTTGAAAAATAGATGGGGGGGCTTCTACTCTAATAGCTCAGGGGCCTAAAATTAATTGAGATGACACTATGGAAAACTACAAGCTGTCAAGCTAAGAAAATATATTCTGATATAAATTCAAACAATAAAATCACAGTGTTAACCTCAGAAGAAAGATAAATTATTAAAACAAGTTTTTGTGATTTAAAGAGAAGAATTGGATCTTCTTTCTGAGACTTTGTAAATCAACAATGCATTGAGTTGAGAACCAGAATTCAGAAATATGAACAAATCTCTGACTGAAGTCTATATATATATCTCATACACTGAAGTCTATATATTGGTTTTGCTAGTGGCATGTCTTTTTTTACTTTTGAATGGTTACTGGCTCAGACAGTTTATGGACAATTGATCACCTTGGGAATAAGGAACATCTCCATTCAATGCATGTCTGTGCAAAGGAGGACAGAAACGGTTGACTTTGTGAGAAATCTTTGAAATCAACAGGGCATTCTCAGTATGTCACACAGTTATTGATAGTTTCTAGAGTGTATGTCTTGTTAATGGAAAGTACTCAGTATCATAGTAATTCTTAAAATGTACTCTTGTGGCTACGAAACAAGACTGATTTTTCTATTTTTTTTTTAACTCCAGACAACCATTGTCGCTTCCCTCCCAGTTTGCCTTATGTAAGAGATTTTTCACATCAGTTCATTAATTAAACCCAGTTGTGTTCAAAAGAAGAAGAAAAAAACTTATTACCAAAGTTCACAAATTCATATTCACTTTAACATTAACCAGATATTTAAGATATGTGAGAAGGGTGGATGTGTGAGATATGTCGGGTCTGTTTTTCAAGTCTTGGGAATATTCTAAATGGTTAACGTTTCCTACATCTTTAAAATTTCTAATTTTCTAGGTTGGGGAATATTTTTATATTGTACACATTTCCTAAAACTAAATTGATCTGATCCACATTTTTAAATTTTTTCTTTTTTAATAGATTGATAACACATTCTTATATTATTTCCCTTAAGACTTGAACTTTTGACTTGATGTGTTTTTTTGCTTGTATGCTGATGAGAATCCCTCCCTTTCTAGTTTTCATTTAGGGGTATTTCAGTAATACGTATGTAATCATAGCTTCTACTAAAACCTCTTTGAAACAATTAGAAGCACACATTAATACTTCACCGATTTAGACAATCTCTTTCAAATCCTCTTCAATACGTAACTTGCCTAGTCACAGAAAGATAATTTCTCTAAATTTTGACTAAAATCTTGTAGTGTTTTACTTAATGTATTTGGGATTAATTTTTAAATTACATCCCAAACTTGAAATTAATAAATTTAAACATACAAATGCTGTGATGGAATTCCTCCTCTATCAACTCTTTCCTCCCTCGCTTTTATTCTTGTCTTCTAATGTGAGAAAACATTCACCCAAATTGCATATGTATTTCTAATTGAATGACGTCCTTCTATTATGCACTAATGTAATAAAATTTTGAAGTGGTTAGGCAGAACAGCAGGCTAAATGGCCTGAGCCCCACCACAAATAAAGACATTTATTTATTTATTTATTTATTTTATTAAGATAGTACACTAACTACAAAGGTACATGTTTGCAACATTATCTTTATTTTCACTGCAAATGGTCTGATCTTTATAGAAATTTGTTCATTCTATGAATGCAAAAACCTAATAGAAACACTTCGCATGTTGAAGTATATTATAAGTAATTGTAGTTGGAGGTTAAACGAAGAAACGATTTGGAGTAAGGAACAGTTAATGTTTTTCCCCAAGACAATTTTAGAGATATAATTACTTAATAATTTATAATAATGATCACTAGTATCTTCAACATTTTTTTTCACTGAGCACTTTGTTGCCTGCTTAAGTCCTTTTGACTATAGTGTAATTTGGTTATCGGACAATTTTGTTGTTATCTTAATCTTTAAAAACTGTTTCAGTGAGCCTTTTCCCTGAAAATCTGTTCTCTCCATAAATTAAAATTGAAAGCTTTTATTTATATCAAGCAATATTGAAGAGTAAAAAAGTGATGTAATTTTAAACGTTGCATTATGACTCCCAGAGTATAGGGACTCTGTACAAAAACGGAGAGCACTTCTTTATAATAAAAGTAATTTAATTTTTTCTCAGGCAATGACTTGAGTTCAAGTAGAGATGAAATTGAAAGAAAACATAAAATCTAAAGATATAAATTATTATTTTTGTTAAATGTAGTAAATAGTTTGTAACAGGAATGAATACACATTAATAATTAGAAAATAAAAATGTGTTAGAAAATATATTTATTTCATTCTTATTTTACATTCTGGAAATCATTTGATCTACAGGTGTTATTAGTAGACCATTGTACCATTGAAAACATTTTCTCTATACACATGTTAAAAACAAATATTTATTTAAAACAATTTAAAAATTCATATTACAGCTTTGTAAGAGAATATTTGAACTCTACAAACAACATAAAAAAATAAACTATCTGTACAATAGAAAACTCAGTAATACTTGATTTGCCAAAGAATTTAGACTAGAGCAGAAAAGAAAACCCCCAAATAAGATGAAAACTTACTTGCCGGCTTACCTTCTGTCAGAAACTTTGAGAATTATTCTTCGCTACTATTTACATGTATATCAAATTTAATTCGAATAAGCTCTGTCATATAAAAGGAAGAATAAATATCAAAAATAAACTTTTGCAAAGTAAAGGAAGCCAAATATTGTTTTTTTATTAATAGACTCTTAAGATGTTGAATAAATATAAATATTACCAATATAAAATCAAATATTTAATAAAGTGAAATTTTGTTGTATTCTTGGAAAACTTCTTGAAATAGAACATTACTATGCACTAGTAATTTCCTTTCATGAGTTTCCTCAACTGTGAAAAAATTACAAAATAATTTCATGTAAAGAATCAAAAGGAAACGAAAAGATGGGGGACCAACTCATCCATAAGTCATTTGGCAATGACTGAGAGTTGTACCAAATGAACTTGCCAGTTTTCACCAAGGGGAACAAACAGACGTTTAATCAAGGTCATAAGGGCAGAGCTTAATTCCTTTAATACAATTCTATGTTACAGCTGTACAATATATAAATTTCTTACACAAGGGTCTCCTTCAAGTGAAACATCATATTTTCAAATCATAATGTACAGTTATTACTAAATATCAGTTAAATAATGATTTCAAAAAGTGCAGCATTCTTTAAAACTGTAAAGAACTGGATGGAGGTAAATGTAATTTCAGATAATAAACAATGGACAATTGGACAATTAAATAAAACCCCACTTTTCTTTCAAAATATGCCAATAAACTTGGTTTCATATTTCAATAAGTAATATGAACCTTTCTTCCTTTACAGTGATATTTATTTTACTTTATTGTAAGTATGCAAAAATGAGTATTTGTCAAAAATGAAGGCAAGACATGAAGACCACTGTTTCATTCTATTTACTGCACAAGAATAACAATGTCTTCATATAATTCAATTCTAACTTTTACAAGAGCCATTAAAAATATGGCATAAATGTCAGTGCAAATGGCTGACTCAATATGAATAGTTATACACTGTATGGCAATGCAAGCATTCATGAGCTCCTATATCTTATGATATCTCAATCTTCACAAAGCTCAAATTGATAAGATGAACAGGATAGATCTGTGTAATTAAGTACATTTGAACAGACAGTTTTCTTAATTAATTATATCTTCATAAAAGTTATTATTTATGCACTTCACTTTTTCAAATATCTATAACAATGTGATGTGCTCTAATACTTTTTCAGTAACAGTAAATACGTTACAAAATTGTTTAATAATTTTCTTCATTAAAGTGCCATACTTTCTCTTATTATCACAGCTCTGTTGTGTAATGTAGCACCACTGCATGTCTTCATGAGCTGAATTTCAGCTGCCTGCAATACCAGAGTTATTTTAAAAAAATCTCGTATTGAAACTATGGCCCATCATAATGAACAAAATATACCTGTGAATGGACTTACAGTTTTGGGTTTATATTGTCCCAATATAATATACTGCGCTTGATGGGGAAAGACAGAGGTCGATTCCTGGAAGATTCCTGTAAAAATGACAAGCATAAATACAATGTCTCAGAATAAATAATACTTTGTATCATGCAGTGATATATTAAAATTTTGACAAATGATATTACAAAATAAGTAATAGTTCTTGTTTGCTCCTAAAAATGTTTGTAAAATCACTGTAAATTTCAATTTCATAAATGATTTATTTATCAATACTTAAATTAACATATTCATTAAAAACAATAAATATATTTTTTAAAGATTTATATTTTGTATTTATATTCAAATTATAAATGTACATTATTTTGTTTTAAGAAGATTTTTATCTCAATAAAATTTTCTTTCATGCAAAAGATATATTTAAACTGACGAAAGTGTCAGATACTTGGTACCGTCAGCTTTTAACCAACACCGTTCCCATTCTTATTATTAACTGACGCTGAGAACGTTACGTCTTACGTTAACTCTAACGGAGAGTTCAGTCAGCCACCTTGGTTTACGAAGACTCTCTGGTTGCGATCTCCAACCTCTAACTGCGGGTTTGCATACATTTTCAGGAGGGGTTTGGCACTTGTTGACTTCTGCAGTAGACAAGTAATTCATGTATGGTTTCTTTGTACTATTTGTCTGGAAACAAAACATCCACATGTTTATTACATACATATTTTTATTAAATTTTTAGGCACCTTTGAATAACTTTAATGATTCCAGTAACTATAATAATATCCTGAATGATGTCTCACCTCACGTTTAGTGTTAGGAATAGGTGTAGGAGCTCTTTCGCTCCTATCTGGGCTGATCATCAAAAAGCTTCCTGTGAGACCCTCAGCCGTAATATCTTGAAGAGATCTATTTCTTCCTTTGAATCCCACTTCTGCAGTTACCTGATGAACATCAATAATTGTTTGTAATTGCAAGAAATAATATCATGAAACGCAATTTAGTGATAAAAACGCCATGATGCCTACCTGAGTATTAGTTATTGATTCCAAGGAACAAGATTTGCTTGACATTGCTACTTTTGCTCTTCGGATATCCGCTTTCTTTACTCTGCGAGGTGGTTTAATAGGAGGAAGTAAGGTTTTCTCACGAGACATTCTGGGGAATGTTGAGTATTGAGGCACATTGGTCTCGTCTTCAGATTCAATGTCTGTTGATTTGTGCATTTGCGATGGGCTAAGCGATGCTTCTGCTTCTTCAAGTTCTTCCTGAGCACTCCTCACATCTTCATCCCTTGTTAAGGCAAGTACTCTTTGAAGTTCTCTTTCTTTCTCAGCAAGAGCATTGCTGATATTGGCCAATGCTTTCTCACTTTGTTCTCTTTCTTCCACAAGGTGCTCCTGCTGTTCCTTCAAAATGGTCTGTAAATTAAAGAAAAAGTTGACAGTGAAAAATGCTTCTTCAAAGGTTGTACACAGAATCAGGTGAGAAATCAGGGGAGAATGAAGTAGATCATCCTAAATTTGAATCAGAAGTAACTTTAAGACTTATTTTTAATAGAGCATTGACATGTAAAAGTGGAAATATATAAAATTTCATATGTACAGTGTTAACATCATTTGTAAAAGATGAAAATAATGTGCACTAAACTTGTGTCACCAGTGTCTGAATAGACAAGAAAGAAATTGCCTGTACAAAACAAGTAAATGGGGTATTATTTACAAATAGTGACAATTTTGTTCAAGAAGAAATGAATGTTTCTTCAACTTTGGAATTTATGTTTAGTTCGATTTATTTCTGTATAAAATATGAATATATAAACTTAATTAACGTAAGTGCAGAAGAATATTGAAATTCTTGAACAATTTTTGTCCTCAGATATTCACATTACATAGAAAAACATGTTGGAAATCCATCCATATAAAACACATAGATTCTTCCCCTCTTACAACAGCTGCAGATTGATTAATCTTAATCTTTGAAGTATTTGGTAATTCAGTATTTAATTCAATTTTCATCTTAGCAATTAATTCCAATAACAAATTGTGATACAATGTGTGTTAACAAGTTTTTTGCTCTAGAAAATGAAAGAGTAGATTAAAACTTACTTGTAATCTCTCCATGCCAATTTTCAGTTCATCACTCTCTTTATTGAGCTGTGAATTTTCCTTCTCCAAGCGAGAGATTTGGCACTTCAATTTTTCAACCTGAAAAGAAAAAAGAATTAAAAAATATATCTCATAGACAGAACACCAGAAATGTACAACTTTGTAAGTTTTTAAATCCAGAACTACTGCTTCTTGAACTAAATATAATATTTGTATTGGAGTTCTCAAGTGATTTCAAACTGGATCTTGATTCAAATATTTATTTTGATTTCCATTGATTGAAAGTATTTGTGTGTTCATAATTCAGGATTAGACTCCAATGAACAAAACAAAATTGATATGATTCATTATTTGATGTATTAATTATTATTTTTTTATGTATTATGTATGTATTTACTTATGTATTATGTGTAGACAAGAGATTATTGGGCAATAAGCAGACAAAACAAATAACATTGTTCACATCACTACTTAAGCCATGTTGTCTAGTTAGAAGTGACGTAGAACCTGATTTGCAAGTGTGAAAAGTGTGGGCCTATGCCACAAAATTCTTGTAAATTAAGTTTAACATTGAAAAACTGTTAAAACTAAGTTAAATTTGGGGGGAAAAAGTAATTAATACCTGAGAAAAATTATCAAAACACAAACAAGTTTTGATTCCTTTTGATATTACACATCCCATTCTTAACCGGTTATGGGTTATTACTTTCTACAACTCATACCTGTAGTTCGTTTACAGATGCAATTTTTTTACAATTTGGAAGTGAAAATGTCTTTTTTTAAATTATACAACTATGCTTTTTTAGTACTTCTATTCATCATTCATCTATTTTTGATTAAACGTTGGGGAAGAGATTCCAGAACTAAAGAACACATGAGAGATTGTACTTCTCCCCCATATGTCAGATAGATTTTATTGTTGATTGAAAAACAAAAGAAATCAAATCAAAATGGTAACATCCCAGTCAGAACTATTCTTCTTTGCAACAAAGATGATCGGTAAACAGAACATATCTATAACGGAATATCTGTGCGCCCACCAGGGATGTGACAAAGGCAGGAATGTGAGTGCTTGGGATGTACGTGTATAAATAGGCACTGTTACTTGCATTGTCATAGATATGAATGGGTAAAGGTTTAAGTGATTAATTATTTCCTGTTTCATCTGCTAATATATTCATCATAAACACGCACCTATGTCAATATAAACTAGTATCAATAATTTTTATGTATTCTGTTGCATGTTTTGAAATCCCCAAATATATTGTTGGAGTTCAGGTGTCAATCTCATATGAAAACAATTTTCTTCTTCTTTCTTTTTATTATTTTTCTTTTTCAATTTTACTCTTCTTACACTATCATTTATAAAGTTAGCATTGTATTATATTTAGTATGAAAATTGAATTTTAATTTCTGTATTGCATTTAATATTTAGAAATATCTGCATTGTACATTGTATGATTATATATGTATCCTGGCTGAACATACATAGCTTATGCTGTATTTATGTGATAAATACACTATTATTATTGACATTAGTTCTATGGTGGGAATGCTTTTGGCATAGAGGGTGGCAGTGTCCTTTCCCCTCAGGAGGGTGAGGTCTGTCACTGACATCCACGTCAGCTTGCGAGTGTTATCCCACACTAGTCTCTCATACCAGAAGGGTGCTGCCGCAGACACCAAAAGCGCTAAGCTCCCAGTGTGTCTGAATGTGTGGGAGTGTACATAATTACACTATCACATGTAGTGCATGTTAGTGTGTGTGTGTGTGTGTGTGTGTGTGTGTGTAAGGGGTGAGGATAGGATAAGGAAGATGAAGGAAAGATCGCGCGCGGTCCGTGGCCCGTTTGTTAGGGTACTGCTCCGGTATTCTCCTGGTGTTGATCGGAGAAACCACAGAAAACTACCGATCAGAGCAACCGGCCGCCAGAATTCTCCTCCAGACAGCGGCTTCGCCCTGGCTCTCTAGCTAGAGTTAAAAATCCTACTGCCGTCGGGAGTGGTACCTAGGACCTCCCAGCCAGAGAGTCGAAGATTATGAATAGTTATGCAATGAAAGCTAATTCGTAAAGCGGTGGGTGTACGCACGTCACTGTCAAGGATCATGCGATATCTGGCGGCAGGTACTGAGAACGTCGCGAAATACCGTGACATATTCCATCGTGAGGAACGAGCCTTGAGGGGCAAAGTTAGAAAAATCGCAAGTAGAACAAGAAGCTTTTGCAATCTCGAACGGTAAGCACCATCGATCTTCTGCTCATGCGCAGTTCAAGTTCCGCTTCAGTTTAGTACATGTGCTCATGCGCAGAAGATCGATACTGCTCAACGTTCGAGGTGACAAAAACTCCCTAATAGGGAGTATTTGCACCCTCGAACGTTAAGTACTATCGATCTTCTGCTCATGCGCAGTGCAAGTTTCGCATCAGTTTAGTACATGTGCTCATGGGCAGAAGATCGATAATGCTCAACGTTCGAGGTGGCACAAACTCCCTATTCGTAAAGCGGTGAGGTGTACTTACGTCCTTGTCGAAGGCGTCGTGCAGGGCGTCGGCGGCGTCGGCCTTGAGGCGCAGCTCGCGCTGCAGGTCGGCGTTGAGGCGTCGCTCGCGCGCCAGGCGCGCCGCAGCTCGTGCTGGGCCTCGTGCGCCAGGCGCTCCACGCGCCGTCCGCCGCCGCCAGCGCCTCCGACAGCTGCGCCACCTTCGCCGCCAGCGACGCCTTCTCCTCCTCCGCGCGACGCAGCGCCGCGCCCAGCCTCCTGCACGCTCTGCTCCAGCTCCGTCACCTGCAACGCGCCGTCACACGCTTATTGGCAAAGGTCATCATCTTCTACCTCCGGCCTAACAATTCGTAGTTAGTATGTCCACATTGACGGGTGTTCATGATTATATGCATTTATACTGGCTCATGCGCCCTTGAACAGCTCTATGCAACCCGCCGCACGTGAAGTACTTTGCGCATTTGCATATTCTGCGCAATTCTGAAATACGGCCGAATTAGACTTGAAGGTTGAGGACAAGTAACAGATTTCTCCGAGACAACGTCGTGGCGAAGCACGTCCAATGGAGGGAGAAATTAAAAATAAGCGACAACCTTAAGCAGGACAAAGAACAGCCCACCGCGAGAAAGTCATTACAAGTGAAACCTCGTTTGAAAGCGAAAACAGTGTGCCGTCAAACGAACACACCGCCAATCAAGGAATTAGTTCACAATACAAGATGTCTGGGGAAGAAACGTAGAAACTCCGAACAAGCTCTTAAGATAATTCTAAGATATTGTCCAAACTACGTGATCGACCGAACGGTTAAGCCGCAAACGCACCTGAAGTTGGTTTAAAAATGATTTCGGGAAGTTTGCAATGAAGCATAAAACACTCCAGAAACACGTGAATTGTTTATTATTTACAAAAGAAATTTATATTTGCTCAGATAGCTCGGCGAGAAACAAAAGAGACAATTTACATTCGACTAATTTTTGTTCCACGTCAAATTGACGTTCTCAGGACATCCATATATAGAAATCGGTAATAAAATGATAGAACCAGCATTTCAGTCCCTGGAATTTATGTTATGTGGCTTTACTGTTTAATTGTTTACAATGTTGCAGATTTGGTTTGAGTGTTGTGTGTGTGTTATACATAGCACAGTGTCCGTATTACATTTTTCTTGGCGAGACCGTATTTCAACCCTTCGAGTGGGGGTTGCTCACCTCGTGGTCTGGAGCGCTGCTACGCTGGCTGCTCGGCGGGTCAGGCGCGCCGCGCTCGGCTCCGTGGCTCAGCGCCTCACCTGGCGCTGGTACCGCCTGCTCCACCACAGCTGTCCGTCCTGCAGCGTCTCCATTACGCCTTCTCCCCTCCAGGTCGCGCACCTTGGCGCACTGCCCTCCAGTGGTTGTTTTTATACGCTCCCCCTGTGAGCTCCGCCGACTCAGAAATTGGACGCCCAACGTGGTTGTTTTTATACGAATAATTGAGCTTGTGTAGACTCAGATGGACGTTCCAACGCCCTTCGTGCCCAACTGTTATACGAATAATGAGCCTGATCATAATTGATCGCCGAATTTGACACCCACGTGAGCTTTGATCATAAATTGCGCCCCGTGTACTTGGCAGCTCGAGCTATTAACTCAGCGCCCACTTCGACACCCAACTGGTTTTCACGTAACTTTGCTTTGCCAGCATATGCATCGCCCATAAATTGACACACAACGTTGACCAAGTATTTTACTTTGTGTTACTCGCACCTGTGTTTTTCTTATTGAACTCACTAATTCTTTCTTATCCATTTTCCGTTTACGCTTGCTCAATTATTGCCCAACTGAAGATTGCATTTGGTTTTAATGTGTGTGTTCTTTTGATATTTTGTATTTTATGAGGTTTTCAATCACTTTGCTTGCGTGTGAGACTTAAATTTTATATTGAACTTCCGGTAATTTTTACATATTTTGTATCAGTGAATGCTCAGAGTATTACAGTGATTCTCATAACTTAGAAGCCCAAAGTGTATTTATAAGAACATTTCACTCTCTTTTCAGACGCATAATTTCATTTTATTGTTATTTTCTTTTTACAATTTCTTAATGCGTCATATAGTGTTTAAGTGTGGTTAATTGAACTCTATTTTATTTTTTTTTTCCTTTTCATTATACGTGCTATTTCCGGTCACGTAACAATTATATGTTTACTTAATAGTGTTTACTTTCTATTTGAAATTTTATGTTTATTTCTCAGTGTTATCCTCTAACATTTCATTGTGTGTGTTTTGTACTTTTCTTTTTATTGTGTTTGATTGTGTACTCATGTGTAACGCGCTGTAGGCGTCATTATCGTACTTACGTCACTTCGAGGATTGCTCGCTCCACGATGGCTGAAAATAATCACATTCAAAACCCCGAGGTTTCTGACCCCGCTCCCGCAAACGCCGACGCGCCTGCCGAGCTCACGCCCCAGCTGTTCTCAGCCCCTACTGTCGGGGTTTCTTTAGAGCAGGTACTCGAGACGAGTACCGCCGAGGCCGGACCTACCCTCGCCGCGGCCGCTCCGACGCCACCCTCAGACCAAATGTCTCAATTTTTCAGCACTCTTATCGCAAAATTTGACGAACAGCGTCAAGAATTTTGTCAATTTCGATCACAATTTGACGAACAGCGTCAAGAATTAAATTCTAAATTTCAGGACTTGAATTCCAGATTGATTCGAAATTTTGTGTCCTTGATAGTAGATTAGACGAACACCTCACTAATTTCACCCTTTTTCAAAGTGAGGTGTCTCAACAACTAAATTCGGTTAATTCAAAGGTCGATAAACAGAGCACTAAAATCGCCTCTCTCGCCTCTGCTGTTGAAAATAATTCTAAGCAAATTTCTGACATCAAAGAACATTTAACAGGCCAACTAAAGAAATGCGAATCGCTCCAGTCTGAAACAGTTCAACAAATGACAGAATTTAAAGACAGCATAAACAAGGATATTGCAAACCGTTTCAGAAAAGCAATTGAATTTGGGACATTGGGCTCGTGATAAATTTAAAGACAATGAATCCGAAAATTTCCAACTTGAAAGGCGAAGTGACTAAGATACTAAAAGGGGTTGACAATAAGATTGAAGGACTTCACGACTCCCTGAACAATAAAATTGAAACAGCAAAATTAGTTATCCAGGCACAGGCGGAAATGGAACGGAAAGAAATCGAAGTCAAAATAGGCGAACTAGAAATTAAAGTAGCGGAAAAGACTATTTCAGCTTTCCCGGTTAATGCTATGCCACTGTCAATTCCTCCAAATTTAAAATTCTCTGGTAATCGCGGTGAACAGCCCATTACGTTCTTACGTAATGTTGAAAATTATTTGCTTTAGCGAGACACATTCCTGAATCTTCTAAACCGAAGGTTATAGCCCAAATGTTGGTTGACCATGCCCAAGAATGGTTCCAAACATTGTTACCAGTTCCGGCTGATTTTCAGGATTTTCGTTCCAAATTTATTAATCGTTTTTGGGGATAGAAACACCCAATACAATTTTAAAATGGATTTGGCTAAAGGTAGATGGGACCAGAATGGTAACATGTCTATGCGGGATTATGCAGTGTCTCGCATTGCCCTACTTAAACAATGCGAACCTACTCCCCCTGACGACGAAATTATGTGGCTATTAACTCGTCATTATCCATATGTCATTCAAAACCTCCTTAAAACTAGTTTTGTAAAAGATCTTGAGCAATTTCAGATCTTATTGGGCGATTTCGACCAAACGAATATGCAATTCGCTTCTTATCAAAATCAGAGTCAAAACTCTTCACGCCCACGTAATGGCAATAATAATAATCAGAATCGAGGATTCCCCCACGCCATTCGCAAGGTCAAGAGCGTCCTTTTAACCACGGCCCTTCGCCGCACTTTCCCCCGCCCCCTCCCCCCCGGCGCCGACCAGTTTTCCGCCCCCCTTTAATGTCGGTCAAGGCCAAACCGCACCCCGTCTCGCGCCGCCTTCGACAAGCCCCAGGTCGTACCAGGGACCTTTGACTACTATATTGCCAGACGGACCCAGAGACCCTATGCGCAGTAGACCTTTACGGACCATTACCTAGAGGAAAGATGTGGATTCCGCCATATCTTCGTAGTAATAGATGTGTTTACTAAATATGTTAAGTGTTTTCCTATTGTTAAACCTACTGCAAAGTCCTGTTTAAAACACCTAGTGCAAGGTTTCTTCAAAGAATGTGGGACGTATCAGCGTGTCCTCAGTGACAATGGCACGCAGTTCACGAGTGACCTTTGGCAGCAATCGCTAAATGATTTAGGTGTCCAAACAATCTTCTGTTCTATTAGGTCACCGAGATCAAACCCAAGCGAAAGAGTCATGAAAGAATTATCACGTTCGTTTCGGGTTTATGTGTCTCACAAAGCATACCGCTTGGCCCGATTTACTACCGAAGATTAATACGTGGCTTAACCACATCCCCCATGAATCTTCCAGATTTACACCTTTCGAGGCTCAATTCAATAAGAAGCCGAAACCATTGTTTCCTATTTAGCAAAAATGGCCACTCAAATTCCAATTTCCCCTGAGGATCGGTGTCAAATTATTCTCTCAAATTTAAAGAAAGCTGGTGATACGAGAAAACAACACCAGAAGAGTAAAACCCATTTATTCAAAGTCAGCGATAAAGTTTTAATCAAAGCTCTCAGAGTATCTAATCAGCCTGACAGGCCTTATTAGTAAATTCTTTCCTTTATTTGTAGGTCCTTACCAAATTATGAGGCTTGTAGCCCCCAACGCTTGCACTTTACGTAGCACAGATGGTTCCGAGGTTGGTCCTCACAATTTTTATAACCTTGTTCCTTTCAGAGATTAAACTAGATTAATTGGCTGAAAGAATAAAAGCCCTCATTTATGTCGCTCTGATTAGGTAACCTTATTTTAATTATATTCTTGTGGATCCAGCCCGGTTGCCCTGGCACGTCTTATTATTAATTAATTTCGTGGGTTCGCTACTACTTCAATGCTTTGGTTAAGTGATTGTTATAAGTGAACGTCGTTGTTGATTAAAAAGAGAGAAAAATAATTCAGATATCCCTTAGATATACTTTGTCGAGAGTTGACGAGAGTTATAGCCATTGACTTTAATTAATGAAACGAGCTCCATTCTGATATTATGAATTTAATGTTTTTGCAACCCAAGTCCTTTGTTTAATTCATTGGTTGTTTTCTCACGTTTACCATTCTATTTTCAATTCTCCATCGTGTTGATATTTTGTTTCCTCCTCTTGTGTTTTAAATAATTTGGCCACTGTTGACTATTATGCTTATCTATTATTTTGCAAATGTCGCATTTATTCCACTTGTTTTTATACCTCTAAAATCGTATTAAAGAGCGTCAAATATAATAATGATTAACAGGGTTCCCACTTTTGGCTCTTCACTTTGCACAATTATTCAATTTGCAGTAGCGTTTAACTAGTTTTAGGTACCCCATTGTTTCATTTTGCCAGTCTTTCTAAGTTTTGTTTCCAATTATCCCTCTATGTTATCTTCTTAATTACTTATTTAGTGCTTAGTTTGCTCTTAGTTTGAGTAGGTGTTGCTAATGGCCCACCACCATTTCTTATTTTTGAAAAATGATAAAGATTATTTTCATTCATTTTCTTATCATTAATGTGTTTGTATTACTTCTTAAAGATTTTGTGTCCTAAATTTATTGGTCATCTAGTTTTTTAGAGATAGCTTTAGTGTTGTTCCTCTTCATTAATTTTATCCTTTTGCTTAATTAACTAGTATTGTCTTATCATGTTAGAGTTGTCATTGAAACCCCTAATTTTCGTTCTGGACATGCCAGGTTTTTGTGTTTTCACAGCTTCATCTGTCGGCACATGCTCCCCAAATTTATTTATCATCTATTTTTGTAAATCTCCTTTTTTGTTCTTAGATTAAAAAAAACATGTCCCATGCGTTTTTTTAATCTCATTGTACGGGGGGGTAATGCGATGTGTCGGGGACCATCGCAGTCCTCCACCCTTGCGTCACGCCAAATTACCGGACGGCAGGAAAGAACTACGCGCCCCCGAATTAGATATGCCCAGCCGCTCAAGCCCCCCATAAACTTTCAACTATCAATTATACCCTTTTACTGACAATACCGCGATGCGTCGGGTGACCATCGCACCCTCTCACCCCCGCGTCACGCCAAATTACCGGAAGTTGGAAAGGGCCACGCGTCCACCGCGACCCGATTTAGTTCCGCCCAACGGCCCAAGTTCTCCAGAAGCCCCTAACAATAAATCTTACCCTTTGTCCAACAATACTGGATGATCGACAGCCGGAACAACCATTTTAGCGACTTGGCGATCGCACCCGGCTCAATAATCCTCTAAAAGCCTATAAAATCATCACATGCCAAAGCAGAAGGGACACGTGCGCGCTCCTCCGGCCTAACAATGCCGGCCAATGAACAACCAGAAGGCACCGTTGATGAAATAGAAGGTTCGAGAAGTTCAAATCCGACCAATAAAATCACTAGGCAGGAAGCACGTGAGCACTTTGAGATTTTTTCGAGAAAACGAAAGGGACAGACGGGCGAGCGAGGCGAGAGAGGGGAGGACGGGCGACAGACGCTAGAGAGGACGGTCGTGCAGGAGAAGTCGTATGGAGATAGAAACCAACAAGTAAAGTTTTGAGTAGATTAACAGTGGTAGTTAAGAAAGCCACCGAATATTAGTCAGTTAATGAAACCTGCGGTAGAAAGGGAACAGCAGCAGTGGGTAAGGCACACACTTGCCCGGTCTTCACGGAATTAATTCCGAATAGCCAAAGTTTGGCTTCGAGCGTCATACGCGGTCCAGGTGTCGTGTGACGGCCTGAGACGCGCGCGAGCATCACGTCGCGACCGCCCGGTCATCCACCGCCGACGTCCCGTGCGCCGGAGTCATCACCCCGGAGGCAATCGGAGGCCAACCTTGCAACGTTCCGGCGTCGCCTCCTGAGGGTCCGACTACACTTCTCCGTCGCTCGGCGAGCAATCCAGTCGCGGTGACATTACCATCTAACATCACAGATTGTAAGTTGTCATCACCATCATTCATTAATCGGCTACTAAAGTGACAATAACCCAGCATCAACCTGAACAGTTTCTCTTCGTTTAATTTTTTTAATAAATTAGTCCCCGCCATTTGGTCGGGTGAACCAATTAATACCATAGCAAAGTGTTATTATTCTAAATCTTAAGAAACCACCAAATGCAACCCTTCGACCCAGGGCGCTCACCCCTGAGACGCTCAACGCCGGCGACATTAAGCAGGTAAGTGGGCATGCGCTTGGCGCCCTTTTTAAATAAATTCAGCGCGTGTCCCCTCCTGCGACTTGGGACGACTGTCACACCATAAGTGTGTCGGCGCCTCCATTTTGTGAGTAGTTCCATCACAGTACATGTGCTCATGCGCAGAAGATCGATGCTGCTCAACGTTCGAGGTGACAAAAACTCCCTAATAGGGAGTTTTTGCACCCTCGAACGTTAAGTACTATCGATCTTCTGCTCATGCGCAGTGCAAGTTTCGCATCAGTTTAGTACATGTGCTCATGCGCAGAAGATCGATAATGCTCAACGTTCGAGGTGGCACAAACTTCCTATTCGTAAAGCGGTGAGGTGTACTTACGTCCTTGTCGAAGGCGTCGTGCAGGGCGTCGGCGGCGTCGGCCTTGAGGCGCAGCTCGCGCTGCAGGTCGGCGTTGAGGCGTCGCTCGCGCGCCAGGCGCGGCCGCAGCTCGTGCTGGGCCTCGTGCGCCAGGCGCTCCACGGCGCCGTCCGCCGCCGCCAGCGCCTCCGTCAGCTGCGCCACCTTCGCCGCCAGCGACGCCTTCTCCTCCTCCGCGCGACGCAGCGCCGCGCCCGCCTCCTGCACGCTCTGCTCCAGCTCCGTCACCTGCAACGCGCCGTCACACGCTTATTGGCAAAACGTCATCATCTTCTACCTCCTTAGTTATTCGTAGTTAGTATGTCGCACATTGACGGGTGTTCATGATTATATGCATTTATAATGGCTCATGCGCCCTTGAACAGCTCTATGCAACCCACCGCACCCTCAAGTACTAAGCGCATCATCGCTGCATATTCTGCCCCTGCAATTCTGAAATATCGGCCTGAATTAGACTTGAATGTTGACTCGGACAAGTAAATCAAATTTCTCCGAGACAATGTCATGGCGAATGCACGTCCAAACGTGAGGGAGAACGATTTAAAAATAGGAGAGTCGACAACCTGTCCAAGCCAGGACAAAGAACACACCCATTCTCGCGAGAAAATGTTTCATCTACAGTGAAACCTCGTTTGCATGAACTCGCTTAACACGAAATGTGCCGTCAAACGAAGAACATTTGGGTCCTGCCAATCAAGTAATTAGGTTACACAATACAAGATGTCCGGGGAAGAAACGTAGAAACTCCGAAAATAAGCTCTTAAGATAATTCTAAGCATATTTTGTCTAATAAACTACGTGATTATTCCGAACGGTTGAGCCGCAAAAAGCACTCTGAAGTTGGTTTAAAAAATTGATTTCTAGGCAAAAATTTGCATTATAGAAGCATAGAAACACTGCAGAAACATGTGAATTGTTTATTATTTACAAAAGAAATTAATATATTTGCTCAGCTAGAAATATTAAGCGAGAAACAAAAGAGCACCCAATTTACACAATTCGACTCATTTTTTGTTCCACATTTCAAATTTCGACGTTTACTCCCAGGACATTCTGTATATATAGAAATCGGATAATAGGAAATTTTATAAGAACCAATTATTTCAGTCCCATGGAATTTATGTTAACGTGGCTTTACTGTATTAAAATGTTTGCAGATGTTGCAGATTAAAACGTTTGAGTGTGTGTGTGTGTGTGTATACATAAACACATATCCGTATTACATTTTTCTTGGCGAGACCCGTATTTCGTTCTTGTGGGCGAGTGGGGGTTGGCGAGTGTTACCTCGTGGTCGTTGGAGCGCTGCTGTCGCTGCTGCTGCTCGGCGGCGTCGAGGCGCGCGCGCAGCTCGGCCTCCGTGGCCTGCAGCGCCTGCACCTGGCGCTGGTAGCCGCCCTCCAGCTCCGACCACAGCTCGTCCGCCTCCTGCAGCGTCTCCATGTACGCCTTCTCCTTCTGCTCCAGGTCGCGCACCTTGCTGCGCAGTTGTGCCTCCAGCTGCGCCGCCGCGCGCAGCCGCTCCTCCTGCTGCGCCTCCGCCGCCACCTGCGCCCAGCCACCAGCCATTGAACCCCCTGCGCCCACTCGAGCCCACTCGAGCTTCGCGCGTTGCTGCACTCATCGCCCACTTGCGATTGGACCACTCGTCCCTTTGAGCTCAACAGTTCATACGACCTCCTGCACATCCGCGCATACCTGCATCCAGCCACGAACGATTGAACAACTCGCCCCGTCGAGCTTAACTGTTCATATGGCCTGCGCCTCCGCCACCACCTGCACCCACCCACGAGCGATTGAACCACTCGAACTCACACGACTTCTCAAGTCTTAGAAACTTTGCAATCAACTTTGAAATCAATGTATATTTCGTTTTATTATTTTACTGATTTTTTGGATTACAATAGACTTTTAAAATTATAAATCAATAAAATTTACAATGTAAATATGAAATTATAAATCCGTAAAATTCTACCGCTCTTAATAAAAACATGAAATATACTAAAAAGAATTTCCAGAAATAAAAATGCTCTTGATTTCGCAAATTTTAGATTTGGATGTTGTGTTATTTCTTCCCCTGATATAATACCAGCTGCTTATTTGTGATTTGCAGATTGTAACTACAGTAAAGGAAGGCGTGAACATTTTTCTTGGGTAATTTTCATTACGGCAGTTCTGTTCTCATGCCGAATCATATCGTTATAGAAAACTTCTTTCGTAACAGAGAATAATAAAAATGTCAAAGACTCCCATTTCAAAGACTATCATTGTAGCTATGCTCTTTGCATTTCTAAAACGTGGCAATTAATGAAATCAAAGTTTTTCTTAAATATGTCAACGAACGAGAATCATAAGAAATACTGTTCTTATCATTTGTCTAATTTTTAGTTGCACGTATTAAAGGAGAAAAATAATACACTTCAGATTTGCATTAAGTAATTTCCTTTTTTGTGCATATGATAAATAGTTCAACAGTTATTGTTAATTCCAGTAAAATAAGTAGCAACATTTCAATTTCCAGTTTATGGATCTTGACATAAATAAAAAAGTTCCCAAAAGTATTCCTGCGTTCAAAAGTTCCCAAACGTATTAGATCACATGCTCAAATTATACCTTTTTTTACTTATTTAAGATCGCTTTTCAACTAGTAAGGTCCCTTGGTGTCCTTACTAGTTGTAACATTGGGGGTAACGATATATGGACACACACAAATATTCACGCTCAGAGGTGGGATTCGAACCCGCGACACTTCTAGCACGAGGCAGCTACGGGTTATCAGTCTTAGCGACCACGGCTCTCCAGGCCGATCAAAACGGTACCTTATTGTCTTCAATAAATGGAGACTTAGGCTTTCGCAGATGTACAAGCCGTTTCTCCTATTAGTTAACGCATTTCGCCTATCTGGTGAAGCACGCACCTCCGTCATGGTCTCGCGGTCAGTCTTTCGCAGCTCCTCCTTGGCGAGGCGCTCCTGCAGCTCCTGCTCCAGCTCGCGCATGCGCCGCACCAGGCGCTCCTGCGCAGAGCGGCACAGCCCGTTGCACGCGGGCCGGGGCGCCGGGCGCGGCTTATAGTCTATGGGCAGGGCGAGCCACGCGGGGCGCTGCTGCTGCTGCTGCTGGAAAACACTCGCGGTCTTGTAAATGTTCCACACCACCACCACCGGCCACCACTGCACCAGCAGCTCCAACTGGTGCTTGAGCTCCGTCTCGCGCTCCTCCAGCTCGTAGTTGCGCTCCTCGTACGAGCCCAGCAGCGACTGCAGGTAGGCCACTTCGCGCTGCAGCTTCTCGCCGTCCTGCAGGCTGCTCTTGAGGTTGGCGCTCGCCCGCCGCTCCTGCAGCAGCTTCGACTGCAGGTCGCGGTTCTCCTCGCTGATGAGCTGCAGCTTCATTTCCAGTCTGGGGAGAGAACGAAACGGTGAGACTTGCACTAGGGAGTCTTAAGCAACGTTAAGTATTTCAATGGTTCTAGAAGCTAATTACATTTCGAAAAAGAACCAATAAAAATCACATTAATAAATGTGTTAATATATTTGCTAAATTATGAGAACAACAAAAAATTAAAAGATCACACATGGATGTTCCAAGATGCTAAGTGTAATAAATTGAATAAGATTTCTCCCCACATCTGAATTTTGGAAAAATTAAGTCAAATTTTTTAGAAGTTTGTAGCACCGTAAAAGAGAAAAGAAATAAATACGATCAAGGCGCTTTAAATCGGTGCAGTTTTACTGATCGTGTGCTTACAAGTAAGAGGTATTAAGTCCAAAATCATGGAACTAGAGACCTGCAAATGGACCTGCGAATTTTCGCAGGCAGGATTTCGTGGATTCGTTTCTGACGGATTCATTACGAAGTAAATATTATTTACAACGACTCTTCTTCCGCGAATTTGGACTTAAGGCCTTTTCCTTTTAAGCCTACAAATACTAAAACGGGCTTTTGTTTTGTTTCGAATGGATTATTGTTCATTATTCGAAACGTATTAAACCATTTCCTTACTTTGATTAACAGGATTAAAGAAGAAACTATTTCTTTTGTTTTCTTAACTTGTTAATAAATTTCATTTTCACGGGATCATTAGTCAAATAATCATTTAACTCTAACGTAAGAGACAAGAATAATAGAAATAACGAAAAGAAATAAGGGATCTTCCATAAATTAAGTAACGCTGAAGGGGGAGGGAAGGGGTCTGAGGCAGCGTTACGCTTCGCTACATAGATATAGGGAAGTACGTTACAAGATGGGAGAAAATTTCCAAAATTTGCGTTACGTAATTTATAGACGGCCCCTAAGGAAAAAACAAGAAAGCTGAAAGAGAAAGAAATGTCAAATAAAAACGCAAGACACACGGAGGCAAAGAAAAAGAGAGACAAAAAGAAAGATGAAATGGAGAGAAAAGAGAGAGAGAGAGAGAAGAAAGGTAGAAAGAAGGAGAGACTGGAGAGAAGAGAAAAGAGAGAGGAGAAAGGTAGAAAGGAGGAGAGCAGGCAAAGCAAAGCGAGCTCACTTCTGGCAGCGGAGTCGCGCGTCGTTCTCGGCCTCCTCCAGCTCGCAGCGCTGCTCGTCGAGGCGCGCCTTCTCCTCGTGCAGCTGCGCGATCTTGGCCGTGAGCTGCGCCACCTGCTGCGCCGCCAGCTGCGCCTCCTTCTTCTTCTGCTCGTCGTCCTCTCGCTGCTGCTGCTGCGCGCCGCCGCTGCGCTCGTACAGGCGCAGCTTGTCCTCGAGGGCGCTGAGGCGCTCTCTGCAGAAGGCCAGGTCGCCGCCGCGCTCCTCCACACGCTCGCGGAACTGGTTCAGCTTCTGGATCTCCGCGCGCAGGTCGCCCTGGCTGGGCACCCCTGGCCCCGGCCCTTGCCCCTGGCCCTGCCCCTGGCTGTTCTCCGTCTGCGTGCCCTGCGAGCACAGCTCCTCGGAGCAGCGCACGCAGAAGCTGGCGGCCAGCGAGCTCACGATCTTGTTGGGCTTGAGCAGCGTCTGGCCGTTGAGCGGTTTCGCCTTGAGCGGGCTGGCCGGCTGCAGCATCTCGTTGAACGGCGGCACCGTCGCCACGATGCGCGCGGGGAACTTGGCGTCGCCGTTCAGGGCATAGTCGGGCAGGCTCTTCAGAGAGTGCGTCTGCGAAAGCAAGGGGAATACGTGTTAAACGACGCGGCGATGGTGTAGCGGTTAGCGGAACGGACTGTTATACCTAAAGTCGCGGGTTCAAACCCGATCGAAGGCGTGGATTTTTAAGGGCGAAAAGAAATCCTTCGTATGTCTTCCTTCGGAGGGGAAGAAAAGCCGGCTGTCCCATGTAGTAGATTTACTGCATGTAAAAGATCCTCGAGCCTAAATGAAGCCTCTGATCTAAATTCAAATCGCCTGTTTCGTCGCATAGTTTCTTTCTCCGCTAGTTGGCGAAAGGAGCGTAGCAGAATCTGCGTGGTCAGACAGAAGAGTTGGCCTCATGACCTGAGTCTCGCCACGTACAATAAGGCTTCTATTCAATTCAATCAAACTACGCACGTTAGATTGGATCTGATTAATTGTTTCTTTCCAACAACTTAACCCTCATACCATATCTGGGGTCGTTTCCGACCCCACGATAAATAATTCGTTAATATTTCCTTGAATATTGGCAGGGTAATTTCCGTCTTCTAGATATGCTTTTGTGCACTTATGAAGCAAGTACCAAGTTATTTCCACATATTTTTGCAAATGTTATTAGAGAATTATTAATTTTTTCACGACTGACACCGGTTTGACCTAAGGTATAATTTTTAATTTTCCCATTCTCTTTTCAGATATACTGTCATGAACTTCAAAAAATGTCCTGATACCGTCAATTTTTATCTCACGTTTGATTTGCCTTGCAATTGCTTGAACTTACTCTTATACGTTTTTCTCCCGCATTATGAATCAACAATGAAGGCTATGTGCGATGGAGGTTATTCGTTTTATGAAACAATTTAATATACATAAATTATATTTATTATGTTATTGAAAATAACTAAGAAAATATGTTATTACATAAGATTAATTATTTACACCCGGTATATTGTCCTGTTAACCACTTTCAATTGTCAGTAAAACTTGGGGTCCAGAAAGACCCCAGGTATAGTACTTGATATAAACCAGCAGGTATGGTACGAGGGTTAAATGAAAACCATGCCGTTAATTGCTAGACTTTCCTCCTAGAGTATTGCCACATTATAGTTCTCACGACCTTGTACTACTTGAAAATGTTCATGAAATTGTACTATATATGGGGAATCGTCCGGATCCCCTGATATTCTATACGACCGTTCATAGACACTCCAAAAATCAAAATGGTACAAACATTTTATTGTACCACATACACGTTTTCATATAAAGGCCGTTTATAACTAATCGGAGGAAGTGTCATTTTTTTTCCTGAAAAAGAGGATTTTTTCTAAGTCACATTTGAAACAACTTCATTTCCATTCAGCCTAGTTTTAATTGATCGCCTAACTCATTTCATTGTTGGATTATTGCTGACTTGTAAAATTGTATTGACTCAGGATAGCCCTCTTCTGCATGTGGGGAAATTCCAAAACGAAAGTGCAAAGATGGCTCCTATAGAGCCTCGAAACAAACTGAGATCATATTTAATCGATTTTTATTTGAAATGAATAAACCTATGTGTACTTAAATTGTTTTCTTGGTGTAAAATAACAAGCGTGCAATGAAGTTCTATATTGAAAATTGCAATATTGCTGTTAACTAGCCTGAATTTTTTAAAAATTTCCGTTAATTACATAATTTTATTCTGAGTTTGTCTGAATAAAATTCTTTCCAGGAAATTATGTTTCTGCCTTATTTGTATTAACAAACGTTTTCAGTAAATAATGTTTTATTCAATTTTCAATAACCATCTTTGCGTGTTAAGGAAGACGATCAATGTTTCAAGAAATGGCGGAAGAAAATGCAGAGTTATTACGTCATCTTGCACAAGTCGTGACATATCGCAATTTGTCAAGCTAGGTACTATAAATATGTCTACGAATGTTTTATTTTGCTTCCGGAAGTTTCCTTTCCAACAAAGTCTGCTTTTAAATCTTCTCCACTCTTCATCCAAAGTACTTCAGCATCGTATGCTATCGTTCAGAAATGGCTTATTTTAGGAACACGGTATCTATTCATTGGTTGATGGAGAGTGCAAACCTTGCGCTTGTAAATTTATTCATGGATATCGATAATGTCTCAAAATCACCTAAATGTAAGTTTTCCTTGCTTATTACATAATTATATGACCCTGTTTATTACATAATTACATGTTCCTGTTTACTACAGAATTTGAACAATCTATTCCGCATCTCAATCTCCATATAGAAATGTGTCACGGGGATAGGTTAGACTCTTATTATTAATATTAATTAGCATACATGATATATCTGAAGAGCCACCCGTGCGACCAAATAAAAATTCAATATACTTCCTTAATCGATTTTAAAACTACTAAACTCAAATGAATCATTTTTGAAGCGTATGTATCACGTTATTACTGAATTTTACAGTGGGAAATGCAAAACTTTGATTTTCTGACAGTTCACCCTGCATTGATAAAATTTTGATTTTAATGACAGTAAACCCCGCTTAACACGAATTCTAAGAGGCCGAAATAGTTGGATCTTGTTATAAACATTCTTGTTATCCGATTTTACATACTACGTTTCCTTGCCGGGACCCAAATTTTGTGTCGAGTAGAAAATCGTGTTAAGCGAGATCCTGCCAACGAGGGTTTACAGCTGCTGTCTGAAGAATACATGTATAACTTGAATGATCTATTACTAAGATTATTTCGGTCATACCATTCCATTTAATTGAATAGTTTTCATTGTATTTTGTCTCAACAACATCGTTCTTCATGAAGTATAGTATCTTAGCAAGACAAACTATCGCATTACTTTGATGTAAAATGTAAATATCATGAAATCAATTGTTTTCATGGATTAGCCAAATGTCAATATAACGTCAAATTTTAATACTTAATTCAAGTACTTAATTTCATTTCTCGCCAAGGGCAAACTTGATGTCACTTGTTTTTGAACCGATTTCACCAACAGTGTAAATTGGAAGGCAAACTGAAGGAAACTGAAATGCGCAAGTCATGGGTACAAGCAATACAATGTGTTTTTATAAAGTTCCATTATTACAGAAAAAATCTTTTGCAAAGAATTTAAATTGATCTAAGAACCGTTATTAAATCTTGTTTACAGCATGAGAAAGGCATTATCGATGAAAATTCCAGAAGTGTGAGTACATTATATATTTTGTATTTTCCTCTACCTAATGTTGCATTGACAGCATCAGCTAGTGACCTCCAGAATTCATTCACAACTATTTTTTATACATTTTATTCAAATTCAAATTTCACTCTCATTTGAGAAACAAAATTGGTTGTTGCTGCGAGTTTCGGAGCCACGGCTGTGTTCAAATAATACTATCAATATTTCCATTTCATCTTTCACTGCTTTTCATTTTCTTTATTGGTCAAAGATAACAATCAATAATTTGGTGTTTCATCTACTTCATCAGTATTTGCAACAATAGATGTACGACATGTGACACTGAATTGTGATGCTGCTAATATTTATATTCAATTTTAGACTTAATTTTGCGTATGTGTTATATTATTAAATGAAACGAATGAACCCACGAAAGATTTAATTTTTGTTGCTGATCAGGTCCTGGATGCTCAATTACACATCATACATTTCAGCACGTATGTTGTAAGACATACCTATTTAACCTAGTGATATAATTAAGCCAATTTCAATTTTACATGAAAAGCCAATTATTAGACTACAATAATTAAACACACATATGGTCATATTTTACTACTTTCCAGATTTAAAATCCAAATTAAAAACGAATTACTGTCTGAATTTTTCATCTGTAAAGTAAAAATATTTATGTCGAACACACTGCGTACGCGTTTGAATTGGGACGGAATGTAACACAACATAAAAGCTTTAATAAAAAACGTCGCCTGTTTTAAATATTTAATTAATTAATTTTATAAGAAAACAACAAAGAAACGTGAAAAAAATTGTCATAATTAAAAAGAATTTTAGATTTATTAAATAAAATAAACGGATTACCAAATAAAAAAATAAAAATGAGTCTTTTGGGGTGATTTTGTAGCAGAAAACGGTGTTCCTGTATTTGTGAAACCAATTTTTTTTACATTCTTATAATCATTTACAAATGTTTGGTAACTACAGAGGTATTTTTTTTACATATAAGCAGTTTATTTATCAATTTTTTTTTTGATAGGAGGGGAAGTTTGTGTGTTACAATGCCACCCTCCAGGGTAGGGTGACATTGTACCATACATTGTCCTCTTCTGTCTTTCTTATGAGAATTAAGGCAAATTTGAAAAGATTAAGGGGTAGGGTGTCTTTGTCACTTGTTAGAACATAAAAAACAGATCCAAAATTGAAAAATTTTTCTTTTCAGCTGAGGTCGTAATAATGCAAAGTGCGAGCAAACCGGTGTTGGCGTTTGGTGTGTTCAACTTCCTTGAACCCAGGGCCTTTCAACTTCCATATAACGTGGTGGAGACCATTACAGTGGCGTGCTATCACCTTCTTACACAAACTAAAATACAAACTGCTGCCAACGATGCTTCAAACGTGCATGGCTGCTGCGTGGGTTCGCGAGACGCAAGCAGGCGTGTAATGTTACAAACGATAGCGTGGATGTTCGCGCTTTCTTCAGCGGTTTCGTATATTAATATATTACGAATATTTGAGTATTTAGAAGACTTTTTTCCGTATTTCTCACAAATGAGCCAATTTTTATGAGCAATGTTTATATTTATGAGCCAATGCGGAAGTTGGTGAGCGTAACCTGCAGCAGAACCCAGCGACACTAGTGCCTCCCAGGGCCCTTCAACTCCCATATAAGGTGGTGGAGACCATTATAGTGGCGCACTCTCCTACTAGCACCTTCTTACAGAAACTAAAATACGAACTGCTGCCAATGATACCTAAACGTGCGTGGATGCTACGTAGGTTCGCATAACGCTTAAGCAGACGCGTAATGCTACAAAAGATAGCGTCGATGTTCGCGTTTTCTTCATCGGTTTCTTATACGAATATGTTATAAATCATTGAACATTTAGAAGACACTTTTCGTATTTCTCACAATTTAACCAATTTTTAGGTGCGGATCTTGGCGAGCCTGTACCCGGCGACATTAGCGCCCCTTATAGTAACACCTTCTAGCTTTGTCCCCGGTTTTATGGAGAGTTGCAGGACCCTGGTGCCTCCTGTCGCAGTACCCTCTAGCTTTGTCCCCGGTTTTGATGGAGAGTTGCAAGGCCCTGCTAGAATCGCCTAATGGTTGAAGCAATTGCAAAGTGTTTTAAAGGAGAAAGAGACTCACCATGGCGGGGGCGGGGGCGATGGGGCGCGCGTCGTCGAGCAGCGCGGCCACCTGGTGCAGCGCCCACTTGTCCTCGACGCCGCTGAGAGCGCGCGCCACCGCCAGCACCTTCTCCTTGAGCTCGGCGCACGGCAGCGGCAGCGGCCCCGCCAGCGGCAGCTCCTGCGCACGAGCCGCCCCGCTCAGCTCTCCCTCCCTCCCACCCGCAGCAGGAGGCACTGCGGCGACGCTCGGGGCGGCGGCTATGGTCGCGGCCACAGGGCGGTGGCGGTGGCAGCGGAAAGGGAGGCGGTGGCGGAGGAGGAGGCCGTGGCGATGACGGAGGCGGTGGAAAGGGAGGCGGTAGCGGAGGCGAAGGCGGAGGCGAAGGCGGAGGCGAAGGCGGAGGCGAAGGCGGAGGCGAAGGCGAAGGCGGAGGCGGTGGCGGTGGCAGGGGCGTTGGCGGGGGTGAGGGCGGTGGCGGTGGCGGTGGCGGAGGCGGTGGCGGAGCCGGTGAGCGGAGGTGGAGGCAGCGGCGGCGGAAAGGGAGGCGGAGGCGGTGGCGAAGGCGGTGGCGGAGGTGGAGGCGGTGGTGGTGAGCGGAGGCGGAGGAGGAGGCAGGAGCGGCGGCGGAGGAGGAGGCGACGGAGGCGGAGGCGATGGAGGCAGGAGAGGCGGCGGTGGGGACCGTGCCAGGCGCAACCGGCGATCGATCTACGCGCGCTCTACCGCCGCAGTCCGCGTTCGCATCCCGCCCGCGCCCGCTGCCACGCCCGCGCCCCCGCCCCCGCCCCGCCCCGGCCCCGCCCACCGGAGAGATGCGGACCTGGCAGCGCCCGCGACCCCGCCGCCGCCTCCGCCCGCTCGATAGCCGCGCGGCCAAGGCGCAGGCCACGGGAAAGGGCAAGGCGACGAACCACCACGAGGAGGAGAGCGAAGGGAAAGATAGACTGGCGATGGACACGCTGGAAGAGGGATCGAGGAGAAAGAGAAGGAAGAATCGGACAAAGAGAGAGGAACACTGGAATGAGATGAAGAAGCGGATGAGGTGAAAAGGAGGAAATGGAGAAAGAGTAAGAATGGAAGAAAAGAAACAAATAGAGTGAACAGGAATGAGGTGGTGCAGAGAGAGAGTTGGAGGCAACGGGCAAACTAAAATAGGGGGAAACGATGAGTAGAGAATGGAATGTAAGGGAAGGAATGCAGGGAAGAGATCAACGATTGGGAGGAAGGGCAAGAGGGGAGGGTCGACGCGAGACGGAGGCAGCGGACACTGAAGAAAAGGAGAATAAATAAAAGAGAAGGCGAGGTAAGAGGGAAACACTCTTACGTTGCAGATTTTTAAGGAAAAGTGTCAAATCCTTTTGTTGATGGGTAAAATAAGCACCTAACGTGATAAGAAGTGACGTAACGCAGTGTTGTTGAGCTAAGGTTCGGTTATCTAGAGAATAACAAAAAATGAAATAAGTTTGTCTTGCTTCCGAAACTTTTGAAATGGATTTATTACTTCTTTACAATCTTTATTCCTCTAAAATTAAACAAGGTAATGAAAAAATAATGATCAAACCAAAAATCAATACATGTATTAATTTCATTACTAAAACGGGGATACTAACTTGCACGAATCTTCCAACGATATTCAAAGGAACTAGGCTTATCGTGGTCAATAATTCTTCCGTTTCTTATACTGGTCATTTTCATCACCAAAATTTGCTCCCTATTTGCCTCTAACAGGCAATGAATTCTTGATTGTTTATTGCGTGACCTTTGTAATAATAGAAGACTACAGTAAATCAGCCATTTCGGGGTCAATGGGAGTGATTTGTAACTATATTTAATCCAAATTCTCGTGATTCAATTTGAGAAAATGGGGCCATGATTTCTTGGAGAGATCTGAACCGTTAATTACCCAGCATATTGCAACATTTTCCAATGACATATTATAGTACATTTGTTATCTCTGATGTAAAATACTACTCTAAAAAAATCTTTAAAATCTTCAAACTTGAGATTATATAAAATTAAATGAAAATCATCAGAATTATTTTTGTAAAGCACTGATTTTTTTAAAATAATTTACAGAAATCTTTTTTATTTATTTTCGAACTTTAAATTCATCTTTAATTTTGAAGGATATTTTCTTCATTTAAGTTGGTGAACAGTTCAACTTTTGGTGGACGATCTCAGCTTGAAACCAGGTTTTGCAACACCTTGCATTTTGAAAATAAGGAAAATAATCTAAAGTACAGAAAAGCATTTAATTGGTTTACATTTAGCCTTAAATCTCTTAAAAATTCTTAAAGTTATTTACTGGATTATTTGAGAAAAATAATGATTTATAAATTTATTCTGGACATTTCAGTTAATATAACAAACTTCTAGTGACACAATCACTATTCTAGTTCATCCACTAGAGCAAATCAGGGGTTACATACTGCAAAAGAGTATATTATTATCTTTTATAGTTTATGATTTATGATGTTTGGAATACATGAATATGCTGAAAATTCCCAGGTCTGGCAAATGAAGTTCAGTCACTAAGGGGCTTGTCTGTTGACACTTGAATCGAAAAAAATGCTCAAAAACTAAGAAACATAGCAAGAAACGGTTTGACGCATTTAAAAGAGAATAAAACACACCCAATAAAAATTGAAAAACATGAAATTTCACATCTTTTCATCATTTTGAGGTAGACAGCTACCTTGACGTCTTTGTCCTTGTGAATCATTTACTCGTGTATATTTTGTAAGATAAATCGTCGCAGCAGCTCCCGGGAGGGAAGGCAGACTCACCAGCTTGAGGTCGTGCACGCCGAGGTCGCAGTCGCTGGCCACGTCCTCGCTGGCCGCCAGCGACAGCACGCCCGAGTCGCTCACGTCGTCGTTCTCCGTGTCCGTGCACACGTCCCGCGTGTCGGGCGCCGGGCTGCGCGCAGACGCCTGCAACCAGAGCACGCGCACGCGTCACGCAACACACTCACACACACACACGCTCACGCTCACACTTTACAATGCCCTTGCCACAACATAGCCTAATTCCTTTCTTGGCCCCTGTTAGAACTAACGCGCGCCCGTACGCACCTGCACAATAGGGAGTTCTTGCCACCTCGAACGTTAAGCACTATCGATCTTCTGCTCATGCGCAGTTTAAGTTTCGCATCATTTTAGTGCATCTGCGCATGCGCAGAAGATGGATAGTGCTTAAGGTTCGAGGTGGCAAAACCTCCCTACTATGCAGGGTGGCCCATTTAACTTGACAAATCAAAATAACTCGAAAAATATGCAATGTACAAAAAATTGTCAAAGGCAAAAAAAAATAATATCTCCAAGGGGCACATCTGTCAGTCCTAAAATCAAACTTTCCCCACTCCCCCCTTGAGTGTGAGGCGGGAGTCAACTTCGAAATCTTAAATGGGAACACCCATTTTTTATTGCAGATTCGGATTCTACACTAAAAAAATACATGTTTGGTTTAAAAAATTTTTGATGAGAGAGATGATCCAGACATGTTCCAGACAACAAATTAATGTCTCCAATGGGATAATCTGCCTGATCTAAAATCAAATCTCCCTCCCCCTCCCCCTAGGGGTGGGGTAAGACAACTTTGAAATCTTAAATGGAAACCTCCATTTTTCATTAAAGAATTTGATTTAACGTGGTTTAATCAGCGCGGGCGATTTAAAGCCGCTGGACGTACATGAATACAAACAATCGGATCGTCTCCCTCGATCAAAAATATTTTAGACCAATTTTATGTATTTTTTAGTGTAGAACCCGAATCTGCAATAAAAAGTGGGCATTCCCATTTAAGATGTCAAAGTTGGCTCCCGCCTCACTCTGAAAGGGCGAGCGGAGAATTTTGACTTTAGGTCTGACAGATGTCCCCCTTGGAGATATCAATTTTTTGCCTTTGACGTTTTTTGTACGTTGCATGTTTTTCGAGTTATTTTGATTTGTCAAGATAAATAGGTCACCTGTATACATACATCCTCATGCTTTGTGAGCATGTATGTATACGAGCTCACATTCACTTGCAACAAAATATCAGAATATCTTCCTTGATCCCTATTAGTACGTACATATACATAATAATAATAATAATAATAACAACAACCTCAACAATAGTATTACTTATGCCTAATACATGTAATCCTGCTTCGACATCGAAAAGGGCCGTTACTTGGCAAGAGCCCGTACGGTTACCTCAATCCTGAGATTTTATCCAGAGACAGAACTGTGTGATAATAATGATAATAATAATAATAATAATAATAATAATAATAATAATAATAATGTCTTTATTTCTGGCGAGGCTCAGGCCATAAGGCCTGCTCTTCCGCCTAACCACTTAAATATTTACATTTCCAATAATTACATATGCTCACAGTGACAAAAAAAATCACTTGCACAATACAATATCCTGACTTCTGTTGGCCCCCATACGAACGTGATACGATAAATGGTTTATCGAGTGTGTCATGATACAGGTTCGATAAAGGGTTCATAATCTATACCTTTATGCTTTCCGTACACAAGAGCCTGCGTTCGATTGCCGATGGGAACAAGAGAAATTTGTAGCTTCCACTTTGCAGTGGCATGACTGTGACCGGGGAATTAGAGAAGAAGATAGCCCTGATTACCGGGATTCGTGCTAGGTAAAAGTGTTACTCCTAAGGCCGATCCCTAACTGTTTTTCAAGCCTTAGACTCTCCCTGCAAACACAAACATTTTTTTCTCTCAGATATTCATCAAAATCTGCCACGAGTTCCCTTTCACTGTGTGGGCGTATGTCCGAATGTGAGCAGCCCTTTCTTCGTTCGCTCGGGGCACGCCGAGCGTTCGTGCGCGCCGCTGACGTCGCAAACGTTGGGACGAGGTCGCCGCGGAGGGCGTGGCGTCGTTATTTCCATCCAAACGGAAGTGTGCACACACGCCGTGAGAGGCGCTCCCTTGGGGAGTTTATCCAGCGCGTGTCTACCCGTTTCCAGCAGCGCGCAGCTATTACAAGCACGCTTGGACGGAACTTGGGCCGACTTTCTTTTGGTAGGGGGAGGGGGGGACGAAAGTTATAACTGAATGCAATCCGATTTATATGAAGCAAAATAATTGTTCTAAATTTCCTATGACTATTATTACACTTACTATAATAATAATAATAATAATGATAATAATAATAATAATAATAATAATAATAATAATAATAATAATAATTACTATTACACATTTTGGACGCTCCATACATGTAAATGAAGTTAACTATCGATTCGTCAGGGGTCTTAGACGTCCCCAAGAAATGCTTGAAGATAATTTCGGTCGGAAAGAGAACCTCTTAAGTATTACTTATCATTACACAATTATATTTCCTCACATTTCCACTTATTTGTATTTTTTTTAAAGGTGCAAAAGTTTATAACATTTTATATTAAAACAGTATTAGAGATTTTACAGCGATTGTGAAAAATCGATTAAACTCGGAACATAGGAAGGAGGTAACTTTCTCCCTTATCCCCCATTTTATGACAATGCAAATACGAATATATGAACAGGAAAGAAACTCTGATGTCCCGAAAGTTGTTTTTATACAAACATATTTGAATAGTTTATAAAACATTTCTTTTTTATTCTCTTAATGTGAGCTTCATAATATAATTTTGTATATTAATTGTCAATATTACATATTTTCTTCATTATTTACAGATTTTCTGCCGCGAAACAAAAACTGTGTGATAATTGTTCTTCAGATAAATGTTGAAAATAATAGTAAAATATCAAAAGCGGAGTGCATAATATCCTAATTATGCAACGTGGGTCTTAAAAGTATTATTTTAAAATTGTGGCAGTTTTTGCAATGTATGTGAGAAATTCCTGAACACTGTTTCTTGTTCCAGCCGCTCAAGCCTTTGAATTAAGTTTAGTTAAGTTAATGCCTTATTTTACGTGGCGAGACTCGGGCCATCAGGCCCGCTCTTCCTTCTGACCACGCAAATTTCACTACACTCCTTTCACCAACTAGCGGAGAAAGAAGGTATTATCTCGGGCGACGAAACTGGCGATTTGAATTTAGCTCAGAGGCGTCATTTAGGCTTGAGGATCTTTTACATGCAAGTAAATCTACCAACATGGGATAGGCGGCTTTACTTCCCCTCCGAAGGAAGGCATACGAAGGATTTTTTCACCCTTAAAAAATCCACGGCTTCGATCGGGTTTGAACCCGCAAACTTGGGTATGACAGTCCGGTACGCTAACCGTTACACCATCCAATCCGCGAAAACAGAGAGAGAAAAATTATAAATATTGCCGCACAACTGTCACTATCAGACACACAATTGATAGTGAGCTTGAGATTATATCCGATATGTTTTGCGCGTACACATCAGACATTTGCTGTGGATAGTTTGATAAAAGTTCCTTCTTCGTTTCGTATTATTTTGGTAGCTCGAGTAGGATTTAAAAACGTGACGTTTGCTTAGAAGCTTCAGATCTTTGGCGATCACTGTTTTAAATGACGGAATAATAGTGAAATGAGAAGGTGGGAGCGTCCAGGAGACAAATCATGAATCGTTTTGTCAATCATAAATTGCACGTGATGTTTTCGAAACTTGAACTCCAGCATACGTTGCGCATAGATCGCCCGCTCACCGAGAGCATAGAGTACTGAGCCTCGTTATCTTCGTGAGTGGATTCGAGGGCGAGTGGGAGGAGATGGGGGCAACTAGGAACAGCGGGGAGAGGGAGATGTCACAGGGTGGGCAGCGGGGGCAGCGTGGTGGCAGTGGGGACGGGAAGCAGGGGGGGGGGGCGAAGTAGCGAGAGGGAAGCGGGGGGGCGAAGGGCGGGGGGCAGTCGCATCTCGTCGTCACAGTAGGTGACAGTGGCGTCGGAGGGGGCAGCCGGGGATGCGGGGGGACAGTGAGAGAAAGGTGGCGTCAGAGGGGGGCGGCGGGGGGAAGCGGAGGACAGCGAGGAACAGCAAGGGGCTAGGGCGGCAGCGGGGACAAGCAACCGGATGGAGGAAGCAGCGGAGTGGGCAGCAGAGGCAGCGAGTGCCGGAGGGTAGGAGCGGGCGCTGGGCGCAGTTTGGCATCGCCGGTGCGGCGGGCGAGCGGGCTGTGGAGCGTGGGCGGGCGGGCGCGTTGAGCTCTCGCACCTGCGTCTGAGGCGGCGACCGGCCCACGCCCCCGGCGCTCGAAGCCAACGGCGGCGGCGCCCTCCGCACACCAGCGCCCGCCAAGCGTTACTCGATTTTCGGGCGTCTTAAGGCGGCTCTGCACATTCGGCATTCGCTGAGTACCGACCTGCCGCTCGCCCAATCCCCATCAGCTGGTGTGTTCGGCAAATGTTCCATTCCTTTTGATGTGTCCAAAAGACCGACTCGCGGTGGGTAGGGCGAGCGCCCAATGTTCGTCACTCGGCAAATAGCAAGAATGCATCATTGATTGATCTCCTTTTTATCATAAAATAAACTGTAATAAAAAATTTTGGAAGTGGTCATGCGGAAGAGCAGTCTAAATGGCTTGAGCCTCGCCACCAATAAAGGCATTTATTTAATTTAATTTAATTTAGCAAGCGACGCATCCACACGATTCGGGATTCGGCGAGCGGTTGCTCGCTGTTCGCCGAATAGCGAATGTGTGGAGCCGCCTTTAGATGAGTCGTCTCAAATACAGCGGTCAGACCGCTTGCCTTCCAAATGTGAGTACAGGGTTCAAATCTCGATCCATCCACGTCGAATTTATGGTGTGCAAAGCGGATTCCCCGCACGTTTCCTCGAGTTTCCCGGCGTCTCTTCCCACCATTGCTTTATTCTCATTTGTGTCATAATACGTCAATCACCAACCGCCAGAATATTTGGACTACGAATGAGTAAGAATGAGATTCATACTTCGCACGAAAAATGTTTTTTAAGTTTATAAGATTTATAAGTTTTAAGTTTAGTTCGTGAAACGTAAGAAAAACAAACGAATATGATTTTTCCTTACGTTTCACGAACTAAACTTATAACTTATATCCAATATAAGCCAAAAAGTATCTGATGGAGACAAATAGATCTCTCAAACGTTGTACAAACTCCAACTTTGTTTTATGTAAAAACTTCAACCTTGTCTTATGAATTATGTTATATTATCACCTGACTGTCTATAATGAATGGGCCCTTTCTTTATGCAATTTATGAAAGACAATCAATAAAAACCTATAATGTCACCATAACAACTGAGCACCGCCGCCCGCCGCGGAGACAACAGGCGGCACAGACAGGCGCGCGCGGGACGGAGTGCGTTTAGTAAGAGGGAAAGTGCGCGAGCAGAAATGAATTACGCTCAAGCCGAAGGGCGTGGCGGCGATCGCGAAGGTCGTTGACTCCGAGGAGCGGAAAGGGAACGCAGCCAATGACAGCCTCGCCTTATTCGGTCGCAAATAGCAGCACGTTCACGGAGCTTTCGGCCGACCGCTGTTCGCCGCACTTTGCGCAGAAACGAAAGGGAGAGCGCAAATGTGAGAAAACGACGAGATGCGTAGCTGGGTGGCAAACAACTGGGTTGGCACAGCAGGTTGTGCCCCGTAGAAAGATCCTGATAGAAATTGTAGCTGAGGCTGAGGGCTTTCGAACAGCTGTTTTGGCTGTGCGTCACGTGATTTTCCTTGTTTCCTCTCTCTGGTTGGCAACGGGTCCAGATAGGCGTTTTCCTGAACTGCTTGATTGATTGATGTTTCCGGGCGCGTCAACTAGTTAGATCATTAGTCCCGTAAGGGTAGTGCGTGTTTTTCTCGGGAGGTAGCGATGATCATTTCCCCGCTGGATGGCGAGATCTGGCGCCGACCTACCGTCGACTAGTGGGGTTTTCCCCTCAACCAGGTATCTCCCACCAGCGGGGCACCGCCCCAGGCGGGACAAGCTGTAAGCTCCCGACCGGTCTCCTGGCATGTGTGGTAGTGTGTGCATGTTAGTGGAAGTGTGTATGTAAGGGGAGAGGATACGACAAGGAAGAGGAAGGAAAGATCGTGCGCGGTCGTGGCTCGTTTGGTAGGGTATTGCCCGGGCATTAGCATGGTGTTGATTGGAGAAACCAGGAAAAACTCCAGATCAGAGCAGCCGGCTGCTAGAATTCCCCTCCAGACAGTGACTGAATTTGACCTAGCTGACAAGCTAGTGTCGAAAATCCTATCTAGGACCGGTCAGAGGGACTGCAGTGTCATCAGGTTGATGCACAGAGCCATCTCTCCCGGTGGAACGACTCGGAGCAAACAACTGGATTGGCACAGCAGGTTGTGCCCCTTAGAACGTTCCTGACAGAAATTGGACGGTGTTATGCATCTACCGACTATGCGACATCATACAAGTTTGGAAATAATCGTGTTCAAATGTTTTATTATTTTTGCAGCTCTAAAAACTGTAATTTAATTATTTCATTCATTGAAGCTCCAAACTACACAAACATGAGTGGAATATCTGGCGCTTACCTGCAGAATGTGAAATTAAAAACAGCAGATTCGAAGATCTAGGTTTATAGTCGGTTGTTGCGAAACATAAAATCCCTGATGTGACTGACGGCGGTTACATTTTTCATTAATTTTAAAGCTATTTTTAAAGATTTGGCGCCAATATTTTGCGTACACTTAGAACCTGATCCAATGCAACAAATGGCGTCCATATCTCATTTTTTTTCAAAAAGGGTGCTTAGCCGGTTGATACATAACACCGTCCAATTGTAGCTGAGGCTGAGGGCTTTGAACAGCTATTTTGGCTTTGGGTCGTGTGATTTTCCTTGATTCCTCTCTTGCCTGGTTGGCAACGGGTCCAGATGGGCGTTTTCCTGTACGGAGACGCGTTCTGTACAGGAGAGTCCTTCGCAGCCTGGCGTTTCCTGTACGCAAGACGCGTTTGCTATGAAGGGAGGTATAAAGGTCAGAAAAAGGCGTAAGTTGAACAAGATATTATTCGGAGCAGCAACATAATGGTGACTGCTGGATGGATTTTCTGAAAGAAAATGTACCGGATTATGCCTTTTTCAAACAACTAATTCGGCTGCGGGTCAAATGTAATTTTTGATATCTTCTCGGCTGGAGGTGCCTTCACGGCAATGTAATGTATATTGATCCCAAAACAACTACTAGGTCATGAGGATGAAACGATGTGGTGAAGATAGGGGCTGAAAGGACGAACTCAACCTTGTCTCAGATGTTTGCACCACTGAAGTGAACGATAAACAATTCATCGATCTCAAAACTCTTTGGCTTACACTTTTCGCTTTCTCTCTACAAATTTTGTATTTTTTCTGCGATTCTTTTGTACATTTGAAAAATAAGAGAACGAAATACTTTTAAAAAAATTCCTTCAACAGGTTTTAAATAACTAGACTAATTTTGTGGCATGTCAACATTGTTTGAAATAATATATTTTATAAACTAACAAAGTAATTTGTATGAAAACCTGAAACAACTACATTTAAAAATAGCTGAATCTGAAAATGAAAGGCAATGAATTCAAAAAGTTCAGAAAAATTTCTGAAAATATTGGGAAACCCATGAAAATTAATAATGCAACGCTGTGTGTAAGTACATACTAAGAATATATATTTTGATAACGTATAAACGTAAAACAATATTCTGTGATAGAAAAACTGTGATAAAAATTAATGAATCCAATGAAAATAATAAAATAGCCGAGGGATTTGGTAGCGAGTCTTCTTTCTGTTCTGTAATTATGTGAAATCCAACAATATTTCAAAAACAAAACTTAAGAAATAACAAAGTGTCAAGGTCTTACCATCACTTAAAATTTAAAACCCACTCCGTTCAAAATAGTACATGAAGAAACCATACAGTAACTGGGCTTCGCTATTCTTAGACCGCAATGAAGTGCGAAACAAGGAAACCTTTCATGTGACAGCACACGCCAGAAAGTATCTACGGTGAGACAATGTTCAGCAAAACATCTCCAACAAAACAGTTCTTATCGCATTCAATGATCGTACATACTCCCTGTCCATCGGGGCGGAAAGAAGTTACAATTCTAGATCAGGTAATTCGATAGGTGACGTAAATCAACTCTCATTAATTTCTGGTTCAGATAATAGCACCTTTCCCAATATTAGTTCTCGTAATGATACCGTTCGCGACATGATAGGGCTACAGCTGAATTATATTATGGTCGTGCACTGCTGTTTAAAACGCACATCCATGGCCTGTGCTATACCCGGTACATGATCGCTCTATCATGAATCGTTTTTATGAGACATACGAACCCGCCCGTGTGCGTAGTTACCGAGCGAATCGCTGCGGTTATTAGGGATGAGGGTCCGCTGAATCACCAGGAAGAGAAAGAAGCTATCAAGCGCGGGCCGATGGAATGCTACGTCGATTGAAATGGCGTTCAATCGTTGGAGCAGGTTGCCCCAACACGCGCGCCTTTGCTTGCACACGTCCATCTGGGCAGACGGAGCCAATTTCATTAATGAAAGGAAGTAGGAGATAACCAGTAACAAACTGCCTTGTGGTTGTATTAATAAATAAGTACGGTAGGTTTATCTGAATTTCCCCAAGCGAACTTGTAGCTCACGTTATGTGAAAGTGATTAGTTTTATATGTCCTAATTGTCTTGTGCAAATGAAAATGTATATCTTCTAAAGTCGTAACTACAAGAGAGAGAAAATAAAAAAAATATTTCATTAAACAGAATAGTTTATATAAGACCAGAACTGATAAACATTAATAATGACGAATTAAAAACACAAAAATGTTAGATGAATTCCTCAATTAATCATTACGACGTTAAGTGTGGATTCGAAATGTGTATCTAGAATATTGAAAATTGTATTACTCGTACATTGCGTATTACACAATAATTAGGAATGGTACAAAAATATTTAACAGGCCTTTAAACAAAACATATTTACTAAATAATCGCAACTCATATTTATTTACTGATAGGCGAGTTGGATCTAAATGGTAAAAGAAGATTCGAATCAGTTACAAAAAAGAGAAAACGAATCGATAATCGCATTAACTCAAAAAATAACCTTCCAAATTTCACTAAAAAATCTTACTACTCTCAGCGATCTGTTTACGATCCTGGCTTGCAAGTGACTTGAGTCATTAATCAACGCTGGAGCTCGCGAGGTAGTTGCGACGATAGGAGAAATGTGATCGCGGCAAACGCCAGAACACTTAACGCAGTAGCGGAATTTTTATGCCACAATTCAAACAGCGTCTTATTCGGTGAGGATGAAATCCTCAGTTTTCACGTCTTGACTAGTATCAAAGAAAATGTATCACTTACCGATTTCCCTACGTGTATATTAGTGCGGTCTTTGGCCTGTGACGAGATACAGATCAAGAATGAATATAGATTATTCGCAAGCACTTACAGTGCATTATGATGAAAATTATTCAGAAAACAAGGAGGAATATAAAACATTAAAAGAAAAATATTGTCGGAAATAGGAAGTGAAAATAATTAGCTGGTCAATCGAGTTTCTAAAAAAGCAAAAGGGGAAAAGAAATATCCACCAATGCAACGTACTTCGCGGTTTATATCCAGAGCACTACTAGTGAAGTAAGGAGATGCCAGGACTACACAATCAATACAAGCGCTTTCTTACTGAGGAGGGCTGGCAGTTTCCAACGTTCTTAATTCGTACCAACATGCGGTACGCGAGACTTTTGCAGTCTTCAATTTTATGATTTCTCGGCAAAACGCAGAAGAACAAACATGTTTCTAAACAAAAAGCGTATATATTTTAAAGCAAACCCTAAAAGAATATTAATTTAAAATGATAGAAGGCGTGAAAGCAGAAGCCAAGATGAAAAGGTACAAGGAGAAGAAGAAAGTTAAGAATGAAGACGAATCAAAACGAAGAAATTCATGAGAAAGAAGAATATAATGAGAAAAAGGAAATAAAAAAGGTTGCACATAAAGGATGACAGGGAAAGATTGATAACTTGAAGAAAAATAAACTACAAAAATATCACGAAAAAACCTAGATAAATGAAAATAATACTAAGATGAAGGTCTCAAAATATCACAAACTTTTAGAACTTTAGACGTTCAGTGAACTGAACGTCTCCGGCGAAAACTTCACAGAAACCTTGAAAACAGACTGAGGTACCAAATTTTCCTTGAGGGCCGTCCATAAATTACGTAGTGCAATTTCGAGTATTTTCAAAACCCCCTCCCCTTTGTAACGCACTTCCCTATTTCTATGTAACGCTGTCTCAGGCCCTCTTCCTCCCCCTTTAGCGTTACTTAATGTATGGATGACCCCTTGTTCAGGCGGCTCCACACATTCGCTATTCGGCGAACAGCGAGCACCCGCTCGCCGAATCCCGAGTAGTGTGGATGGGTCGCTTGCTATTTGCCGAGCGACGAACATTCAGCGCTCTCCTTACCCATCGCGTGTCGGTCTTTCGGACACATCAAAAGGGAGCGAACATGCGCCGAACATCCGCTGGTCGGGATCGGGCGAGCTGTAACTCTCTGCTCGGCGAACGCCGAATGTGTGGAGCCACCTTTACATTTTCTGTATACTTCGGTTTATCTTTCTTGGCGAATGGGGGAGGGGGTGTCAATAAAATGGAATATCTTACGGTATTTCGGGTCGTTCTGGGTTGTGCTGTTGAAGTCACATGATCGCGACAGGATCGAGCAGTGCCGGCGATCATGCGACTTCTAGCGGCACAACGGAGAACGATGCGAAATACCGTGAGATATTCCATTTTATTGACACCCCCCCATGCGCCAAGAAAGATAAACCGAAGTATACAATGATTTTCGTAACTTCGCCCTTGACAGGAATCAGGTGCTGACGGTTTCATCCAATCCGGAGCTTGAACCATAGTGACGTCACAGTCGCGAAAAATAAGCTCCCGATTGTACGGCAGCGAAACAGCTGATTTCTGTCAAGGGTCAAGTTACGAAAATCGCAGTGTATAAAAGTTTCTTCAGCAGCAAAGAAAAAGCCATCGAGTTAGTTCGGGCGGGCGCCGCCGGAGCGCGCGCGCGGCGATCGAGCGTGCACCTACCGCGTGGTCGCCAGCGCCCTCCAGCTCGAGGATGCGGAACTCCTGGAGCTCTGCGAGCTCGCGCAGCTCCTGCGCCTCGGCCTGCGCCTGCTGCAGGCGCTCGGCGGCGGCGCGCGCGCGCGCCTCGCTGCGCTTCAGGCGCAGCTCCAGCGCGTGGTGCGAGCGCTGCAGCTCCGCGTGCTCGCGCGCCAGCCCCGCGTACACAGAGTCCTATGCAACACACACAAGTCACGTTTAGTCCTTACTGATGATGAGGGAGCGGAAAAATATGTAGTATTAAACATCAATATACTGCGTGTCCGGGGAGGAAACGTCTAAACTTCGAAAATAAGCTCCTAAGACAATTCTAAATATATTTTGTCTAATAAACTACGTGGATATTCCGAATGGTTGGGCCGCAATAAGCACTCAAAAGTTGGTTCGAAAAATTGATTCCTAGGCAAAAATTTGCATTATGGAAGCATAGAAGCACTCCAGAAACATGTAAATGTTTCATTATTTACAAAAGAAATGAATATATTTGCTCAGACAGAAAAATTAAGCGAGAAATATAAAAGGAGTCGAATTGTGTAAATTGGGTGCTTTTTTTATTTCTCGCTTAATTTTTCTTTCTGAACAAATATATTCATTTGTTTTGTAAATAATAAACAATGTACATGTTACGAGATGAAAACGCTCCTTAAGGTTTACTATTAAAATAACTATAAATATTGTAAATAATTCTATACTAATATATATCTATTAAGCCTTTACATTACAAACGCTTCCGGATATTTTTTAATTTTTTTTATAGAAATTGTAACTTGCTTTTTTTAAATTTCTTGGTGAGTGGGGTCTTGTCTTCACAGTGGAATATCTCATGGCATTTCGCGTCCTTCTCAGTCGTGCCGCTAGGAGTCGCATCATCGCGACTGCATCGAGCCGTGATGACGAGTATGCGCCTCCTAGCGGCACGAACGAGAACGACGCGGAATATCGTGAGATATTCCATCGTGAAGACAAGTCTCCCCGCTCCAAGAAATAAAAACCTCAAGTATAACCAATAATTGGAACTCAACAATTTTACATAATTTTTAAATAATCTGAGCTGCACTATAGAATAAAGTGAACTTTAACCACACCAGTGGAATTACCTCGGACCAGTAGTCGGAGCCGAAGGGCGGCGGCGACAGCGAGGGCGGACCTGAGGACGAGGACGAGGACGTCTCCTCGCCGCCCGCGTCCTCCTCCAGCTCCACCACGGGCTCCAGCTCCATGAACTGCACAACCACGTCCTCACTCACTCCTCTCCCTGCTCCTCCTTCTCTCTCAAACACACACACACACACAGGCACACACACACACACACACACACACACGGAAGGGCTCCAGCTCCTGAACTCCAAAATCACGTCCGCGCGCGTACACACACACACACACACATCGAAGGGATCCAGCTCCTGAACTGCAAAACCAGGCCTCAGTCACTCCTCTCCCTCCTTCTCCTCTCTAACACACACACACATACACACACACACACACACACACACACACACGCACGCACGCAGAGAAGGGCTCCAGCTCTTGGACTGCACAACCAGTCCTCAGTCACACACACAGCGCGCTGGCATCACGCCCCTCGCATAAGCGCATGAGAATGTGTGTGAGAAGGGGTTGGGAGGAAAACAAGGAGACGAAGGCGAAGAGGCGTTGTCCCTCGCATGGAGAGAGTTCGCGGACCTCGAGACCGCGTAAGAAAGGTGTAATTGTAGGGGTTGGAACCAGATGTCACTGCTCTCGCTGCGAGACATGCTTCTGTTTACTCTCTTGCAGGACAAAGGACGACGTTCAGGATGTTGAGAAGAAAGGAGACGCGATGCTCAAGGAGACGATTGAAGGCGCTCATAAACAGTAGTGACCCAGAAGAGGGAAAGATGTTTTATCGTCTTTAGGCAATGTCTATTGTAATGAAATGAATTCAATATTTACACAAAAAAGAAATGAATTCGACTGTTTAACGACAGTAGCATTACATTCAGGGATTTGCGACTGTCGGAAAGACGTTCGTGCAAAGAGTACTAAACTACTCTTTGTTTAAGGTATATTATATTCATATTTAAAATTTCAGTGCATTTTTCTCCCCATCCTTCCTACCTACTATCAACTGTTTTCTATAAATCCAGAAAAGTACTGTAATTCATTACTTGCCAATCGGGCATTTTATGATGCGCTGTATTCACAATTTATTATACTAATCACGTATTCCAAAAAGCAATTTTTAAAATGAATGTTTTTTACACCCACCCCACATAATGTGCTAATAATTATTGTTATCTAAGGGATACAAATAAATTATTGTATGGAATTTTATTAATTACATTCTACAATACACAAACAATTATTTTCTGTGAATAGATGTAGTAATTTGAAATTCTGATGCAGAGTTACTTGAATTAAAACTGTCATCAAAATTCCATTAAACCTAAGCAGAATGTGTATGAAAACGAAACAAAGTCTCAGAAAATAAGCACCTATTCTTGCATTATAATTCTCTCGGATTTGTAGGAAAATGGCTGTCGAAGACATCAGCACGCGTGACGATACTTTTTGAATTCGCGGAACGTTCCACTGTGTTTATTCCTTGAAAAACGTCGGCAAGAGACTGCAGTTCACAGAGTGATGGTCTAGAGGAGGACTTTTCCCCGTGTGACACTTGTCAGGGCACTCCCGCTGTCGAACTTTCATTGTGAAATGTAGAACGTACGGTTGAAGCCAAGAGTGACCCTGTTTCGAAACATAGTAATTTGTATAATTGCACCAAAAGGTTTAACCTTGAAAAGGGAATTATTGTGTCAAATTAAGTTTTTTCAAGTTAAATGGAAGGCTTTTTTAAAAAGAAAAATGCAGCCATTCACTTTCAAACATGGAAGCCATTTGAAAAGCAATATCCGGATATTTTAATTGTATTCAATGCGGAGTAATCGATTTCTGATCGAAACATTACTTTGTTTTCAAGAAATTAAACGTAACAATATCAATATGTGAAAAAATACAATTAGTTCAATGGACGTTTTTAAGCAAAGAAGGCGCTGGATTGAGAATAATATTTCTCCATGAAAATAGAAGCTTGCAACATATTAGGGGATCAATTAATCTCGGAAATCCCATAATTTCATTATATATAGAGAAATAAACTAAACTGTTGTTAATTTTGCATTAAAAATTGTTCAAAGAGAAGAACAAAAAACTAAATTTTCCTAATTTAAAATAAACAAGAATTTTATTATTGCTTACTGAAATAAAGTGTTGGTAAAATTCGTTTGGTATGATACGATTAATATGATGTTGATGCGATATATGTTTTTTTTTCCTTCCGGAGGTCAAACTTACCCGGTAGTACTGGCGCATTTGTTCCTTCCGGCATCGGTTGGCCAGTTGATCCAACTTCCGATCTTTAACCTGAAAAGGAAAATTAGTTCTCAAGAAACTTGAACCCATTTTTATCATTTAAATTGCAAAATAATAGCTAACCAGTACAAAAGAGGAACAGATGTCAATGCAAAAGGTCTTCATTTTAAGGACATGAAAACCTATATCGCCTGCAGGTCGATTTCACGCTTAACGCTTAAGTTATGCGGATTGCAGTTCGGTGTTCGTCAAGGCGCCAATAATCAATTTTTTTTTCTAGATTTCATGACACGACGAATTCACGTGGTTTAATATAATCAACTGAGCTTTACTCCACGGCCTTGAAGTAACTACGAAGGTTGCAAATAACATAACATTTTTATTAACCAAGAATAATGAAACAGTTTTTTAGATGGTGTCACCGGTTTCTTTAAATTAAGAGTTTAATATCAACAATTTGTTTGATTAGATAGTTATTTACATAATACATTTTTCTATTTTAAATGAAAACTGGAAATGAGGTTTTGCTTCTCAACTGTTTACAACAATGTGAAAATGTGGAATCGGTACTTTTTAACTAGTACACTTATGTGAGGGCTCTAGTATTTATGTACTTGTATAATATATTGCTAATGAGATAATTTCTCTTTAGATATAGTCAGACTTGAAATTGTAAGACTGCGCCAAACAGCGCATGTTACAAATACTTTAGAATGTGACATTAGCAACTTTCTACTTCCAGGAAAGAGTTCATTGTTCTATTGAAACAGTCTTGCCTTTTGAACTTCACGACTTTTAATTAATCAAATTGTAATCTTGTTCTTTCTGTTTTGTGTAAAAAGCTACTGTTGTCATTTCCGTGGTTGGCGGAAGTCTGAGACCAAAGGGACAAAGGATTGCTCCATCCCTTATCACGCCCTACTCCCACAACGCCCACCGCTCTCTTTACCCGACATCTTTTGTTTCCGCCCCATCGCACTTCCTGATTCCTCAGACCCGACCTCATTCCGATCTGCCATTTCATTCTGCAACTGACTGTTCCTTCCCTTTATGTCCTGCCACCGTTCTCTCTGTGTTCCAAATTCTCGCGTTTTCCCTTCTACATTCCGTAACGTCAATGAAAGCTTTACCACACCTTCCCGTCACATTCCTGTTCGTTAATGGATGTCTCGCCACCATTTTCTCGCCTTTCCTAAGCCAACCCCCTCGCCGCCTCAAAACGCCGCCGTGTCAGTTCTTGACGTTTAACTCTGCACCACAAGCCGCTTCCACCCTATTCATCAACCGGATCTCTAACTGTCCGACCGGGAGAGATGGCTCAGTGCATCAACCTGATATCACTGCAATCCCTTTGACCGGGAGGTCCTAGGCAGGATTTTCGACACTGGCTTGTCAGCTAGGTCGAATTCAGTCGCTGCCTGGAGGAGAATTCTAGCGGCCGGCTGCCCTGATCGGTAGTTCCTCCGATCAACACCAGGTGAATGCCGGAGCAGTACCCTAACAAACGGGCCACGAATCGCGCGCGATATTTCCTTCCTCTTCCTCGTCCTGTCCTTACACACACACACACACACACACTCACACACACACACACACACACACACACTAACATGCACTACACTACCATACATGTCGGGAGACCGGTCGGGAGCTTACAGCTTGTCCCGGCTGGGGCGGTGCCCCGCTGGTGGGAGGTTCCTGGTTGAGGAGAAAACCCCGCTAGTCGACGGTAGGTCGGCGCCAGATCTCTCCATCCAGTGGGGAAAAGATCTTTGCCACCTCACGAGAAAAAACACGCACTACACTTACGAGACTAATGACCTGAGTAGTTGACGCGCCCGGAAACACCACAAATCAATCAATCAAATTGTCCACTCCATGCCTACCCCACGTTCGTCCCCTGGCCAGAACCCCGTCAACGTGTACCCCGGGACTGTCAGATGCAGCTTTCCTTAGCATAGGCCCCGTCCCCACCCATGCCTTCACCTGCCCATCTTTCCCGCTGAGACCCATAAGTGACACTGTATTTCAGCCCACAATCCCTTTCCACCACCACGAGCCAATCAGTGGGGTTGTGATGCGGAGGTGTGCGGACACGTTGTGAGTTGTGACGGTGACGCCGCCGTCGTTGCTTTCTGAATTGTGTTGTCACAGGGATGCATGACTACCCGCTTGATGGACAAAACCTCTCCAGGTACTGTTTTTTAAGCAAGTAGGAGAAGCCAGGCTGTCTTATTCTTATTCTCTCAGCTACTCTCTAAACATATGCATGAAATGTTGACCACTAATTCAATTCTGAATAAAGGACAGTGAAAATAGAATTCAGACAAATCATCTGCGAACATTAATAGGTAATTCTCTACCCAGCTAGCAAATTCATTTCTGATTCAATATGCATTACTGATACGGTGAAAATGAACGAATAGTATATGCTGAAACCATCCTTTCCAGTTTTAGTCATAGAATTCTAAAGGTATAATTATACCACGGAAAATATTAGTTTAACATTTCTGATTTACTTCAATTCAACCGCATCAGCATAAAATCATAATCAATAAAACATACAAGAAGGTACACGGATTCTTTGTGAACGATTCTATCATTTACAGGTCTTTGAGATTTTGATAAGAACTTTACGAGTTTTAAATTCGATCAGATAATAAAATTCGGCCTAAACGAATTTCCATCCCCGACTAGGCCAGACGTAAAATTCACTTACACTCATTTAATCGGTCATACTAAATGCGTATTTTGAAGACTATCCACCCTCTACAAGAAATGAAGTAATTTTCAACAACACAGAAAATCTTGGAACTGCGATATTTTGCAAAACGCATAAACACCGAAATGACGGAGAACCATTGGAATATCTGATTGGATTGTTATTCTACGTGCAAATAGGCAATAACTCCATTGCGATATCTAAAGGGAAGAAAATGGCAATAGTCATGTCATTTGTACAATCTCCGTCTATAGATTAATTCCACCCGCTTCTATCGTGGCATCACTAAGGCGTATGCCGCTCGCACAGAAGGCCTTGCCTTGGCGGCCTGGAGCAGCGTTTATTCTATTAATGACAATATTAATGTCATTTGTTTTGTTAATGACATAATATGCATAATCCATTTATTGTAATTACAATTAATAAGTAATTTTATTTTTATGTTAAATATTTTAGTGTATTATTGAGTTTGTGTTAATTCGTATGTAATACATCCAACTTGGATGAGGTAATGTGTGTCCCACAACCCTGATGAAGGAACAATAAAGTTCTGAAACGTTGGCGAACGAAGACATTTTTTGAATGAAATGACCCACAACCATGAACCATTCTTAGAAACAGTCACGCCATTTACCAAACAACAGCCCCCGGTGACTCGTTGGTTAGCGTACTCGCTTTTCACGACGCAACCCCGGATGCGATTCCTGGCCGAGGCAAAATTAAAACTGTGCGCTTACAAATGTCGCAGGATCAATTGCTGTGTGACGATGAGAAAGTCCAACCTAAGGTTATGAAGACCAGTATGTACAGTGGAGGGATGTCTTCGTGCTCACCACACGATCCTCTTTTCCCATCTCTGACCGGGATGTCCTAGGTTCGAGTCTCGATGGTGGCAGGATTTTCGACACTAGCTTGTCAGCTAGGTGGAATTCAGTCGCTGCCTGGAGGAGAATACTAGCGACCGGCTGCTCTGATCGGTAGTTTTACGTGCGTTTTCCGATCAACACCAGGCGAATCCCGGAGCAGTACCCTAACAAACGGGCCACGGACCACTCGCGATCTTTCCTTCCTCTTCCTTGTTCTATCCTCACCCTTTACACAAACACACACTTACACTAACATGCACTACACTACCACACATGCCGGAGTCCGGTCGGGAGCTTGGTGCTTGTCCCGGCTGGGGCGGTGCCCCGCTGGTGGGAGATACCTGGTTGAGGGAAAACCACGATAGCCGACTGCAGGTCGGCACCGGATCTCGCCATCATGCGGGGAAAGATCACTGCTACCTCCCGATGAAAACATACGCACTCCACTTACGGGACTAACGACCTGAGTAATTGACGCGCCCGGAAACACAAATTAATCATTCAATTATCGGACTTGCCACGTATGCTAGGCAGCTGCCATCTATCTCCTCCCTAAGTAAAATATTTCTGAAATTTTCTCAATTCTTCGATTTCCTAGAAGTATACCCGAAATATTACTTTAAGAATATTAAACAAGAGCAAAACCTCGACGTAAATGACAAATTTCATTTAAAAAATTCAAGCCTTTTTACTTTCCCGTATACGTACGTATACACGGAGTGATATACGTAGTATAGGACAAGTTATGTAATGCTGCGCGAAAAAATGGCGAATTCGTTGCCGGGCCGAGAAAAGGAAAAAGTGGATCAAACCAGTTGCTAAATTAAGAAAAAAAAATCCTCTAACACGTGGTGTAGGCAGAAACCCTCTTTTGTGGGTCCTTGATAGCGAAAAACCGATTGAAAGGAAAACGTCAGTCCGTCCGTCAGTAAGTCCGTCCGTCCGTCCGTCAGTCCGTCATTCCGTCCGTCCGTCAGCCCGTCCGTCAGTCCGTCCGTCAGTCCGTCCGTCCGTCCGTCCGTCCGTCCGTCAGCCCGTCCGTCAGCCCGTCCGACAGTCCGTCCGTCCGTCCGTCCGTCAGTCCGAGTCCGTCAGTCCGAGTCCGTCAGTCAGTCTGTCTGTCTGTCCTTCCGTCTGTGAACACTGCTAGTTTAAGGTAACATCGTCACCTTGGCGGCCTGGCGCAGCGCCGCGATCTCCTTGTCGCGCTCCTCCACCTGCGCGCGCAGCCGCTGCAGCTCCATCTGCTGCGCCGCGTGCACGTGCTGCGCGGGCGGGTGCGCGGGCGGGTGCGGCTGGTGGTGCGGAGGTTGGTGGTGCGGCTGGTGCTGCAGGTGAGGTGGCCGTGGCGCCAGCGGGGGGTGCGGCAGGTACGGCGCCCGCACGCCCTCCAGGCAGTTCTGGAACACAAGCGTGCGGCGTCTACGTGAGCCCTTACAGTGCTACTTACGATTAAAGCTACGTGCCACAACGCTCCACATATGCATGTTTTTCCTATATATAAAATTGGATGTTGGTATATACATAGACAAACACACACACACACACACACACACACACACACACACACACACACACACACACACAAGAGCAAAACTCCAACACCGTTGGACCGATCTTTGAATCCATGAAAGTTGGCCCTTCTACGTGTTTTTTCACCCAGAAGGTTTGTGCGTTGTTAATTCGGGTGTAACGTCACTATACGACGCTGTAGAACAAAACTAAATATTCACGTCAAATGCAACCCGCAACGCACTCGGCAGCATTTTGAATCTATATCGATAAATAATTCGCAAACGAGGCGTTCTAGTGTCTTACGTTCCTCACACCGTAATCTACAGAATGAGCTCTTCTCGAACATTCACATTGTTGCTGGTCCGGCGCTTCTCGATATTACCTCACCTGCTCAGAGACGTGCAGAATCTGCAAGTAAATGTGAACGAGAGGGGCAGAGAGCGGCAGAGACAGACACACACAGATAAGAACAGATAGGGACAGGGTGAGGGCAGTGAGAAAGAGAAATGGGACGGGAAAAAGGGAGATAAAGGGTAGAGCAACGTCTGCCAGGTTTTGCCAGGTTTTCCTAGTCTGCCAGGTTTTCCTAGTCTACTCTATACTTATACAGGTATGTGTCACATTTACATTTAATTTGGGAAATACTTCATTCGCGATACCTTATAATCACATATTGTTCTCTCAAATACCCTCCGTATATCCATAACAAAAATATCAACACAAAATCATACACATCAAAATCAACATCAACAACATCAAAATCAACGAAATGTACAGCATATACTGTTCACATTTTGCGTGTTCGTTTCATGGTTATCGCTTTTACAAGAATGAAAAGTTATATTTGAAGAATAATTCACATTTTGCAGTAATTAGCTTCTAGAACACGCATTACGACAGCAGTTTTAAAAATTAACACATGGAACATCACCTTAGTATATTATTAGTATATTTTCATCATGGTTTCAAAGGCATACGATGTTTAGAAGACCCTATCCTAATTACGTAATAAAAAATTAAGGGAATCCTTTTTTATTGGATTTAAGTCAAGTTTAAGGATCTTCCTTAGCTTCCTCGAGGCTTGAACTTTAAAATAGGTCACGAAGGTCAATAAGTAAAAGTTACGAGGGACTTTGTGTTCACGCAATTTTATGTCCCATCGTGACTCAACAAACGCGAGAATGAATGAAGCAAAAAAAAAAAAACCTGCATTCTTCACGGCAAGTAACGAGAGATTGAGCGCCTGTGGGACACCAATTCTCCGTATTTCTATACACCCTCCGAAAGAAAACGGATACTCTCTTCGGCAACGACAAGACGTTTTAACGGTGTACAATGACCCTCTCCAACCGATTCACACACAATCCACGTTTCCCATGCAGAGCAAAAAGTGTGGAGGTGATTAACCTCTTTAGGAGCGAAGGGAGCAACCTCTAAAGGAAAATCAGGCGCGACGGCGGCGTGGAGCGGAGCGGAGCGGCGTGGCGGGGCAGGGCGAGGCGCTGGCCGCGCGGGAGAAAGACAGACGACGCCTCTGAGGCGGAAGGACGCACGCCACAGGTAAGCGGGTAGACAGCGCGCTTCCATAAAACGTGAGAAGTGGGCCACCGAGCGAGCTCTTTGACATAGTCCCACGATTCGATTTGACGTGATTTATCAGATCAAGGGCAGTAACAAGATAAGCCACATCAGCCACAAGAAGCCTCCTGCCATTCGTAAACGTTAATGTAAATACTGAATTTACATTTGTATTAAATTTTATGTATCATTATTATTGTTCCACTACATCACGACTAAAGATGTTGTGTTGGCGGAATATAAAATCTACTCCAGGTTGCAACCAGCTACCTAAGGAGCAATCTAGGGACTGTCGGTGCCTCTACAATACTTTACGCACTACTGTTCCAAATAAAGCAATTTTATTATTATTATTATTATTATTATTATTATTATTATTATTATTATTATTATTATTATTATTAAAGTTATAACATCCCCAGGGAAAAGCCAGGGCTGAGCCTCCCACTCTCTGGTGAGGTATGGGGTAGCTCACAAGTTGGTTGTTTTTTTAAATACGTCTAAGTACTGGATTTTATGAAGAACAAATGTGTCACACGCCTCTTATAGGTTTTGAATAATAATTTGGGTAACAATTTCAGACTGCCTCACCTAGAAATTTAAGATTTTTTCTTCCCAATTTAAATGTGGTTGTGAGCGAGAGTCCTGCGTACATATTAAATACGACAACACACTAGTGGCAGTATTAACAAATATACCAAATATACGTGGATTTTTAATTACGTGGATTTTTAAATACGTGGATTAATCTGCGTAGCCAAGAGTTTGGGTGTAAGAAATTTACAAAACATTTGCTACATTTTCTCCAAAGTATATTGTTTGATATTGCAAAATTAATTTTCACTATTTTTATACAACCCACCTAATGAATTCTTACATGAAAAAATTAGCAAGTGATACCCAAAACACTCACTTTATTCACTATTCAACTAAGTGCTCTGTTGTAAGAAAGATGGGGGAGGATTCCGTTTCAAGAAAACACGAATAGATTGTACTTCTCCATCACATGCTTTTTGCTGATGTAAGATTCAATAAACGCATAGAAACATAAATAAATGAATGCTAGATTTTTTCGCGAATCGGCCTCTATGGACCACGCAAACGTGTATTTATGCACGTCAGACATTGTTTAGGGGGATCGGCCTTTCTGCTGAGTCCATTTTTACTTCCCAGGATTGTTAGCTCTGGGTGTATGAAAGATGAATTGATGATTATGAAACGATGATTATGAGGGGTGAGAGAACGACACACACATACAGACAAACACAAATACATCCATGTCCGAGATGGGACCCGAACCCGCGACCCAGCGGCTCGAGATCGTCACTACACTACTGTCATAGCGATTTCGGACAAATAAATGCTAGATGTAATAAATATATAAATAAGAAAGAAGGAACTCCCTGCTTTGGAGACACGAGTCTCACTGTGACGAGCGCCAGCCGTGACCGACCACGTGCCGGTTTGCAGCTCGTGAGAATATGATGTATTTGCGCCGGGCGAACATCGCTCATCTTTACGAGCCCCGCGCCGCCGCCGCCGCCGCCGCCGCCGCCTCGCCGTCGAGTTCAAGTCCCGCTTAAGCGCATGGGCGAGGATTGCTTAATCACAGTGCGCGACCAATAAGTGACGTTCGGGAATGTGGAAACCTATCATTACCAACATTCACAGGCTTGCAGTAAACACGCGATCTCCATCGCGGAGTAGTAAAGGAGAAAAGTTTATGCGGTGTGTGTAGTTAACTTAACGATTCCCGTTAACTTTCGCCTGCGCAGATAAGATCCTCGCCCGGGCCAATATGCGGCGGAATAACTGTACCCGAGATGACTTATATTCTGGTGATAAAAGTGACGTTTCGCCAGTGCTCGGGGCGAGGAATTTGAATGATTAGTCGCCCGTCACACACAGTTGCCACCCGAAATTTTAGGAGGGCCATCTGAATTGCTGTTATTTCTCTGAAAGATCCGTTGGCAATTGAAGAGACACTCAAGAGATGTCTTTCCCAAATGATTAATGAGACAATGATGATAATGAGAAGAACGTTTCCCGCAAATTCATTCATTGGACGAAACTTTAGAATTGAGTTTAGACAGATTCTCGGTCCCGTTGGGTCGTGAGCGTTCTCAAACCCAAGTAAATGTTGGTTATCTCTTCAAAAATATCAGTAAGTATTTAAACGTCGAAATTCAGAATTGTTTACTCCCTTTCTTCTTACATACATAATACGAAAGTTACAAGGCAATAGAAACAAGTTCTGATGGGAATAACGAAGCTGTCTTCGGCCATTTGCATGCATGCCATGCTGCATACATCCAGCATACCAGTTGAAAAAATTTACGGGGATTTAACGGTAGACACTAAATTCATATAACACAGAATTCGACGAAAGTGGAAACGGTCATTGGATGACTTAAACACATAAAGTTGATAAAACAATTATTATGATACATGTTCAAATAGACATGTTACCAAAATAGATAGTAAGAAATAGATTTAGCGTAATAAGTAAACTTTACAGAGACATTTTTCTAACGGTTTTCTGTACACGAAAAAAATTATTAAAGACTAGAATCCACGACATATTTTAGTCAACAGATAATAGAAATTCAATGTAATTATTCTTCAAAAGTAACAACACTTCTCCTTACGCCTACATTCTTCTTGAAACAAGACTGTCTTCCGAAGACCTCTCGCACCATATGACCTCAAGGGATTACGCGATGCCGGATAAACACTTTCGGATAATTTATTGAATGGCACGAACGGGTCAGCCATCTTTGTTTAATAGCAGGCGAAGTGGGTCAAATGCACCGCTAGGTGCCCAACGGGCTCGGCGAAGCCCTTACGGAACGCCGCGCCGTGCCCATGGCCCCGCCCCGCCCCGCGCCTCGCCGCGCCGCGCCCCGCTCCGCTCCGCACCGTCCCGCCTCGCCCCGCGCCGCCTCGTCTCGCACCGTTCCGCCCGGCCCCGCTCCGCTCCGCCCCGCCCCGCCCCCCCCGCACCCCTCTCCGTCCAACTCCGCCCCGCCCGCCCCGCGCCGCCTCATCACCCCCGCTCCCCCTCCACCTCGCACCGCCCCGCCTCGCACTGCCCCACCCGCCCCGCGCCGCCTCTCCACGCCACGCCCCGCTTCGCCCCTCCCCTCTCCGCCCCGCCTGCCCCTCCCCACCCCGCATCCTCCGCCTCGCCTCGCACCTCTCCGTTCCGCCCCTCCCTGCTCTTCCCCGCCCCAAGCCGCCTCACCCCAGCCCTGCCTCTCCTCGTCCCCCCCGCCTTTCCTCCGCCAATCACCGCTCTGCCCCACACCGCCCCGCCCCGCCCCGCCCCGCGCCGCGCCGCGCCTCCTCGCCCAGCTCCGTTCCGCCCCGTCCTGCTTTGCCCTGCCCCACGCCACCTCGCCCCTCTCCGCCTTTCCCCCGCCACTCACCGCTCCGCCCCGCCCTGCCCCGCCCCGCCCTGCCCCGCCCCGCCCCGCAGCGGGAGCGCCGCGCCGTCCAAACACCGCGTGCCGGAAGCGGGCGGCGGGCGGCGCGAGGCCCGGCCCTAACATGGCGGCCGCGATGAACGCGCTTCGCCGAATGGGACGTTGACTTCGATGCCGCAACTCGTGACTGCGCAGGTCCCGTTCGCTGTCGTTAGGTAAACAATAACAGCCTTCTTAAATTTGATTGCGTTGGCGCGATACAGCTGTCGAATTCTTTTTCTGATCTGGCGTTGAAGTGGTGGGATTGTTTAGTGGGGAACAAAGAGATTTATCTCGTGAAGTGCTCGTCATTCAATGTTTAGGTGGGTTGCTATAAGTGTTGGAGATAGCGCGAAACTTGGCGTTGTATATCTGATGTGTTTTCGTAATATTTAATGACACATGTAAGGGTAATTCAATCAACATGTGGATGTAAATTCAAATGCTGCGTGTGCTAGACAACAGGACTTCCCGAAAAACTTTTAATAAATGTAATTTTTCCTCAAATACATTTTTTTTTCAAAATAAAATCATATTCATTTTTCAGAAGAGAATTTATTAGCAACCGATATTCTCAGAAATATACCTTGATTTTTCTTTCTTGGCGCAAGGGGAAGTGTCAATAAAATGGAAAATCTCACGGTATTTCGCGTCGTTCTCCGTTATGCCGCCAGGAACCGCATGATCGCTAGCACTGCTCGATGCAGTCGCGATCATGCGACTCCTAGCGGCACAACCGAGAACGACGCGAAATACCGTGAGATATTTCATTTTATTGACCTCCTCCGTGCGCCAAGACAGAAAAACGGAAGTAGAATATTATTACTGAGCTAGGTAATGCACTACCTCTTTGAAATTCTGGAAAAGATATTAGTGATAATTTAAGAAAGCTATTGGGCTTCTACGTACTGCGTCAATACCCTTACAACACTATGTTTTCACCGGCAAATAGAGACTTCCCATCTCATTTTCTTGCAATACATCCCCAGTCGGTCCCCTTTCACAATTTCCAAACAACACTCGATTAACGAGCTCGTTATCCGAATCCACTTATTCACAAAATTCCACTTAATCGCATAATTCCACTTATTCACACGATTCCACGTATTCACAAAATTCCACTTATTCACAAAATTCCACTTAATCGCATAATTCCACTTATTCACACGATTCCACGTATTCACAAAATTCCACTTATTCACAAAATTCCGCCCACTGCGCTGATTGCCCCGCTTAACTGGCAGCGTTGTGATTAAAATCAGAATACCTCCGGGATGAATCAGGCGCGTTTCAAATGTCAGCGTCAGACGCGTTGTAACTCTCCTCGCGAGCGACCGGCGCTAACAAGCGGTGCGCCTCGTTCCGACGCATCGATCACACTCTCCGCCGTCACGCGCGCGCCTCACACGGCGGTCACGACTCGAGCGGGCGGCCGGACGCGACGGCGACAAACAGCATCCGTGGTAATAATGCATCGGCCAAACCGTTCGATGCTTGTAAACATCGATGTGTTAACCCTCCGGCGGGCGCGCCTCATCATTTCCCACCAGAAGGCGCGTGTGGCACTCCGTATCGCATGGGTCAATCCATTTTAAGTGGTCCAGAATTTAATAAATTGGTCGCTCGACCATCTCGAAAAAAATTCATATTTTGTACATAAATTGCCTTATGTTTTGGCTGTTCAAAACCATCTTCAACTTTTTTTTATTGTACCTGGTTTACAAATGGTGGCCATTTTTGTTTCGCGCCGTGCGCCATTTTTCGCGTTCGCAGACACTTACTCTTTCCTAAATTGCTCAGCTCTCGGTTCTTCTAGCATTCTAGAATAAAAGCATTCGATTTAGCATACTCTGGCCTGCAAATCAAAATATTATTTACCTATTTTGTATGTTTGTATTTGGGAAATATTTGCAACCAAATACATGGAACGCGAATGAACAAAATTCGATTTTCAGAGAGTAATTATTCAAAGAAGGAATAGAATCTAAGCCTTAATTTTTTCTGTATTTTTACACACAACAGTATAGTTACTTTTTGTAAAATATCATTGGTATACAACGCACCCCTTGAAAATTACATCCTCTTGAAAATTGGAATTTTGGATTTTTTTCCCAATTTTGAACTGTATTATCTCTGTTGGGGGACGAGATAAAAATCTGAATTTTCGCGTCAATAGTTATAACTTTTATTATTGAATGTGAAGTAAATATTCTTTATTTATGCTTTTATACATTTTATTTCATAATTGCTATCTAAATACTAAACGAAATAACAATATTAATGAGAATATGATCCATTACTCGCTCCCTCCATGTCTTGGTACGTGTTACATGTCGGGGAATGAATACGGCGCAAACGTGCCTTCTAAGGTTTTTTCGGAAACGGATTTAAATTTGAATTAGTAGTTAGTACTCCAAAATCTGTGTCATAAATCTCAATAACAAAACAGCAGTAAGAATTCGAATGGATAAAATCCGCAAATATTATAATTTCATTGACAAGGCGCGGGCGGTACGGCGTGCCGCAACCGTTGCAGAGTTCGGATTACTAATATATAACGGTCGATCAGCAGTGTATAAAATCGTGGTTTGAGTATCACGTTGAAAATATAATCAAAGAAGAATAATTATGAGCTCAATAGTGCGACAACAATTATTTACACGAAATCAACAAAAATGTAAGAATGCGGCATTGAGTGTCGCTACGCGCCCGCCGGAGGGTTAAAGCCGGTTTAGTAACCTCTAACATAAAATTCATGCGCAACAAAATTTAATTTGATAGCGGCCGCGCATATTCATTTATAGTTCAAATTTAAATGTAAAAAAATATAAAACGCCTCTTTGTGTGCTGTATACGAGGAAAGGCGAAGAAAATAACAAAATGGTAGGATTATCTCGGGTGAGTGATGCGTCTGCTCGATGACGGTGAAAATGAAAATGAAAAAAATATATATATCGAAGAATTTGTGTGGACAAGTTCGAAGCCATCGGCATTTAAGTTAGCCCCGAATATTCAATTGCCAATTCTCCTTATCTTCTTCTCGGAATGTTAGATTGTAGAAGAGCTGCCAGAAGGTTTTACAACAGCAAAGAAAGGTCTGTTGCTCGATTGAAACAAACGAGTGTCTCCAATTTATATTCGCTGTACCAATCACAAGTTCACGATACTGTAAGAAATAACGGCATTTCTGTTGCCGTCCCAATGGCGCAAGGATTTTAGCAAGTCCACCCAAGTACACACACACACACCGGGACTGGGCGTTCGAATCCCATCTAAGAAGGAACGAGGGATATCTCAACCAGAATACTTCCCAAATCCCTTGTCCTGATCGGTAGTTGCTGGTGTTGTGTGCACTGGATAAAAATAAAGTGCACTTGTGTGGACTGGCCATAAAGGAGCAAGATGGACTACCTCAGACACGGCTGTCCATAAAAAGGCGAGGTGGTCCTCAGGGCTCCTCGGCGACAGGTTCAAGAAGTTACGTGGGCTTTTCACTGCAGTCAAGATCGGGATCGAGAGATCGGGTGGCCCAAGTAGGCCCTTCAGGCGCCTGCAGATGGACGCCGTTACAGAGAAATCATTCTAAGAAGGGAGCGCTTTTACAGGTACTGTTTGGCTACTGCTGGCAAAAGAACTGTACGCTATGTTAAATATTTGTGCTTAATTTGTTAATGCGTAATTATGCAGATGACTCGCTTGCAAAAGGATTCGACACAACTTTTTGCAAAACCAGCAACCAGCATGGCCTTCATTTGTTTTTCGAACAAACATCAACAACATCTTGTTTTTCGTACAACATGTTGTCACCTTTTTCGAACTATCAAATTGTTCTCTTCTTAATTTCTTTATATATTCGGAGAGTTTGGGAAGACCCCCGACTATAAAGAAAGAGAATTCGGTAGTTTTGGCGTATGCGCGAATGCGGACACCTCTGAGGTAGCGTTGCGCATGCGCGCGTACGCTAAAACTATTGACATCATTCTTCAAAAGGATCGGGTCTTAAGAGTGAGCAGAGAATTCTTGCATGGAACGCCGCTAGTGATGGCAAATTTTGACAAAACATCTATACATCGATGTCATCGACAATCAAACATCGATGTTTTAAATATAGACTAATAAACATGCTAATTTCTTATCCATTTTTAATATGGTGAAACTCTTGCCAGTTTGGAAAGCAATGGTTGGTCACACATCACATGTTACTGTGGGACTTCCCTGGATTCACTGGAGTGAGTCTGGTTCTGGTTCACGACTTGTCGAAACGTCTGAGGGCCTACACTTCTGTCGATTCACGCAATGACACACCTAGTAATAATACGAGAAACTCATAACGCGAGAAACTCGCAAACTTTCTCAGATTGCACAGGCGGAATGTGCAGCGTGGTAAAGAGGATGACGCAAAACATCGATATTGCTGTAGATTGCTCTAGGCCGTGCGTTTTTATAAAAAATAAAAAAAATCGAAGTTTTGGCAAAAAAATTGATGTGAAGAAAACATCGAAAGCAAAATATCGATGTTAATATATCGATGTTTCTGATGGGAAACATCGTTGTTTTAAAAACATCGATGCTTTTTGCCTTCGCTAAACGCCGCACACGGCGAGCATATCCAGCAGCGGTCATTCCTTCTCGGCGGCGTCAGCGTCGTGGTCACACCTCCCTCCGCCAAGCGCGCCATCACCCCCTGCGAGGGAGGCGCACCCGCTAGCGTCACGGGTGGCGCGCACGCGCACGACTGCACCGCGAGGCCTCGGCTCGCGGGTGCGCTGTGCCACGCCGGGAACTCGCGACACTGCTGCGCTGCTTAGTCCAACTCATGAGGACGCACGGATTTCCGAGGAGGGATGTCATTCTATCTGATTTGTGATGGCTCAATCATTGATCGCTCAAACGAATTGTGTCGCCAGTTCCTCGATGCAACATCAATTCCTCGACGCATCTCTAATTCCTCGATGCATCGCCAATTCCTCGATGCATCTCCAATTCCTCGATGCATCACCAATTCCTTTATGACACTTCCATATCTTCATTTCGGAATAGATCGTCTTTTTTTCGTTTCCTTTCTTTCCATTTACACACCTATTTGATGTGATACATACAATGTGTATTTAATACACATTGTATTTGTAGTACAAATGCTTTGTAGTTTTTGTAATACAAGTGCTTCATTCCAAACATATTATTTCTTTGTCCTAAAAAATGTTCATAGAAATGTTTCATTTCGCCGATATCTCTACGAAATTTCGTTAGAAATACACATATGGCTTAGTAATAATGAATAATACTTCCATAGTTGTAGTGCAATTAGTTAGGTCTTGGGCCACATATGCTGTACCCGATCAGGTTCTAGTCTTGGCGGCAACACTGTTTTGCGTAAGAAGCGAATAACAAGGGCGAACAGAGCCACTCTCTCGAGGAGAATTCTATGGACCGACAGCTCTCATAGATCGTTACCTGAACAACGGGTTATTGTGTGATCCAGAAGCGGTAGAAGTACCTGCTAACCCATTTTCCATTTGAGCACTTAGCCTTCCTTACTTGTAAGACACATTTTAAGCATAAAGTGGGGCAAACGTTTTAACGTTCAGAAAAGAAGGCATTTCATCGTCTGAGGCAAGTTCTTGGCAAATATTTAGGGATGACTTTAGTACACTGCTCAACTAGTGATGCGGAACTGTACAAAGAGTATTTCTCACATGTGAGGAAGCACAAGAAATATTCGCTCTTAAATCCTTCAAAAGTTATAGGGAAATGAATCATTCTATGAGTATTGTAAAAGCCTCGCTAATATTTACACTTTTTTTTGTTTTTGTAATGCAAAGTAATAAAATTCCATTCACCTGAAACCTTGAAGGAATATTTTCTACCCCAAAACGTAAGCACTTTCATTAGAATTTTCATTAGCTAAACAGAAAAAATGTGCTCAATAACGGCAGCATACAGATGTTTATATAATTGTGCGTATATAAAAGCAGAGAAAGAGAAGCAATTTAATTCATACACGTTAAGTATACAACCTAAGTGAACAATATTCACGAAAAATTGTGGGAGTGAAAATAAGTATTACCATTCAAATCGTTTAAACAAGAAATCTATAACGTATTCGAACCATGATTCAAGACAAAAATAAGTACCAAAACTCGACAATCAATATCCAACTGGTGCTTGTAACGTAAACATTTTCAAAGCAGCTTGTAACCGAGGGCAGAAGTGCTGGTCTCTTCAGTGGCGTAGCTAGGTTGTGGCAGGGGGGGCTGTTCACCCCAGGTGACCCCATTTTAAGGATGTCACCAATTAGAAAATTTTGTAATTGGAATTATATAATTTTAATGATTTATTTAAAATCATTATTTTTATAAAAACATGCACTTGTTAATTAGTTGTACTTCGTTTTAGATTATTTACTTAAAAATTATCTTTCAATTATTCTGAATTAAAGGCAGTTTTTTAATATATTATAAATAAATGTCATGTGCAAATATACTTTTATTAAACAATGTATAAACTATTCATTAATAGAGTTTTATATTTAATTTAAGGGGGAGGGGGGAGGTGATACCATTAGTTTCACCCCGGGTGACACTAACTGAAGCTACGCCACTGGGTCTCTTTGAAAGCCGGGCGTGGCGGTTGCGGCGGGCGCGCGCACGAGTTGTCCGGTAGGCGCCCGGCGTACTCTCGGCCGAGCGTTCGACGAGTGGGTAACGAGGTGAGAGGACCAACACGAAACTGGTCAAGTGCGCGCGCGTTGCACGTGTCATGTGAGGCGCCAATTGAGAGGCGCGAATGCATCCCACGCGCCATACAACACACCATCCGGTTTCCCGGGAGGAAATTCCAGGCTAAAGTGACACACCGCTCGAGTAGCGCTATGGGCAATTTACGAACCATCTAAAGCTAGCAGCGCCCAGAAACCAATTTCAACCAAACCATATCCAACATTTTAGGCTAATTAAATGCTCTATTCCCGAATTTTAGGTTCCTCTGGATTTCCCAAAATCGTGGGCGCCTTAGACTAAAGCTAGCAGCGCCCACCCAGAATCAATCTCAAAATCAATTCAAAAATCTGAAACCCTTCCCAGAATAAGCATCAATGTTAATTGTTTCTGTTTTAACAGCCCTGGGTTTTGGAATAAGAACGCGTGGATAACTTTTTTTCTAAGAGCCTAAAATTATTCTTAAATTTTGGGAAGAGTTTCAGATTTTTGAATTGATTTTGACATTGATTCTGGGTGGGCGCTGCTAGCTTTAGGCTAGCAGCGGCCACGATTTTGAGAAATCCAGAAGAGCCTGAAAGTCGGGAATAGAGCACTTAATTAGCCTAAAATTTTAGATATGATTTGGTTGAAATTGATTTCCGGGCGCTGCTAGCTTTAGATGGCTCAATTTATGACAGGTTGTGGACGATAACATCCAAGTATATACGGTAATGAAGCAAATTTCTGTTGATAATGTTTTAATATACTCTATTAAGAAGAAATACAATCATTTTGCCTACGGTATTATTAGTTAAGAACGTATGAAATCTTAACAGAGACTTCGTAATTGTTCAAACTAACCACGGCGACCAGCTGGTGAAAAGTGAATTTTACCCAATAGTCAAAGTAATAAGGTTCATTTCGCAGCCAAAGGAAACACGGGGTTGAATTTAAAGAATCATATTTTACACATTTAAATGATAAAGCAAGTAATTATTACCAGCTTATTTTCATTGAACATGTCTTTCTTCAATTAAATACATACATATACAATAATATATAAGTTAATACGGGTCATTTCCAGGTGTCTTTCTAATAACCTTTAGCACCTGAATGTTGAAAATGGTTCCAGCTTTCTAATGATATTAGAAAAATAAACCACTTTCACAATACAGTTCTGAAAGGTAGGGATGATTAATGTCTCATTTTCTCTCCCCGTAGCAACAATATCAAACGTAGCAAAGAACCTAATTTCACGTCTTTAATTGTCAAGCAATCAGCGAAAAACACTCAACAACAGTTGCTTGTCAGGTACACATTCATTCACGGGGAATTAATATTGCTAGAATGATATTTATTAATTTTGTTGATTATTGTGGAATGCTTTCTCTTGCTTTAAATTCTGTGTTTATTCTCGTTAACTAAAGTAAGGAAAGATCGTATTACAATATCTTCTGACTGGCTTTGCATTTTAATAATATTTCTTTGTCCAAACTCTGTGGTGGCAGCTGAGATTTTGTGGTATTCCATGATGAATTTATTTTCTATTGTAGTCACTGATGATGGGAAAACACTCCCGAAACATGTTTGGCGAAATTTTCTAAATATAAAAAATTTCTTCCTTTATTGTGGTTGATACCTCCTTATCCTTGAAATTTCTTTGTCCAGTTTTTAAGACAGTCTATACTATAGTTTGACAATCAATAGGTTAATAAAAGATCATCTATTTTAAATTTGGAAATTTATTTCTCTCGACGTTGCGAGGAGCACTTTTCCTCTTCTTCAGGAGTCTAACTATAATACAGAAACTCTTATATGCTTAATTACAATTTTCCTTATCTTTCTACATTAAAATTGAGATAATACCGTTTCCGTATTATTTCCTCGATTCCGACGTTTTTGTCTATATGTATAAAACTGGATTTTGGTATATATATATATATATATATATAAACATATACATACATATATATATATATGTGTGTACACATATATATATATATATGTGTGTGTGTGTGTGTGTGTGTGTGTGTGTGTATACACACACACACACACACACACATACACAAGAGCTAAACTCCGACACCGTTCGACCGTTCGATCTCCATAAAAGTTGGCTCTTCTACCCTTTTCACCCAGAAGATTTATGTGCTATTAATTCTGTTGTAACTCCACTACATGGCACTGTAGAACAAAACTAAATATTTACGTCAAATGCAACCCACAACACACTCGGCAGCATTTTGAATCTATATCGTTAAATAACTCCTAAACGAGGCGTTCTAGGGCCTCAAAGAAACGTTTCTCACACCGTAGTCTACAGAATGAGGTCTTCTCGAACATTCTACTACATATTTGCTCGTCCGGCGCTTCCCGATGTTACCTTACCTGCTCAGAGACGTGCAGAATGTGCAAATAAATGTGAATGAGATGGACAGAGAGCGGCAGAGACAGAGGCACACAGAGACAAACAGGGACAGGGTGAGGGAAGGAGGGAGAGACAGTGAGAAAGGGTGATGGGAGGGGAAAGGGAGATGATGGACACAACAACGTCTGCCAGGGTTTCCTAGTTATTTTATACGGAAGGGAAATACTGGGAAAATGCTCACGAACATTTTACAACAGATTAAGCAACATTTTACAACTCCCATATTATGGCTGTCAGATTCTTCATCGAGCTCTTGTGGAAAGGGGTTCCGGGTGCGTGAATGGCAGGATGCGCGACTATGGCACACACGGAGGCACCTGCTGGGCCTGTCGGCGGCGGCGGCGGCGGCGACCTGCGTATGTAGCACGAAAGGCCACCGGGAGGCCAAATGCTAATGGGCCACTGCGATCCGATCGGCGGCGGCGGCGGCGGGCGACGCCCCCTGGACCCGTCATTAGGCGGCCAACATCAGCTCGCGGCGCCGCCGCCGCCGCCGCCCCCTCTGGCGCGCGCATTTCGTCACATTGCTCCTCCAAGAGTCCTGGACTCAACGCACGCGCGGATACACGGCAGGGACATTCCCCCTCCCGAAATTTTTCAGTCACTATTAATTTTACGTTGTCACGAAACTTTCGAACAAAAGTACTTTCGTATAAGCATTAAAATGAATAAAATTGTATCGTAACATGAGCGTGGTTTAGCCTTGCGTCATTCTACATAATCTGTAATATGACGTATTCGACCAAAACATTTGAATAAAAAAACTTCCCCTCCCGAAATTCTTATATTACACAATTACACAATTTTGACTAATATGTATAAAAATTGTATAATGGTATAAAATTATACAATTTTTATACATATTAGTCACAATTGTGTAATATGCAAGAAAGTATTAGAAAATCAAGTATCTTTCTGTAATTAATGTTTTAAAAGATCCGTTTGTTTGTGTCCCTTACGAATGCTTAATAAAAGCCGAAACGTTGGCAATTTGATTTATGTTTCACTGACCTACACTCAAAATTAGTCCATACTATAGTTTTCTTTCAATTCCAGCGAGCATTGGAAATCATAATAAACATACTGAATTGGATCACTATTTCATTTTATGGGATGTTTTGTGTACTTTATAGGCTACAATTCCATCCATCTTGTCAACGTTTTCTCCGCCAGTTAGTTCGCCAAGATTTAGGGCTTACTCTTTTTCGAAGAAACCTCAGTGAATTTACGAGCTGCTTCTTGTTAAAAGAGTTTTGTGATACATTGCAGGTCGCTGGGAGACACACTTACCAATTGTACAATGATACTCTCCATTTGATTGTAGGCCAGTGGTTCATGCTTTTGTTTGTTTGCGTCCGTTCCATCAAGTTACACGCGGAAACAGTTCTTTAACGAATTCTTGAATTAATCCGATATTCTTATTGTGTATTATACTGCAACTTCAGGCAAACGAATATTTTTTTAAACGCGTTGTATCATCGTCCATGAAGATCTTCAAGTTCTTACAAAGCAACAAGAGCCGGAAATTGTATAAACTTCCTGAAAGAGTACACAGGGAAATTATGAGGTCATAATATTAGTAGAGCGTTATCCTCATACTTAGTGCAGTTTTCCACTGAGCCTTCAGTTTGAATTCTCAAACAAAAATTAATGAGTAAATTCCAAGTGTTGAGCAATGAACAATTGAAGTGACAATTAATCATCTTCTGGAAAACAAATGCTTTCTCATACCTTCGTGTCCTGCGTACTCTTCTCAATGTCTTCATAATATGATTCCATTCAACCCGAAAACAAGCTATTTCTTTCCTTTGTGACTTTTCTTTGAATCACTCCATAATCATAAATTTTGTATAATTATCTTTTATATTAATACCAATACTTATTATAACGTATTTATTCCAATAACTTACCAGAATTCGTTAGACGCCCGAAAAATATAAAATGAAGTGAAAATGTCGAGGAGTGTGGTAGAAGCAACGCTTAAAAAGACAGGTACCAGCATTATCCCTAAGAACACCATTTTTTTACCAAAATACACTTAACCGTTCATGAAAAGAAATGAAAATTCAACCAACTTTAGTAACAAAGATTTTAATTAAACTTCTTCCAAACTCAGGTACTCGCGCTTCCTTAAAATCACTCATTAATATTCATTATTCTCGTGAAGGCGTAAATAGGTCAGAAACAGTTTACTGGCGGAACAACACACGAGCTCCGGTTACAAGGTGAAACTTTAATGTTCCTGTAAATTACTGCCGAGTAGGGAGAACTTCATCGTGCCACTACTCCCGGAGGATGTTCTAACTCCTGAAGGCGACAGTGCATTCTCTCTTAAACTTTTCTAATTAGCCACGATTATCTTTTAAGATTACTCAAGAATTCAGAGAGATGCAAATCGATCTTTACGCGCCTCTTTTCTCTATCTTACTTTAATAAATGTATTTGGCTTAATAAGACTTTTTGTAGACGTTAGCTCGTTTTTCATGGAACTTAATTTATTTTCCAAATTTATTCATGGCTTTTTGCAAATTATATTTACAGAGTACATAACATGTTTGGATTTTCCAAGAAGCTGCAATCTTGTGCAGAAACGAAAATTGCATGATTAAACGAAAATTGCAAAATGCACTGTTCCTCCCAGCAAGTCTGAAATTCGAAAAACCCGAAGCCAGTTCGAATAACAAAGAATCGGAGAGCTTGATTACACACATTAAAAATAGAGAGGTATTTAAGAGTTTACAATTGGGACTGGACGACTTACTTTATAACTAATACGTTGTACATGATATTTATCCATGTGTGGAAGTTTGGAAACAGGATTAAAACAAGATAATTCAAAATTTCTCTGACAAACTGTTCATTCATGAGCATAAATGTTTGTAGTGCCAGCTAAAGATGTCAAAAGTTGGTAGTTAACAAGAAATGTGACGGCTTATCCCCATAGACTCCGCCCAAAAACTCTGACGTCCGCGAAGCTCTGCGGCAACTTGAAAGCAACCAACAACTCGCCCAAGAAGCAACGACTCCGCTCGCACCCATTCTTTCACATAGCATCCATCTTGTTTTCTCTTACACTTTCGTCAAATGAACAATCCTTTTACAACTATACATTTTTGTAACGTTTTCTGATGAAACGAAAACGTACAACAAAAATATTACGTATAATAAATATATCTACTTAAATCAAATAGAACGTTCCTATAAAGTAAATATAAGTTTACATTAAATAGAACGTTTGTATAAAATAAATACCTGCATTTGAAGTTAAGTACAACGTTTATATAAAGCAGGTCTCTAAATGTCAACGCGTTTGTTGCGCCTAATTTGAACTTTTCTCGCGCACTTCTCGGTCGCGCTGGTCCCACCTGTCCTCTCTGCGAGCTTGCCATCGGTTCTCGGAGCACACCGCGTGCGTGGACGTTATCTCAAAGTCTTCAACCCTTTAAGTCCTAACTTTTAAGACTGTTCATCAACAACATGTTCTTCAACGCCCCTCAGCGGTTGGTCCTGCTCATGTTCTCCTATCCAGTTCGCAGTCAATTGAAGCAAATTGGGATGAAATTATGAATAAAGAGAATAAATACACATGGTAATTAAATATATTTAAATAAGAATGATTTTGTGCCGTCTAAATACAGCTGGAACAAGCCGCCACTATATCCTTAATCCCGGCCTTCCGCTTCGGCGTTCCAAACATTCGCAAAGTTCTCACCTTATTTCACAGGAACGCAGAATAGATGTACTCATAGAAACTGGATGTAAGCTGAAACTCCCGTACGCAGAAAAACTCGGTAGCGCCAACGACTGCACTCCGCGGTATGCATCGTATCTCTGCTTCTTGCCACTTCTCTGTGACACCCTCATCCTCTGACACTTCTGTCTCTCTTCATCCTCGCCTTTCTCTCTCTCTTCATCCTCGCCTTTCTCTCTCTCTTCATCCTCTCCTTTCTCTTCATCCTCTCCTTTCTCTTCATCCTCTCCTTTCTCTTCATCGTCTCCTTTCTTTCATCCTCTCCTTTCTCTTCATCCTCTTTTCTCTTTATCCTCTTCTTTCTCTTCATCCTCTCCTTTCTCTTCATCCTCTCCTTTCTCTTCATCCTCTCCTTTCTCTTCATCCTCTCCTTTCTCTTCATCCTCTCCTTTCTCTTCATCCTCTCCTTTCTCTTCATCCTCTCCTTTCTCTTCATCCTCTCCTTTCTCTTCATCCTCTCCTTTCTCTTCATCCTCTCCTTTCTCTTTATCCTCTTCCTTCTCTTCATCCTCTGCTCCTTCTTCTGCTCCTCCTCGTCCAGAGGCGAAGGCGGGCCGCTCATTAGGAGCACGAGGAAGTGCCGCATTCCACCGGAGCGGAGGCAATGCAGAGCGGGCCGCGCGACCTCCGACCTCCCCCGGCGCGCAGGCGCAGACGCGGGCGCGGGCGTAGCGAGGGAGCGGCTGCGCGAACAGCGCGCGCAGCGGCGAAGGTCAATGTCGGGATTTCTCCCGCGCGCGCCAGGGAGCGGCGAGCAGCCTTCGTTAGGAGAGAGGCGCGTGAAAAATGACGCGGGGAGCTAGGCGCGGTGGAGCTGGTGGTGGTGGTGATGGTGATGGTGATGGTAGTGGTGACGGTGATTGTTGATGATTGATTGATTGATTGATTCGTGTTTCCGGGCGCGTCAACCGCTCAGGTCATTAGTCCCGTAAGTGTAGTGCGTGTTTTCCCCCGGGAGGTGGCGATGATCTTTTCCCCGCTGGATGGCGAGATCTGGCGTCGACTAGCGGGGTTTCCCCCCAACCATCTCCCATCAGCGGGGCACCGCCCCAGCCGGGACAAGATGGTGATGGTGATGGTGGTGGTGGTGATCGTGGTGGTAGTGGTGGGGGTGGTGGCGGCGGCGTCGATGACGGTGTTGGTGGTGCTGATGATGGTGATGGCGACGGCGGTGGTGGTAGAGGAGGTAGTGGTGGTGGTGGTGGTGGTGGTGATGGTGGTGGTGACGGTGGTGATGGAGGTGATGGGGATGATGGGGATGATGGGGGTGATGGTGGTGATTGTAGCGGTAGCGGCAGCGTTGGTTGTAGTGGTGGCGATGGCGGTGTTGGTTGTGATGGTAATGGTAATGGCGTCGGTGGTGGCGGCGGTGGTGGTGGCGGTGATGGTGGAGGCGACTGTGACGACTGTGGCGACGGATGTCATGTCGGAAGTGTCTGCAACGTTGGAAGGGGGAATCAACACAATGACGATGATAAAAATGTTTGCGAAGATTGTGATTAGCAGAATAACCGTTGATATTACACTGGCATTGATGAAAGTTCTTTTAAGGGACGACTGCGATAGCGGGAGCGACGATTAAGAGAGGATTTTTATGCTCTCAAAAATATTGAAATACGCTTTCAAAAATCTGCATTTATGACCTAAAAATTCTGAAATATCAATTTCAATATGCAATTATAATAAACAATATTTCATTTCCTCAATTAACCTTTCTTAATAAAATTCAGAAAAAACATGCCTGGAATGAAAAGATACATTTTTGAACAATCAGAATATAATCCACTCTACTTCGCGAGAGAAATAATTGAAGTAAATATTCACCTTAGTTAAGTACATAGTATTTTCTTTGTTGTATTTCTTCTGGCTTATTATTATGTTTAAAAAAAATTATGTTACAAAGAAGTATCCTACATTTGCACAAGTATTTTATCATATATAGCTGTCTCTATTTTAACGAAATATGCAAAATATGCGCCTATAAATACACGAATACAGGAATACACCAACAGGCCAAACATGCACTAACGTATTATTCCATTGAGCATCATATTCTAACCAAATGTCAAGAAATTGCGCTTAGCTCTGCACTGAAGCAATGGACAAAAATATGGAAAATCATCTCTCCACAGTGATGACAATGTTGAGGCGTTGGTGTCGGCACAGCATTTGTGATGGAGGTGCTGATGATTGCTTTCCTTTCACGTGACGGTGGCGGCCAGCGGGGCAATGGCAGAGAATAGGAATATGGCGGTAAACGAGTAATGCTTGGCAGAGCGGTATCAATTGGGCGATGTTATGCATGAACCGGCCATGTGACATCATACAAGTTTTGAGATAATCGTGTTTAAAAGTTTTATTACATTTTTAGCCCCAAAAACTGTAATTTAATTATTTCATTCTTTGAAGCGCCAAACTACACTAACATGAGTGGAATATCTGGCGCTTACCTGCATACTGAGAGATTAAGAACTGCAGATTTGAAGATCTAGGTTTATAGCCGGTTGTTGCGAAACATAAAATCCCTGATGTGACTGGTGGCGTTTACATTTTTCATTAATTATAAGGCTATTTTTGCAGATTTGGCGCCAAAATGTTGCGTACACTTAGAACATAGTCCATGGCAACTGATGGCGCCCGTGTGTAATTTTTTTCAAAAATGGCGCTTAGCCGGTTGATGCATAACACCGTCCAATTGAGGCAATGGAAGAACGCTGAGAAGGTTACCTCGGCGACCGGAACGTCTTCTGGCCACTTTCGCGTTGCTGGGCAGTTTCCGAACTCTTCTCCTGCCTCTCGTCCGAGCAAGAACTAGATAACTGATGTTTTCCGTAAAACAGCTAATTTGAAGGCGAATTTAAAATAAACACAAGCATGAGTGACACGTGTGAAATGGATCTTTGCTGTCTCCTCACGAATTAAGGTTTATCGTACCTGTGTGAATAAGTGAATAAGAGGTTAAGTCAAATTTCCCAACTTTTCTTGCCTTTTAACTCATCTCATTAATGATGGCAGTAATTATGTCAGTTTTGTAATGTTGAGAAGTAACCACCATCGGGGCACAGTTTTTGAAATTTAATCTATTTATTACAAAATGCCGACTGTACACAACTGTGCAAAATTTAAGTCATGCCCTGAAAAGTAGGGGCATTTCACTTCACCTCATTTACTACGCAAACTGATATTTGCGTTTCAAATTTCTTAATGATCCAGCAGCTTTGGAACGGAGACTGCTGGGTCGTTAGAACAAGTCGGGACAAAATGTAACGAAATCTCTTGTAATTTTTTTTATATTCATCACTGTTTTCCGCGTAGCTGTTAACAGTTTTTAACGTATAGGAATATAATATCTGAAATGTTTTCTTATACCTTCAATTTCTTAATTTCATGTTCGGAAATCAACTCTTCGTTGAAGTATGAAAATATATTCATTCAGTGGATCAGAAACTACCCACTATTTTTTACAAAGTATATGTGAGCTCTTCCGTTTACGTCTAGTTTGTTCATTAAGGTCAGCATTGATGGCATGAAAGCCACACGTTCTCCTTTTTGATTTGTTTGCGTCCCTTCACCTACTGCAAATCCATGATTTCTCAGCTGAGTGTCTTGTACACAGGGAGAGAGTGCAAGATATTTAAACAGCACTGTACGCGCCTTCGGTACATCTCCAGTTGTGATGATTTTCATGAAAATGAGGAGCAGAATGTTTTTGGTTATTTTTTTGCTAGTTAATTATTAATGTTTTCAGAGGCATTCTGATTATAAAACAATTTTTCCTTCTAAAACTAATGTTTTGCAAACTCTGAATCGGCAATTGCGGGGGTAGATATCAAACAATGTGAAGTATTTTATTTACAATGATACAGTACAATTAAGAATGAAACGTAGACTGTTTATTTCTACTTATTTTAAATAATTTTGTTTTTACTTTGAAACCATTTGATCATCAATGTTTTGGAAGAATAAATAATTTAATTTTAAAACATACCTGTTCCGTAAGGAATTAATAATTTTCCATTTTCACATTCAATAACAATTTTTTAAAGTTGCTTTTTTATGAGGAGTTCCACGAACTACTGCTTTGCAATATCATTCTTCCTATTCAGCTCTAGAAAGTGGGTCAGTGTTGCGTGATCAAAATCGTCTTTCTACAGTCGCCCATTTTACCCATCTTCAATCTCCATAACAAAGGCAAGAGAGTGATGTTGCAACATCCACCAACTGCCATCCAAGTCATCAAGACCTTGACTTCCTTTACCAAAATACGTATACACGATAACCTGAAAACCTCGTGGTCCACTGAGTGCAGATGAAATACATAGGATAAATGGAACTCTTCAAGTCTTAGAGTAATATCATGAAAACAAAAATGATAGAAGCAAAATTATTGAAAGAATGAAATGAGATGTATCTACCAGTCAAAGAAACAATTCTAAGCATGGTGCTAGAAAAAAACGGTAACCACTGGCTTTCTATTTTCTACTTATTATTATTATCGCGTAATTGGCTTTTGACAGCAAACTAATCTGCTTCCATTAACGCACATTCAACTCTCGTTGGAGTTTCTCTCCAGCCTAATGGTAACCAACAAGGATGCGCTTTCAACGATTGGATGAAAGTTTTAAAAGCTTTCAATCGACAACCTCAGGGGGATATGTCAAATTAGACGAATCAACACCAATGAGAGGATGTGTTTTCCAGACTAATTTCTCCCCTGCGCCCGTATCCATTTGTACCCGTATGCAGTTATATCAACATTAAATTGTAGAGATGCACGGATAATTATTATTCACAATTTCCGGTATTTCAAAAATTTAAGGATACCCAACAAGAAAAGAAATGAAATTCTAAAATTATCAAATTAATAAAAGCGCCCTTCATTTCACGCTCAAAAACATTTCCCCCTATATTCTGATCCCTATTTTACTACTGTTTATTTTGTACTATTATATTACTAAAACTACTATAGTTATTCTCTCATATACGTAAAAGTTTATGCTGTTATTTGACGAAAATAAAATAAAATTGCAATAAAATTAAACATATCCGCCTACAACAAAAATTTGTGCAATAAATTGTTGAAACCATCTGTCAGGTACTAATTAATTTCAATAACGTACTCCAACGGATTTCAATAGTATTTTAATGGTATTTTCAATACTAATTATCATACAAGAAAGAAACATTGAACTCCTTAAAAAATTAATATGAACCGTCGTATCGGCCTGACTCGAAGTCTGGAAACAAACGATGCTTTTTTTTAAAAAAAAAAGTATTTATTTAAGGTCTCGCTATAACAAAAGGTCATCAGCGACCCCTGTCATTTACATAAAAACAATACAAAACAAACCTAGGAATAGGAAACAAAGCAGAGTTTTTACATAAAAACGATGAAGGATGTGAAGGAAATGAAGGGCCACGATGAAATTCTGCAGTCCTCTGAAGTTCCTCACCCGGGAGAAGTGCATTCAAAAGCGCTCTAAGCACAAGTTGGGGCCCCCCCTTATAAGGATCACATTTTATTACAAAAGTTTGTAGCACTTCATCAGTACGCACTTCATTAACATTTTAATATCGAACTTATTTTAATTTGCAAAGGTTTATTATTATTATTATTATTATTATTATTATTATTATTATTATTATTATTATCATGTTGAATACTACTAGCTGATCCGATAAGTCGTGGTTAACGGAGAGATGAGCTAAACAGCTTCTTCAAAAACTGTTATCTGAATAACAGTCGACTCGCAATAACGGTTATTAATAATAGTTGAAAAATAATATGTCCATAATCAGCAACCTAACATGGCCAACTATAGCAGACTTCTAAGAGTTAAATCAGTTGTGGCGACCGTTAAGTATTAAACCAGGTGAAACGAATAACGTTGGTAGCACCGTAATGCTTGTGCAGTTACCTTACTTGTGCATAATGAAGTGACGAGAGCAAAAAATAATGAGAAGGAGAAAGTGTGTTTTTGCTTACCTACGGCAAAAGTGGTAATGCCTGTTGAATATCAATTATTATAATGCCAGTTATTTGACCATAACTCATTTTATTTTATCGGACTTTGGGAAATATTAGTGGTTCTGACGTAAGCACCAATGAGACAGAAATAAGTTAATATTGGCTATTGTATGAATTTAATTTTAAGGACAAACTTCTTACTATCGTGTATACAATAAAATATACAAATATTGTGGTATATTTGTGTAATGAGGACGAATTATGAATCTATTTTTTGAACACTTGTTAATCACCATTGATTAGCTGCAGTGGAACTGTTGTCGTACAAAATGGTTGCCGAGAAAGCTTGTAATAGTTTGGCGCAATAGATTGCAATACTATAAATTTGTGATATGGAGGGCTCCTTAGGACAGTGGTGTCAAGGTCTCCTATTGGTGTCAGTGGCATGCCTCGCGGCACCGTGCCATGCCACGAGCTTCTCTGTGTCACTAGCGTCGGGAGAGGAAACTGTTAGTAACCCCCCAGTTTTACAATAGTGATGGCGTTGTCTTTTACGGCGGGCCTATGAACTGCGTGGAGAGGCGATTCGTCGTGGCCTTCGTGCCACGGACTCCCAGTCGTGGCATCGACCTTGACAACACTGCCTTACACTGCGATTTTTCTAACTTTGCCCCTCAAGGCCACTCAAATCCCATCTTCGCGATGGAATATTTCACGGTATTTCGTGTCTTTCTCAGTCGTTCCGCTAGATTTCTACTAGACTTCTACCGGCAAGACCGAGAAAGACGCGAAATGCCGTGCCAAATTTCATCGCGAAGATGGGATTTGAGTGGCCTTGAGGGGCAAAGTTAGTGAAATCGCAGTGTAGGGTATTGCTCCAGCCGTGCCGTCGCCAAAGGATCGCGCTCGGCGGCTGGGGCGGTGAGACGAAGGTCGCGCGGCGCAAGGCTGCCGCCGCCCACCGTGCACGCATGCGGCGCGGCGGTGCCGAGCGGTCGCTCGCGACATCCGGGCCGTCAGCGCATGCTGTTTCCTCAAGCCCGACATACAGTTCTGTGGTCACGAGGTAAAAATTCTTCAGTCAATTTTTGGCAAAATTGGAATCTGAATCAGTGAAATTGTCGCTGATTCAACCAGTGGGAGCCGAAGTCACTGATATCTTCAGTCGAAATTTGTAGTTTCGCTGAGAATCAGCGAATATGCGAACCTGTTCATAATGACCGTCAGCATTTCACTGGTCGTCACTGGTAAAAGTGCCGCGCCACCATCGCTCACTGATCGTTCAGTCGTTCACGTGCTGCTGTTCTGATTCAAACAATGAAGTTTCACTGATTCAAAAAGCGAACCCGATTTTCACTGATTTGTTCAGTTCAGTTCACTGATTATCAGAGGCAGCGTTATAACTGATATCGTCAGTGAATAGTCACTGTCAATCAGTAGCCGCTAGAAAGGTTTTCAAGCCACAAAATGTGCTGGTGATCTTCAAATTCAAGACCGTTTCGTCGATTAAAGAAATTAACGATTTTCGAGCAAATTATGGACTGTAGAAACAAGACTGTCACTAACTGTACACGGGACAGTTTTCGTGCTGATTGGTCCTACAGAAAACGTGCAGTCCAGACTGCACGTTTTCTGCATGAGCATGTTCATAATTTTTCATGCAGAAAGCCTACATTTGATTCAAGTGCCTGTAGCGGAAGATTCGTTCACTAATTGGAATCAGCCATTTCGATTTTGTGGTTAGGTGTGTCAAGGTGCGATTGTGTGAAATGATAATCTTTTTTTTCCAGTCCTTGCCTTCCTATTTTTATTCTCTATGTTCCTTATGGTTAATTAATATTAAATCAAGATCATAAATAGAACGAACGCACAGAAATACCACCATTGAAAGTACTCGGACGGCGTAATTCAGTTGTTTCTCGTTAGAGTCCCATACTCTCTGAATTTGAATCAGTGAAATTGTCACTGATTCTATCAGTGAGAGCTGAAGATACTGATATTTGAAACGTTATGTGTAGTTTCGCTTACAATCAGCGAATATGCGAACCTTTTCATAATGACCGCCAGAATTTCACTGGTCGTCAGTGGTAAAAGTGCCGCGCCACCATCACTCACTGATCGTTCAGTCGTTCGGTCGATCACGGTTCAATTAGTTGTCATAGAATTCACTGATTCAAAAAGTGGACCCGATTTTCACTGAATTGTTCAGTTCAATTCACTGATTGTCAATTCACTGGCAGAGTTATAACTGACACCATCAGTGAATAGTCACTGTCAATCAGTAGTTTTTCACTGATTCACACTAAGAGAGTAGGGGTCATCCATAAATTAGTAACGCTAAAGGGGGAGGGAGGGATGAGGCAGTGTTCGCTGTGTTACGTAGAGAGAGGGAAGTGCGTTACAAGGGGGAGGTGGTATTGAAAATGCTCGAAATTTGCGTTACGTAATTTATGGACGTTCCCATAGGGGACGTTCCGTCCTTTTACGAAAGCTTCCTGAAGCGCCTTGAAACCGCGCAGCTTGGCGCCCGCGGACCGGCCCGGGCGCGTGCAGGGGCAGTGGGCGGTGGGCGTCACGCGGCCAAGTACGGGGCGCCGCTCCACGCCTCAAAAGGCGCAGCGCGGGCGCCGCCCTCCACCCAGCCCCTCCCCCTGCCACCTCTCCATTGCACCCACCCACCAGCACCTCCCCACCAGCCACTCCCTCCACCTCCCTTCAGCCCGCCCCTCCTCGCTGCATCAACCCACCAGCCCCGTCCCTCTTTCCATTGCACCCACCCACCCACCAGCAACTCCCCAGCACTCCCTCCCCTAACTGCCACCAGCCACCCCCTCCACCGCCCTCCAGCTCACCACACCCCTCTGCATCAACCCACCAGCCCCTTCCCCCTTTCCATTGCACCCACCCACCAGCACCTCCACCCCGTTCCCAGCCAGACCCTCTCTCCCCGCTGCACCGACACGCCAGCCCCTCCCCGCTGCACCGACAGGCCAGCCCCTCCCCGCCCGCCACTCAACCCAGCTATCTCCTCCCCCCGGCTCCCGGTCGCCCCCTCCCCCCTTTTCCCCAGCCCCTCCCCTCCCACCCCTAGCAGACCGCCACTCCCCTCTCCCTCGCTGTCCCCCCCCGCCGCGGCGCTGGCACGGCGCCCGACGCGACCCTTTCGCGGCAACGCGAAGGGATCCGCGGCTAATTGAGACGAGAGCCTCGTGACTCTCCAGCGAAGCCGCGGACAAACCTCCAGGGTGCTACCAGAGTTTTTCAACTCCCATGTTACGTGGTGGAGACCATTACAGTGGCGCCCTCTCCTGCAGCACCTTCTTATAGGAACTAAATCTGCTGCCAACGATACTTGAAACGTGTGTGTCTGTTTCATGGGTTCGCGGGACGCATGTAGGCGCGTATGTTACAAAAGATAGCGCCGATGTTCGCGTTTTCTTCAGCGGTTTCTTATGCGTGTGTATTATAAAAAATTGAAGATTTAGAAGACACATTTCGTATCTCTCACAAATGAGCCAATTTTTCTGTGCGGAAGTTGGCGAGCCTAACCTACAGCTGCACCCAGCGCCTCCTATCGTAGCACCCTCCAGCTTTGTCCCCGGTTTTGATGGAGGATTGCAGGCACTGGGTGCTAGTACAGGAGGCGCTAGTGGCGCCAGGGACAGCTGCAGGTGCAGCTCTGCTGGGCAGCTGCAGGACAGCTGCAGCTCTTAGGCTCGCCAAGATCCTCACATAAAAATTGCCTAAATTGTCAGAAATACGAAATGTGTCTTCTAAATGTTCAATTATTCATAATATATACATATAAGAAACCGCTGAAGAAAGCGCGAACATCAACGCTATTTTTTGCAACATTACGCGCCTGCTTGTATCTCGCGAGCCTACGCAGCAGCCACGCACGTTTGAAGTATCGCTGGCAGCAGTTCGTATTTTGGTTCCTGTAAGGAGGAGATAGATGAGAGCGCGGCACTGTAATGGTCTCCACCACAGCGTTATGTGGGAGTTAAAAGGTCCTGATTGAGACGAGGGCATGCGAAGAAGCGAAGAGGGTTTCGCTGTTCCGTCACTTCCCTCTCTTCTTCTCTTTTCGCTTATCTCAAGTGTTTTTTTTTCTTTCCCGTGTTTTGCCTTATCTACGACGTGTTTCTCTTAAGCAGTAACCTCGTTTTCGTGAGCCGATTTTGTACACTGGATAGCGAAATATGTTTAGGTAATACTGGAATAAACATGAATGAAAACTTTTGTTTTAAATAAATGTTTGTGTGATGCCCGTTACATTTAACTGAGCTACATGCCTTAGTTGTAGCTTTCTTTCTTAACGCGTAATATCTACGCCACGAACACCTCTGAATGAAAAAGTTCATCACATGTACGGCTTGTGCTCCATTTACATTTTGAATCTATCAAAACTAATTTACTTTCGCAAGTGGGAATATACCGGTTTAGGATTTTGATGAATCTGGAACTCAAAATAAAATATAACTAGAGTAACACTAAAGCGAATGTGCAAAAACGCCTTGCGCTATTTTTATTAACACCACCGCAATAGTTGCACTAATGTATAATTTACAAGATTTCCTTTAATAAGGAAAACTTTCATCTTGTCATGAATAAAAGACCTTGTTATTGAACAATTAACCCTAGCTAGCGATACAACAAAGAGGCAAACGGACACAGATAAAAATTGTAGGCACAAAAGAATGACCTTGTTGGCAATATTCGTCACTCCTGACCCTGCCTCACGTTCGTATTAGGGTTCTGGAAGGGCAAAGAAGTCAAGGTATTTAAACTAGCCTGGAAGACATTCGTATCACATAATGCAGAAAACATTGCTTTACAGCATTTCCGTAGAGCATAACTCCGGATTAAACCTAAAAGAGAAAATAAGTACATCCTCAAGCACGGAGCAAGTAGTTTGTAGGATTAACGAGGTCTGATGAAAAGAAAACTACTTCTCAGCCGAGGCGCGTGACATACGTGCAGCTGTCATGTCGAGTTCTGCTTTAGCGCCGAGAAACCCGCATTAACACGCAGGCTCTGCAACCGCGTCGGATTAGGCGCGACCACCGCGCGAGCAGCGCAGCCACGCGTGCGAGGGGGGGCGAGGTAGGAAGGGGCGAGGGGGGAGGGGAGGAGACGAGGGGTCAAGGGAGAGGGGAAGGAAGCGAGGGGTCAAGGGAGAGGGGAAGGGGGCGAGGGGGATGGGGAGGGGGGCGAGGGGGGCGAGGGGGCGGGGGGTGCGTGGCGTGGGGTGAGGGGGCGGGGGGTGCGTCGCGAGGGGCGAGGGGGTGGGGGGTGCGAGGCGAGGGGCAAGGGGGGCGGGGGTGCGCGGCGAGGGGGGCGGGGGGTGCGTGGCGAGGGGGCACGGGGGGACGAAGAGGCGAATGCTCACGGCCAATGACGCACAGGCAGAGCGGGCGCTATACTGGGATTTTTCCGTAGCTGTCCCCATACAGGTCTGGGTCTAGAGCCACCCTGAGAGCTCAGAGCTACTAGCTATCCAGGCTAGCACCGGTGTCGAATCATTGCGCTACTCACAAGCGACGGGAACAAGTCCCTCCTCTTTGCCCAGAGCATCTGGCCACTGCCACGACGAAGCCGAGAGCCCAACTGGGCGCCACCCGAACGAAGGTTTGTGCGGCTCGGAGCCCCTTTCCCGTCTCCTCACTGCCTACACCTTTAGGCTATCGACGTGGGTATCGCCGGAACCTGGGCAACCTGCCGGTAAGTATTAGAGTCCCGCCGGACTTCTGTACGTGGATTCCAGAGCATTCCTAAGAATCTCCTTCACCCGATCCTGCCCAAAGGTCGACGCCCCAATTGGTGGGTTGGCGGGCGAGGCTCAGTAACCAGGAGCTTAGCATTGCCTCCACTTCGAAGCTAATGACGTGAGTGCTGCCATGAAATGAAGGGTCCGGGTGGCCGTCTACCTCTCTCCATCAGAGATCGTGCCCACCTAGCACCACCCGATCCCGCCCTGCAAGCAGCCGAAAGGGACAGGAGCGCGGGTGAGCGGGTGTCAGAAGCGCGTGTGGGGGCGGCGAGGGGCGCGTCCAATTGGGGACCGCGGAGCGCGTGACTGCGCGGCGGAATGCGGGGGCGGGGCGGGTGCGAGGCGGTGGCGGTGGCGGGGGGTGGGCGGGGTCGGGGCGGGTCGGGGGCGGGGCGGTGGCGGGGCGGTTTCGGGGCGGGCGTGTGGCGGGCGCGGGTCCTGGGCGGGCGCTGAGCGGTGGAGAGGGCGGGAACGGATGGGCGGGGGCGGGGGCGGGGCGGGGCGGGCGCGGGGCGGTGGTGGGGGCGGTGGCGAGGCGGGCGCGGGGCGGTGAGGGGGAGGTGGCGGGGCACGGACGGGGTGGGGGGGCGGGCAACGCGCGCTTAGTCAGAGAGCGAGCCGACACGCGCTCTCCGCTTCCGAGGGGCAGCGCCGCGGGGGCGGCGGCGGCGGGGACGGAGGCGGCTGCGCGCGGCCGTCAACTACGCCCCCTGCAGGAGGCGGCGGACGCGCTGGACGGGCGCCAGAGGGAACGGACAATGGCCCCCATCGCTCATTAAACGCCTAAATGAATGACAAATGGGACACTAGCACGGCACAATAATCTAATAAGACGTGACGTCTAACTACGTGATGTGGGATACTCATGTGCATTAGGGCATGTAGAGAAATGTTGTGTTGCATAGGTAATTTGATGTTTATATTTACCGTATTATATTATTATTATTATTATTTTGCCTAATTGCCATTTCTGACCACGCTACACGATTAACGTTTGTAACTATTAGGATCAGCTTTTTAGCTGTATCCCTTGGTAAGACAAGGTTGTTACACTTTGAACTGAGAATTATGAAGAGATAGGATGATTATGAAGGGACAATCACAAATACGACCATGCCTACGCCGGACTCGAACCTGCAGCCTCCTAGGCGCAGACAACGGCTACCGCAACCGGAAATTCCTGGTTATAGAGCAGGACATAGGCTCTGGGGTGAAACTAATATCTTCCTTGATAATACCATATTGTTTCGTTTACTCAACTTCTCACGAATTACATCTGTGAAAGAGTAGTGGTATATTAACAAAACTCTGAACTGGCATATTCGAGCAATCAAAGAATTCCTCGGAGGTCAAATTGTTTGATTGAGTGATGAATTGAAAAAAAACATCACTCAAATGGTAAAAAGTGGCATTTTCGATCTGATATGAGTGCCGGTGTGCAAATCATTATTTGAGCAATCACTGCTATATTGAATGAAATTATTCACCGGCATTCGTGGCTTTTCAAGCTAAATTTATAATAACCGAAAAAAACTTGTAATTACACACGGAATGGCGAGACTTACAGGAAATGAAAAATGAATCATACACATCTGTGAGTAAGGCAGGCAAACTACACAAAACAAATGTAATCAACGACATACTAGGAACATTGCAATACATTTCACACACTTCGTACACGGAATTGAGAACAATTGCCATTCATATCTTTATATAAATCACCATGACTTTTTGTCTCACAATAAAAATGTGAAAATATATCTAATTTTAAATCATTTTTTACGAAGCAAAAGGATACACATGTTATTACTCAGTCAGAATGAAACATCCGGACAATTTCAGTCTTTCAACGACAATGACCCCAATGGCTTTTCATGTCACATCCGATTACTAATAGTTTCCAAAATGGGACATCTGTGAGTGCACGATGAATTACTAACGAACCACGAAATCTATAAGGTGCAGTGAAGGCCATATGTATGCATCCCAGCTGGATTGTATATACACAAAGAACCTGCTCAAGCCCATATTAATTAGGCATCACCAACGACTGTTCACTTCTCCGTACAGTTGCCAATTTTGGCAGCATTTGCGATTCAGGAAGTAACTGACGATTTTTATTTATTGCTCACAAATCAATACATAATTCTGATTATTGTGGTAAGGTGACAGTTTTTATGGTCTCATATTACCTTGTAAGGGAGTCCTAATGCTAATGATTGTAATGGGAATCCTAAGTAAAAAATACGTCAGGATCACTTCGTTATTTGCGGAATGGAAATTAGGGACTGATTTAATGCTCAATAAGGAATACATTTTTATTCTCTTAATAAAGTAATGAATGTATTCTAATATCAATTTTTATTCAGCGTTGTTTTGATTTTGAAGAAAGAAACAAATATGACAAAGCTTGTCACAATTCTTCACTTTGCCTTTCTTCGTTTTGCCTTCAGTCAATTTTACAGTATCAAGAAGCAACAAACATGGATTTTAACTACACCACGTGGTAGAGGATTTTCCTCCCTAAATTTAGCAACGGGTTTCATCGACTTTTTCCTCACCAGACTCCAGCTATAAGAGATTTTCTGTCGAAAATTAGTCGTTTTCCGGAGCACGTTTACATAACTTTCTCTTCTTACGAAGTATTCGTAAGGCGAGAAAGTGAAATTAAAATTACAATCATCTCTTACTGTTAGTCTGTTTATATGAATCGTTTCTGTAGTTTTCCACCGGCGGTTGGATACGAAAAGCAAGTCTTTGCGATGCATTTCATTAACTCCACGCGCCTTTGTTGTGCATCGTACCTCAAGAAATGAATGGAGACGTTTACGCTATTCTTCACTGTGCCATCCTCCAAGTTTCACTCCTTTCCTCGACTTCCAACGTAACTTCATCCACTTCACAAACGTGTCAACAATAGCGCATTGATGAAGCGTAACTAAAACAGTCCCCCGTGTGTGGGGAGTGTGAAGGATTCTATTGTCCTTCCCACTGACACCGTAAACGTCAAGTGTTGGCGCGTGGGCCGTTCTCAAAAACCACTCGCAGGTTCCCACACGACGCGGGGGCGCCGAACGAGCCATGTTCGTAGCAAATTGAATTAGCCTTGGCACCGCGTGGTTTACGACCCGTCTTAATCGAAGCGAACCGCTTAGTCGGCGGAGGATTCTCGGATAAAAGCGAACAAGAAATTTAGAGAAAAATTTGGAGCCGTTTTTAGAGAAAATTTTGAAAATGTCCGGGGAGGTTCATGTAAAGTACCCCCAAATTTTATAGAACATTTTTCAAAATCTCAAAGCTTCAACTCGAACCAGATCGACAGGGGAATATCCATTTTGGAAGAAAACGTACGTCTGGTTTAGGCGCTAGCAGTGTTCACGGACGGACGGACGTTTTCCTTTCAATTGGTTTTTCGGTATCAAGGACCCACAAAAGAGGGGTTTTGGCTACACCACATGTTAGGGGATTTTTTTCCTTAATTTAGCAACTGGAGTTTTCCACTTTTTCATTATCACGGCCAGGCAACGAATTTTGTTCTGGTGAAAATTGGTCATTTTTTTGCGCAGCATTACGTAACTTTCCCTATACTACGTATGTTACTCCGTATATACGTACGTGTACGAGAAAGTAAAAAGTGGGGTGAAAATTGTCGTGGTTTTCTTTTGTAAGTTATGGAAAGACGTTATGAATGAGGAAGAAATTATATATATTGTATAAGCGCCGGGTTTACCTGTCAAATATGTTCAGTGTGTCATCAGTTTTCAGGGATTTCAACTGCAGTTTAGAATACATTAATTCGTCCTCCCGCATTTTTATTGCAGAGACAGAGAACAACTATTGTTTTAATATGAAGCCGTCTCTTTTTAAGGCACTGACCAAAAAATTAAAAATAACTATTCCCATAAGGTTCGTTGGCATTTTCATTTTATTTTTTACGTAGTTCTCTTTTTAGAAACACATTAAATTTGATTTGCAAAGAACAAGGAACACGCCAGTCACTGACGATGTACTACATTTCTTTGGTCTCTACGGTCCTCGGAACTTTTGAAGGGTAATTCAATGGAAATAAGTGCTACTTCCTCAACTCCTCTGAAACCTCAGTACCAGCAGATGTATTGTACGGTCAAGATGTTTCAAAATAGTTTCCTAGTAATGGAATGTCAGCCTCAAAATGTGTAATACTTGTAAAATATTTTTATTCTCTTCATGTTCTATTATTCAGACAAGAATTCACATCTTGTTTTTCAATAGAAACATACCGTATATGCTTCTCCACAACTGCTGAATGATTTTGCAAAAATAATAAAAATGTACAATAGTTATGTAAACAAAAGCTCAAGTGTCGTCAGGGAACAATAAAACTGAGGTGTCATTTTATTAATGTATTAAGAATACATTTTTATGTATAGGAGCACCTGAAATTATTTATTTATCAGTATAAAATGCCGTATATAATTGCAAGGTGAAATATATTCATCATTAATAAAGTTTCTGAATTCTTAAATCACATTAGGGGCTAGATACAAATTATCCTTGACTGCGTATCTTCGAACTGTGATTCTCAACAACCGATTAGAGTTTTGGCCCTATTATGAAATTAAAATGTTTCTATCACAAATGTGTCATAAATATGCTATTCATCTTCTATATGTACGAATAGTGTCAGTTCGGAAAGTGTATGATGTACGAATAAGTTAATATGCACGCACTCCATTGCTTACGTATAATTCTTTTCTTACTATTACCCACCAAGAAAATTTACAACCTCCTCCTCGTAATTTCTCTTCGTGTTTCGCCACCAGCGATGCACATTTGTCATGCCACGAGGCAAAAAGACCCTCACGCAATAATGAACAGATCACACACCGATTCTCACGACGCGACGGAGCCTCGGCGGCGGCGGCGATTATCGGCGTCCGGAATCGTCCGCGTCAGACAGTCACGCCTCGCGCAAGACGCAGGCCCGCGCGCCCGAACTCCTTTGGGCCGCCAGGGGCGACAGGAAGAGGCGGCCGACCGGGCAGGCGACAGGCAGAGAGAGAGAGAGAGGGAGGAGGGGTGGGGGTAAAGAAGGCAAGGTCGGATAGAGATTAGCAGGGAGAAAATAAAGGCAAAGGGAGGGAGGATGACAAGAAGTAAGAGGATGATGAGAACGCAGGGCAAAGACAGAGAGAGAGGAAGAGAGAGAAGGTAGAGACCTTCGGGGATCAGAGGAAGGGAAAGGGAGAGACGGGACCAGAAACAGAACACAGACAGACAGGAGAGAGAGAAAAAGGCAAACAGAGAGAGAGAGAGAGAGAGAGAGAGGACAGAAAGTGAGGCAGACAGGAGCGAAAATGGGAGGCGGAAGAGAGCAAAAGAGAGAAGAGGATAAAAGAGGGAAGAGAAAAAAATAGAGAGGGCAAAAGAAGGAAGAAAGCAAAAGAGGAAAGAGAGCAAAAGAATGAAGAGGACAAAAGAGGGAAGAGAGCAAAAGAATGAAGAGGACAAAAGAGGAAAGAGAGCAAACGGGGAAGATAGCAAAAGAGGAAAGAAAGCAAAAGAGGTAAGAGAGAAAAATACAGAAGATACAAAAGAGGGAAGGCAGAAGAAGAAGAAAGTGAGAAAAAGAGGCAGGGAAGAGAGCGTAAAGAGGTAGTAAAAGGAGAAAGGCAGGGGTTGGCAAGAGAGGCAAGGAAGGGCAAAAGAAGCAGAGGGGTGGACGGCGGCGCGGGGTCCCGCTCAGCGTCCACTGCCGTAATCGCCGCGACCGACGCGCCCCGACCCCACTCGCAGCGGCTGTGGAGCGGCGCGGCGCGGCGCGGCGGCAAAGCACGAGCGCTGACGTAACTCCTCGAGAATACATTGTAATGGCGCGGACCGGAGCGGAGCGGAGCGGCGCGGCGGTCGCCGCGGCAGGCCCTGCGCGGGCGCTGCGTGACTCATCCCGGCCCAAACGCGCCGCGCCGCGCCGCGCCGCTCGGCGTTCCGGGAGCTCGCAGGCAGGGGCTCGGCCAGCGCGCACAGTGCCCGACAAGCGAAACCCTACTCCAGTGGTGCCAAGATCTTATACTGGTGGCTGTGGCACGAGTACCGCGACGAAATCGCCCCTCCACGTAGTTCATCACTCCGCCACCAGAGACAACGCCATCCCTCATGCAAAACGGCAGGGTTACTAATAGAATCCTTTCTCGACGCTAGTTGCGCAGAGAAGCTCGTGGCATGCTGTGGTGTCACGACGCGTGCCACAGCCATCAGTAGAAGATCTTGACACCACTGGAGATCTTGACACCTCTGCGATTTTCGTAACTTTGCCCCTGATAGGATTCAGCTGTTTCGCTGCCATCCAGTCGGGAGCTTCTATTTCGCGACAGTGACGTCACTATGGTGACGTTTAAGCTCCCGATTGGATGAAACCGTCACAGCTGATTCCCGTCAGGTGCAAAGTTAGGAAAATCGCAGTATACGGTATGGCAGACATGGCACGTGCCTTGGGCGTCCCTCACAAGGGGCGCTATTTATACCCGCTAAAACAAATAACAACTACCCAAATTGGAAGTATCCTAACAGGCACAAATTCTATGCTTGCCAGGGGCGCCTGAATACCTAGATACGCCTCTGACTCCATCCCTTCAGTTATTACATCCGCACGTTTTCTTAGCCCTGGAATACCTCCCCCCACTCCTTTACCAACATTAGATGAATTAAGAATAAATGTTAACGACGAGAGTTGTTCACAAAATCTCACAAGAAAGGTTCACTGCCGTATGGTAGAGATTATTTTATATCGAAAAACGAGCTACTGCAAGTTTTATATAATAGTCCTGTCGTCGAATTATCCACCCCACCCCCACTCCTCTCGCATCTACCGAACTAAGGCTCAAAAAAACGTGTGCGGATAATACCAACTCGCGCAATAATACGAGGTCCATCCAAAACGTGCAGGTGTGCTTGTGCCACTTCCTTTGGTACTAGCAGGATCTAGACACTTGTTTCAGAGCAGTAACTCGCTTGGACTACACAGCAGTAATTTCATAACGGATAAATTCCTAATTTGGAGGTTTGCCAACTGGCTCTGTGGGCCACTACAAGTGAAGGAAATATTGAGCTAATCAAACAAGCATTCCGTAAATATTGATAATACGATGAAGACCACCTACATTTCAGGGAAGAGGAGCAATTTGAGCCCGAGCTCATCATCGTAAGTTCCGAAAGACCACCGAGAATGACTTTTTAGTATGTGAATTTCTTCTTGAAATGCCTAAATGCCGTGCTCTCTGACTCCCCGGAAATATTTTTTTGGTTGCAATAGTAGCGTGCTAATTGTTTTGAATACATTTAGTAAAATTACAACAACCCAAGAACGGGGGATTCAACTCGTCACTCTTCGCTTATTCAACTCTTTTATTTGTAATTGAGATATTTTACTAGTATATGAATTAAATGTTCAGTAAAAAAAGTTCTTTGCCATTGTAGCATTACTGTCATTCTCAGATATAGCTTTTCGAACTCTATTAGACACTCATGAATGGCTGGTGCGAGGCGAATACATTTAGGAAGGTTTTCTATAGACGTAACCCTTTGGAATCGCTTGATTTTCCCTAATCCATAAATACACTTCCATTAACTGCGTTTGTCTCCAAAGGCGTAGAGCGAGAAGCAAATCATGTCTTGTTTTACACAGCAAAAACGTAACTCAATCAACAGAGGATTAGTTCATAGCGCAAAGCGCTCAACGCCCCCCAAGGGGCTTGGAGAGGCGTTGCGGCCACATAGACGCAACAAATTGAAGAAAAGGAAACGATTGGGGAATATCAATTTTGAAGAAAATCGGCTGAACGGTTTAGGTGCTAGTGTAGACCTCAGACGGACAGACAGAGCGACGGACGGACGGACGTTTTGCCGTCAGACGATTTTACAGTATCAGGAAGCGACAAAACATGGAATTTGACTACACCACGAGGTAGAGGATTTTCCCCCCTAAATTTAGCAACAGGTTTTATCGACATTTTCCTCACCAGACTCCAGCTATAAGAGATTTTCTGGCGAAAATTAGCCGTTTTCCGGGGCACGATTACATAACTTCCTCTTCTTACGAAGTATTCGTAAGGCGAGAAAGCAAAAAAAAAAAATCAGAATTCGGGCCGCGCGTGGAGCGCACCGGAGCCACTGCCCCGCGCTCTGTCGGCCGAGCCGAGCGCGAGCGGTGGCGGGCGCTTGCGCAAGCAGAGTCCGCAGGGCGTCGCTCGGCGTCGCCGGGCGTCGCGGCGCTGGGGCAACGCGGGCGGCGTTGCGTCCGGTTGTCGCCGAAGCCCCGTAAAGCACCGCCCCCGCACCCCCCCACTCCACGTCACGTCACCCGGCCTAAAGGGGAGCGCGCGGCGCTCACACCAGCGACGGACATCGCTTTATACTGCGGTTTTTCTAACTTCGCCTCTCAAGCAGTGGCGTAGCTACGGGGAGGCAAGGGGGGAGGCGGCGCGCCCCGGGTGACACCATTCTAGGGGTGACACCAATTAAATTATTTTATAGTTGGAATTATATAATTTAAATTATTTACTTATTTTTTTTAAATTAATAGTTCGTTTTCTTTGTTAGTTTTAGCAGTTTGAAAACTTTATTTTTGGAATTATAAAATTTTTATGGTTTAGTTAAAAATTATTTATATTCATTTAATAAGTATGCGTTTAAATCATAAGCAAAGATTTTGATTTAATTGCAATTACATTGCAATTACTCTTAATTACATAGAATTTTTTAATATATTATAAATCACTGTCATGTGCAAATATGTTTGTATTTTTAATAAAATAATATACAATCAATGCAGCAATAGATATTTTTATACTTAATTTATGGGGGGGACACAATTAGCTTCGCCCCAGGTGACACCAACTGAAGCTACGCCACTCAGCATGAGCTGCCTTACGTAAATGAGACAAACACACCTCGCAGAAATGGACGAGGTGTGAAGTGTGAAACGCGCGGAGGAGCCGAGACAAACGCGATCTAATCCGCGTCGAAAGACGACCGCTCCAAACACAAGATGCGCGTGCCCGTCTCAACAGCTCTTCCCCTTTCAGAAAAAAGAAAGAGTGCGCTGGTGTAAGACGCTGCCTTTCTAAGCACTTGAAAATCCGCTGCTTGAACTAAAAGCTTTGCCAAAACTTACCTTGCCCACCGCTACGTCCCGTTAAATTTACTTCAGCTTAATGCAGACCTTTAGCCTTTTTACTTTCCCGTATACGCACGTATACACGGAGTAATATACGTAAATTCCTTGCCTGGCCGTGATAACAAAAAAGTGGATAAATCCAGTTGCTAAATTGAGAAAAAAATCCCCTAACACGTGGTGTAGCCAGAACCCCTCGTCTGTGGGTCCTTGATACCGAAAAAACAATTGAAAGGAAAACATCCGCCTGTGAACACTGCTAGCGCCTAAACCATACGTACGATTTCTTTCAAAATGGATATTCCCCCGTCGACATGTTTTTTTTTTGTTTGCTAAAAAGTTCAAAACGAAATACAGCGAAATGTTCAACAGGTTATTTGAAAATAACGTTTGCACCAAAAATATTAATAGACAGAGCTGGACTTCAATCTTGTATTTCCAAGTTTCAATTCACCTCCTTGAAACTTTCAATTGAAGATTTTTGATTTATTGAAATTATTCAGTGTTCTGTAGATTTCCTAAACCACTTGTATCAAAATATTGTATTTCTCATAACAAGGATCGGGTCGGCAGTAAAGATGATTGTAATGTCAACATTTAATACCAGAGAGAGTTTGGTGTCAATAAAGTTACAGTAATCGCACATCGTAGTAAATTCTTCCAGACATTCCAATACAAAATTGTCAACTGAAAATCAAACTATTAAATTGTCATTTCTGGAGTAGATAAATTATTTTTCATTGTAGAATTAATGCTAATTATTCTATCATTACTCATTCTTTATTTAATTCTGCGATTGGGGTTTCGTGGAAAATAAATGACTTAATGAAAGCACGCATACGGTACTCGCGAGGTGTGCACACATTGCACTCTTTCTTTTTTTTATTAATTTTTATTTTACATTTACAGACAGTACAACGTTCAGCCGTGAGGCTCTTCAGTTGATTGGGCGAGCATCTTTGTATCAGAAAAGTGTCAAAGGGCTAATTGCTTGTTACCTCCCTGATAGTGATTACATGTGTTGTCAACCAAGGTTATTACGAGGGAATTATGTTAGAGCAATGGCAGAATTAATAAGGAAATACAATGGGAGGGAGTGGTAATTGCTAGAAATGTTCTTGCCTTATCTAATGTCAGAGAGATATTGAAGGAAAATATGGAATGGGAGTCTGTTTCTTAGGCGGGAGAGTTCGGTTCCTATTTCGTGACTGCTCCTTGTTCATGATTTAAATTATTGAAAAAATTATGTGCCAGCTTTGTAATAAAGGAAGTAATTGGTTCTATTGCAAGATCATTGTGGAGGGTCTTATTGCGGACAAACCAGGGGGCATTTCCTGTTATTCTTAAAATTTTGGTTTTGGAAGATTTGTAACTTATTTAATATGGTTGGGGCAGCTGAAATCCAAACAGGGCATGCGTAGGTTAATATTCGCTGAAGAATCACTGCATGCTTAGCGCTTTCATTCGTTACGACAAGACAAGTCCGTTCGCGGGGAGCGCAGCGGCCGCGAGGCGAAAGGTCAGTTGCCTCACAGAGAAACTGCGGATGAGCGCGCAGAGCTCTTTCACATAACTAGATGCGAAAATGTTCCGACCCACAGGCTCAGCTAAGAGATGCAGCGATCAAACCAATTTCAACAGTATCGCATGGAGAACTATAGTTGTAAAAGCATACGGCGGCCAAGTATGATGGAGAAAAAGTGAACATTGCCTACTGGATGAAGAAAGAACAACAAAAATATTTTTAGAATCATTATTATTTTCAAATTTAAATTTTTTCAAAATTATTTTTGTTAGTTTTAGGTCACCCTGCCTGTTGGATTTGCGACTTCCACTTATAGCACTTCCCTTTTTTGCGGAACCTTAACACCTTTATTCATTTTTGTTTCGTTGCTGCGATGGATGGCATCGTCATTGTGCTCGAGTGAAATTTTGTTTTAGCCTATAGTATTTCAGGTTTTTTTTATAATACACAATTTGAGATATTCAAACGGCAAATTTCTGTGATTGTTCGTGATTCCAGGCGCGTCAACTAGGGAGTCCCGTAAGTGTGGTGTGTGTTTTCATCGGGAGGTGGCGGTGTTCGCCTCCTGGATGGCGAGATCAGGCGCCGACCTACCGTCGAAAAGAGGGGTTTCCCCCTACCAGGTATCTCCCACCAGCGGTGCACCGCCCCAGCCGGGACAAGCTCTAAGCTCCTCGACCAGTCTCCTGGTATTTGTGGTAGTGTGCAAGTTAGTGTGTGTATGTAAGAGGAGAGGATAGGTCAAGGAAGATGATGGAAAGATCGCAAGCGGTTCGTGGCCCATTTGTTAGGGTACCACTTCGGCATTCGCTTGGTGTTGATCGGAGAAAGCACCGAAAACTACCGATCAGAGTAGCCGGCCGCTAGAATTCTCCTCCAGACAGCGACTGAATTCGACCTAGCTGACAAGCTATTGTCGAAAATCCTGCCGCTGTCGGGACTGGAACCTAGGACCTCCCGGTCAGTTGATGCACTGAGCCATCCCTCCCGGTAAATTTGTGTGATGATAAAGGTCTTAACCACTGTACAATGCTATTTTTGTGGAGTATCACTTAGAAAAGCATCTTGATATCACCACGCTACAATACTGAGCTTATTCTACGATCACCGTTTCTCTTCGTTTTCGCAAGCACAAACTTCGAACTGCTCATAAAACAATTGCTCATGCGAGACAGATGACTAGAGACCGGATTTTTATGTAATTACATATTTTTTGTTTTTCTACTTACCGTTCTCAAAATTGTAATCTTGACGAATCATCGCCCTCCAAACACAATATCGATTTCTTTCGTTACATGTTTTTACATATTTAGTACTATATTACATATTTTACATATTTTTCTGTTTTCACAATATATTTTCTTATTTTATCAATTTTCTTCTATTTAATTCCATATTTTTTAATGAAAAGATTTTTTTTTAAATCAGCATTTTCCCTACGTTATTGGGGAAATTACGTGTCCAAACTATCATTGACACCGCGTTTTGTGATCTGTAACTTTAATTTCCGAGAAAAATTTGCGATGGCCGACGTTTAAAACTTCGATGCTACAGTGTATGTTTGCTGGTCGTAGATCTCGCCAGTTTGTGTGATGGCTTCTATTGCGATTAGTGTGGCTGCTAATCTACTGTCCTGGATTACAATAGATTACGCTTTTACTACTGACGAGAAAGTCGTATGATGTAAAGTGAGCAGTTTTTCTAAATGTAATTTCTTGCTATGTAAATGGTCTTCAATTAAAGAATTTTAATATTACATATTTAATCCGATTTTACATATTTATTACATATTCTTACTGTTTTCATTACATATTCATGTACATATTTTGACGTTTAATACTACATATTTTTCCGGTCTCTACAGATGACTCTGTATTCCTTTTATTTTATTCTTGTGCCTGGAAACGTCCTTCGTTTTGCCGTCTTACTGTCGAGTGGAGAAGAGATGCACTTCATTCATTCGCATGTTTGTGGAGTACTTGACGTTTACAGCTCTCCGACCTCACACACGGCGCTGTGGGTACAACTTCGCGAAACCTACAGGTGATGAGAAATGAGAAAGAACCTGAATGTACCACTACCAGATTGAGGAGGAATCAGGTAGATCTGCTCTATAAATAACGTGTGCCATGCGAACCGGAAACTGATAGGTTAGTAGTGCAAGCCACAGTGACACTTGGATGATTGGAAATCTGTTCATGTTCTCACATTCCATTGGTCCTATTTGGCTTTCTCTGCCATCCAGCCAGTCAGGCGAGGTCTTCAGACTAGTTCCAGCCCACCAGAAATAGTCTAGAATTGTACAGGATATTTCTTCTTTGGCTTCCACTCAGCTCTTGCATCGTCCTATAACCATTGGTTTCTCAGTCGGACTTCAATGTTCTTTAAAAAAAACATTAAAATTTGCTTTGTATTTCCAGTATTCTGAAAAGGAGAGAAGTCTCTCACAGAGGAAGATAGTCAATATCTTAGCAGGCGCCTTGAGATCTACAGTAGTAGTGTTGTACTGGTTTCTTTATAATTCGCAGTCTTCAGAACACAATTTTTAAAGGGCATTTCCAAGTGTTCACCCTTGAATTTCACAACTAATGTAAAAGTAAAGAGCGCCGTTGCGATTTGTTTCCACAGGTAGTGAGATAGATTCTACATTAGTTTCGAGGCTTGTGTAAGCGTGAGTTTATAAGTGAGGTGTGTGTATAAGTGAGAGTGTCTTGAATATAAATATGTGTATAAGTGAATGTAAGTGATTGTATATGCTTGTGTGCGTGTTAGTAGTGGGAATACGTGATTGTGTGCGTTTAGGTGAGTGTATCTGTAGTTGAATGAAGAAGTGATCATAAAAGAGAATGCGTATACGTATGAGTATCATTAATATATGATATTATCATTAATAATGATTTAGATATCCACGTTCGAGAACTCACGAGTTCTGTTCCACAAACGAAAACGATTCCTTTCTGTCTTCCTTTGAATTCAACAAGTTAATGACAAAGGACACTTCAACACTGACGGTTTACACTCTCGTGGCTCTAAATCAAGAAACACTACACATCCCAGAGCTTGCCTGAGAGAGAGGCGTTTTCTGGGAGAGCGAGAGAAATGAAATGCTACACTGCGCTTTTCGTAACTTTGCTCCTGACAGGAATCAGCCGTTGACGGTTTCATCCAATCGGGAGCTCGAACGTCACCACAGTAACGGCCCTGTCGCGAAGTATAAGCTCCCGATTGGATGGCAGCGGAACAGCTGATTTCTGTCAGGGGCAAAGTTAGGAAAATCGCAGTACGAACTGCAAGACAGAAGTTTGTGCGTCGGCGCCTCTCTGCCAGTATGGGACGAGGAAGGAGGAGCGCGCGGGGTCGAATGGCACAAAAGGCGTGCTCCCACAGGGCGACCGCTCCTCCTCTCGTCCGCCGCCGGCAGCGGAGGGCACCAGAGGGCGTGCAGGTCGTGGGAGTCAACGCGGCTGCCTCCATCTTACATCTTACATAACTCAGAATGGCTTCAATTTGTATTCATAAGGTCGTAACATTTAACAATAGTAGTTTATAAAGCAACATTAAAACGGGTTGCATACACTATTTTTTTTGTATGACAGCATTATACATTTATATGAGAATCGAACTTATCGTAGATTCTAAAATCATGTACTGCGAACCCCAAGGGATCCTTCTTTTCTAAATTTGATCCCACTGTAATCCTTAGAGGTTGGTGTTTAGCTGATTTGTACGTTGCCGTATGGATCATCTTCCATGAAAGAGAGACACTGGCGTACTGCCAGTACATGGAGGTCTAACATCAAAACATTTCTGGCATCTGAACGGCTTTGATGATCAAAAGTTGCGGTACAAAATGCTATGGTGCAATGTGCCGTGCTGTAAAGTGTTGCGATGCAAAGTGCTGTGGTGCAAAGTGTTGCGGTGCAAAGTGCTGTGGTGCAAAGTGCTGTGGTGCAAAGTGCTGCGGTGCAAAGTGTTGCGGTGCAAAGTGCTTTGCTGCAGTGTTGCGATACAAAGAACTGAGGTCAATATGCTGTGGTGAAAAGTGCTGCGGTGAAAACTGCTGCGGTGAAAAGTGCTGTGGTGCAAAGTGCTGTGGCGCAAAGTGTTGCGGTGCAAAGTGCTTTGGTGTAAAGTGATTTGGCGTAAAGTGTTCTCCAATAGCCGGCGCCACATGGCCCGCAGCGCACTCACCGTTCCGTCGAGCACGGTGACGGCGGAGGCGGAGGCGTTGCGCTTGAGGGAGCTCACGCCCATGTTCTTGGCGCTGCGAGCGGCGGGCGAGGGCGCGGGCGCGGGGGCGTCGCTGGCGGGCGGCGGCGGGGGCGGGGGCAGCCCGTTGGTGTTGGGGTGCGGGGGCGGGCGCGTGGGCGTGGGCGGGTGCACGGGCGGGTGCGCCGCCCCCGCCGTCGCCCCCGGCCCCAGCCCCGGCCCCGGCGCCGAGCGCGACGGCGGCTCCCGGACCGCGCGCCGCATCTGAAACACGCAACAACAACATGTCGTTAGTCAGGCTCTGTTTGCAATTTGGAAGATTGAATAAACATTTTAATGAAGAACGTCGTAAGTTCTAAATTAGTGTTGTCAAGGTCGATGCCACGGGCGAAAATTCGTGGCACGAGTGCCACGACGAAATCGCCCCTCCACGCAGTTCGTCACCCCGCTACCAGAGACAACGCCATCACTATTGTAAAACGGCGGAGTCAGTACTAACAGATTCCTTTCCCGACGCTAGTTGCGCAGAGAAGCTCGTGACTTGCTACGGTGCCACGACGCGTGCCACTGCCACCTGTAGAAAGCCCTGTAGACCACTGTACTAAACTAACCCATTTTCTTTGATTTGATATTTACTTTCAATGAATCATTTTCCGACTTCAAAATAGTGGCCTTCCGAGTGAAACGTTTCACTCAAGTCCAAGGGATCTTTCAATGAAAGTCAACATTTGCCTACGTAACCACACGTATCCCCTTAACCAATGGCCGCGAGGCAGGGACGTCACCGGTAGGCCTGAGCCCGTTCACGGGCTGTCGCGCCAAGTACGTACATACATACATACATGTTTGTACATACATACATACATAAATGCAGTTAGTAACAGTCTTGTTTGTTCAGTCGATAATATGCGCGGAAATTGTTAATTTTAAGGGGGAAATTAATACTAGTGAAAAATATATTACAATATAATTGAATAATTCCAGTTAAATAACATGTAACTTTGTACACCTAGACGAAATGACCTTGAATTTGAAGTTCAGCAGCACATTTTGTTGCTTGGAAACCTTCCTAGCGTCTAGTTCCCGAGTGACTAAATGTGCTGGTGAATTTCAAATTCAAGGCCATGTCTTCCAGATGTACAAAGTTACATTTTATTTGAGTGGAATTATTCAATTATTTTGTAATATATTTTTCATTAGTACTAATTTCCCCCTTAAAATTAATGATTTTCGAGCAAATTATGGACTGTACAATCAAGACTGTTACCAACTGTACACACATTTAAGAAAAATTCACAATGGCGCCTCCCAAAACGCATCCGCCCCTGGGCAGGCGCCGCGAGGAGGCGTCTTCTCCTTCGGAGCGCAGCCAAGTGAAGCGGAGCGGAGCGAGGTTTGCGCAAAGCGGGGGGGGGCGGTCACTCGTCGGGGGTCGCTCAGAGCGCGTGGGCGCGCCCCCTGCAACGCTCCACTCGCAAGGCTTCTCCGTGCGCCGACGGCGCGGCGGGGCAGTGTTATGAAACTAACGCTCTTTCTTTCCTTCTCGCTAATGTTGGCTGCGTTGCATGCTGCGGGGGGGATTCCCAGAGGTGGTCCGCGCACCTCAAGTGGACCACAGAATTTAGTATGAGGAGAAATCTACAATCACGAGTTTATTGAGACTACATGTCTGTAGTTGAAGTGAATACTAAAAACTAGAATCATTGAACGAAATAAACTCGGACTGTGCAAGATTGAACTTGCACTGATACATGCACGAATTCATAGCAGAAAAACCACTAACGCACACTGTGTTAATTCAAATGCTGTATTCATCGTTGTTCAACAATGCTGGCTTCACACGTCAAATATTCGCTATGGCCCTTGAATCGCCCTATCTGTCTCATTTACATGTGAGTTTTATTTGAGACCTTAAAGGGCCACAGACTGCTGATCCTGCTGCCTCCACCAGCTCATCTCGTAGCCGCCGCACTTCGAAGTGAGCCGACTCTGCTCACAGTTATGTAATTGAAGACCTTGGGGCAGTAATAAGATAAGCCATACCAGCATCAGCAACCCACCGTCTGTTCGTAAATGTTAATCTCAATTTTAATCGGAGAGTGTCATCTTGTACTACCCTTAGCTTGTCGTAAATATGATTAGAAAAATATATATTAAAAAGCCACGCTTTCACCAAAAAAGGATATTAACGGTTAGATACAGGGAGGCTTGCTGTAGATGGTGTAGCTTATGCTATTACTGCTCCAAGCCCTTCAGTTTGTTTTCTGATTAGTTTATATCTTGTGGTTTCATACATCTCATTAACTGGTAACTATGGGATAAGACCTTGGACTTGATTTTTTGTGATTTGGACTACTGTGTTAGGAAAGATCTTGTAAAAGGAAAACTAGGCTTTCTTTTACAAGGTCTTACGAATAAACTACTTTGCTAAACTATTCAATCTGACACCGTTATAGCTCTGTGACTCGAGATCCTACGACTAAATGGGCTCTAAGTGTAGGCGCGTCTCTGAACTTCGCCGACGCACAAGTGAAGTTGCACTTATGCCCCTCGCAGGCGCTCAGAAGCAACCTCACTCGCAAGGTTCTTCAGTCTGTGCGGAGGAGGCGCACAACGTTATGAAACTAACGGAGAATTCGAAGCTTTTCTCTTTCCTTTGCTTCTTGAATGGTAGCAAAGGCCTTCGGATGGGTTATCGCCCCTAAGCGGATTCCAAAAGATAAACGACGATGAAGCGTTGACGTTCTTTTAATGCGATATTAGTTTGAGAGTTTCACAAATTGAATTTCACCCAGGAAGACACGTACTTGTCATCAACTTTCATTTTCGATTTTTACATCGCCTCTATGATTTTTTATTCTTTCTTACAGTTCACACTTTAACGTTCTCTCCAGTTTTGGATCTAACACATGATGCGTTTGATGTGTCTTTAATTTCTGTCGTGTCCTACTTTCTACCCGTGTCTTAACACATATGGATTTATGACACGTTACAAGGCCCATCAACGCACGTGCTTGGTGGAAATCCTAAGTCGTACGCCATATTTGAAACCGTAACACATACCTGATGCAATGTAATACATCTCACTATTTCAGTGGAGAAGAGTTCATACTAATTAGAGATTACGGTTTTGTACAATTTATAAGGGTTACATATTCTTTTTCATTTTCGGAGGGTATTTCCACTTTGCAGCACGAGCTAGCAAAAACTTTCCATGTTGCAGAAAAGTTTTTTCCCCTTTTAAAACAAATTTAAACTGTGTGGAATCTTTGCGTGGGTCCAACAAGCTCCAAATTATTTTAATCAATGACTAAAAAACATTAAACTATACTTGCGTTTGTTATAAAAGGAAACAATTCAGCGATTTCTCAGATTTATTGGGAAGAGGATATATTGCACAAACATCGCTTGGTTTCCCCCGAAACACGAAGAGCCCTGAGCAATCCGCTCGTCCCACAGGTGTCCAAATGCGCCCCACGCGCGGAGTGCTTTACGCGCTGCCCGAAACAAACGCCGCCGCCGCAGACGCCCCTTGCAGGCGCGTGCCCGCAAGAGTGGGCGACACGCCCACAAGCGCGTCGCCCGGGCGGGGAGGCTCGCTGGCCAGGCGCTCCCATGCGGACCGCCCATCCCTCTACAGCTGCTTCTCTTCCCCGCCCGCACACAACCACTCGCCCCGCCCCGCCCCGCGCCCCGCCTCGACCCGCGCCTCGTCCCGCGCCCCACCCCGCGCTTCGCCCCGCGCCCTGCCCCGCGCCGCCCCGCGCTGCCCCGCCCCGCGCCGCCCCGCGCCGTCCCGCCTCGCGCCGCCCCGCGCCGCCCCACGCCGCCCCGCGCCGCCCCGCGCAGCCCCGCGCAGCCCCGCGCCCCGCCCCGCGCCGCCCCGCGCCCCGCCCCGCGCCCCGCCCCCCGCCCCGCGCCCCGTCCCGCGCCGTCCCACCCGTGCCGCCCTGCGCCCCGCCCCGCGCCCCACCCGCGTCGTCCCGCGCCCCGCCTCGCGCCGCCCCTCCGCGTCTATGTTGCTGCAGTCCGTTGCCGTTGTCTATCTCTGGCTCTTCATCTTTCACTATCCAGTGGCAGCACCCGTCACCACCACTGGTTATCGTCTTCCTTACCACAAGCCTAACACCGACTTGCTCTTCCTCTTCGCTTCCTCTTTCACCCACCCAACCCCCTCCTTCGCCCAAAGCATCCCCTTCGCCCTTTCTGAAGTCAGCTAGGTACAAGACCTAATACATCTATGTCAGATGGCCAAGATTGAATCATCTTTGCACAGAGTAATTCCAAATTAAATTATTGGAAGGCTGCCTTTTTTAAAAGTGATTTTAACTTCTTTGAAGATTCAATAATTTTTAGGCAGGCACACATAGAAAAACTTTTATTAAACAATCTTTATCCAACCTTTTATGGTTATTTTATTTTTATGGTTGGATAAAGAGTGTTTAACAAAAGTTGTTTTATATGTGTCTGCCTAAAAATTATTGGATCTTCAAAGAAGTTAAAATCACTTTTAAAAAAGGCAGCCTTCCAATAATTTAATTTGGAATTACTCTGTGCAAAGGAGGTTGGATAAAGATTATTTAATAAAAGTTGTTCTATGAGTGTCTGCCTAAAAATTATTGGACCGTCAAAGAAGTTAAAATCAAGATTAAATCATCTCTGAGAACTTGTCCACCACATGGTCGCATGACAGTCATCTTGCAGAGCTTGTTTATGAAAGGAAATCAATTAAGGTGCGCTTCATCAGGTCTAAATGTACACGTATCAGTGGGACCACGTAAGAGCTAGGGGATGGAGGTGTGGAAACTGATATTCTCAATGCCTCAACATGATGCAAATATTTTTACGGTGTGCCAAGACAACACCGTGCATTTGGCCGAGTGATATTCTTAGTGAACTACACTGCACAGTGTCTTTAAGGAAAATGTAAGAGCCCACGCTAAGCGATAGTACGTCCGCAAGAAGCAAAGCACCGATATGAAGCAGCCCAAACGAGTCGAGAGCCACCTCTGAGGAGCGGAGCGGGGGCCGTCAGCGCCTGGCGGGGCGGTGAGGGGCGGGGCGGGGTGGGGCAGGGCGGGGCGGGGCCAGGCGGGCGAGCGCCGCGGGAGCCCCAACGAGCTGCCCTGGCCTTATTTACGGGCTGCGGGACGGGTTGGCGCTGCCCACCAGCGGACACTTCACCGTCGCCGCCCTCGCCGCTGCCGCCGCCGCCGCCACCCCATACTCCGTCACTTCCCCCCCGCCACGTCCCCCGAAACCATCCCTCGAAAGCACCCGCCGACGCCGCTCCCACCCCAGACCCCGTCCCTTCCCCCGCCTCTGCCGCCGTCAGCGTCCCGGCCCATGCCACCTCTCCAGAAACCAACCCTGGCCCCACCGCCACCACCGCCTTCTACCACCTCCCCAGAGCCCATTCTTATCCCCGCCCCTGCCACCTCCCCGGAAACCATCCCTGTCCCCTCCCCCGCCCCTTTCTGCCACCGCCCCAGGGCCCATCTCTGTCCCCGCCACCTCCCCATAGCCCTATCCCCGCCTCTGCCACCACCTCAAACCCCATCCCTGCCTCTGCCAACACCACAGGTACCTATCCCTGTCCCCGCCACCTCCCCAGAGCCCTATCCTCACCTCTGTCACCACCCCAATGCCCATCCCTGCCTCTGCCACCACCCCAGAGCCCATCCCTACCCCCGCCCTCACCGTCTCCGTCTGTCCCTGTCACCATCCGCGCCCCGCCCCCTCGCCTCTTCCACTCGCACCCAAACAAGCGGAGAAACCGCGGGCCGCCCGCCGCCCACACGCCGCCATCTTTTGGAAACCTGCAATTTAAAATATCTCCGCGCCGGACACCTCGTATAATGGGAGGTGGAAGTGTAAAAGTGGTTCTCCATTACGTGCAGGTTTCGAGTAATATATAATTGACGCCCCCTGTAATCTCTAATTAATTCAGGTTCCCTTCTGCGGTCCGCCGAATGACTCATATGCATAATGCCCGGAAAGATATGGCTTTGATGTGGGCGGGTTTGTAATTATAAATTCATCACCTTAATATTTCATGATGCAGAAGTTCGATCTCTGACACACTTCTTTTAGTCTCAGAAGTTTTTTGATCGCATCCATTATAGATAATAGTTTATTATATGCTGTCACTTAGTACACGGGTCTCATTTATCGTGTTCACCACCGCATTCACAAATACACGTTCCTGGACGAGTTGGAGAACAAGTTATCAAACTTGGAAGTTAACATTTTATCAATTGAAATGTGATTTTTGAAAAATAAATCTAGAGTTTAACGATCTGTAGAAAAATGTACGTGGTTAGAAATCTACTTCAATATTTTTCGAATATTGAAAATTATTCTTATTAATATAAGACCCTGTGGGACACCAAACAATTGAACCAATCGCATGCTACAGATGTACACTTTGACGGCTGTCAGTAATGCACCTATCACGAAAACGTTCAAGTTTAAAATCTGTGCATCCTCATTCAATCGGGCAATAAATAGCTGCAGTCTGATGAGTCATGAGTTAAGAATTACATGCACGAACGTCTAGTAGCTCTCGTTCAGTGAGAACCATTCACCGCCACAGACATCGCGTGTGAGTCGGACGAGACAGCGTTTATGGAAGCAATCCGGCCTTTCCAGTCGAGGAAAGACGTTTGAGAAGTTCCAGATTCTTGGCAATCAAGTCCACTTCCGGCATCGTCGTTTGCTTTATACGGACAGAATAATGGGACGGTGTTATGCATCAAGCGACTAAGCGCCATTTTTGAAAAAAATGGGATGTGGACGCCCTCAGTTGCATTGGACCATGTACTAAGTGTACGAAAAATATTGTCGCCAAATCTGTAACAATAGCTTTATTATTAATTAAAAATGTAAGCTCCATCAGTCACATCAGGGATTATATGTTTCGCAACAACCGGCTATAAACCTAGATCTTTGAATCTGCTGTTCTTAATTTCACATTCTGCAGGCAAGCGCCAGATACTCCACTCATGTTTGTGTAGTTTTGCGCTTCAATGAATGAAATAATTAAATTACAGTTTTTAGAGCTGAAAATGCAATAAAACCTTTGAACACGAATATCTCAAAACTTGTATGATGTCGCATAGCCGGTTGATGCATAACACCCTCCAATTATTGAATTTTTCGATTACAAACGTTTTAGATATTTCATTGTAAATATTCATTGCACTAAGGGCAATGACCATGAAATGCACGAAATGTGAGTCTTGTAGTCAGAAATTTAGTTCCTGAAAATTACAGAAACGTGTGTTTGGACAATAAATTAGTTTCGTTTTTTTTCTATTCAGTTAAGAATGTTTGGGCACTGTGGAGACTCTGGATGCATCAATGACTTTCAGATTTCTTCCTTTCAGTATGTACATCAGCTCCAGGTGGATCGAGTGCCGCAGACATTGCGTAGAGAGCCGACTGAACTAGATCAAAGAAACTCGACCTAGTCCGAGAGCCACCGCGAAAGAAATTCCCGCTACTCCGAAGTAAATGAAACGTGCGTTCCTAATGACATCGGACTTTGACATAAAAGGCAAACTAGAGCTTAAGTGACATTTTAACAAACAAAAATGTTATTGTTTATATTTTTCAGTCATTCAGAACTTCATTAAATAAATGTAATGGTTTTTAAGTAAGCTGAATCTTTAATGATTGCTAATGAGATTTTTTAGCAATGTGGAATTAAAAATGTTATACATACGGGTTGGAATCTCCCATTCTTACATTATTTGTCTAATTTTTGTTTTATTTTGACACAATTTGGGTTTATGTGAATATTGGTCGATGGAAGTTCTCAATCATTTTTGGATATTGACTCTTCAAATTATTATTTACTCATTGGACGTAGGGCCCCTCAAACTGCTGAAGTCATTGAAACCCACGAAGACAGATCGAATGGGGGGACAGACGTTAGCCATAACGATGACCATGAGGTGAATGATGATGGAAGATGGGTTGAATGAGAAGACAAGGAAACTGGAGAACCCAGAAAAAAGAACGGTGAGTGCTCGTTTCTTCCATTAGAAATTCTGTGTGTGCTAACCGGGGATTGAATGGGAGCGAACGATGGGTCATGTCAGCTAGCGATTACACCACGAGCTTCCCCTTGTTAGATCAAAGCCTGCATTCGTGGACATCGTCTCGCTTTCCTCCGTGGTGTGTCTCCAGCATCTCAAGAGGCAGCCAGCGAGTACGGAGGCGGTCGGGGCTTTCCAGCGCAGTGGAAAGACGCATAAGGAGTTCCGGCTTCTCCCGTGGGGCGCGAGGTCCACTTCCGGTGACGTCATCGGGCGTTGCCCCGATGCCGCTGCGGAGTACGCACTGCTTGGCCTACGCACGAACAGCGTCGCCCGCTCTATTTCTAATACGTTAAGGGACCGTCCATAAATTACATAACGACAATTTCGAGTATTTTCAATACTCCTCCGCCCTTGTAATGCACTTCCCTACCTCTATGTAACGCAGCGTAACGCTGCCTCAGACCCCCTCCATTCCCCTTTAGCGTTTCGTAATTTATCGATGACCCCCAAGGGACGACGGTTTTGTGAAAATACAAACAAAAAACTGTACTGGGCTACTGCCAGAGAATTACTCCTCAGTCCTGATGCTCAATCTTTATATATGGATAAGTGCACTTCCAAATTAACTTACGATGCAAACCCACATCACCACCGTGCATAACTCGGAAGTGGTGGGTTCTTGACCTTTAATCAGATTTTCCTGAAGAGACACGAATTATTTCAGATGCCGCAATGAAAGTAATAATAATAATAATAATAATAATAATAATAATAAAGACACAATGAAAGAGAGAATTCGCAAGGAGTATTATAGAAGAGTGAGACTTGTCCTGCAGTCCGCTCTGAACTCAAGGAACAAAATATCAGCAATAGGTAGTTTGGCGGTGCCTGTGGCCGAATACAGTTTCGGACTAGTAGACTGAACTGAGCAGGAAATTCGCATCATGGATCTAAAAACCAGAAAACTGCTTACAATGCATCATGTTGCCCACCCCCGAGCTGTTGTACATAGACTTTATGTGTCACGTAAGGAAGGAGGAAGAGGCCTCAGACAAATTGAAGCCTCCTGGTACAATGCAATAGTTGGAATGGGAAGTATGTAGTCAGCTATCAAGATAACCCACTAATATGGAAGGTCATGAAATCTGACCGAAGATTGGGAAAAAGGGGCATTGTAAGTGTAGCAAGAAGCATTGCGAACACGACTATGCAAGACACCCAGAATGACAAAGACACTGAACTTCTGATGCTAATTAACTTAAAATTTGAGACACAAAAAATGTTAAAGAACTCGTGGAGAGACAAACCACTCCACGGACAATATTTGAAACGAATGGAGAAGGTGCAGATCAATAAAGATCAATCATTTATGTGGCTTAAAAGGGGAAGAATGAAGCCAGAATCGGAAGCACTTGTAATAGGTGCCCAAGATCAGGCCTTGAGAACACGACATTATGTTAAAGCGGTTCTCAAAATATCCCAAGATGATAAATGCCGCATTTGTCAGGAACACGTAGAAACCCTTGATCATATTGTCTCAGCTTGTCCAATCCTAGCAAAGACCGAATACTTGAAAAGACACGATAGGGTATGTAGCTACCTCCATTGGCAGATCTGTACCGCCCTCGAAGTTCCGAACACATGCCCCAAGTGGTACGAACACTCATCGAAACCGGTGACGTCTGTTGGATTGTGTACGATATTGTACGACCAACAAATTCAAACTGATCGCACGATAGCGGCAAACAAACCGGATATAGTCATCCGGAATTTGGAGAACAAATCGTGTTTACTTGTTGATGTTGCTGTATCTTGCGATCAAAACGTCGTTACCAAGGAGGCAGAGAAACGTCTTTAATACAAGAGTTTGGAAATCGAGATCAGCCGAATGTGGGGCGTAAAAGCACAGGTCGTACCGATAGTTATCGGAGCTCTGGGATTTGTTCCGCAAAATTTGAGTAAGAACTTGTCTAAACTCCCAGGTAATTCAAAAGACTGGGAAGTGCAAGAAATCGCTTTATTTGGAACAGCCCATATTTTGCGCAAAGTATTGTAAAGGCACCGACAGTCCCTAGATCTACTCCTTAGGTAGCTGGTTGCAACCTGGAGTAGATTTTATATTCAGCTGACACATAACATCTTTAGTCGTGATTTAGAGGAATAATAATAATAATAATGATAATAATAATAATAATAATATTAATATTAATAATGCCTCTTCAAGAAAACGGCCCAATGTTGAATAATAACAGATGGGAGACGTGTCCTAGGAATCGTACTAGGAAGTAGCAAGTCGTAAATATGTTAAATAACTGTTTGGGAATGCGTCTGCAGAAACGATTGTGTACTTCCCAGAGACACGTCCTCGCGTGTATCATGCGTATCTCTTGTTAAAATGTCCGTTAATGAACCTTTACAACCCTAACTCTGCGGCCACGTTCAGCGTAATTCGCGCGACGAAGTAACATCTCAGCAACAGACGGTAATCAGCGAACTGCTTGTCACCCCATATTTGGCGTGCTATTGGAGGAATGTGTATTGTGATCCACTAACGTTTTTAGTAGGCCATTACAACTAAGACAATGATAAACTTTACAAATAAATTCAAAACATAGTTTCGAAATTCCCATAAACTTTTCGCAACTCGCAATCCAGTCGCAATAGCTACAAATCATTGAATCAATTACCTTCACCACCACCACCAACAATAATAATAACAACACTTTTGAGAGATTTTTTATTAAAAAATGACGTAGAATTACTATATAACACCACTTTCAATCAATAAAACCTCCTAGTTCACATGTCAAACCAATATTAAGTTTTCGTTGGCAGAAATGTTGGTCATTTAGTTCTCTGGGAGACGCGTGCACCTGCTGTGATACTCTCCATTAAAGGAGCGTGCAAATAAAAGCTTTATCCCTCGTTTTACGACCATATTGCGCCTATTTCGCCTTCGGAGCCGCCCGCCCCCTCGCGGCCGCGCGTCTAGGAAGCGGCGCGCCACCATATGGGCGCCCGGAGCGCACGCGGCGGGAGCGGCGGCGGCGGCGGCGGCGGCGGCGGCGGCGGCGGCGATCACCTGTGGCTTCGGCACCGTTACTTGAACTGGCCCCGTGACACAGCGCGCGCACCTGCGCCCGCGCCCGCGCCGGCTCCTCTGCCCGCCCTTCGCGCCCAGGGCCTGCCACCCGCCTCTCGCCTTCCCACCAGGGATGCGACGGCGATGGCGACGTTTTCGAAACATCGATGTTTTTGTAGAAAGGCGGATGCTTTTGTCGACTCATTGAGGTTTTTGTCGAAATATCATTGTTTTTGTCGAAACAACTATGTTTCTGTCGAAGTATTAATTTTTTTTCGAAATATCAATGTTTTTGTCGAAACATTGATGTTTTCGTCGAAACATTAATATTTTTGTTGACACATCGATGTTTTCGCCGAAACATCGATATTTTTGTAGAAATATCGATGTTTTGTTGAAACATGTATATTTTGTAGAAACATGTTTTAAACATCAATGTAATAACGCGTGATGTTGAGAAACATCGATGGTTTTTAGTCGATGTATGATTAACATTGATTATTTAATTTTTAACATCAATATTTGCTAACATCCTTGTTTTCCTATCGATGTCGCATCGCTACTTCCTACGGCTGCATTCAGCTCGTTGTCGCTGCCTCTGCAGATATCCTGACCGGCAGGTCCTAGGGCTCGAGTCCTGACCGATGCGGATTTTCAGTACTAGAAAGATAGCTCGGTCGAATTCAGCTGATGTCTGCACGAATTCTATTGGTCGGCTGCTCTGATCGTAGAATTCCGTGGATTCTCTTATCAATATCTGTCGAATCCCTGAGTATTACCTTAAAAATGAGCCATGGTGTGCATGCGATCTTTCCTTCCCCGTTCCTTGTCCTATGCTCTCCCATTACTTACATACACACACACATACATACACACACACACAACAGCTGAGCTCAGGAGAATAGAAAAGGAAAGAAGGGATGACTGATCCTCCTTGGATCCTTCCTACAATCTGGGGAAGAAAAGTGGCTTGTGATTGAACCACTCTGATCCACTCCCCGCGATGTAATGCCTAACGGCGGTTCCACGGAGAGGATGGAGGAGAAGGGAGGTGGTTTTAGTGAGTAAAAATTGCACACTACCATGTGGTACGGGCTACATAGTGTCTTTTGAAAATTTCCACCTACCCTCCTAAAACACACACATACACACACAGATATGCACTACACTGCCACACATGTAGGGAAACCAGTTCAGAGCTGAGACCGTGTGTAGGTTGGGGCCTGGGAGCCAACTAGGGGGGAGTCCCGCTGAAGGAGATACTTGGAGGTGGGAAGCCGAAGGGAGGTCGGCGCCGGGTCAGTCATGCAGTGGGGGAAGAACACCTTCAGGAACAAAAAAGCACTGGCCAAAAGGAGCTCATGGCCACATGCCCCAAACATGAATCAATCTATCGCCCGCTTCATTCCAATCCAGCCGACCTAGCACCTTCAATGTTGCAAATCCTCTCTCCTCGATCAAGCTCTGTCACCCGAGTTTTTCCTTTTTCTTCACACTCGAGTATTTCCTCTTTCTTCATATTCATTTCGCACATTGAGAAGAGGTCAACAAAACCCGATCAACCGCGCTTTGGCGTGTGCACCTTCTCGACTAACCGCCCGGGTGTCTGCTCGCCTGGCCCTTTCCCGTCGACCCATTCACCCTCCGGATGTTCCGTCTCTCACTTATTTATTTATTTATTTACGTCAAAAACAGTTTGAAACTGTGTGTGACGAGCTATGGGGAGAAGTGAAATTTGTGCACGTTTTTATAATTCTGTGATCTCTATCCTAAACCATATTCCAGTCGAATTCTGAATACAGAAAAAAGAGTGGTTTTGTTCAAGTTTGGTGACAAAATATTCGAATCTATATAATAAAATATATTTTCAAAGGTAAATTAGCTATACATTTGTGACCTTAACCCTCATCATGTTCTTCATGAACGAATAATACTTTTTGCCGCGACAATATGGAGAACGATAATTTGAATAACTATATTTACACTGAAATTCAGAAGACGGTGTACAAATAATGTAGTTACATTTATGCCCAGAAACAAAACAAGGGACCATATCAGCATTTGCTCATAGAATCAGGGAAACTGGTTGAAAAACCTGATCGAGATGTGCCCCTCCGCTTTCCGTCCCAGTTTTCTGTCAGTCCTTCGCCGGCCGCCCTTTTCTTCATGGAACCGCCAGACATCGGACGCGTTCTGGGAGAGCGGTCATTACGTGTGAAAACCTATCAGGGCTTAGAACGCACAACCGATCGACCCGCAGACCGATGGCTCTTCAATTGCTTTCTGTCCATTACATTTCGAATGCGTGCAGGAAGTGGGGCCGTATGTTTACGAGCGTGTCGACACGTGCATGTGCACGCCGACCCACACCGAACCCTAGCGGTGTGTTGCGGAAGGAGGACCCAAATTTGGGAGGCACATCAGCACGGAGAACGTGCTACTATCCCTTGACGATCGGTTAGCCTCCTGACCGATAGACCAACGTCTAACGGGCACCAAACCATTCGGCACACACCAGCCACCCGATGAACAAATATTTCTTGTCACCTTGCTGAGAGACATTTGTCTCTCCTCGCTGAGAGCAATTTAAAGACGAACTATGCTGATTCATAATTTTCAAAATCTTATGCTTCTGATGCGTAGAGTAGACAAACGTTGCTAAATACGTAAAAGTAAGTAGTAAGTAAGACAAGGTAATGCTGTAAGTGAAAGTGATGCTACTAAGTACGTAAATAGAGAACGTGTAATTCTTTTCAATAGAGACAACGAAAAATCGCAGTACTGTATCAAATCTGAACACGAATATGTTGTCAGTGTCAACTCAACAGACCTCCCGAGGCTTTTAAGAGCATTTCGCGGTTCGGGAATGCGCCGATTTATGCAAGAGATGCGGGTACGAATTATGTGCATTTTCCGTTTATCGCTGCTTCTGAGAACTGAGAACGAATTATGGGTAATATCAACAGATGCGTAGAAGTATCGATTGTTCCTCGAATAACTGACACGCTTAGTGGCATCACATATGGTCCTTGGAAACCGTTGGAGGGAAGTGTCCTATTTCTAGCATACAGTTAGCTGCTAACACGTATCACCCAGCCCCCATTGTACTACAGAAATCTTCCGGAAGCAACTCTCTGCTTTTACATGTACGAAATGGCAAAGAATAATTTTTCAAAGCACCGTACGCATTAAAATAATATCTGAACAAACAAAAGGGATAGATATTTTCCCTAGGCGAACACGAAAATGTGAATGACAAGTGAGATTTTTACTACTCAATAAAAATAACGAAATGTTCAACCGTTAAGTTTCTCATTAGGTCCAAAAATAGCCACAATTGCATTAATTTTATAACCTTCGAGTATTTAAATTGATTATTCGTGCTTTCGAATGCCTACGAGTAAGAAGCATCCCGAGGTGAATTGCAGCGGGCTCCGTTACTCTGTTGCTCCTTTCTTGCAGGCTATCTTTAGAGCGGACGGCAGAACTACTCGTGTGCAGCAACTGCGACCAATCCGAGACCGGAGATAACTGCAATTATTGTCGAAGGGAAGCGCAGAATGAGGAAGTGCTGTGTTCGAAACAATCACCGCTCGCCGCCAAAAAAGCCCCGCTCGGGTCGCCCGTCCGGACGCAGCCTCCCGCTCGCCTGTCCTCCGCGTTCAGAACAAAAGGTCGCTTGTGCACAGCGCCCGCGGAGGTTGCCGTAATGACCTGCCATTTCCCGTGCGGCTTGACCGGCGCCCAGCGGTGCGTGAAAGAAGGAAGCTCTTTTGTGAGATAACGCCAAGTTGGCGATGAATTAATCATCATATCGCGGTGAAGTTCCAGAACTTCCAATTCATTTCATAATACAGCATAATAGTGTTTGCCTCCCCGAACGTTAAGCACTATCGATCATCCGCGCTTGCGCAGATGCACAAAAGTGACGCGAAACTTGCACTGCGCATGAGCAGAAGATCGATAGTACTTAACGTTCGAGGGTGCAAAAACTCCCTTTTGCCTCCTCGAACGGTAAGCACTATCGATCTCCTGTGCCTGCGCAGATGCACTGAAATGATGCGAAACTTGCACTGCGCATGAGCGGAAGATCGTTAGTACTTAAAGTTCGAGGGTGCAAAATCTCCCTTTTGCCATCTCGAACAGCAAGCACTATCGATCTTCTACGCATGCGCAGATGCACTAATGCGATGCGAAACGTGAACGGCGCGTGAGCAGAAGATCGATAATACTTACCGTTCCAGAAGGCAAAAACTTTCTAATATTAATGCAAATGTCGACTGTAACAGCGTAAGTTCTGGCAAGCGCGAGTCTGAAGCTTCGCAGATCAGAAAGTCCTGTGTTCGAGTTTGGAAGGCGGACGGACTTTTGGGTCCCAGGTCAACAGCGGGGTGGAATGATTGACTCCGGGCATTTCAACCCCTTCGGTTGTCAGCTTCATCCCCGTGGGTGGCGGTGTACCTTCTGCGCTGGAGCTAGAGAACTTAAACGCCGATCTTCGGGGCAACATCTCAGTTGGAACAATCTCTGAGTTTCCAACTTCGCACCTGACACAGGGGCGAAGATTTTTGTTAAATAATTAACACCTGTTATAATTTTATATTAATTTGAAGTGTATGTATGATACTATACAATATTATATTTTTAATAATTACCCAATTCTAATATAAATAAATATTTCAATCTATTTGGCCCAATAAAAGAAGGTAACAAACGAAACCTCTAGGCCTTTTGGAGGGAGGGCAAGGCCCCCATGCACCCCCTGGATCCACCACTAGTGCAATCGTTTAATAATGATCGTACAATCGTTTAACAATGATTTGTATCAAATTGAAAAAAAATTGTAGTGGTGGCCATAAAAAGGAAAGAGATCGTATGTAGTATTGTACACTTAGTTACTCAGTTAACTTAGTTAAAATAAAAAAAGATTAAATTTAGTTCAAAAAGCAGGCTATTATATTATTGAGACTCCATTGTCTTGCTTAAATCTTCTCGAATTAATGAAAAGCTGCATTATGTTTATTGTCGCTGTGCTCTTTCACGTCAGATGCATTAATTCAATGTGAAAGGGATGCGTAATTGGCTCTTCTCCAAAGCATTGGCTACTGTGTTACTGCAAATTGTATAATTTGTTTGCGACGAGGCGTTTGCATCGGTAAAAAATTATAATTGAATTTTTAAGTGCCAAACAGCTATGAGAATTAATGTTGTGGTCAATATTATTTACAAGACAGACAAAATATTTCCAGTTGAACAACTGTTCAGCATATTAACTTCTTAATATTTGCATGAGAGGTAGAAGCAAACAGTCCAGAACATTGACACCTGTGATGTAAATATTGCACATTCTTATGTTCGTGTTTCATATTACAACAGCTAAACTACTTCGTATGATTCACATGCGGTCAAAGTCTATGGAAGACTGTATATTACCTGTTCTCGTACTTGCGTCAAGTGGCCTGTGGGATGCAATTACTTGCGGCTCGTTCTGCAGACCAGACGCTGCTTACAAATGCGTTCAGCGGCACCACGCCTTCACATAACTTTTCTCACTCCGGGGAAAACAGAGACACTTTCTACCATTCGAAAAGACGTGTTATGTGGTACAATACAAGAGAAGAACAGTAAGTAATTTTGAAAGAGTATTAGTGAAGTTGCACGAGGTACGGAAAGAAGTTATGTCACGAGCGGCACAGCCTCCGTGGGACTGTCATGCGTCCTCCGTCGCATGTCTCAAGATAAAATGACGCGAAAGTCACCTGAATCGTATAGTCAGCACAAAATAATGAATTATATAAAGGCTGGGTCATCGTACTGTCAGTTGTGCAGCACCGGAATGAATGGCTGCTCAACACGCAACTCTGAATGATAGAGCAAGATTTAAATTACATGTTGAACCAGACTGGTTGGGGTTTGGTTTCCAATCGGGGTAGCTGCGCCCACTTGAGCGAATTCTGGTTTGAATCCACTTCCTGTAAGACGGTTTGGCTCGTCACCGCTCTTCACTGTCCTCGAATTCTGAACTTACGTTCACGAGACAGGAATGTATGCAGAATACATAGAAAGGCATGGAGAATATTTTATATCACTATCCAGTAAACAAGTATCGGAATCAACGTATCGAGATAAATGGAATTGAGCATATTTACTAATTACTAATAATACATTATAAAGCATTCGTTCGAAAGTAATTACAAAGTATTTTTGTTTGATTAAAAAGCAATGCATCGTAATTATTTACAAATTCTTAGCGCCCAGAGGCTTTATGTCATTGTCGAAAATTTTGATGAAATTAATATTAGATGGTAAGGAATTTCGCCTCCACCTTGTTGAAATTGATATTGTTAATTAAACGAAATATCTGCCGCTTATCTATGAATAATCGAGGCTTTCTGCGAGAGAAGAAAAGTAAAGGACAAGGGAACGAACGAGAGAGGAGGAAAGGAAAGAGACACGCTAGCCGGAAATAGGGGGAGGCAAACAAAAGCGGAGGGAGGGTGGGAGAGGGAGAGGAAGAGGAGAGGAAGAGGAGAGGAAGAGGAGAGGAAGAGGAGAGGAAGAGGAGAGGAAGAGGAGAGGAAGAGGAGAGGAAGAGGAGAGGAAGAGGAGAGGAAGAGGAGGGGAAGAGTGAGAGGAGAAGGAGGAGGAAGGGGAGAGGAAGAGTGAGAGGAGAAGGAGGAGAGTTAAAAGTAGAGAAAGAGTAGATGGGAGGGAATGTGGGAGGGCGAGTGTGAAAAGGAAGAAGAGAGAGAAAGGGGAGCGAGGGAAAGGCGAGGAAGAGAGAAGGAAGAAGGCAAATGTGCCAAATGGCCATGGAGAACAGACGAAGGGGGAGCTGGTGCGTAACGGGTCTTCGAGGAGTCGCCCCCCCCCCGCCGAGTGCTAAAACGCAAAGCCGCCGCGAGCACCTGTCTCCGTCGCGCGACGGGGCCGAAGCGGGGAACAGTCTTGTCGCTGCTTCGCGAGGTTTTGCTAATGGATGCAATTTTTTCTGACAAATTTGTGTTTAATATCTGTACATGTTCGTGCTGAACCTCCGTAAAACTTGATCTCCAGTGCTCTTGCTGCAGACCTTGACTCACAAGGAAGGGGTTCCATTTGTAGGGATGATTTTTACATTTAAATTGATTATAATATACTGATAGAAAATTGAAATTGAAATAATTGCTAAAAAGGAGGTGGAATTGAAACATAAATACGTACGTGTATACTGCACACTACTATCTCTGAAATGGGAGCTACGATTTGCCAAACCAAAATATAGCAACATTACTGATTAATGAGTGTTGTGGTTCCTTTGTAACATTTCATGGTGTGAATATTGAACACTAACATCAGTAAATCTTTTATATATATTCTTAAAACTTCTGCCAACTCAGTATTACTTTAGTAATGGGGAATGCCAAGTAATTCAGGATTCGTAAAAGCTACTTCGAAAGCATGTCATCAAACTTATTCAACACTCAGTTACAAAGCAACAAATTTCACTGTCTACTGTAATAAGGACTTAGGCGGGCCAATATATTCTCTGCATGCGTCAGTGTTTTTCAAGGTGTCCCCACTTCTCCCTCATACATCGCCCGTCCACACCGCCACTTCCGTACACTACATTAGTAGTAGCAATCAAGCCAGGAATCACGTATGGGCATTGGATGAGGAATATGCGATCGTAGAAACAGACAATATTCTGCAGAGAGGTTCCCATTGTGGGGTCTCTGATGCAGGGCGGCCTACCCCAGGCGGCGCTCATCCGCCTGGGGGTATGGTGGTGGCATGCTGTAAATTCCACCATGCCACCATGGGTGGTGGGGTGCATGGGTATTTCCACCATGGGTGGTGCGGAGCTTGGAAAAGATGAGTCCTACATCATGTGCTGCGCAGATGAGGCCTTGGAAACTCGTAGGTTGGGTGGATTTTTATGCTTTTTCCCTTTGGGAATTTTAAAATGGAACGAATTGAATGATTTGAAGTGAGTGCAGGTGGTTTTAGGATAATTTTGAGTTTGAGGCAGATAGTTTCGGGGTTTGATGCAACGTGCGATATGTTGCAGAGAGGGAGACGGGACCTGCTCTATTTCCTCCTCGTTGCGCATTACGCACTTCCCGTTGTCCTTCGAAACAGGCCCCATTTGTCGACCGCCAAAGAGGAGCGGCGCCTCTTCTGCCCTGAAAGGCGTGCAGCGTCCGCCCGCGCGGGGGTCGGAGTGTCTCCGGGCGGAGGCAGCCGCTGCTCGAGACGGTGCACGAAAAGCGTGGCGCACGCGCAGACACACAAAGCCCCTCAGCCGCCGCCGCCGCTGCGCGCCGCGCGTTGTTCCTGCGCAGGCATTCCCCTCCGCACCCGCCCCCACCCCTCCGGCTCTCCGTTCATCGAACGCGCCCGTCGTCCTAATGCAAGTCCACCGGGAGAGATGGCTCAGTGCTTCAACTGATGTCACTGGTCACTCTGACCGGGAGGTCCTAAGATCAAGTCCTGACGGTGGCAGGATTTCCAACACTATACTTCGGTTTTTCTTTTTGGCGCACAGGGGTGTGTCAATAAAATGAAATATCTCACGGTATTTCGCGTCGTTGTGGGTTGTGCCGCTAGGAGTCGCATGATCGCGACAGTATCGATCAATGTTGGCGAATTTTTAATTGGGTTGTTCTAATTTTTTCAATAGGCTTTCATTCTTTCCGGGAAAGCTTGTTTACGTTCATCAGGTCACTTTGGTCTGTATTGTTTTTGTTTCAGGTGCTCTAGTGCAACTTCCCACTTGTCAGCTATGTGTCTGAAGGTGTTTCTTTCTACTATGCCATCTGATCTATTATTATTATTATTATTATTATTATTATTATTATTATTCCTTTATATCACGACTAAAGATGTCATGTGTCGGATGACTATAAAATATACTCCAGATTGCAACCAGCTACCTAAGGAGCAGATCTAGGGACTGTCGGTGCTTGTACAATACTTTGCGCAAAATGTGAGCTGTGCCAAATAAAGCAATTTCTTGCACTTCCCAGTCCTTCGAATGACCTGGAAGTTTAGCCAAGTTGTTACACAAATTTTGCGGAACAAATCCCAGAGCTCCGATAACTATCGGGACGACCTGTGCTTTTACGCCCCACATTCGTCTGATCTCGATTTCCAAACTCCTGTACTTAAGACGTTTCTCTGCCTCCTTGGTTACGACATTTTGATCAAAAGGCACAACAACATCTACAAGTAGACACGATTTTTTTCTCAAAATCCCGGATAACAATATCCGGTTTGTTTGCTGCGTGCGATCCGTTTGAATTTGTTGGTTGTACAATATCGTACACAATCCAACAGACGTCACCGGCTTTGGTAAGTGTTTGTACCTCTTGAGGCATGTGTTTGGAACTTCGAGGGCGGTACAGATCTGCCAGTGGAGGTAACTACACACCCAATCTTGTGTTTTTACATTTTCTGTCTTTGTTAGGATTGGACAAGCTGAGACAATATGATCAATGGTTTCTACTTGCTCTTTGCAAATGCGGCATTTGTTAAATTGGGAAATTTTGAGAACCGCTTTATCATAATGTCGTGTTCTCAAGGCCTGATCTTGGGCAGCTATTACAAGTGCTTCCGATTCTGGCTTCATTCTTCCCCTTTTGAGCCACATAAATGATTGATCTTTATTGATCTGCACCTTGTCCATTCTTTTTAGATATTGTCCGTGGAGTGGTTTGTCTCTCCACAATTTCTTTAACATTTTTTGTCTCTCACATTTCATGTTAAGAAGCATCAGAAGTTCAGTGTCTCTGTCATTCTGCGTGTCTTGGACACTCTTGTTCGCAATGCTTCTTGCTATACTTACAATGCCTCTGTTTCCCATTTTTCGGTCAGATTTCATGACCTGCCTCATTAGAGGGTCATCTTGATAGCTGACTACATACTTTCCCATCCGGACTATTGCGTTATGCCAGGAGGCCTGAATTTGTCTGAGGCCTCGTCCTCCTTTCTTACGTGACATAAAGTTAAATAATTCAAAGTAAATTATTAATTATTATTATTATTATTATTATTATTATTATTACAGGCAAATTCTCCCCATAGATGGAAGATGCTAAGCAAGAGAGAGAATTAATTTTTCTTTGGGTTCTTCCAAAAGGACCCAAAACTTATTTTTCCAATAGGCTTTCATTCTTTCCGAGAAAGCTTGTTTACGTTCATCAGACCTCTTCGGTCTGTACTGTTTTTGTTTCGGTCGCTCTTGTGCTTCCCATACGTCAACTTTGGGTCTGAAGGTGTGTCTTTCTACTATGTCAACTTATCTATTATTATTATTATTATTATTATTATTATTATTATTATTATTATTATTATTATATTTATAACAATAAGGAATATAAACATAACTTGTAATTTCGTGTTCTTTCTTTCTTTTTTTCTTGCTCCGTTCTCGAAGCGGTGCGCCCCGTTCCTCGCGCAGCGCCTGGGCGCGTGACGCGCGCTTCCCGCGTGCAGCGGCGGAAAGGAGGGGAGGGGAGAGGCGCGTGCGCGTGAGCAGCGGTCGCGGGAGGAGACGCGTCCTGCGGGAGGAGAGGAGAGGAGAGGAGCAGGAGGCGAGGCGAGGCGGCCCGACGCTAACGGGACCTCCGCGTCGCCGCGCATCGCACTCAGCCACTGGGTCAGGAGTCGAACCCGCGACGCACGAGCGGCGCGGCGCGGCGCGGCGCGGCGCGGCGCGGCGCGGCGCGGCGCGGAGGCGCCGGGCGCGGAGGGGGTCTGCGAGGCGCTGCGCTGACGCGGGCGGCGCGGCGCACCGGCTCCTGTGGATGCTGTGCACAGTAATCCCTCAACATTCGCAAGAGTTAGGTTCCTAGAAAACATCGCGAATGTCAAAGCGTTCACGAGGTACAAGGCGGTGTATTCGCGGGCAAACATAAATAAATAAATAAAGACTTGATCCCGTGGCCGAGATCGCTAAGTCAGTGGTGCCGTGGCGATCTCGAGCCGCAGGGTCGCGAGTTCGAGTCTCGCCTCGAGCATGAGTGTACTTGGGTTCTCACCTCTCACCCGTATTTATCATCATCAATTCATCTTCCATACCCCCACGGCTAACAACCCTGGGGTATCACAATGGACTCGGCAGAAATGCTGATCTCTCCAAACAACGTGTTAGGTGGAGAAGTGCACGTGGTCCATAGAAGCCTCTTAGAGGAGAGAAAAATTTAATTAATTAATAGTATTCTTTGAATGTCACTCTACATTTGGGTTTTTATTCCTTGGCAAGTGGGGGTCTTGTCTTCAGGATGGAATATCTCACGGTATTTCGCGTCGTTTTCGGTCTCACCGCTAGGACTTTCATGATTGCGACTGTATCGAGCAGTGCTCCCGATCATGCGACTTCTAGCGGTACGACGGAGAAAGATACGAAATATCGAGAGGTATTCCATTCTGAGGACAAGACCCCACGCGCCTAGAAATAAAAACCCCAAGTATATACTTCGGTTTTTCTTTCTTGACGCACGGGGGGGGGTCATCAAAATGGAATATCTCACGGTATTTCGCGTCATTCTCGGTAGTGCCGCTAGGAGTCGCATGATTGCGATTGTATCGAACAGTGCTGGTGATCATGCGATTCCTGGCGGCACAACGGGGAACGACGTGGAATACCGTGAGAAATTCCATTTTGATGACACACCCCCGTGCGCAAAGAAAGAAAGAAAGAAAGAAAGAAAGGACAGAAAGAAAGAAAGAAAGAAAGAAAGACAGAAAGAAAGAAAGGAAGAAAGAAAAAGAAAGAAAGAAAAAGAAAGAAAAAGAAAGAAAGAAAAAGAAAGAAAGAAAGAAAAAGAAAGAAAGAAAGAAAGAAAAGAAAGAAAGAGAAAGACAGAGAAAGAAAGAAAGAAAGAAAGAAAGAACGAAAAACCGAAGTGTAAGAAAGGAAATGCGAGGCACTTGAGGCCGCAGCCACGCGTTGGGGCTTGCGCCACCGCCCGCAGGTGCTTCCGCCCTGGGCGCGTCGCGTCGCGTCGCGTCGCGTCGCGTCGCGTCGCGTCGCGTCGCCTCGCTTCCTGCCGGGGCGGCGGCGGGGGCGGGCGCGCATGCGGGCGAGGGCGAGCGATAAAGGAGCCCGCCACCGACAAGCAGACGGGAAAGCGGCACGGCATTCCTCCACGCCATGCCACGCGAAGCGGGGGCCAACACAGGACGCACGCGGGGCGGGGCGGGGCGTGGCGACCATAGGCGATGTAATGCGATCTACGCAAAAGGCTATAACAAGAAGTATTTTGTTATATTCCCATTGCATAATTCTGTCATTGATGGCTGCGACCAGTTGCATAATGATATCCATTTCGAATAAGATTTCATTACGACACAGGTTCTTGACCAATCACAGAGAAGTTTTCAAACCTAGCACTGACAATTAATTATTGAGATTCGCTTTAGCAAATGTTTATTTCGATTATGTACATTAAAATTGCATTTGATGGCTGCAACCAGTTGCATAATGATATCCATTTCAAATAAGATTTCATTATCATAAAGGTTCGTGACCAATCACAGAGAAGTTTTCAAACCAAGTATTGACAATTAATCATTGAGATTCGTTTTAGCAAGTATGTAATTCGATTATGTAGTTTAAAATTGCATTTGATATTATTTTATGCTTGTCAGTTGTAATTTTCTTTATTAGTAGTATTTTTTTGTGGAATATTACTTAAAATAAATTGGATCGTAATTTCACTTTGATCATATTTGACTAGCGCAGTTCACCCTCGCAGACACGCAGGTAGCCACAGAAACCTGCGGCAGCATGCGAGAGTACGGTTAGAGAGCTATCCGGTACGTGGCCTTGGCTGAATCCTGCGTGTCAACTGCCACTACTCAATTTAAAAGTTTAACTTACAAAAGTCGTAAAAAAGTACCGTATGAAACTCGATGTAATGGGTATTAATACACTCGTGTGAAGTTTACGATACTCGCTCGTTTCTCGCTCGTATCGTAATATCACACCCGTGTATTCATACCTATCATTACACCATCGTTTTATAATGTACTATTTGACGAACTGCTACAGCAGACGCGTCCAACTGTATAGTTGGTGGTGATTCAAAAGATTGTACGTATTACGGTAACTGAATTCAGTTGGCCTGTAGCAAAGTTCGCAATGGTGAAGAGTCAATTTGACTCGCTTCGCTAATGTATTTACAAATCATCGATGAGGCTCCCGCCTTCGCAATTAAAATAAAGCATCATTTAGTCCCGCCAAGAAAATTTCCAAAGCGTTTTACGCCAAATTACAGATAAGGCTTCCTTCGTTGACTAACTCTGCTAAAGTATTTCGCCTTGATTAAATAAACCCATTTCACATTTATTTCATATATCCATTGGCTTTAGTTGTTTGTCAAAAAATACCAATGTACAGGGCCAAGGAGGGGGACCAAGACGACGAATCTGTCGGCAGAATGCAAGCAACGGGGACTGAAGTTGGGATGGGGGCTATGGGGCAGGACATGCGCGTGGCAGCTACGAAAGCACGAGAGGCCCTGAAGGCAACAAAATCGACAAGGGTTTCTGAACACACTGATAGTGAATACTACAACTTCCTGTATTTGCAAGAGATAAGTCCGAAATGTTTGTTGCTTTTTGGTGGAATCCCACTACGTCACGAACGCATAAATAAGAGAAAAATAGACGGCACACTGAAATAAACAAAGAGCAGATACATTACGTGATCAAAAGTATCCGGACACTGAGACGGTGGTGTTATGATGTGGTCGTGTTTTTCATGGAAGGGACTAGCACCCCTTGTTGTTTTGCGTGGCACTATCACGGCACAAGCCTACGTTGATGTTTTAAACACCTTCCTTCATACTATTGAAGAGCAATTCGGGGATGGCGATTGCATCTTTCAACACGATCCAGCACCTGTTATACTGCACGGCCTCTGGTGGAGTAGTTACACGAGAAGAACATCCCTGTAATGAACTGGCCTGCACAGAGTTCTGACTTGAATCCTATCGAACACCTTTGGGATGTTTTGGAACGCCGACTTCGTGCCAGGCCTCATCGACCTACATCGGTACCTCTCCTCAGTGCAGCACTCCGCAAAGAATGGGCTGCTATTCCCCAAGAAACCTTCCAGCACCTGATTAAAAGTATGCCTCCGAGAGTGGATCTTGTCATCAATGCTAAGGATGGGCCCACACCGTATTGAATTCCAGCAAGACCGATGAAGGGCACCACGAACTGGTAAGTCATTTTCAGCCACTGCACTGCCCCAACTGCACCGCCTGTTGTTGCCATTTAAAGCCTGTTTCAGGAGCCAAACATAACTGATTTTGGTCCCATAAAATTTAATATTAAATAATGAACGATGAATATATTCGAAAATCCACCCTTTTCCAATAACCACTACCCTACTACAGACCTGTTTTGCAAAATAGTCCAGCTGGTCTCTCCAATTCCATGAGAGCATCATCGCATAATCAAATCTAGACTGCGAATAAGAGAGAATTTGAAATAGTGTGTTCAACGAAGATCGAAAAATTCCAATCTTACTACATTATCGAGCACTGCAAATAGACCCCATGTTTTCAAAATAGTCCAGTGAGCATCTCTTTAAAATTCCGAATGAACGACTAAAATATGTGCCTATGATTTTTGATTCGAAACATTTATTCGTAATATGTCAGCTGCATTTGTAATCAACACTGTAGGGCTCTTTCAATCGAGAATTGCCATTATAATTTTAACTATAGTTAGTGAGTTTTAGGAGTGTCACGTAAGAGTGTGTGTAGAGGAATTGTTCCTGCTAGGAAATGCATTCATCAACAAATCATCTATTTATAACTACCCCGACTCTTCCGTAAGCTAATCTGAACTGCGAGTGAAAGTTTACAGCCCACATATCTTGTGTACATTCGTCATGGACGTCCATCCAAGAACCAGGATCCGGGCCGCTCCGGATCTAGGGATAGTAAAAAAGCATTGATGTTTTCCATCAGAAACATCGATTATTTCAATAAAGCTTAACATTGTAAACTAATTGCATAAACTACTATTATTAGCGTAGTAGCGTACTATGCTAACCAAACAGAAAAACATATCCCATTTGCGTACGGTAATAGCATGTTTATTAATCTATATTTAAAACATCGATATTTTAAACATTGATGTTTTTGTCGATGTTTTCATCGACATCGAAAACCCTTTAGCGATGTATCGATGCTTTGGTCAAATTTGCCATAACCATCTGGATCTTCTGCTCGCATCGGGCCGATTCGGATCTTGCACACGCGCGCTCACGCACAGCACCACGCAGCGCGGTGCGTGCGGGTGCGTGCGTGCGGGGGCGTGCGAGGCGGCGCCGGCGATAAGCGCGTGCTATCGGGACCGCGGGGGCGTCGCCGCGTTCGCGCCATCTACGCGCGCGCGTCTATCTACTGGCGATCGGCCAGCGGTTGCGTCTATCGATCGACACGCGCGGTGCCAGGCGCTCGCAGAAACTATGGCGCTGTGTTTGGGGCCTTCCCGGTGTAATAGGCGTCGTAATTTCTGTACCGACAGTTAAGTGTCCAAGAGAAATTCTCTGTACGCAGGCAAGGAGATCAAAAGGTGTCTTCATAAATTACGTAAGGTACATGTAAAATAAGTTCAGTGCATTAAGGAGCTAATGAATCAATGTCACGTAGGCAACAAAGCCCCATGAAATGGGCCGCGTCGAAGCGGTGAAACTGAACAACAACTGAACAATGTTTCTGAGTACTGGTATAAATGTCACCACTTTATCGATTTGAGAAATTTTATTAATAATAAAGTATCAGCTGCTTGTAACCCTCGCGCGTATTTCGTTAACGTATGGTAAACTACAGAAAACCTTCACGCTATATTGCGATTTTTCTAACTCTGCCCCTCAAGCCCCTATGGCCACGATGGAACATCACACGGCATTTCCCATCTTTCTCCGTCATGTTGCTAGAAGTCGCATGATCGCAAGCACTGCTTGATACGGTCGCGATCATTCGATATGTAGCAGCACGACTGAGAACGTCGCGAAATACCGTGACATATTCCATCGTGAAGACGGGCCTCGAGAGGCAAAGTTAGAAAAACCGGGGTAGTGAATTATACACAAGTATTTTAAAATCGCGGTGGGAGTGATACATTTAAAGAGTGGCGCGTAATATTAGTTCAGAAATAAATTGGAGCATTCTTTTCACAAGGAAATGCACTGAGCAACAAGTCATCTGTGTAGAGCATAATTTATTTTCTAGCACAATTTATCACTAGTAATTTAAATATTTCATTATTACAGAACTCTTCGAAACATGAAAATGTACTGTGGTGACACCAAAACTAATAGTACAAAATACTCGTATCTAAATAAAAATGTTAGTGGTTAGTGTCGTTTCACTTCGTGTAAACGTAACTTCATATTGACTAAATTGTATTTCAAGCATTACCAAAAACAGCTAAATCTGTATCTAACATATTTTATACGCTGCACTTATCTTCATTTTTGAATGTAACGTTTGCAACGTACCACGTCACAATTGAGATACAGATCCCGTAGACCTACAAGCAAGTTCTGAAAGGTCCCATTGGCTCCCTAAATTACGACTTCGGTAGCAGCAACAGGCAAGGATTACAGTGCAACAGCACCTTCCCACTCGTGGACATCCATTGGACAAGCCAATGTTGGAGCGCGGTCGTTTCTCCCTCTGAGGGCGACGCGGCACGGAATGGACGTGATGCGGCGCGCCCGCAGCCAGGTTTGGCGTGACGTGACGCGCCGGTCTATCAGCCAACGCGGCTGTAAACTAGGCGAATGCAAATAAGAGCAACCGGTCGGGAGCGCTATCTGCGCAGCTATGCGCCAACAGCCTTCCCACGTTCCCGAAAACGTCTTCATAAACATCCTAGAGTGGTCGAGGATGCTGACCCCTGGATTTCGGAACGTGCGGTTGAGAGAGAGGATTGAGAATCGCCGAATTCGTGATTTACTAGCTTTAGAAGCTTTTACGTCATTCTCATGAAACGACGCAAAACATACAGAAAATATTTTTAAAAATTAGATAGTTTGAATAAAAAACAATCTTGAAAGCGATGCTCTCCAGTTTTATATTTTGTAACGTTTAGCTTAGGAAACACAAGGTAATTTTCGTACTCTTCTCAGAAAACAGTTACTTGAAAAAATTGGCGAAAGTTGTAGTGCAGGTTTTATTCCAAATAAAATAACATATCCTTCAATTCTTTTTCCATCTTGCAGAATTAAATTTAATCTTGCAATTAACTACTAATAAATTATTATAATAATATTTGATGGGTAAATTTAGAAAACATTCATTGTATCATCAGTACCAGTTATAATCTGCCATGTTTTCACAGATAGATATCATGAAGAGGGGTTAGAAATCGCAATTTCAAGGTTCAATCCTACAAAAACACATTTTCAATTTTTTGTTAACTTATGAAAGCTTTCAGGCTCGAAAATAAATTCTCACCATCCGTTACAACATAATTTTCAGTGATACAAGTCTATTAATTTTTAACGGTCTGGATGGAAAATGTTTTTAGGAGATTGTAAACGCCGTAACATTGTCTTGTAGGAACAATATAACTTTGGTTCAAGAAGATGAGCCCTGTTTTCCCCAAAACGTTAGAGAACAGTACCGAGGGTCCGTTGTGCATGCACTGACGCGCGTTAACTCTCGTGGCAGCGAACTGTTCACCGCAAAAACAGACCGCAATGAGCGGTCGTGATTTGTATGGCACGTTTTAAGCTAGCTGAAACTCATATTTCTAACAAAACACATGATCTTTAGTTCTCGTCAATTTTGCAAGCTCAAGATAACTTACCATCCTTGCAATCAGAACAACGCTATGATAATGAGAATGCCATCAGTTTTAATTTCTTTTACATACTGAGGTGCATTGTATTTTTTATGTGTTATATCAATTATTTTCTTCTTACTCCAGGTAAGAATTTAAAAAATATCAAAATAAATTATTCTGAAATTGCTTAAATTATTTTTTTCACTTTCCCTTTGTTAGTTTAAGGTTTTAATGAATCACTGAGAAATTGATAGTAACTGGTTTATGAAAAAAATGAATAAAAAAAGGGAAGGTACAGCAATTCAAACTACGCTGCTTATTTTATTTTCGGAGATCTTTAGAACGTTTTCGCTCTTCTACCTACAGGTTTTATATTCGCATGCGGAAAGACGCGCGAGTGAAGAAACTGAACAATGAACAAGAATACAATGAACGACGAACTTGGAGAGCGTTTCAACCTTAACAAAATGACGTTCATTGTGGCACGACGTCACCTTCACAGGAGGGGTGAGTGAGAGAGGATTTAGGGTGTCTGCAAGTGCCAAACACTGTGGGCATGAGTGCCGAGAGTAGAGGTCTATCGTATCGTGGGAGAGGATGATAGTCGTGCCTAGCTGGAACACGAGATTCGGCGCGGGCAGACACTTGGGCTTGCAGATTTCCCCTTCTAGTTATCTTCTCCAATGGGGCACCGCTCGGGAGGGACAATCTAGAGCTCCAGAATGATCGCCCGATACGTGAAGTAGTTAGTGTAGTTCAAATTACGTGTGAGCGTAGAAGGGGCGATGAGGAGCGGTGGCAACAAGAATGAGGAAGGAATGATCGCGCACACCCCTTAGTCCATTAGTTAAGGTACTGTCTGGGATTGGCCTGCTACTGGTCGGGATAAGCACGGCAAACTAACAGCGGCCAATCACTAGAATTCTCCTCCAGACAGTGGTCGACTTCGACTCGTACGTCAATGAGTAACAAAACTCCGCCACCATCGAGGCTGGAAACCTAGGACCTCCCAGTGAGAGGTGCCGCAAAGGCAATGATGTTGCCTCTGAACCATCGATGAACGGGCTCTTGAGCCTCCACCAGGGCATCCCGTAAGTTAAGAGCCCCAACAAGGGCGAGGGCGAAGGCGAAGACGAGGGCGAAGACGTGGGCGAGGGCAAGGGCGAGGGCGCAGACGAGGGCGAAGACGAGGGCGAAGACGAGGGCAAGGGCGAGGGCGAGGGCTAGGGCTAGGGCGAAAACGAGGGCGATGCCGAGGGCGAAGACGAGGGCGAGGGCGAAGACGAGGGCGAGGGCAAGGGCGAGGGCGAAGACGCCGGCGAAGACGCGGGCGAAGACGCGGGCGAAGACGAGGGCGATGACGAGGGCAAATGCGAGGGCGAGAGCGAAGACAAGGGCGAGGGCAAGGGCAAGGGCGAGGGCGACGACGAGGGCGCAGACGAGGGAGAAGACGAGGGCGAGGGCGAGGGCAAGGACAAGGGCGAGGGCGAAGACGAGGGCGATCGTTCAGGTGTGCGGGCGATCTGGTTGTGGGCTGGTGGGTCGCCGCGTGGGGCAACGGCCAGAGAGCGCGGCCGAAAGGCAACGCGCCATGCGGCGCCCACGCGTCACACGCACGCGTCACACGCACGCACTCACGCGCGCGCGCGGCCCGGGCGCGCCCTCACTCGCCAGCGGCGGGCACCCACTGGCACGCGGACAAGATCAAATCGCCTACGTCACACCATTCAACAGGTCGGGCAGGCAGGTTTCTTAAACGGATATGAATCGTATCATTGTGCATACATGCGAAGATTTGACAAGAATTTACATTCTCATTACTAATTATTTTTTTTGTACATTACTACATAATATTGTAGTACATTACCTACTTGTCACTAAAACTTTATTAGCTTCTGTCAATAGCGAAAAAAGTCTCGAAAAATATCGGAGAAAGCATGAAATCGAGTAGTAAGTCATGGGGACAACATAAAGATGTTGAAAAATAGGTTAATATTAACTTTCTTTAATTTTCAAAAAAAAAAAAAATTCTGTTATCTTCAGACAAAATTGAACAACACAAGTATATAAATAACAAACAGGACATTTTCTTCATTTAAGCAACGCGAATGTGCCTCATTAAACTACCTTTCTCGTCATACACCAGCTTCGTTCTCCGTCTCCTCTCAAGGTCTTGCCTTCCTTCAAATGCCTCTGTAAGCAGTTCATACTTTATTTCATAATACCATAATACCGTAATACCATAATAATAAGTATATTTCATAATACCGTAATACCATCTCATACTTTTTTACTCTTCTGAGGCCATTGAATCTGAAAATTGTTCACTCCTGAAACATAATTGAGTTCTGTCCTTTCCGTTCAGTAATTACCTTCATTTTCTCGATTACATTCATCTTAGCATTCAAGAGTGCATGCATTGAACAGAGTACATTTTTTTGTGTCGCCAACAATGCAGCTTATATAACAATTTATATAGAATTCAACAGAGCCAACGCTGTATAAATTACACAACACATACGTGCTCCCCAGGCAGGAGAGAGAGAAAAAAAAACCTCATTAGGAAAACATTTAAATGCTGGACGAGCCGTATCGCAAAAAGAATGGGTCGTATTTCTTCACTTTCCTTCACAAGGCTGAATTCCTCGTCTTCTTCCAACGTGCACCTGAAGGCAAGGCAGGCGGGTTCCCGCTGCAGTCGCCCGCGTGGGCCGAACTGAACTGGATGGGATTCGCCAAACGGCTTTTTCTGGCGCGGGCCACGCAGATGCCGCGCTGTGCATTCCCGGGTCCCCGCCCTCGTGCCTCGCAGATTCTTCTCTAACCGCTGCCCCAACGGAATCCGTTTGTGCTCTCCCAAAACAGACAGTCAACGAAAGTCGCAAAAAGTCTCTTCTCCCACGACTGTAGACAGGCACGAATGTCAATTGCGAATAGCTACTATATTTAATATACAGAGTGTCCGGGGAGGAAACGTCGAAACTTCGAAAATAAGCTCTTAAGACAATTCTAAACATATGTCTAATAAAATACGTGGATATTCTGAATGGTTGAGCCGCAATAAGCACTCAAAAGTTGGTTTGAAAAATTGGTTTTTAGGCAAAAATTTGCATTATAGAACCATAGAAACACTTCAGAAATATGTAAATTGTTTATTAATTTACAAAAGAAATGAATATATTTGCTCAGAAAGAAAAATTAAGCGATAAATAAAAGAGCACCCAATTTACACAATTCGACTCCTTCTGAGCAAATATATTCATTTATTTTATTAATAATAAACAATTAACATGTTCCTGGTGTGATTCTATGCTTCCATAATGCAAATTTTTGCCTAGAAATCACTTTTTCAAATCAACTTTTCAGTGCCTATTGTGGCTCAACCATTCGGAATATCCACGTAGTTTATTATACAAAATATGCTTAGAATTGTCTTAGGAGCTTATATTCGAAGTTTCGACGTTTCCTCCCCGGACACTCTGTATTTCTTTCACACTTAAGCACTGTAAAACAGTGTGGGATGATTACAGGCTGCATTGAGGTAAAAGAAATTTACGATTTTTCAATGGAATTTAAATAAAATATTGTAAAGCGTAATGTACAATATTTTGAAATTGGCTTTCACTTCCGTTAGACGCGTGTTGTGAATTGCTTAATTATTTGATCAACACATTGTGATCATTCTCTGAAAACTGCATGCTTTCAGGATGATGTGAAGTGAAAGAGATTTTAACTTATTTGAAATGCATTGTTGAACTGATATATTACTTGTAATGAACAGATTATTTCAGAATTTTTTTCGATTTATAAATAAACGACTGAAGAACAGCACATGTCGGAAATCCGGAAGATGTAGTCCCATTCTCGTTAAATTAGTTCTAAACGATGAGTTTGGTATTCAAATACGTTTGACCTAAATAGCCTAAATACAGGGATGAAGGCCAGTGTAGTTTGACAGAAGCATTGTAAATTAATGAAGACAAACTTTGGAAATCTCAGGCTGGTCCTCCGTCAAGATATCAGAGAGAAACGACATACGCGTGCATAATCGCATTGTGTGTAATGACACAAAAGCGTCTAAATTTCACATTCTGATGCGGCGATACACACCACAATTACCTCTCTTACAACTTCACCAGCGATTAAGCCATTGTCAGTGAAATCCACCCTCTAATTGAGTCGGAAGGCTTGAGAAGACGAGAGTAAATTCCTTTACAACTCCGGGAGCCCGCAATAAACAACGCAGCAATGTGAGAACCGTAAGTGAAAATGAGACCGGGTCTTTTCGCTACATAAGCATTAAGCTTCCTGCGTCTAACGGAACGAAGAATTCTGTCTTTCCAGTTTGCGCTACGTTTACGCACAAACTTTCCCACGTGGCAAAAAGCGAGAGGGCCTTTTCTCAAGATCCTCCGCCGCCGCGCCCGCGTGCAACCGGATGGCCTCCGCGGCGCGACCGTCTGCTGTTCCGCCACACAGCGCGGACAAGACTTCGCGCTGCGCGTGGTAACGGAAGGAGGCAACTGTTTGATAGCAGAGCGTCGAGCCGCGGGAAAAAAAAAAAAGAACAACAGTTGCCGCGCCCAGCCAGGATTTCTCGGGAGGGGCTTCCAAAATTTAAAAAATGGATAGTATGAGATTTATTATATCTTTATTAGGTTTGTTTAAAAGAGATTCTCTTAAAAATTGAAACTAACATGATTTTAAACATATTTAAACATTATTTTCACATAACATTATTTCGAAAGTTTAAACACAATATTTAATTTATTATTTTCTATTCCAATAATCCAAACTACAGTCAACTACAAAAGCAATATTTGATCTTTCCAGCCACAATGTCAATCATTTTGTCCACAGTGATATCCCTATGAATTGAAATAACGGCTAGTGCACTGCGTCTGTTATCACGCATTACACTACGTATAAAACTTTTTACTCTCTTCATTGTAGAAAATGACCTCTCCACACTAGCAGTTGTTACTGGCAAGGTAGCTATGATAGTAAGTATCTAATAGTATGTAAATATACTGGATCGCAGTTCTCTAAGACTTTCGGCACCTCGAGGTTAGCATCTATGGTGGAAGCTTTTTTACACCATAGTTCATACTCAGCTTTTACTGCAGAAAGTGATGTTCTGACATCAAAGTATGGAGCTAAATTTTCAACTTGTTCATTTCATGGATGGAAGCAAAGCTTGGAAGAAGTATCTGGAAACTTGGAAGAATGTCTTCATTTGAAGTAAATCTGTCTGTCTCTACTTTTATACATGCCGATATATTTGGATAAATTTAAACTAATAAATAAATGGCGAATGAATGAAAAAAAAGATAAGAATTTCGGGGAGGGCTTCAGCCCCTCGAGCCCCTTCCCTTGCTACGTGTTTGTGTCTGCTGTTCCGCTGCTCCTCCACACAGAGCGGACAAGACTTCGCGCTGCGCGTGGTAACGGAAGGAGGCAACCGTTTGACAGCAGAGCGTCGAGCCCCGGGAAAAAATAAAACAACAGTAGCCGCGCCGGGAGAGGAGGCGGTGGAAATTGCTCTGGAAGGAAGTAATCAAACGCGGGCCCCGGCTGTAAAGGACGTCGACATTTAGGAGGCGAAGAACGGAAAACGGCGATCGGAAGAACGGGATGTAATTAATTACAAGGTTAACACTGCACAACATAATGGTTAAAATTTGGATCAAGTAGGCCTAAATGACGATAGAGTTCAAAATGACCGAGATAAAGAAAATGTTTAGAAAAATTCTAAGGCTATTTGCTTCAGAATGTAAGGAATAGGAAATAAATTGTCGATAAAATGATCTAAAGAAAAAATTAATTAGAATGGGAGTAAACGTATCATGCTGCAAGAAGCTGACCTTCATACATACCATTGTTTGTTTTTTGCACTGTAAAAAATTAATCCTAATATTCAAAAACGAAATTATTTTTAGGCAATGACATTTATTGCAGTGCAATTAAATTAATTATTCGGACTATTCCATTCGTGAAATTGAAGCCAATAGTGTTTAACTATATATACAAAATGGCCCAATCAGGGCGGTGTATCTCAAAAAGTTTATTGCTTTTTCTATTTGATTTTTCTTACCGCTTCTCCCTACTGGCCAATCATAAAATGTGACTCAAATATCTTAGGAGGTAAACATCGATCGCTATGTCGATGTCTAATAAACCGCGTATGTACTATAACATAACCTCTTTGATTTTCACATAGTCTAAGTTACTTGCAATATTTGGTGTCTTTTGTAACTGTGTTGGACATTATTTCATTCGTGGAATAGTCCTATTAAATACCTACTATACCTAAATTTTTACTACTAACCTCTTAACTAAAATTAGCTGTAGTAAACTTCTATTGATCAACACTGATTTCAGAAAATACACACACTCAGTTGTCAAACATAAAAAATTTATTCCCCGTTATTCTGTTTTGTCAAATACGATTTGCCATTAGAGAAAGTGCATTACGTGACAAGCATTTTTGATCCTTTTACACAAAGTCTTTTCTGAAGTGTCACTCACTATATCTTCAGCGCACATCTCATTAGTGATGGGACCTCAATAACAAAACATCGTTGTTCAAAATACACATTTAAAACTATCGATGTTTTTAAACATCGATATTTTTAGACTGGATTAGTAAGATCTAACAGTGAATGCATGTGCATTAAAAGTTAATTTGACAGTGTTCGTGATTATCAATTCGCCGAATAAAGGTACGAGAAGGGACAGATCCTACACTCACAACATATTTTTGTAGACCACATCACAATGTGTGAAATAAATATGAAGAAAGAGCAAATACAAGGTCATGGAGGTCATCTCGGGCGAAAGAGTTTGGACGATGAAGGTAGTACATGTTTTTTCTGGTCCCAGCACATGAATATCAGTGTTACTATCAGTTACATTATTTCATATTTTAACTTTTGCAGTATTGTAATCGTGCGAATTGTTTTATTAAAAAAAATTATTAACGAAACATAGGAAAAGAAAAATCACTGATCACAAAACATCGATGTTAACCCGGGAGTACTCGCAATAGATCTGTGAGATCCAAGCCGGGGCAATTTTGTGTTCCTGAATTATTGCGATGCATTAGGCGTCTGATATTTCATGTATTCCGTTATTGTACTTTTCTGAGAACGTCTGGCCTTCTATTTTTATTTTTTTGATGGATCATGTCCCGTGTGCATGCTGAAACATGATCTCTGCGCTGCGCGATATCTGTCAGATACGTTAAGTGCACTGGCGCCAGTGCATTATGAGCTCCTGGCGTAAGGGGTACGTACCATTATATTATTTTGAGGCATGTCGATGACAAGTGTATGATTTATTAACAATTGCATTGAGAGACATTTATAAACCAAATAAAATAGGTATTTCAGTTAATAAAGCTTCAGATCATTCCCATTCACCAAAAGTTTCAGCTGTATCTGAGAGATACATTGCGGACACTGGCATGAGTCGACCTATTGCGGGCACGTCCGTGTCAAAAAAAACTTCGATGATTTGAAAACATTTGACATAGATGTCGCTACACCGCACCCAACGCGACCGCAAAGTACAGAAAGCGAAAGCGCCTAGTTGACTCATTCGCACTGCGCCGCCCAAGTAACGAGGCTTATCCTGCCCGGTCCCGGTCCCGGCGCCGCTCCCGTTTACGAGCCCTCCCACTCCCCGAAAGGAAATCCGCCGAAAGGCTTCACGCGCGCTCCATCCCGCACGGCGGCGGCGCATGCGGGCGGCGGCGGCGGCGGCGGCCGTGGGAGCGGCCACCGGATCCCCCGGGCAGGGCGGGTGGGAGGAGCGGAAGGGTCCTCCCGCAGGCTACCCACCTCCTCCGACACTCAGAGATGGCTCAGTGCATCAACCTGACGGGACGCTGCTGGTAGGCCATGGTCCGTACAAGGGTCAACACGCGAAGTACAAACAAACGAACTAATGGTTACCTTGAAAAACGTTTTAATAATAATGAACATTAAAATATTTTCCCTCACTTTCTCCCTCTTCCTCCTGTCTCTGTCATCCTTTCTCCCTTTCTTTCTACCGGGAGAGATGGCTCAGTGCATCATCTAATGTCACTGCAGTCCCTCTGACCGGGAGGTCCTAGGACTCCACTCACCACGGCAGGATTTTCAACATCAGCTTGTCAGCTAGGTCGAATGCAGCCGCTGTCTGGAGGAAAATTCTGGCGGCCGGCTACTCTGATTGGTAGTTTTCCGTGGATTCTCCGATCAACACCAGGCGTATGCCGGAGTAGTACCCTAACAAACGGGCCACGGACTGCGCGCGATCTTCCTTTCTCTTCCTTGTCCTATTATCTCCTCTTACACATACACTTACGCTAACATGCACTACACTACCACACATGCCGGGAGACCGGTCGGGAGCTTACAGCTTGTCCCGGCTGGCGCGGTGCCCCGCTGGTGGAAGATATCTGGTTGGGGAAATCCCGCTAGTCGACGGTAGGTCTCGCCATTCAGCGGGGAAAAGATCATCGCCACCTCCCGAGATTATCCCTTAAGTTATGTCCGATTAAATACTACATTTCAGAGAAAACCCCATTGAAATCGGTTCAGCAGTTTCGGAGATTACCTCGGAGAAATACACATTGTAAAAATATATGAAATGTTTTTCTTTAAATTTTCAAAATAAGCATACAAAGTAGATAGTTAGAAATCATTCACACACTCGGATTTTATTTATGTAGACGGACATGTGCATGTGTGCTATGAACATCTGATTTCATGAGGCCTTTTCCAAATAACTAGAACAATTGTTACTGCTACAGACGCCCGGTCGTCACATCACCACTAATAGATTACGTTTACCTTTTTTTACGAAGCTGATTTCACTTGTTTCTTCTGGTAACATATCATTAACGGGTTGTTGGAGTCCAAGAACAGAGGATTTATTCCTGTCTTCTTTGTACAACTGTGAAAATATTTGCATTTCTCTACAATGACACAACCAGAAGGCGGCAATATCCATGTGGTACGAGCATAGCAGTGGGTAACAGTATGCATAATATATCAGCGAGATCTATAAATTCTATATTACAATGGAGCAGCTGTATTAGAGAGACTGTCTTCAAGTTAGGCAAGGGGGAATGCGCATGCCTGGCAAATCTGGGTAGGGAACGAATTAATGACGTGAGTGTGGATGATGACGTAGACACTAGCAAGGCGAGGAGTGAGGACAAAATAATCCGAAGAAGATCTGCCACGAGTACGAAAATATTACATGATCCTCGTGAATCTCTTGGAATTCAAACAAGGATCTCAAAGGCTGAACATTAGTTATTTGATCGTTGACTCACGGGCTGAATTAGAGTTATCCTGAACACTAATTTCATCACGTTAATGCAGTATTTGGATAAATTCATTTCAAAATTAACATAGTGACCGCCCAATGCATATTTATCAATTCCACAAAACATAACTTCAGATTTAGAACGTGATATTTTGAGGTCCGGTGTCCGCCGAGTTCGTTTCCCAGATGACGCCGACAAATGAAATGAAATGAAATGTAGTTGCTTTCGAAAAAATGTAGTACGACCAAACGACGCACTTGCGAATGTTGAAGTTGCGAATGTTAAAACCGATAGCATTTGTCTAATCGCGAATGTTCAGAACTCGCAAATAGCGAATTCGCGGATATCGAGGGATTACCGTATTTATTACTTCGTGGGGCGTTCATGCCGACCTGCTTTTCAAGAGTTGGCTCCCGGTTTCAGACGAGGTCTCATGCGTCCCCTGGAGGCGCAATACCCGCGAGCAATGCGCTTTCTCCTGCGGGAGCGCAGAGCCTTCTGCGCACGCGTGCTCGTGCGACCAGCAACAAAGCAGACGCAATTAGGGCCAGGTGGCCGAGGGCGCGAGGGGGCCTTCGTGCGGAGCAGGCGGGGCGACGGCGACGGCCGCACAAAGCGAAGCGACAGGCCGGGCGCCTTGTGGAGCGGTGGTGCTGATGTGATGGTGGTAGTGTGGTGGTGGTGGTGTGATGGTGGTGGTGGTGTGATGGTGGTGGTGGTGGTGTGATTGTAGTGGTGGTGGTGTGATGGTAGTGGTGGTGGTATGATGGTGGTGGTGGTGGTGTGATGGTGGTGGTGGTGGTGTGATGGTGGTGGTGGTGTGGTGGTGGTGGTGTGATGGTGGTGGTGGTGGTGGTGTGATGGTGATGGTGGTGGTGGTGTGGTGGTGGGGTGATGTAGTGATGATGGTGGTAGTAATGATGTAGTGATGATGGTGGTAGTAATGATGTAGTGATGATGGTGTTAGTAATGATATAGTGATTGTGATGATGTAGTGATGATGGTGGTGGTGGTGATGTAGTGATGAGATGGTGGTGATGATGATGGTGATGGTGGTGGTGGTGGTGGTGGTGGTGGTAGCAGCGGCTTGGCCTCATCGAGGCAATAGCAGCGGTGGCAGTGGTTCTGGCGGTCGCCCTGTGCCGGTAACGCTGAGATGGCGGTGAGGCGGGCGCAGGTCCCGCTGCGGTCTCTCTGACGGCGGAAGCGAACGGAGTGAAGGCGAGGGGAACGGCCGAGCGGCGCGGCGCTGAAAGCTCTCGTGTGGAGAGCTCTCGGAGTTCGGGATTGCAATATTATGGGCGACATATGAGCTGCCTTTTAATTTTCTCAAGCGATTACTTTTTATTAGTTGAATGTTTATAAAGAGTGACCCGCACTACAAAGGCCATACAGTTAGCGATTCCGTCTTTGAGTAAAGGGGTTCCAACCCAGACCGAACCCTTTGAACTAGGCGGATACCACGTGTTCTCGCAGTTTTTTCTGTTTGAATTCCTTTCATTTTCCTCCTTTCCATCTAAATGCTTGTGACTAATAATCATAAGCATTATCACATCCTATCTCCGTGGGATTGCCATTTTTCCCTCAGCAAAAAACAGAAGAGAAACATCTTTTTCGTGGTATGAAATCAACAGCCATTTTAAAGATGGTCACTTGCGTTTTAGTTTCATGATAAATTAGACAGCAATATGTTTGAGTAAATATTCAGATCACAATCAACTCTATTTTTATTCGTACAAAAAGAATTTGTCTTCACTATTCAATTAAACCGTGCAGTAGTGTCTATTGAACAGACTTGATGGGACTGCTGAACCACAACAGTAGCAAGGAAAATCCGTATCATCGAAACCCGAAAATACATTACGTTGTCTTGAGTATGAGATCGTATTTTTGACACGAGGTTGCCGGAGATTAAAAGTCAATAACAGATCATTACAATATCCTTAATTTCACTTCATTCATATGAAGAATATTAAAATGCTGCAATATACAATACTTTTCTCACACAGGTGTCTGTACCAACAGGATGTCCGTACGATTTAGTTCCTACAAATTCAGAGACTACTTATTTCGTTTAATCATTTCGTCTTTCTTCTTAAAAGTAACTATACCCAAATAAGGTTTTTTTAATCTTCTAAATGAAAGACCACAAACCAACTTTCATCTCCCCCGCCTTTTTCCCCTCTTATGGTCCACTTTCATTATCTTGCCTTGCCGCTGGCTCTCGTAGCAGACTTTCCCTGCTCTGCGCCGGCGCCGCTATCACGCGTCGTCATCGGTCCCCAGCGAATCCTCCACTTTGCGCTCCAGTTTCGCATCGATTTGCCTGCGCCCGCCCTTCCGCCCCCGGTCCCGCCTCGCCTCCGCCCCGCCCCCGCCCCCGCAGACCGCTCATTCGCCACGCTCTCCATTTCGCCCTGCCAAGACTCTTAATTCGCACTTCCGTTTCCGACTTTCGAAGGGGGAACAATAAACTTTTCAGTTGCGTTCCACAAATACTAAAAGGCCATTCAGCTAAAATATGTCGTAAGGATCAACTTGTACGTTGCGGGTTCATTAACCTTAGTAGGAAAATGTATAACAATAACAAACGATTTATTATAGGTCTCTTCCGGAACTAAGTATGAAAAAAGGAGCAAGCTTAAGAGGCGCAAACTATTAAAAAGGATTACAATTTTCTACTTTAATAAATTAGTAAAAGTACATGGAAATAAATAATACTACAAAAAATAGAAAGAAATCATTATTAACATTATATTTATATGTTATCAATGTTTACTTTTCCACAGTAAATTGTTTTTTAGGTTAACGTGTAAGGAAGCAAGGGATATTTGTAGAGTTGATTGTCATGCGTTCTCTTGATTTTAGTTAGCAATCTGCGAGATTTTCAATTACATATTTATTTGTTCTCTTCGCCTCAGAATGTATCATTTTATATATGAAGTACATAGAAATTAAATAAAAAGTATTTCAAATTATTGTTTAATTACCAATGACCACACCTTTGATTTCCTACAACACTGAAACAGAGAAACGGAGCACAATGATTCAATAAAACCGGACAACATGCAATGCATCATCATAAAACTTCTCGGAGCACGACATGGAGCAAAACCAGACTTCATTGCAGTGGCGTAGCTACGGGAGGGGGGGGGGCAGGGAGTTGGCGCGCCCCGGGTGACACCAATTAAAATATTTTATAGTTGGAATTATATAATTTAGATAATTTACTTAAAAATATATATATATTAATCAAAATTAGCAGATTTGGCTCTATTGTCAATAGAAAATGACATTGCAATAATCGTAATTTTAATGAAGTTATAAATAAGTTTGCTGCCCTAAAATCTCTTAATGAAGTTTTATAAATAACATACATTTGATAAATATTTTAAAATGAAACATAACTTGTTTAAAAATTATACTACAATTATTCTTAATTACATAGAATTTTTAAAAATATATTATAAATAATTATATGCAAATATATTTATTTTTAATAAAATAGAGTACAATTATGCAGCAATAAATATTTTTATACTTAATTTATGGGGGGATACTAGTAGCTTTGCCCCAGGTGACACCAACTGAAGCTACGCCACTGCTTCATTGAACAGACTTCCGTGAGGTGCTTTTGATTGATAGAACCCTAAGACATCGACTTTGTGCGGACAGTAGAGAGCGGTGCACGAATTGCTGATAGGCACGCACAGGAGCCCAGATAAGGCGCAGAAACGACCTTACTTCCGGTGCACCCACCCACCGTCCAGGCGCTTTGCAAGCTACTGTCGAGATAACGTATCTAGGATCCTCTTAAGAGCTGCAGGGCAATGTATCTTTTGGGCAGATGACGGCGAACACTATTTTTGAACTTTAGTGACCCTCACTTATTAAAAAATATGATTTAATTCAGCATCATCAATCATACTTTCCAAGAAGAAGCTTATCTGGGTAGAACAGCACTAAATTTTGTCTGCATTAATTCCATTTAGAAATTTTTGAAATAATTACTTCCTTCCAACTACTGACTTTATACTATATTATTTGCACATATTAGACCCTATACCTATTGAAGGAAACAAAATAATCGTCAATTTTTTTATAATTTGATTTCATATTACTACAAAAATAAACATAAACATTTTTGACGTTTTTGAAAGAAACGATTTTAATTTGCTTTTGTTACATATGTTATAAATAGTAGCGTCCCAGAACCAGACAAGTCATTGGAATGTTTAGAAAATCCACTTTTTTACTGGTACAAGTTTCTTAAATATAGTTCTCATGACAGCTGGCATTACCTAAACAAAACACTCTCTTTGTTTGAGAAACGACTTCGCTCAGGTTAAAACCGTTCTCCTGCAAAATGACAATTTTCGAGAATGTCACCCATCTTGGGAGGCGAAGATGAGCCAATGATCAGATTTCGAACGGATTTTCGTCCAGTTTACATGTTGAAGTGGTTTTTTGCCTTGCTTGTAGGCATTAAATTCATATTTTCCCCAAAAGTGTTAATTGCAAACTCACTCCGTTTTGGTGTAAATAAATAATTTACGCCAAATTAATTTGTAATTAATTAATTACAAATTTTGCAATTATTTAACTACAAATTACATAGGTCTTAATCGTTTATATTGATATATCCCAGATATATATCATGACAGCCAATCAGTTTTCTCACTAAATAACTGTTATTTTTGTGCTCTTTCAGTTAACTTGTCTGAGTAAATGGAAGCTATAATGCAGAACGGATTAGGTACGCTAGGTTTCACGGAGCTCTATACTCAACACCTGTCAGACCCAGTTCCGCCACATGCTCGTTTCTCAGCCCATAACGATTCCCGCAGCTTCATCAATCTTCCTCAGCCGCTTTGCATGTTTTGGGGCGTCTGGGCCGCAATATTCGCATCGATGAGAGCGATGGGCGTGTTGCTTTATTTTTGAGTCACCTTCTGCAGGTACTGTGCCCACAATAATAGCAGACTGCTAATGAATGGCTTTTTGATAAGAGTGTTCCATATAGGTCTACAATTCCCTAGAATTAGTGTAAAGGCATAACCTTCAGAAATTCGGTCTGCCTGAAAATATTTGAAATAAATATGTTGGCATAGAGAGTACAGTAGTTTAAAATAAAGTGCATTATATGCATTTAGTGCACTATATGCAATCAATAAAGCAAGCAATGAAGTAATCAATGAAGAGGACCTCAATGGAAAACATTTTCACAAAATCTCATACTAGAGCTTCATTAATTGCGATGCAGCAAGGCACCATGCACCGTGCTCCCCTTCCACCATGAACGTAAATCAAGCCTCGTGGCAACAAACAAATAAATGCATTCACAATTTGAGACTTTTCCATCAGAGAGACAAACTATCTTCGCGTTTGTGTGCTTAGGGCTAGTGAAATCTGGAAAGTAGTACTCTATTATTATCAGTACCCTTTTAAAACATAAATCACGAACTAAGACATTTCATTATTTGGTATCACACACATTACAAACACACACAGTGATGTTTCGAGGCAGGCTGCCAAAGTTTCCAGCTGAGTGAAAATGACTGCGCATATTCCATAAATTCTGAAGGAGTGACACTTAGCATTATGATCAACGCATGCTAGATAATATGGATACATAGATAATATGAAAGTCACTGTGCCAAAGTACTCAGGAGTTATCCCTAAGCAATATTACACATACAAAGATAAAAACTTTCACAACAAGCCTTAACAGCAACATTCATATTTTTATTAAATGAAATATGCTTCAGCCACGAGCTCACTGGATTCAAATGCGTAACAACATTACAACTTGCAGAGGACTTCATCACAAGCGGTAAAGCATCGTAATTCGCATCTCGACATCAAATCTCGCAAAACTAATCGATCCGATGTTCAATTTCTACTGCGGTTTTATCTGGCTTCACGTGCAAACTGCAGTCGTTCATGTGATCTCGAAGCGAAACAAAACGAGGCAGCAATAAACACCTCGCGCACTCGAAGGCGTCGTGTAGATCCGCGGTCGATACTCGCCGGTCGACCGGTAGCCTCCATCCCTCTCGGCTGACGGCCAGATAGCGCTAATAGAGTCGTCGCGTCGCTCTCCGCATTGCGCGGACGGCAATTAACACGCTTCAACGGCAGTGACAAACCGTTTAGAATTAAGAAAAGGTGTAAGGTAACAATTGAATGGGTGGAAACCATAACGGTATAAGTGGCATCTTATAAATTCTGAGAAAAATGTCTATACAGAATGTCCGGGGAGGAAACGTCGAAACTTCGAAAATAAGCTCTTAAGACAATTATAAGCATATTTTGTCTGATAAACTACGTGGATATTCCGAATGGTTGAGCCGCAATAAGCACTCAAAAGAAGGTTTGAAAAATTGATTTCTAGGCACAAATTTGCATTAAGGAAGCATAGAAACGCTCCAGAAACATGTAAATTGTTTATTATTTACAACAGAAATGAACATATTTGTTCAGAAAGAAAACTTAAGCGAGAAATAAAACAGCATCCAATATACACAACTCGACTGCTTTTTTTTCTCGATTAATTTTTTGTCTGAGCAAATATATTCAATTCTTTTGTTAATAACAAACAATTTACATGTTTCTGGAGGGTTTCTATGCTTCCATAATGCAAATGTTTGCCTAGAAATCATTTTCTCAAAGAAAAATTTTGAGTGCTCATTGCGGCCCAACCATTCGGAATATCCACGTAGTTTATTAGAGAAAATATGCTTAGAATTGTCTTAAGAGCTTATTTTCGAAGTTTCGACGTTTCCTCCCCGGACATCGTGTATATTAGGCTATATTTCAGTGCCAATGTAATTTCATGGTCTTATGGTGAATAAACAATTCAAATGCCGTGGTTTTAATGATGACCCAAAGCACCACGACTTTATAGTGATATTGATTTAAATAAAGGTTTTCTCAGAATTTATAATGTGCCACTTATACCATTCTGATTTTCAACCATTCAATTAAAATCATTTTATTTCTATGTGCATGAACTAGAAATTAGTTAAAAATTATAGCACCGTATATTCAATATAAAATGCAAGAACTATTGAATGTGCTAAATAATAGGAATAATTAATTTATAATAAAATTGTGAAAAGTTCTGGTTACTACAGTTTCTTTCGGACTGTCCAGTGGACCGTCTCGCCCCCAAATAAATAATAGAAGTCTACTGTTCTCTTAAAAATGCGTACTTTTAAATAACGATGGGCGGGTTTTTACTTATTTACTCTTTCTTTAAGTATTCTAAGGTTGCGTTCACTGTTGATATACCATAATGTACTTTTTGTTTCATTTAGATTCGCAAAATCCTTTGAATCTCCTTATCATTTTTAGTTGAACTTCAAACAATGACTGAAATGCAATACGGAGCAAATTATTTTAATTTGCGGTTAAACTATACTGCATGCTTTGTTCTTGATTAACTGTTTTCTCTTTACGATGTTCAAGTAAGAAGGTACTATGCAAAATAGCCATGGCAACATTCCATCCTGACAAAAAACAATTATGAAGAATATATTCTAAAAAATATTGGCCAACACTTGTCTACAGTAAATACATCTAAACAAACTTGACTCTATCTATTCGCAGATAACACCAACATTTTCCACGCGTCGTTATTTCTGAGTATTATCTCTGAAGATTACCAAGTGTAAAACGAAAGTTGCGAAGAACCTGTACTCTTGGCTAAATCGATCCAGTGCTGTGCGAACGACGTCACGATATCGAAATAAACGCAAAAGTTTCTCCCGGCCCCCCCCCTTCGCGACAGGTGCCGCAACGCGGGGCCCCGCACTGCCTGAGAGATGCGTATCAGTGGATGAAGGGCGGGCGGAACGTCGCTCGACGCGATCCCATCGTGCGAAATGCCACCGCGCCGCCTCGACGAGACAAACGCGTCCCCGACAGACAAACGGAGACGCCCTCGCGCCCGCTGCTAGCGGTCCCAAGAGGACGGCTCGAGAGGTAAAAACAATGTGATAGAATTGAAGTCTCTTTGCCGCTGGGAAAGGAAGTGCTCTCAATGGGAGCGGCTTATCATAAACTGTTACGAAAAGTGTTGCAAAGAAACGCTTTCGTTTTCCCCTTTAGTTCTTCCAAAAGATAGATTTTCAGATTGAGATCCGGAAATAGATTAGTGTCACTATATGCAAATTGCATTGCTCTACATGAAATCTGAATAAATTATTGAGCGTTATTTTAGTACAGTTGGCATCGTGATCCTGAAGAAAAGATTGATTCACTGATTAGTGATTTCGGTCGCATCAGTAGCTAATGCCATCATTAGTCCCGTAAGTGTTGCGCAGGTTTCATCTCGGGGGAATTTGCGGTGATTTTTTCCCCACTGGATGGCGAGATCTGGCGTCGACCCTCCCGTCTGCTTGCGGGTTTTGTCCCTAAAAAGGTATCTCCCACCAGCGTCACACCAACCCAGCCGGCTCTAATCTTCCGACTAGTCTCCCGGCATTTGTGGTAGTGTAATGCATGTAAGTGTTATTATGTGTAAGGGTTGAAGATAGAAAACGGAAGAGGAAGAAATGATCTCGCGCGATTCGTGGGGCGTTTGTTATGATACAGCGCCAGTATTCACCTAGTGTTGATGGGAGAAACCATGGAAAACTACCGATCGGTGAAGTTCTCACACAGCGGCTGAATTCGACCTAACTGTGAATCTGGGTGTCAAAAATTCTGCCACCGTCGGGACTCGAGCTGTAGGACCTCCCGGTCGGAGGTACTGCAGTGGCATCAGTTCACACCCTCAGCCACCTACGCCGGTAATGAAGAAAAGAAAAAAAAATGAAATATTCCACAGTATCAAATATTTCCATACAACGAACCATGAGTTATCCAATTCCAAATTCAATCGAAAGATGCGGGCAATAGGAGATAATTCTAAATTTTACAAAAAAAAAATTAACAATTTCTTCTACAATTTAAAATAAGCAAAAATTGTTAATGTTAGTTCCTTTTATAATCAATATTATCCATGTAAACTGCGTCTAAAAGGACTCATTTGAAGAAATGTCTTTTGACAAGGGAACGTTATAACGGCGAGCGAATAAAATAAATAAATGTGAAAATGGGAAATACCACGTGAAGGAACGATTGAATGATACCCATCAAGTCGAAATGACAAATGCCCCATTCCGTGTGAGAATACTCCAAAGTAAATAACATTCAAATTTACGTTATTTTTATTTGTAATATATCCTATTTCGGGAACCATGACTGAACTAATTAAAATAATTCAGTATTTCAAACAGAAGCACCGTGTTTAAAATATTAAAAGCTGTCAATTTTTAAGATGTTGAACTCACAATAACCGGTAAAGGATCCTCAGATGAACAAGTGTAGTGTATCTTCGAAGTCGAGTAGGTGAATGTCAATGTCTTTGTGAGTCAACAATGGAAGAAAATGACAATTACGTTTACGTTCCCTTTAAATGTAGTATTCAATGCCGGTAATCACAATTTACTGACAGAAGAATATTTCAAACAGAAGGATCTTCATTATAATACTAACAGGTGTCACTCCTACAAAAAATGAATAACATCTGAACCGTAGGCACCAGAATGGAAAAGACTTTCGAAGAAGAGTGTCATATTCATGAATACACGGAAGTAAACGGGAATTAAATTAACGTCACTTGTATTATGTCTATTTATTATCAGGACTTGCACCGAAAGCATTCTTTCTTTCAAACAGTAGCTCCAAGATAACAACTACAGCAACTCCTCACTCCGAGATAACTCTTCGTGTGAATCATTCTCATCCCACCGAGCGATGCCTCTCCCCTCCCTCAAAAAACAAACAAACGGAAAGCGAAGCATCAAGAAAGTAGCGGTATTAAGACTTCGAAATTGTACCCATTTGTCAACAAAAAATCAAACACCAGCATTGAAACTGCAATATGCATTTTTAAATACATAATCAGACCCTCTCTAACATATGCTTGCCAGATATGGGGAGGTACACCAAAATCCACATTACATAAACGGGAAGTTATACAAAATAACTTTCTACGCAGTGCACTAAAAGCTCCATTATACATACGGAACAATCAAATTCTAAGCGAACTTTCTATTGAACCCTTAAAGAAATGGATTTCCAAATTATCCTTAAGATTCTATTCATCCTTACACTCCTGCACCGCTACAACAATATATAAGCTTGGCAAAACTTCAAATCCTTTTCCCATAATTAAGACTCGACATAGCAAAGATCTCCTTCATCCTCCATAATTTGCAATCGTAATAGTCTAATTCTTACTACAGACCATTTCTTCCCACATTAAGACAGAATAGAAACTCTTTGCTGTAAATATCCATCGTTTTATACATTTACTCTTGTTTATATTCATAGTGTTAAATTAACAAGCAGTTAACAAGAGGTCCCACCTTGGAAGACCTTCGAAAAATTATGTATGAGCTTTTATTGTAAAAATTGTTAAAAACCTTTGTAAGGCAACAACTGCCGATCAAGGAGAAAAAAAAAAAAAGAAAAAAAAGAAAGAAAGTAGCGGGCTTTCAAAGTGAAACACAGGAATGTCCCAATCACTGTGACAATACACGAAACAAACGAACGCTAATTAAAATTAATTATTCGTAAGTTAAATATTCATTCAATATCAGAAACCTTGACCGTACCGAATGAATTAATTCTTTCTTTCGACAGATGCTTCTTGATTAAAATATCAATAACTGTCATTCATTCAGAATTCGTATCAATGGACTCCAGCGTAGAGAAGGTCCATTAAGGCCCGTCGGGCGCCGGCTCGTGACAGCCTCAATTAGAGAGGCGTCTGGCGAGGCGAGCGCGGGGGAGGGCGGGGGCGGGGCGGGGGAGGGCGCGGGCGTGCCGGAAGGCGTCAGGGAGCGGCTGTCGATCGAAGAGCAAGTGCGTGACGCGCCCAAACACGCGCGCCGTTCGTCATCTGCAGCCATTGAGCGTTGCCTCGAGTGCAGAGACCGGAGAGACGGCTCAGTGCATCAACTGATGTCACTGCAGTCCCTGTGACCGGGAAGTCCTTTGTCCGAGTCCCGACGGCGGCAGGATTTTCGACACTGGCTTGTCAGCTAGGTCGAATTCAGTCGCTGTCTGGAGGGGGATTCTAGCGGCCGGCTGCTCTGACCGGTAGTTTTCCGTGCTTTCGCCGATCAACACCAGGCGAATGCCGGAGCAGTACCCTAACAAACGGGCCACGGACCGCGCGCGATCTTTCCTTCCCCTTCCTTGTCCACTTACACTAACATGCACTATACTACCACACATGCCGAGAGACCGGTCGGGAGCTTAGAGTTTGTCCCGGCTGGGGCGTTGCCCCGCTGGTAGGAGATACCAGGTTGGGGGGAAAATCCCACTAGTCGACGGTAGGTCGGCGCCAGATTTCGCCATCCAGCGGGGAAAAGATCACCGCCACCTCCCGAGAAAAAGCACGCATTACACTTACGGGACTAATGATCCAAGTAGTTGAGGCGCGCGGAAACACGAACGAATCAATCAAACCGAGTGTAGACTACGAAGGCAGCAGTCAACACCAGAGCGCATTGGCTGCTAACCTCTTCTAGAGTCCCTAGATACCGAGAGTAACGCAAACGCCGCCATTTAATATCCTCTCATCTGACAACGCCGTCAGATACCAATCGGGAACAGAAGGCAAATTATAACAATTGGTGATATTATGACGATTTTCAAGAATATTAATATTGGTTTGGGGTAGATTCATGGTTGTCAACATGCAGAATACTACACAGTTAAAATTTCCTGACATCTGGACATAAAATGGCGGGAACGGTAGAACAATGGAATGCGCTACTCTCTGTATCTAGGACTCTAACCTCTTCCGGCCACCAGGAAGAAACGGTGGACGTAGATTTTGTGAGAATGCACCTGCTCGTTACAGTGAAAGAACGTAACACTTACAAACTATTTTGCTGGGAATTTGATTGAATTGAATTAGAAACTAAAATTAGACTACTAGTTGTAATTGAATATTGGTTAGAATATTTTCATTTCATTTGGTATTAGGCAGCATGAAATTAGAGTACATGAAATTAGGCTACTGATTTTAATTGAATGCTAGTTAGAGAATTTTTTAAATTTCATTTGTCCTCAAACAAGATTCAACTCTAATTAGCTCTAGAATATTGTGTATTTCATCATTATACATAATTATAAATCGATTGTATTTTTCAAAAAAATGTGACACAAAAGAATCTATCTGGAGCGACATATACCATGGAAATGGTCTGGCGTACAATGCAGCACCTTGCCAGTGTGCGCTCATTTTCCCAATTGTGTTTACCTGGCAGCACCTGCAACGGATGCGAGGGCGAACTCGGAGCTGCCGGAAGACGCTGGCCGAACATCGATCCGGCTCCCGCAGGCGCGCGGGCGGTGGCCGTCACTTGTCAACTGCTTCACGCGCCTCCTTCCGCTTACGAGGCAGTAAGCCGGGCGGTCGTTAATGAAGCCGCCTCAAGAGGTGATGACGATTTAGAGTCTGTGAGCCATCGCGAACAATGGGGCGTAACAAAGATCCAACGATGTTTCGAAAAATATCTTCCTTGTAATTTTGTGAAATGTCTTAAATGTCTAGGCACGTGGTTCAAACATGGACGACTTCTTTCGGAACTTGCGGTGCACCGAAGAAGTTGTCCAGCATTCTTCCGATCTTTTTTCTACTATTCTTTCATAATAATTAACATAATCTGTTCGTCTTCAATCTCTATTCCAACCATGAACGCAACAACAGGAATATCCATAAATGCACAATAATTTAAGCGATGAAGTAAGTAAATAAATCGTAACATGGAAACAACAATAAATTCAATTATGGAAAAAACACGCAGATTACAATTAATAGTCCGAAATTATCCACTTTTTAAATATATTAATAACATCTCCCATGTGTCCTTTAGGAATACTAAAATTTTCTGGCTGTCCATCAATTCCTTTCGTTCCATTGTATCCCGTAATTCCTTTTTCGCGCAAAGCGCGCAGAACATTTGAAGATATCACGAGAGTATTTTGTCTGCAATTCGAAAAAATCGTTTTCTCACTTTCGTTTGCGTAACTGCTCCATTCGATTTCGATCAGCCCAGGCAAGAGCACGCGTGTTGCCGATTGACAGAGAAACGCGTGGCGCGCCCCGCCCCCTACGCACGACTGCGGTCCGATTCCTGCGCCCCCCCCCGCCGCCCTCGCCCCGTTGTGCCCCCGCGCGGTGAATAGGAAAGGGATTCGGTGAGGATTGAAGGAACAAAGAGCACTGGAACACGTTTCGGTATTGGGTACAATCTATACAGCTTTGTGGTTTATTATCGCTTTGGCGCAAAACCTCATTAAGTTTACACGCATTATTATTACGTATATAATTCTCACCATTCCCGTCACCTTGTTGGAAGCTATACGCTCAGAGAATATGTTCCGCAGTCATATAGAATCAACACCCAGGGGGTGTTGATAGAATCCAAATTGTGATCATGTTACCAAGTAACAATGCGTTTTAATAATCAAATTTGCTCCCGGTCGGGTCGACCAATTCTTTGAGAAAATTTCATTATTATTATAATTTCGTAACATTGAAAAATTATTTGGTAGTTATGATTTGATGGGTAGGATGATAGATGTATAAGGAGTGTGATCGCAGGTTTATGGGACTTTCATAAGAAAATGAAAGATAATTCAATAACCGTATTCTTCTGTAATTGCCACCTTTATTTGCATTTAAAAAATATAAAGTGAATTGCTGGAAAGATAATCTGTCCATGTTGGAATCCAACCGTTTAGACCACATAGCTTGAAGTTTTCATAATAAAATCTACTAAAAAATGGCATGAAACGCTTCTAGCAAAGTGTTCGGTCGGCACTAGTGTGTTGTGGTAGAATAACTCTTACAGTAGTAGTGATTTAATGTGGGAAACTTTGAACTAAAAAAAAATTAAAAATATGTATTATTTCAAAAGTCCACGTAAAAAAGCTGCCTATAAATTACATTTTTAGTATAAAGTCGTCCATATGTGCGATGTTCAATATGTTGCAAGGAAAGTTTTGACAGATATGAATAGAATCTGCAACGCGCATTCATACTGAACGAAGAGGAAGCCGCAATGACAACGGAAGCAGCTCTGTTCTCCCAGTGACTTCCACTTTTCCCTCCGGCGCGTCCATTCGCACACTCTCATCGGGGGCGATTAGTCGATTCTTAAGCTCTTCACATCCCGGAAGCCGCCCCGCGCGTCCCGTTCCGCCCAAACAGCCTCTTCGCTCGCGCGGGTTTCCCTCCAATTGCCCAGGAAGCGGCGAGGGGTATCTTCTAGGCCGCGCAGCTTTCTCGCCATTTCTCTACTCCCTCGGTCGTCAACCTATGGATGCATGCGAGCGACGTAACGAAATGGAATTTGCGGCGGCGATGGTATAACCGTTAGCATATCGGACTGTTGTACCCAAGTTGTTCAAACCCGATCGTGGGTTGTTCAAACCCAATCGTGGGTTCAAACGCAAAGGGGTGGGTGGGTTCGAAGCCGTGGATTTTTAGGAGCGAAAAAATCTTTCTTACGCCTTGCTTCGGAGGAGAAAGCCGGCCGTCCCGTGTATGTAGATTTACTGCATATAAAAGATCAAGTCTAAATGACGCCTCTGAGCTAAATTCAAAATCGCCTGTTTCGTCGCCCGATATGAATTCTTTCTCTGCTAGTTGGTGAAAGGAGAGTAGCGACATTTGCGTGCTCAGACGGAAGAGCAGACCTCATGGCCTGAGTCTCGCCACGTAAAATAAGGCATTAATTTAATTCAATTCATTTCAATGCCGCTGAAGATCTACTGTGATTATCTGCTTTGCAATTCTGAATTATAGTCTGTTTTATTGAGAATAATGAGTAAAACATTTACAGCGACCCTTACATGAAAATATACCAGTAATTCATTAATAATGTCTTTCTACCGTAATCGAAAATACACATTTTACAAACACCTTATGTTCAAATTTAAGAGTGTGTGTATTCTTAATCTCTTACTTTCCTGTGAGTCCTTCAAAATGTTGATGACAACACTTAAATAAAAATTTTAATTTCAAATGATGTACATCATTTAACTAGCAGGCGCATTTTGTATGAAAAAGAAGAAATGTCTCCCAAGATGGTATTATGTCATTTCTTGTTTACATACATGTGTATAAAAATATACATAATATAATCTAATATAATGTAATATAATGCAATATAATATATGTAATATACTGTAATGTATATATTATAGAAACAATATTATATATTGAACAAAAGTCTACAGTAATTGGAAGAAACGCTATACTTAGTTTTCAAAAGTCTTGTTTCACAATAAGCAAACATTATTAGATCTCATTTAAAATACACTATTCAAAAGTAGTGAAGTTCACAGTTATCTTAAGGGATCATCCATAAATTACGTAATGCCAAAGGGGAGAGGGGATCTGAGGCAGCGTAACATAGAGATAGGGAAGTGTGTTACAAGAGGAGGGGAGGGGTATTGAAAATACTCGAAATTTGCGTTACGTAATTTATGGACGACCCCTAACGTGATGCGAACAGTGAACTCCCGTCTGTATCTCATTTGGATTGCATTCCTGCAGTGATAATATGATCCTTAAAAACCAATACAAAGGACAAAAAAATAGGCTTCACTCAATCTTCTCCCGCGATCTGAGATGGCACGGCAAGCGACCGGTCAAACGCATGCGTTGCATTCTGGTCTCTGAATTTAAATCAATGAAATTGTCACCGATTCAGTCAGTGAGAGCCGAAGTCACTGATATCTTCAGTCGAAATGGGTAGTTTCGCTGACAATCAGCGAATATGCAAACCTTTCCATAATGACCGCCAGTGCCGCGCCACCATCACTCACTGATCGTTCAGTCGTCACAGATTTCACTGATTCCAACAGTGAAGTTTCACTGACTCAAAAAGTGGACCCAATTTTCACTGATTTGTTCAGTTCAATGCACTGATTGTCAGTGGCAGGGTTATAACTGACACCATCAGTGAATACTCACTGCTAATCAGTAGGTTTTCACTGATTCAGACTGAGAGAGTACTCATCCACTCGCACGCGTCCCCTGTGGTTGCCATCCCCTCCCACGAAGGCCCGGTTGTCGGTAACCCATGGAAGGGCTTGCTGAGAGCGAAATGCATTGTCGATTGTGGTTGGATTTGTAAATATCCTAAAAGTAATCCAATCAGGGATAATTCAATGGAGGTGTAAGAGCATCATGGAAGTGAAGTGTTCATCGTGTGTTCTTCATTAACCAACATCTTGCATTTTTCCCTTTTATTTACAACGCAATTTTGATAAAATGTAATGGCGGCGCGATCACAACAGTTAAGGGAACAAGCGCCCAGTTATTTCCCATGGCTTGTGCCAAAACGTCAATGCGGGTTTTTTACTGCCACAAAACTCGCTGGACCACTGCGAAAACCAGTGATGTCATTCCGTGCGGAATATATTGATTTTTATCGACTTCATTAGAAACTGATAAAATTCACATCATAAATTAGTTCGATTTGTTTATTGAAACTCGGCACATATAAATTAACTGTTGAAACTGGACTTTCACATTCTTTTTCTTTATGTTGGTGGCCCCTTTATCATCGTATATAATAAGCGAAAAATCAAGTAATATCCATTCCAAATAAATCATCTTTTCGATATCATCTTATGCATTTATCATTGCATTGTGTTTATGAGACAACTTACAAATTTAATAGAATGTATGGAACAGTAGATGATACTACATGTAAAACATTTTTATGAAATACATTTGAATCACACTACACGAGGAGAAATTATTGATAAAAGAAATATAATCCCTTCATACTGATTTTCTGCTAACACTACTTTGTCAATCACTACTCAATCAGCAATTTGAAAGCGCAGGAAAATACGAACTCGCGACCGTCGTTTCGTAGACGTGAAGGTCCCTAGTTCGAGTCTCGAAGGTGGCGGAGTCGGCAATTGGTTGGGACCTATTACTGCCTGAATGAGGATTCTAGAGGTGGACAGTTAGTTTCTGTACTTTCTTCCGATCAATTCCACGCGCGTGCGGAAGTAGTTCCTGAAACAACGGGCAACGAACGGCGCGTCCTCCTTCCTTCTTCGGACTGTTTCCACCCCCATCCTTAGGATTAAAATGGTACGACGCTTATCCCCACTTCGCCTGTAGCCCATGATCTTGAAAGACTCTAGGAGTACTGTGGCTGCGGAGATGCGAAGCTACAGCTCGCTGGGCTACCTTCCAAGAATAACAAGCATCAGAATATTGACGATTCGAGTATTAAATTTAACCCTCAACTGGCATCGATGTAATACTTAGATTCCCCTCCAATTGCGAAGTTGGATACCCTTCTTGCTTTGCCAACACGCAAATATTTTGAATTTTACGTAGATGTGCGTAGGAGGCATTCATGTATTTTATTTGAAGTATTGCTAACAGAAAATAATACTAAACAAATACATTTTTTTAATTTTACGGATACAAGAAAGTAGTTTTTTCTTACGAATAAATCCCATTAATCTCAGTAACAAATCGTTTAACGGGATTTTTAAAATACGTAAAAATACTTGGAATGTAAATTATATTCTAGATGATTGGAAAATACGAAAAGTAAAGACATTCATTAAAAAAAGGCGGGAATGATGTCAAAATGGCACCACAAAAACAGTTACGTAAGAAAATCTCACAATGATTAAGATTTCAAACACCACAGCTTCAGCTTTTGGTGGAAGCAACCTAACCAAAAGGTCACAGACACCGTGTACACCCAAAATTGCACCGTTACGCCTGCCACAGTGTCTGGGCCGAAGTGTGCAGACAGAAGGACAATGTTGGTGCCAGCGGACCGAGCGTGGGGAGCGTCCCATGCCAGCCAGCCAGCAAGCGCGTGCGCCACTCCGTGCCGCATTTATCAACTTCGATTTTCCAGTCAATAGTTATTACTTTTGTTATGAAATGTAAAGGAAATATTCATTATTTATGTTTTAATACTTATGATTTCATACTAATTAAATCAATACCAAACGAAATAACAATATTAATAAGAATCTGATCCATCACTCGCTCCCTCCGTGTACGTGTTACATGAAGGGGAATGAATACGGTGCAAACGTGCCTTCTAATGTTTCTTCGGAAACAACGCATTTAAATTTGAATTAGTAGTTACTACTCCAAAATCTGTGTCATAATGCTCAATAACAAAACAGCAGTAAGAATTCTAATGGATGAAATACGCAAATATTATACTTACATGACAAAGTACGTGCGGTACGGAGTGCCGCAACCGTTGCAGGGTTCGAGTACTAATGAATAACGGTCGATCGGCAGTGTCTAAAATCGTGATTTGAGTGTCATCCGGTTCAATTTATTTACACGAAATCAACAAAAATGAAAGAATGTGACAATGAGTGCCGCTACGCGCCCGCCGCGGGTGTGTAAAGGGACACGCGCCAATCGTCCCGATTTTGTCGGGACAGTCCCGATTTCTTTGAATTTGCCCCGCGTTCCGACAGTAACCTAGCCGGGACGTCAATTGTCCCGACATTGTAAATTTTTCATTTAAAAAGTTAATTTTTGTTTATAAAATTGATTTTTATAATAATTGGAAGTTGTTTGTATTCGAAGCTTAAGGTAAAGAAAATGCCTAAAACTGCATTATTTTGCCCTTAATTTTCCAAAATTTACCCCGGATCCCCCTTTCAGGTAGTTGGACCCGAGTCCCGATTTCATCTCCACAAAAGTTGGTAACCCTGGACAAGCGTGCGCGCGGCCGGGCGCTTCCGACAACGACGCCCGAGGTTCGTGCGGGCGGCGCCACGGAAGCTCTGGCGCCTCGCGTCCTACCCGCAACAGCACTTACGCAGCACGTGGAAGTCACTTAGCAGCTGCGAAGGAAATCACTTTCAACCTGGAGGGTTCCCACTCGCAGCTTTAAGAGACGGGAGGAGTGGAATTACCCAGTTTACACGTCTGCTCTGAATGTGCATCTGTGTACGAAAAGTAGTTATACTGCGATTTTCGTAACTTTGCCCCTGACAGAAATCAGCTGTTGACGGTTTCATCCAATCGGGAACTTGAACGTCACCATAGTGACGTCACTATCGCGAAATATAAGCGTCTGATTGGATGGCAGCGAATCAGCTGATTCCTGTCAGGGGCAAAGTTACGAAAATCGCAGTATACTCTAGGGTACCAGTTGACTTACCAACGCTATTTACCTAGAAGAGCAATTTACATTAAATATCGAGATGTTATTAAAAAGAAGAAGAAATTGATTTACGTCAATAATTTCTAAAATTTCTAAAATTCTTTACCAATAATTATTCAATAAATTTTACAAACCAAAAAAATAGAAAGTGATAAATTATATAAATTGACCAGCCTCTCGGATGGGTCATGGACATCGTGCTTGTTTTCTGTGAGGCGGACCAGGCTTCGATTCCCGGTGGGGCCAATGAAGCTGTAACTTTCTAATACATGTCTCCGTTTCTAAAGTGCCACAAAAGAAATCTCTGGCACACGAAGAGAGCTACGCAAGGTGATGTGGACACGTCATGCTCCTTACGCGATGTCTCCTTACTCCAGGCAGAGACCAGGCCTGGGAATGCTATACAGAAAATAATCACAAATTATTCTAATGGATCATTTCAGAAACAATGGAGTAGCGTGTCTCCTTATAGCATCTGAAATATTTTTAGATCACTGCAGCATAACTAATAAAACAAGAACAAGGAATGTATGAGGATAAATAAACATAAAAACACATGTCATTTTAAATGTTTGGGTCAAAGGCATTAAATAACTCTCTGGTATCAGTTCACAATCATTTAACGTTTGATAATTTGAGAAAAATCGAGTGCATATTGCACGAAGGACAAAATTATAAATGTAGTTGCATTGTATTCTAATACCAGTATAGTTTCTCATGCAATTTAAACTATAGTGCGAAAAAAGACACACACGAAGAAGTATGGCCTCCGCATGAAAAAAAGCTTGATTACGTTTCCTCTTAAGTGAACCCAATTCTCACTGCATTATCCCACCGTCCTTCCAAACAATAAATTCAATATTATCAGCACATCGATGAGATCAATCCCCACCACACTCGAGACTTTTATCTTTTCATGCAAATCACACTGCCGCAAACTCCCATGCAATTGCGTTGGAACAACCAATGCCGGGGTTTGAATGGGTCTCCTTCGCGACGTTGCCAAACCGCGCGACTCGCGACACAAAGCTAGGTCAAGAGCTGAATATTTAATGCGCGTCGCTCATATTACGTGCGAAATGGGCAACCACGCTGTTGCGTCACCGCAACGGTTGCATGGCGAAGGCCAAGGACAAACACGCAGATCGGGCCTTTTGTGGCAGCCGGGCGCGCTGCATCGGATTAAAAAGAATCGTTTATTATGCAGACAGTGCAGACCCGACACAAGGAGCAAACTCCCTGGAGGTCACGGAACACGGAGATTTGAAATTTAGACGTTTTAATACGTCCCCGAATTTGAATCCATGTTATTTTGAAATTTTGTGTATTTTCATGAAACACAGATCTGATATTTCCCTTACTTTTTTTATTTCAAATTATTGGGCGAAATATTCCGATCTAACAACAGTCAATAAACACTAAACTTAGAATGGTACAACGACCTCAAAGTTAATGTTGGAATGGATCGATCTTCTTTGTGCGTAATCACTAAGACACGATAATTATGAAAAATCTTAATGATTTACCAAATCATATATTTACACTAACGTGGACGATTAATATTCTTTGAGAAATAGAATCCGAGAGAATACTGCAGGGCTCAACAAAGTCAGCTTGGTTTTATTTATTTACGTCAAAAAACAGTTAAAAACTGCGTATGACGAGCTATGGGGAGAAGTGAATTTTGTGCACGTTTTCATAATTCTGTGGTCTCTATCCTAAACCATATTTTAGTCGAATTTTGAACACAGAAAAGAGAGTTTTTTTTCGAGTTTTGTTGACAAAATATTCGCTCCTATATAATAAAATATATTTTCAAAGGTAAATTAGCTATAAATTCCTGCCCTAAACCCTCATGTTCTTCATGAAAGAATAATACGTTTTGCCGCGATAATATGAAAAACGATAATTTGAATAACTATATTTCCCACTGAAATTCAGAAGACGTGCACAAATAATGAAGTTACATTTATGTCCAGAAGCAAAACAAGGGACCATCTCAGCATTTGCTCAAGGATCAGGGAAACTGGACGAAAAACCTGATCGAGATGGGGGCCATCAACCCAGAAACTGTGGTACAATACTTGTTACAGGTTCTTTAGAATTATACAGTCCAAATGATAAATAATTACATTAAATATCATTGTTAAAATTAATTCTACTTTCCTTTTTGATGCTCGGTATAGTCTCGAATTGTATAGAAACAGTAATGCAACAGAAAAGATTTTACTTGGGACTTAAACTTTTCTATTGAATTTAATCGTTTAATGTCTTCTGGCAAAGTGTTGTAGAGTAATGTACATGAATTGTATGTGAATTTTTTGTAGTGAGCTGTTGATACTGCCACTTGGTGAATATGATTACTACGTCGTGTGTTATACTTATAGACATCGGCGTTTGCTGAAAATATATTCCCGCCCTTAAGTAAGTCATTTTGACAAAAACTACTGATTCGTAAATCAGAAGACAAGGTAATGGTAAAATTCCTAGATTAATAAAGAGTGACTTACAAGAATCACGTGGGTTGGATTTGCTTATTATTCGTACAATTCTTTTTTGTAATCTGAAAGTCTGTGAGCTATAAGATGTGTTTCCCCAAAATATTATGCCATATCTCAGGCGGGAGTGAACATTGGCAAAATATACACAACGAGCTGTATGAAGGCTGACGGAATTTGAAAGAATTCTGAACGCGTAGCATAATGAACTTAATTTTGTGTTCAATTAATTTAAGTGTGCATTCCATTTGAGGTTTGACTGAATTGATAGACCTAAAAATTTTGTTACATTAACATCAGTCAATGGCACACCGTTCATTTTCAGTGGAGTACAGAATTTTTTATTTGATATGGAAAACTGCATTGAAACAGTTTTATTTTCATTTACTTGTAATTTGTTATTACGGAACCAATTTGAAACGTCTGATATTGTACTATTTACGGTTTCTTTGTTGCAAAGACTACTGGTTTGTACTAATCTCTCTCATGCACGACGTTTTTAACTGTTTCTTGACGTTAAATAATTATATAGTATTAAATGAAAACCCTGCCTTGAATCCATCGAGAGACTAGAAAATTCCAGTTACTCGAACCAAGGGGGACGAAGATCAGAAACACAGAAAACTTCAAACAACCAAAAAAGAACTCAGAAAAAAGTGCAACACGCAAAACCCCACCCCGTGAGCGAAGCGACTGCAGGAGGAAAAAATGTCACACGTTTTACATCTCTAGTGTGGTATCTGAGACTTTCTTAATGTACTCGTATATGTCGTTTACCACACACGCCCTAAAGGCACCTTTTCATCAGCTATGAAATGTTTCACTCCTTTCACTTTCAACCTATCATGGAGAAATTAACCCAAAGGGGGTTGAAAACAGTCAGAATTAATCCACTGATTGTCCATTCATTGATCGAAAGCACTGAGCTTTGCATAGCATCCCTTATTAAAAAAATCCACTCCCTGCCCCACTCCCTTATCATCCATTCAATTTCACACTAGAAAAAAATCTTCCACTCCTTCACTCCACACACCATGAACTTTCGTTCATAACAATTGACAGAAATACAAAAACGTAATATCAGGATTAAAGTAAATAATTTTAAGTTTATGAGAAAACAACAACAAATCTTTATGTATTTTTTTCTGTAGAAAATTTCCAAGTCACTTTACGTATCTTATAGAATTACTCCTCTCCTTCCCCTCACTCACTTTCAAATAATGAGGAGTACCTGTACTGCTGCGACCGCCGCCTTCCCCGCCGGAAGAAGTGAAACCGGAGGCTCCATGACCCCTGGGCGCTCCTTCCGGCGACGGCGCGGACCCCGTTCTCACGCGCCCCCTCCCCCGCCCCGCCCCGCCAGGCCCCACCCCTTCCCTTACCACCATGCCCCGCCCCGCCACCGTACCTCCCCGCCCCGCCCCGCCATACCCTGCCCCGACATGCCACACCCCGCCCCGCCCCGCCATGCCCCGCCCCGCCCTCGCCCTGCCCCTACCCGTCTCCGCCTTCCCATCCCCTCCCCTCCCTCGCCCTGCTCCTCTCCGCCCTGCCCCACCATGTCCAGCCCCTTTCCACCGTAAAGTTTCGTATATTCCTCACATGTTTATTTACGTTTCGTAACGAAGTAATGGATGATGTGCTTCACTTGTTTGAATGAGGATAGCAATGGATATTGAGTATGAATGAAGTCAGACAACTGATCGTAATTCAATGTTCCTCTTACGAAAATTGTAATATGCTAATATCATGCAAGGTGTGTATATTATAACATTTGAAAGTACTCAAATACACTGTAATAAAGATTTTGGAAAGAAAATCTACTTAGGTACAAGAGATTGAATTAAAATATTATAGAAATAAGAAATTGAACAATTACTACATTAGAAAATAGGTAGTAGCGGCATATGTCACAAAAGAAAACTGGTGGCAGACGCGGAACGTTACACACACACCCCCGGTCCACTCACAACCTCCGCCCCCCCCTTCCACGCCACCTGCCGCCCCACCCTACCCCTTCCCCTCCGCGCCGATCGCGGCCCCCGCACAGCCCCTACCCGTCCGCTCACCACCCGCCCCCTCTCCTCCGCGCCACTCATCCCGTTTTTGTATTCAACTGTATCTAGATAGTGTAATTGTATCTGACACGTATTTTGGTAGCTTTATTCGATAGTGCTTGTTTCTTTCTCATTTTATGTAGCCTTGAGGATGGAAATACATTTTCCGAAACGTTGGCAAATCACTCTGTTTTAAACTTCTTTTTTGCTCCTACTGACCAAGTCTCATTACTCTGACTTCAGTATATTAAAAATTTCGGACTCGCGCAGATAGTATTGAGAGAAACCTATTGAAAAACGTCAATAAAAATGGTTCTAATCCATTCAGAATGTCTTGTAAACGCTATAAAATATCACTGAACGCAAGTACTTTTTTTATTTTAGTTAAGGTCGCTTTTAACAACAAAGGTAGAAAAAGGCAGGTATCGTATTCTTGTATGAAATACATCTTACATGAAAATACATTCCCTATTCATCACCAAGCTGAGCAAGGTATTTTAAGGGTCAGAGTGATCGTTGATGACCACTTCCAGGTGACATAATCCTGAAGAGAATTACACAGAATATTAATAAGGATAAATTTACGTTATTAACATAAGGAAAATGATTTCAAAAAAAGTGTGAAATAAGGTATCAAAACATCATTCTCGAACTAAAAATATTAGGAGAGCCATTTACAATTAAAATGTCTTGTAATGCGAGAAACCCATTGTACGAATAAAATTTGCGACAGAGCAATAACGAATATGCACAGCACATTGTAAGAACAATTACTTTCCTAAAATATGCAAATATTTTGGTGTATATAATACATACTGTATTCTCTACATGGGAAACGAAACTCTGTTTCCAATTGTTTGAATAATTTTGCGAGGGCAATAGAGAACGAGGCAAGATATTGGATAATAAGATGCATACTGAACATTAAGATGCAATTGTCACTAGTATTCTCTCATCCCTTACACAATATGTTTACCTCCAATCTCCAGTGTTAGGAATTACAAAATGCTCATTTCCTAAAGACAAAAATGATCTATTTCCTTTAAGCTTCGCACTGCAAAAGAAACCATATGGCGAGCTGTAGACTCTAATTTCATTAGAGTCCAAGCAGTTTACGATGCACGTTCGTCAGTCGCAAATAAAGCTGCTTTAATCTCCATTGTAAATGTACGAAACATACCAAATCGTTTTTGAACCAAAACGAGAAGCTCTTTCTCGCTGAAGACAAACCATAAGTTGCACACGATTCTCCTCACGGTCTACAAGAAACTCATCTGCTACGAGAACCTATTGAGTTGGGAGCAACTTTTCCTTCGTATACGATTTCTCCTCTTCACACTCCATTACCTCCACCGGACAGCATGTGGTTTACGATTCATGTTTCAAGACAAAATTGGCAGTTCTTGCACATCAAGCGGGAAGAGGCACGGATTTCTGCACATTTTGCAACCGGAATTCTGTGCTTCTAAACATCAATTACACCCAACTTCTTAAGTGAAATGCATGCACTTTCTTTAGTAAACTGCAGCCTTGTGATATATGGAAGAGAAATATATACGAGTAATGTTCTTGTATTTACATTAACGCCTTGTATATTTTTTCACACAAATAAGTAAATTGATTTATTCAAAATATTGTCATTGGAACTGTATTATATTATTATTTATTATTATTATTATTATTATTATTATTATTATTATTGTGGTTTCGAAATTTTCATTAGAATTGTTTTTACAAAAGAAAATATTAGGTTCGCCAAAATGCCCTTCAATAACGTCATACCAACGATGGCACTTACTGCCGATTCGTACAAAACGAGATAATCATGAACCAGTACTTATATTTACAACGATATTCAATGCCATTTCACCTCGTCCCATCCGTCATGTTTCTCACATGTCCTCTCTGAACGTATAACTATAGACAAAGCAATTCATTTCTCTGTTAGTATTTTAGCGCTTTCCTGTGCAAACAATATTCAATAATGTAATAATTACTGTGAAAAATGCTAACACACAGACAGTAGACAGATACATGAAAGCTTCCTGGATAGAACGCATAAACAGGTATGGAAATTCACGTTCGAACTCGCAATGACATCCACCATTGTTGTAATATAAACACAGAAAACGCAAATCCCATGCGCAACTTGGAATCAGTCATCAGGTACATTTAAAATGAAGCCGTTTTAACGATGTGGTCTTTGTTTTCCATTTCTTTCTTTTTAATATAATTTATAATTTAAAAGAATGTAATATAATAATTTATTTCTTCCGGCTTAGGTTATATGCTTACGTTATATGCTTATAGCCTACCGCATTGAAGAATAATCCGACAGTTATATACGGTAGATCAAATTGCGATAAATAATCGATTTGTAGGATTTTTTTTCCATCAATGTGCAGGTGATCATCCTAAAGTAGATGTCAAAAACTATTTTTTATCGCTTCCAGGAAAGCTAACTTGTCATTGGGAAAGAGTGATCGCATACGCCCGTGTTCCTTTTTGTGTTTTCCGCAAACAAGCGCCCCGCGACAAAGGGCCGAGGAGCCCTTTGCAGAGGGCGCGGGCGGCGCCGTGCGTCCATTATTCCCGGAGGCCGCGCGGCGCAAGTGGGTCACCAGTGCACAATCGAGGGGCGCCCGCAGCGCCGCGAGAGGACGCCGCAGAAACCTCTCGCTGCAATCGCCGCCGGCGCCGCCCTCGCCGCCGCCGCCGATTCTGCTCTGGGCGCGTGGGATGAGGCACTTTCCCCGGTCGGTTGTGGAGTAGCTGCTGTGGTGTGGTGTGGTGTGGTGTGGTGTAGTGTGGATGAAGTGTGGTGTGGTGTGGTGTGGTGTGATGTGATGTGATGTGTGGTGTGGTATGGTGTGGTGTGTGGTGTGATGTGGTATGGTGTGTGGAGTGATGTGGTGTGATGTGGTGTGATGTGGTGTGGTGTGGTGTGGATAGTGTTTGTGGTGGTGGTGTAGGTGGTGGTGGTGGTGGTAGTGGAGTGGCTGGTGGTAGTGGTGTGGGTGGTGATGTGGGTGGTGGTGGTGGCGTGGTTGGTGGTAGAGGTGGTGTGGGTGGTGGTGGTGGTGTGGGTGGGGGTAGTGGTGGTGTGGGTGGTGGTGTGAGTGCTGGTAGAGGTGGTGTGGGTGGTGGTAGAGGTGGTGTGGGTGGTGGTGCTGGTGTGGGTGATAGCGGGGGCGATGGCGGGGGCGGTAGCGTGGCTATGGCGATGGTGGGGGGCGGCGGCGGCGGCGGCGACGGTAGCAAAGGCCCAGCCGAGCGGCCGTGAAACCGCGGGGGCCTCCGCTAATGCGCGCTTTTTCTGGGGCGCCTGCGCCTGCGCCTTCTCCGCGGAGCTAATGTAGAAATTGCCCGCGCTGACGACTGCTTCTTGCGGCGGCCAACCGCGATGAAGAGCTTGGATTAAAGAGCGCGGGAAAAAAGCGCACAAGCCCACTGGACCGTCTCACACCCGTTCTTCCATACGTTTCAATCCATGAATGCATTTCAATACGTCACGCGAGAATACTGGATAAAAAAATTGCATTGTATAAATTAAAAAAAACTTCCTCTAATATTCCTACAGATTTTGTTGAATCGCAGAAACTAAAAAAAATTCTTACTTTAAGTTATTAACATACAATACTTAAACCGATTGGAAACTAATGCAATTTCTTTCTTGATTTACTTCTTCTGAACTTTATGCATGTCTAACATCGTGTACGAGTATTTCATTCTGCACTTCGACAGGGAATAACTTCCTAGGGGTGCATCAAACAGATTTCAAAAAGAAAAAAAAATACGATTTTTCTATAAAGAATTCAGCAGACTCTCATGCAGTAACCCACGTTTTCATCTTGCGCAACGCAAAGAAAACAATGCCTCTTGGGCCCTTGAAATGTAGGTTTTCGTGAACTTAATAAGACACGAAATACATTTTATTGGTTGTATTGTTCAAAACGGGACTTTGTTTGCATTTTCTGATACATTTTTGGAGATTTAGATATTCTGGGCATCTATTCATAATAGTGTCTGTCAAAAACAGGAATCTCGAAATCAATGCAGAACTAAATTGAACATTTGACATTCTGTATAAATTAACCTCATATCTAACAATGTGTTTTTGTTTGTTAACAAACGCTTAGAAATATTAGAATAATTAAGCCTCCTGATGTAATGCACAGTTCAGAGCTTGAACGTTCGAAATTCGATTCCAGGAAATAACTTAATTACTAGCGTACCCGTGCGAGAACTCTCGCATGCTAGACCTCTTTCTTATTTTTCCATTTCCATATTAAGCCTGTAATATACATTTTTCTTCAAGACCCTCTTGTCCTCCGTCACTTGTTCTATGTGTCATCTTGTAATTGATAATATAAGATACCCTTGTCAATACAAACTATACTTATTTAACTTTAATGTCGAGCAAAGAGGTACACCCGTGTAATTCAATCGCATAGAACTATTAATTTATTAATTTCACATGCAGTTTTAGATTCTACAGGCTCTGAACAGGTGGGGTAGAATCTAGAAGGTTGAACCAGCAAAAATGTAATAGAATGGTCAAGAAGATCTCATCTTGTTGATTACTGTCTGAGGAACTTTTCCTGGCCTCAAATTTTAGTTTTCAAAGCCCTTGAACGCTTTTTTAGGAGATATTTAACGATATGGATTTAAAAAACCTTGCATGCATTACGAGCTGCATTTCATGTGAATATTTAGATGCATTTCTTAAACAAACCCCTCATATTTTTAAAGTCAAAGTGCAATTCGTCACGTCTGCGTGAAGTTCTCTTTCTTTAGACTTCATTTATAAATGTTGGTTGCGTATGAGAGCCGCAAAGGGAAGGTATACTACTGGAATAAAACAGGAGGCGATGGTTAATCGTAATCATATTTAAGCTATTTCCTCTTTCAAAACAATTATTACAAATAATTAACGATTTTTTATTTTTGTATTACTTATTGCTTTTTATTGTTAGTTCTATTGTAGAACATAAAGAGTGAATGTCCAAAGTAATTTACTCCTTGCAATAATAAGTGAAGAAATTATGTTCTACTAGGTTCTACTTATGGCTCTTCGTCGCAGAAAACGGGACGTCACAACCAGAACGCACTGAACGTGTGATTCCCCTGGACTCTTAGGAATATGGCTGGTGCGCAGCCTCTTACCTGTAATGAGAAAAAGAATAGTATGAACAATACTGTCAATTTATCAAACAGGAATAACAAAATTAAACGTATATACATTTTTATATACTCTCATTTCTTCTCCTCCTTGAGAATACTTTGTTATCAGTTGTTATTCTATTAAAAATGATCTTGAAAAATAGAATAATAATAATAATAATAATAATAATAATAAGAAGAAGAAGAAGAAGAAGAAGAAGAAGAAGAAGAAGACAGAATATTGTTTTTTTTTCTCGACGCATTTTTAACGTACGGTTTTTCAGCGATTCATCAAGGCTTTTTACAAAGCAAACAATTTCCTTTCTCACAATCCCTGTCATCTTCGTCTCACAAACTGAACACGATGTAATAAAGTTCCCCGACCATGGAACATCAACTGTTCTTTATCCTCCGTAATCACAATGACTCATCACTCATCCCGTCAACCAAGTGACGACCGATTCTGAAGATTACTCCTAATTTGTGCAAGGCGTTAATTGAACACATTTCACAGTTCGTACCCTGGTTTCTCGGGGCAAGTCCCGTAATTCGTGAAAATAAAAAAATAGAAAAACAAAAGAAATAAAAAAAGGAAATATTCTAATTGTCTTATGGGTATGTTTTTCTTTTCCTTTTTCTTTTTTTATTATATTAATCGTACTTCTCTCATTGTTTAAAATATTCCATTGTATCAATACTCCACAACGATATTGGATACGTCACAAGGTGAACAAAAAACACACACAATTGACTCATTAACATAACGTTTCCTGATTATAACGTATTATATTGTTAGATATGCTTCTGGCACATAAAATGGTTGTGGGTTGCAGGCGGACATTATTCATCAAAATTTCTGAAATTCGAAGATTTAATTTTAATAGAATATTGCACTTGAATTTTATTGAATGCTCCTTAATCAGTAATTTGTATGTATCGCAGAATAAGAAAAAAATCCTTTATCAATTCATAGATTTATTGAAAGAGAAATATCAATGTACGAATCAATTGTTATAGGTTGCCATCCCTACCGACTGTCTGTAATAGAAGGTATCCCCTGAACACCCAATTTCATTTCAAATTACTCAATTCTCCTTCATTTAAAAGAATGACTTTTTATGTACCGCAACATATCGAAATGATCGCTATCAACATACCGATTCACAGAAAACGACATCTCGGCATCACAACGAAGACAACAGCAACAAAAAACCACAAGAAAACAAAACCGATAAATCCTTGCACAATGCCTTAAATTTTTCCAACTTCTTGGACGACTTACATTAGATCCGCACTTTCAATTTTGGTCAAATGTATCATTTTCCTCGACGCATATTATCAAAATTTCCTAAAGATATATTTCATCCATCATAATTTCTACATTTACAATACACGATCTTTGTATTTAACATCTTATTTACAAACTTAATTTTTTAATAGCATAACCGCTTTCAAAATTTAATTGTTAATAATTTCTACTACAGGTTCCTGAGCATCAAATCTCCAGTTATGTATTTGTAATGTCCAAACCCCTGAAAGACAAATGTCGAACAGGTAGATATTTTTTTTAATTCTTGCCTTTCTTCAGTGGCTTAGCTTCAGTTGGTGTCACCTGGGGCGAAGTTAATAGTGTCACCCCCCCATAAATTAAGTATAAAAATATCTATTACTGCATTGATTATACACAATTTCATTAAAGATACAAACGTATTTGCACATTATAGTTATTTATAATATATTAAAAAACTCTATGTAATGGAGAATAATTGCAATATAATTGCAATTAAATCATAATCCAAGCTTGTGATTTAAATATATACTTAATATATATTTATAAATTAATATAAATAATTTTTAACTAAACCATAAAAATTATATAATTCCAAGAATAAAATTTTACAACTACTAAAACTAAGAAAACTAACTATAAATATATTAATTTTTAAGTAAATAATTTAAATTGTATAATTACTACTATAAAATAATGTAATTGGTGTCACCCCTATACTTGGGTTTTTCGTTTTTGGCGCACCAAGGTCACGGAAGAAAAATAGAGAGGGAGGGCTTCCTCCAATAGGGAGCTTCCACGTTACAACACAGTAGTGAATAGCAGCTATTGGAGAAAGCCTTCCCTCTCCATTTTTCTTCCGTGACCTTGGTGCGCCAAGAACGAAAAACCCAAGTATAGAATGATGTCGGGGCGCGCCGCCTCCCCCTGCCCGCCGTAGCTACGCCACTGCCTTCCCTGCCCATTGTTGCGTGAAAACAGAGCGCGGTGACCACGCGTCGCTAATAGCGGGGACTCCCCGCTCGCTCGCCCGCAGATCGACGGCGCGGGAGCGAGAGCGGGAGCGGGAGTGAGAGCAGGAGCTAGAGCGGGAGTGAGAGCGGGAGCGGGAGCGGGAGTGGGAGCGGGAGCGGGAGCGAGAGAGGGAGCGGGAGCAAGAGCGGGAGCGGGAGCGAGAGCGAGAGCTGGAGCGAGAACGGGAGCTAGAGCGGGAGCGAGAGCGGGAGTGAGAGCGCGAGCGGGAGTGGGAGCGGGAGCGGGAGCGAGAGAGGGAGCGAGAGCGGGAGCTGGAGCGAGAGCGAGAGCGAGAGCGGGAGCGGGAGCAAGAACGGGAGAGGGAGCGAGAGCGAGAACGGGAGCGGGTGCTGGAGCGGGAGCGAGAGCGGGAGCGATAGTGGGAGCGAGAGCGGGAGCGGGAGCGAGAGCGGGAGTGGGAGCGAGAGCGGAGCGGGAGCGAGAGCGGAAGGGGGAGCGAGAGCGGGAGCTGGAGCGAGAGTGAGAGCGGGAGCGGGAGTGAGAGCGGGAGCGGGAGCTGGAGCGGGAGCGGGAGCGAGAGCGGGAGCGGGAGTGGGAGCGGGAGCGGGAGCGGGAGCGGGAACGGGAGCGGGAGTGGGAGCGGGAGCGGGAGCGAGAGCGGGAACGGGAGCGGGAGTGGGAGCGGGAGTGAGAGCGGGAGCGGAAGCGGGAGCTACAGCGGGAGCTGGAGCGGGAGCTGGAGCTGGAGCGAGAGCGGGAGCTGGAGCGGAAGCGAGAGCGGGAGTGAGAGCGGGAGCTGAAGCGGGAGCGGGAGCGAGAGCGGAAGCGGAAGCGGGAGCGGGAGCGGAAGCGGGAGCGAGAGCTGGAGCGGGTGCGAGAGCGGGAGCGGGGGCGGGACCGAGAGCGCAAGCGGGGGCAGGGGCAGGAGCGAGAGCGGGAGAGGGAGTGGAAGTGGGAGCGGGAGTGAGAGCGGGAGCGGGAGCGAGAGCGGGAGCGGGGGCGGGAGCGGGGGCGGGAGCGGGGGCGGGAGCGGGGGCGGGAACGGGGGCGGGAGCGGGGGCGGGAGCGGGGGCGGGAGCGGGGGCGGGAGCGGGGGCGGGAGCGGGAGCGGGAGTGGGAGTGGGAGCGGCAGCGCCAGCGTCCCGTCGACAAAGGCTCCGTTCGATACGGGCGACGCGCCCCTCGATCATGGCGGTTTGTGTAAAACAGGTGGGGCCGCATTTTTTGTAACGGGCGTCGCCCCGTTACTCGCTATAGTAAAATGTGGCGCACGATAACACGTGTTTTATTCACACTCAGCGCGAGTGTCTCCTCCCGGAGGCCGAGCGCAGCGCCTCGAGGCGACGGAAGCTATGGCGCGACAGGGAGGGAGTGCTTATTCCGGCCCGAGCACACTGATGGATGCATGAGGGAGCATCCTAGAGTTTTCGTTTCACTTCCTTTATTTTACAAAATTGAGCTAAATATTTATGTTTGAATTATGTAACTGATTAAACAATAATATTCTACATTTTCATATTAAAAGTACATAAATAAAGTTAAAGGTGTCCCTATGCAACTGCACACAGGCCAATGTGGCCCACGTGGGAGGTGAAGGTGGGGCTCCACCTTTTCGTCGCCGTTATGTCCAATGCGCCCCCTGGGTAGGTGGCGTCAGTGATTTGGCGAAGGCGAAGGCGAGGGCAAAGGTGACGACGAAGGCGGGGGCGAAGGCGAGGCGATGGTGAAGGCGAGGGGGAAGACGAGGGAGAAGGCGAGAGCGCGGGCGAGGGCGAAGGTGAAGGCGAGAGCGCTGGCGAGGGCGAAGGCGAGGGCTTGGGCGAAGGCGAGGGCGAAGGCGACGGACAGAGCGAGAGCGCGGGGGAGGGCTAGCGCGAGGGCGAGAGCGAAGGCGAGGGCGCGGGGGAGGGCGAAGGCGAGGGCGAGTGCGAGGGCGAAGGCGAGGGCGAAGGCGAGGGCGAGGGCGAGGGCGAGGGCGAGGGCGAGGGAGTGCACATCCGCGCGAGTGCCAACGCTTATTATCGCGCTGGAATCCCGTGCAGGGCCTAGGCCGCTGGCATGAGAGCCGCCTGCCGCTCCACCCCGGAACTACTCCGGCGCCGCTCCACATGAGGCCTCGCTCACGCGCCGGCTCGCCACTCGGTCACGGCCCCAAGCAAAGGTATTCCATACTGTACAAACATTTCAGGTCGAGATTTCGGTGCTAAAATCCGTATTGAGGGTTCCTTCGACCAAAAAATTGTCTTTATGTGTGTATGGATGAATGGGTGGATGTAATGGATGTGTGTGTGGATCTCTTTGGCAGATTAGAAGATGTTGAGCTTTAACTTGATACAAACGCCGTAAGACGGTTTGTTGTGCCGTTGCGAAAACGTTAAAAAAGTGGTGCAGATGACGAGCGGGATACACAAATTCCTGTGCAAAATTAGTAAAAACTGAAACTTTAGCACGACCCTCAGGAACTGGGATCATCGTTTGAGGCCTTATGCTGGACACTTGACCTCAGACCTCACCACCTTACCTTCTAGTAAGGGAACTTGCTTCTGTCGTATTTCTGTACGACGATTTCTGTAAACTTTTCGTGATATCAATGCGAATTGCGACTATTGACCATAGGCGAGTGAACAAAGATTTTGGCCGCAAAACCAACTACAGTGCACTGAAGATAACAAATTATTCTAAAAATCTCGTAAAGAATCGCGTCGAAGCGGCAAGTATCGAGTTGCAGGCAACGACCAGTAGCGCGCTGATCAAACTGAACCGTCTTTGTACTGACAAATGAAGAACAGTTTCATTTTTGCATGAGAAAAGCAACGAGCCTCCCCCGTCATGTTTTGAACAAGCGAAAGTGAATGAAAATTCTATAATGTCAGAATTAAGACGCAAAAGCAAGAATTGTTCTTTTTCAACTTAAACATAGGATTCAACCTTAACATCAAACCTTCCTACATCGAATATCCACGGACCTTACGGAGCAGTTGGGTTCAAACAATTTCCGGGTGCGTTAAGTGAGTAAACAAACGTCTCCTGGGCCGTTTCCGCTGCGCTGATTGGTCCCACGCCGCTGCGCCCCAGATCAAAGGGCGCCAACGTCGGCGGGGGAGGGTCTCGTTAGAGCCTCGCGGTGCTTTTGTTTGTGCCTCGTAAACGGAGGGCCAAAGTACGAATGGTGCCGCTGCGGGAGCTCGGATCCCACAGAAGGATCCATCTCGATGTTTCCGAGAAGCCTGAGTCAATAAACACGAACTTCATATTTCTTACTTATAATGTATATTTGTGTAATGTATATTTCTGGCTTATAATGTATATTGTGGCGTCATACGGGTGAAATCAGAACACAGACGAGAGAAGGAACAGTAGGAACAGTATTTTTATTCGTAATCTAGGCCATAGTTACAAATAACTAATTACACTGCTTACAATTAAATACTTAAATGGAAGCCACTGCTAGGAGAGATATTTTTCGAACGGCTACCACACCGCAACATACGACGAATATTCCCCTGCGCGGAGCACCGCTCTACCCTGAGACCGACTACATGTCTTGCTAGTTACGACAATGAATTGCCGGCCCCTTGTCCTCGTGCACCACTAGCACAAACTTGCGCACAACCTGCCGCCGACGCTGCTGGGAATCAAGAAGATCGAGGCATTGTTCTCGTAGCCTTATATAGGTCCTTCAGCGCTACCCGTCGCCCCCATTGCCTCCGCCCTACCGTCGCGTCCACACTGAACGGCAAGTCCCGGTGCGTCATCGCCGCTTAGCTACAGCCTTTGTTAAACATCCGGCGATGCCCGCCATCGGCCACGTGCTTGTCTCCGTGTTTTAGCGCGCCACGATACAATATCATTAAAAGTATGAAAAAAGTACGGCCAGATACAAACGTAATATGAATAATACGAGAGAAAACATCTCAAAAGACTGGTAATTTTGTGGTCAAGGGGTAAAAGTTCTTCAGTCAACTTTTGGCAAGATTGAGTTAAGTACTGAAACTACAAGTTAAGTATCTACATTTTATTTTAGTAAAACGACCGAGTTAAAATGTTACGTCCTTAACAACAAAAAAGCGTTGGGAAATAGCGTTGAGCACAGGAAGAAGCGTTGGCTTAATAATATATAATCCTTGTTTTCTCCAAACTAAGATTTTTGACTTAAGAACTTTCACGCCTTGGCCACAGAATTATCATGTGAAAAGTATTTCATGTGAAAAGGGAGATTAACAATCCATCACCCTACACAAACCGTTATATCATCTGCCACATAAACATATGGCTATTCACATCCTAGTGCCGTATCCCTAACGCGGTGATCGCGACCACGACTGAACCGATACACGATACTTGTAGGCAATTGTGTAACGTTATGATACTGCTAACAATTACTATTTTTATTAAATTAAAATTTAATGAAATAATTAAATACCTCATTCTTTGCCACAATCACACAGTAAAAACTTTCATGTCTGTCGTGGGCTTTAAAACCGTTGTTGTAGAGTCATTTGCGCGATTGTACCGCGAGATAAAACATTGATCATGTCAATACACACCTACTCGAAATCTCACCAGGGAAATTAAAAAAAAGATACAATTTTTTATAAAAAAAATAATCCTCATTGACAGAAAAAAACTTTCTGAAATCCTGAATAAAATTAGTTGACATCTTACCTTCCATAGTAAAAGGAGAGGCCCAGACTTTAAGCCACATTCTATGCCGCAATAACTCTTGTGGCCTACAGAACCCGGAAAACTCCATCGCAGTCTTAAATACTAGCAAACTAACAACATAAGCGTGGACACAAAATCCACGGTTTTAGAAAAACTCACGCACATGCAGTTACTGATCAACATCTAACGACCCGCCTTCCGAAGGAAAACAAGGAGGAACGCGCGTGGATCGAACGATAATCCCAAACGGAGATTTGTTGAAGCCGTAAATCTGAACGCGACGTTGTTGCGGGGAGAGGGAGGGAGGGGCAGTTTGTCCTGGGCGATCAGCGGCGGCGCTTTTGTGTGGAGTCGGTCGCATCCCGGAACCGATGGGAATCTCCTCCGAGAGGTCGCAGGCGGCGAGTGCCCGTCTCGGCGCTTCATCGAGATAAAAGCGGACGCTTGGGACGCCGCTCCCGCCTCGTCCTCCGTCCTCAGTCCCCCGTTTCCCGTCCTCCGTCCCCCTCCTCCGTTCCCCGTCCTCCGCCCCCCTTCCTCCATCCCCCTCCTTCGTTCTCCGTCCCCCGTCCTGTGTCCCCTGTTCTCCGTCCCCCATCCCCCGTCCCCCATCCTCCGTCCCCCATCCCCCGTCCCCCGTCCCTCATCCTCCGTCCCCCATCCTCCGTCCCCCATCCTCCGTCCCCATCCTCCGTCCCCCATCCTCCGTCCCCATCCTCCGTCCCCCATCCTCCGTCCCCCATCCTCCGTCCCCCATCCTCCGTCCCCCATCCTCCGTCCCCCATCCTCCGTCCCCAGTTCTCCCTCTTGCCCACCGCATCAAGCAGACAAGCCACCTGGGACTAGACTTCTTGGACTAGAATAGCCATCGCGAAGATGCTCGAGTAACTACGCCTCCAGGTAGCACATGACATTCTGTTACCTGACTTTATACAATTCAATTACGTAATTTCTGTGCCTCTCTCACGTTGTTTCAATACCAAGAGGTCAGTCAAGAGAAGTAATGGAATGAACGGATTTGCTGTCCTCTTCTCTTGCAGAACTCGGCACCTTTTACTACCAGTCATGAAATCATACTACAGCCAAAATCGATGTTCGTTCAGGAATACGCATTGGGAAGTTGATACGCCTAATTGATAATATTTGAAATATTATTTAACATATAATTGCTCCTTTAAAAACACACTTTTCTGAATGAAATAAACAGCAGAATAACATTCGCATTTCGCAAGTGACTTATCTTATTGGATTCTCGACGCCATATCACTTAAATAATAAGAAAATACATTTCCAGTCCATAATTGGTTAAAAGACAATACAAATAACATTCAAATAATAACATTCAAATTCAAGACGTATTTCCTTACAACAAATGGAAATAAAGGAAAACTCGTTTTAAGATTCAAAATAACGCAAGTCATAATCACACAAGATTTATTCTTGCCAAGATTTTGAATTCATGCATTTTTTTTATAATTACAGCACCTTGTGGTATTACAAACAGTAAAGAATATGTAGCCGTAATATCCACAGAAAACCTCAACGAGTGCAACAAACCAGCAATTGTATCTGGAACAGACTGCGCCAGTTGCATTGCGGGGGCTTCCTGGCTGCATATTCTGTGCAGCGGGAAGCCATCTGTTACGCGAAAAAGGTTGAGTCGCTCCCCCTCACCCCAGGCTGACCTTTTCCTGTTGCCCCAGCCACCGCCTTCAGGCTGTTACGATCAAACAATGAATTTAAAAAAAATATTCCTTTAGCTCTATGTAGAAGTTAATACTGTCGATAATGTCAATAATGTACATCAGTGGTATTTCTGGTACTTCTACTGGTGGCAGTGGCACGCATCGTGGCTCCGTAGCATGCTACGAGCTACTCTACGCAACCAGCGTCGGGAAAGAAAACTATTAGTAACCCTGCCGTTTTACAATAGCGATGGCGTTGCCTGTGATGGCGGGGTAATGAACTGCGTGAAGGGGCGATTTCGTCGTGGCACTCGTGCCACGGACTCCCGCTCGTGGCATCCACCTCGACAACACCGATGAACATGAATACTTCTTAAGTGTGTACATTCCCTGATAGTATTGCACTCCGATACGTAAAGGACAACCCTCATACTCCGCTGTAACGTCAGCCCCGATTGATTGATCGATTCGTGTTTCCGGGCGCGTCAACTACTGAGGTCATTAGTCCCGTAAGTGTAGTGCGTGCTTTTTCTCGGGAGGTGGTGCTGATATTCCCCCGCTGGATGGCGAGATTCGCCGCCGACCTACCGTCGACTAGAGGGGTTTACCCCTCAACCAGGTATCTCCCACCAGCGGGGTGCCGCCCCAGCCGGGACAAGCTCTCAGCTCCCGGTCTCCCGGCATGTGTGGTAGTGTAGTGCATGTTAGCATTAGTGTGCGTGTAAGGTGTCAGGAGAGGACAAGCAGATGAAGGAAAGATCGCGCGCGGTGCGTGGCCCGTTTGTTAGAATACTGCTCCGGCATTCGCCTGGTGCGACATTCGCCTGGTGCGACCAGACAGCGACTGAACTCGACCTAGCTGACAAGCTAGTGTCGAAAATCCTGCTGCTGTTGGGACTCGAACCTAGGACCTGCCGGTCAGAGGGGTCAGCCCCGCAACAAACGAGCAACTGCATACGTGTGGCTGCCTGCGCCAGGTGCGTGGCTGCCTGGGGCTCAGCTGCGGTGCCCCAGCTGCTACGTTCCCCTCCCATCCCCACCCCCCACCCCTTCCCTCGGTCCCCGTGGCGCCATGGGGCTTAATGGAGATTTTCCTCATTCGCGCGCGAACGCGAGACCATTACCTTAATTGAAGTTTTGCGGTCGCCTTTTACCACAACGGCCCCCTTTCCCTCCTTAAAAGCTGCTCAAGTCCTTTTCAACATGCGCGCACTCACGTCGAGCGCCCACGGGTGTCTCGTAACAGCGTTTAAATGCAGCAAGTGGAGGATTAGTGTTTTCTGGAAATGTAACAATAATTGCACTGATGGTTGCGTAGGTGTGTTTAAATAGGAAAGAAAATTGAATGTATCAGAATAGCCTGTCATATAGCAATTTTTCGTGACGAAATGCGTAATCGATCTCTTACGTTGTCGTAACATGGAAAGTTAGGTATTATGATGCACTCCAATAACAAATTTCAGCAACGGACTATTTATATTAAAGAATACATAACTGTCATTGAAACAAGTAAACAACCAACCTGTTAATCCGAGAACTATTAAATTTATAAATTGTAAGTATTCAATAACAAAATTAACTGATCGTTTCGAGACAAATTAGTAAATATATCCTTTACCCTATTTATATTTTTTCGTCAGTTGTTGTTTATTTACTTTACATTACATTACATTTAAATTACATCGATATCCGAGATATTGTTTCGAAATTTTATTGTTTGTATTATAAAATATTATAAAATTGTTTTTTACTGAACACAATACATTCAGCATAAAGATTGTTATTGCTAGATATTCCTGAAAAAGAGGCTTTTCATGAATATTTCCGTAATGACTGCAAACTGTTTTTCGTCGTATTACAGAAAAAGGTATCAATAAATGACTCGCGCATGGAATTAAAATAATACATTGGAGGTAAGCTGTTAAATTTCATCAAATGAAATAAGTGAATCGATCTCCGAGTGACTTTCACAATCTCTGATCTTGCATACTTCTGTTTTGAAATAAACTTGCACACCCAGAAAACGTTTACAGCCTGGAAACCGAGCGGGAGATATGTCAACATAAGAAAGATATACTGTATTACTGCACCGGTATCTGATGACCCAAGCTTTTCGTTTAGAAACACTCACGAGTCGCTCATATAGTTCTTAATTGCCTTCAATTACGTGGACTCTATTATGACAAGGGAACGAGTAATGGGTTATTATCCCATCTGCCGGCGTCTAGGTTTGAAACGAGGTCAAGAGAGCACCAGAGATTGTTCGTCGGATGCCTTCATCGCGTCACGAGCGCAGGAAGGGAATGTGAGAAGAGCGGATCCGGGCAGGTTCTCGCGCGCGCACCGGAAATCCATCTGGTAGCCGGCCCCAAAGGTCACGCTCCCGACGCCCGTCCATCCCTACCACCCTGATCATGCCATGTGAATTTAATCTCGGAGACTCCGCATGCAACGAGTGTGTAACAACTGCCGACATTTCCTCTTCCCCCTCACATACACACACACAAACGCCACACACACACGAACACCACAAACACCACACAAAACACCACACACACACACACACACACACACACACAAACACCACACACACCAACAACAAACACACACCAACAACAAACATACACCAACAACAAACATACACCAACAACAAACACACAAACAACAAACACACACACAAACAACAAACACACACACAAACAACAAACACACACACAAACAACAAACACACACACAAACAACAAACACACACACAAACAACAAACACACACACAAACAACAAACACAAAAACCACACACGCACACACACACACACACACACACACACCAAATTAATGAGGCTACAACGTAAGTCGTTTTTTGGTCCGACATCCCTGGACTCCCTGCTAAGGCATTGCTCCGCGATCCAGCTCGAATTGATCGGAGAAAATCGATCAGGGCAAACGGCCTCTAGAATTTTCCATTCTAGCAATTCGTCTGCTTTAACCTCACTATTTAGATGGTAGCGAAAATTCGCCTTTGTTGGATCTCGACCGTAAAACCTGCCAATCTACGAAGTTTCATTTAGGCACTACATGACGGCCTCACTCGGTCATCTCTCATTGGAAACGCACCAGGCGACCGTTCTCAAATTCACGCTCCGAATGTACTGCATTCCCATGTAAATGCAGTCGTCGAGCACCCGCACGCAAAGCCCTTTTAACAACAGCGGCTCCGTTTATGAGGGCGCCTATAAATACAGGGGGGTCTTTGGTGGGCGGGAGCTACTTCCGCTTCCCCATTGAGAAAAGCGAGTCTATCCAATCACGGTTTGCCTCATGCAGGTCTTTTGAAATCGCAGCGAGCGTTCACCCCGGCGGGCGGCGGCCGCCGCTCTGACCTAGAAACGCCGGCGCCGCGGCCGCGGCGGGCAGGAGCCAGCCTCGGGTGGACGATCAGATCTCGCGATGATCGACTGCAGGCATCGAGAATGCAGGTGTAACAGCACCTGAGCGCCGCGGGAGACACCGAATGAATCTCGGCCTGCGAGCCGTGCCACGCCGGACACAAAAAAACGAACGGGTCGGGAAGGGAACCGTGTTCCTCGGCGCTCGGGAACACGGTGTAAGATATACAGGTGTGTTCACATCCCAGTCTAAAACTGAAGCTCATGTGAGGCTAGTTCTCACAGTTCCGCATTTAAGCGCTGCGATCTTTGGGTCTCATTTGCGCAAGGTCGTGATCCATTCGACAGCTGTGGCCAGCTGATTTCTAATTTCAAGTCAGTGATTTGTCGTTTCGCGGCGGATTTGGTAAAGTCAAGAACGAAAAGTTATGAAAATGGGTAGGAAATGTTTTGTAAAACTGTGTAATAACCACAGCTTAAGATGTCATCTTCAGATGTATATCTACACCGTGACCCAAACCGATCGTGCGCACCGTACGGACAAGCGAGGAACTAGTCTCAAACTGGCTTCAGAAAATTTGCCCCAAAGGCGGCTAGTTGACACACCTACGTATATTTCCTACACCGTGCTCTGGAATGAGCCGGGGAGAAGTAAAATGAAGTGGCGGTGCTCAGATGTACACGTCAATTGAGCACGAGGATTTGTATCTTCGTATTTTGCCCGTTCCATTTTTCTGAGAATAGCCGTTATTAAAATATGAATTTAGATCGTTTGCTCTGTCAAAAGTAGAATGCTTGGCTTAGTCCTTGGCTCAAATTCATATCATAGACAATAGCGACGTATGTTGCTGTGAAGAACACTACGATAAAAACAGTGACTTTTCAGTCAAGTACGAGTGGTATTCCTGACAATAAAGATAAATACATATTGTTATTATTATTATTGATTCACAAATAATGAAATAATTTCAAATTTAATTGTTGTACTACATGAAATTAATACAATATAGAAGTTATGATGAATGATAAAAGGAAATTTAATACCAATCCAGGATGAATAAGGTTATTTTATTGGTTCTGGATAGCCTGGTTTCTTGTATCCATATTTACTCACAAACTTGCAGTGCTTGTCGACACATTACGATACACGGGCGACATTATTATTTCAGTGAAACTGATAACAAATAAATCATCAATTGAAAAATTACAGTATGTATTAAGCTGTAGTTTTGCTAGGATATTGTGGTTGGAAATCTTCATTTCTATAACCTTGAAATAAAAAAAATAATATCCTGTTTGGAATAAATTTCAATATTATACACAATTCAGTAACGTACATAATAAACAAAATTAGTTGCGTTGGACTGTACTTAGACATTTCATTATTTGTTGCCAATACATCTGTCATCTTTCAAGCAGCAGCTTCTTACTCACTTCACTTTCAGAATTGTAGTACTTCGAAGAGAAAATTGTCGAGAGGATACAATGTGATGTAACGTTTTGGGTGAGAGTCATCGTTTCCTGTACTCCGAAGTGCAAGTGAAAAGTGAAGGGTTAAGTTGGAAGCACCTGTGCAGGAAACGGCCAAGAGGCGGTGGGCGGCTTTAAATTACCTTCGTACGTGTGGCATCCGCCGACATTCACGGGAGAAAACGCGTGGGAAAATGGACAGACAGGTCGCAACAGAACTAAACGATAGCAAGAACGTCGACCTTGAAGTGAAGATTGACTTGGACGTCCAGTTTCGGAGGAAGTTAGGAGTCACACTGTATTTACCAATTCAGATCCTGAACGTAGGATCCAGTTTAAAATCATTTAAGACACTTTTTATTATTTCGAAAATGATAAAATATTTATATTTTCATAATTAATTTTGCATATTTTTTTATAAAACTACAGAATTCTGCTTTAGTGAAATATTGTAATTCGAATTTGAAACGCCCGTCTGAAAAACATGAACTCTAAAATCGGGTAAATACTTTTTATTTTCTTGTCAAAACACGAGTGAAAGAGGACTGCCATATTGTTTCTGTTTATTCCTATCCTACCCTTCTGATTTGTTTCCTGTTACCTAAAGGCCACAGTGAATTAGTGCGTGACAAATGGAAGAAAATGTTAACTAATTACAGCATAAATAGATGTTTACAGTGAAAGAGACACCTCATGAATCTAAACAGATGTTAAAGAGGCTCTTCAAGATTGAAAAAGCTAGTGCCATGAAGAGTTGCTCATTAGAAGCGTTTTCTTTCCAAACAAGAAGTGGACTAACCATATGCTAGCTATGATGAATGGGAGTTAATAAACATTATCACGCTTACTTTTAATGCTTTACATCCCAATAAAGCGAGTTCGAAAATGAACGATTACTTTCTTGTATTGTACCTGCTCCTTCAGATTCCTCTTCACACTTAATTGCAAATTGGCACAGCAATTTAAGTGCAATTACAGGTAGTAATTCAGGAAAATAGAATCTTCCTGCAGAACTTTCACGCAGTTTCTAAACGAGTTTGGAAGGAATGCATGAGTGCGAATGCAGTTTGTGGGTGTTAGCATCTTTGCTCGCTACTTTATTAATATCCCCTTTTAGTACTCTAATATCCTCTATTTCGCATTATATGTAGAAAAGGCTTCGACCCATACAGCTCCCTTTTTGTCACTGTTCCAGTTCGATCTTTTTTGTATTATTTACTCTTTTACTTCGTCACGATTTATGAGACACTGCCAGTACATGGTTTTATCATCGGCACTTCCGTGTATATTTAACGGCTTTTTATGTAAATAGTATGTGAAACAGATTTGAGAAAATAGTATTTTAAAAACACACTCTCAAGAAAATCTGAACTGAAATTACAGAACAACCTCGAATACTCGAACATTTGTAACTCAGTAATTGAAATTCCTTGGTACGTCGAATGTCCTTCTTTTCCCTCCCTCGATACTTGAAATCGAAAAACTTCAACTAAACAGTACGAAATAGATAAATCGAAATATTACTTAATAACTTAAAACTTTGTTTTCTTCCTGAGATTCGAGTGACTACTTCGTGTTTCCGAGCGGCAACTGCTTTGGTCATTAGTCTTGAGAGTGAAGTGAACGTTGGAGTCGTGTGAAGGCGGTGTTCCTATCTCACTGGGAAGTGATTGAGATTCGATTTGATGTTTCCTGCACCCGTTAGAATAGTGAATGTTTTATCCTGAAAGGTGGCGTTGTTCCTGCGCCGCTGGATGGTGAGATCCTACGCCGACTTACACGTCTGGGAACCCCCTCTAGGTATCTCCCCTAAACGGGGTACCTACCTTCACGGAAGATTGTAAGTTTGCTCAGTAGTTGAGATGTAATGTGCCAATGTCGATCATAGAGTCACTCTTCCACGACGGCTTGCTCTCGTCAAGGTCAGCCGAGAGGTCAGTTCAAGGTCGCCCGAGGGTGGAGCGCCTCTGGCACGCAGGTGGCGCCGCCGCCAGAGTGCACTCGCCGGGAGTCGAACTGGGCCGGCGGCGGCAGCTGCCGTAAATCTGACGCGCAACGGACCTTTGGGGGAATTCAAGCCCGACCGGTTCTGGCATCGAACCCGCGCCTTTCGGCCGCTTTCGGCTCTTCCCTGCGGCGCGAGCGAGCGGCCGACCGCCGAGGGGCAGTGACACCGGCAGCCGAACTGCGCGGGAAAAACCTTGCACGCACAGGGGTGCGCAGCGTCACACACGAGGAGGAGTCATTCCATAGTTAACTCCATTGTGTCTATTATTTATTGTATAAATTTCACTTGTTATGTACTATTTATAACCAATGTTTATTTTTATCATTGTCTCATCAAAATCAAAAATACCTGTTAGTAGTATGTTAGAGGTTACTTTTTAAGTTTCTCCTCAGATTTTATTCAATGCTATGTAATGGTCGCACACTTGAAACACAAATATTTTGTCGAACAATTATCAATAAATATATTTAAAAAATCTGGGCCCATTTTGGCCTCTTTTTTTCTTTAATTTCTTGTTTACATGATGCATTTTTGTAATAAATAAATAAAACATTTTGGAAGGGAAATGACCTTGTAAATTTAATAATCCATTTAACAAATACGATTGATATTATGTTGACCTCTTTACAGCCTTACCAGGTGATTTGGAATATTCCTTTTTCACTTTTTAATAATTCTGTTCATTCGCATTTTTGACAAATGTGGTGACCGATTCCACAAAATATCATCTCGATAGAAGGGGACTTCATCATATTTAGTGAAATAAAATTGTTTCTTACGTAGGTTACAGTGCCACTTTCGAAATTTCCAGGGAGAGGCCCGGCTTCGACATTTAAAGTGCTAAAATTTTGATTGACAATTCTTACCCTCTCAAACCATCCGGCGGGTGAGAGCAAGACTGGGTGGGACGTGGCGCGGAGGGCGGAGGGGTAGGACGAGACGGGATGGGGCGGGGCGGGGCAGGGCGGGGCGGGGCAGGGCGAGGCGGGGCAGGGCGGGCCGGGGCGGGGCAGGGCGGGCCGGGGCGGGGCGGGCCGGGGCGGGGCGGGACGAGACGGAACGGGACGCGCCGACGCGACAGGGCGGGGAGGAACGGGGCAGAGCCGGGCAGGGCGAGGCGGGGAAGGGCGGGGAGGGAAAGGGTTTGGAGCGGGGCGGGGCTGTGGCGGGGGTGGGTGAGGGCGGGGGGAGGGGCGAGGGCAAGGCGGGGGCGGGGAGGGGCGGGGCGTCGCCGTTGAGCGCCCGTGTACAATGGGCCGCCGGCCCGTCCCGGAAGCGCGTTGCCCAAGGCGTCCGACGCCGCGTTGCGTTGCCCTGCGTAGCGACGCGTCTTTCCGCCCGCATGCGGCACGCACCGCCGCCCCTCACGACACACAGAGCTTCCGCGTGGCTCCGCGTGGCGCTCTCCGAACATTTATTTCATCGCGTCGAACGCCGTCTCTTGGCGCCGCGCTCCCGTCTGAGCGCCTGGCAGGCACCGTTCGGACGAGGCCACCCCGGAGAGCTCAACGTTAAATCTTTCGTCACTCTACGAGAGGACACGACTTACGAGGTCTGCCTTACGGTTGCTTCTTTACAGCAATGTTTGTAGAGTTACTCAAATCAAGGCAACTTACATGCGAAATGAGGCAGTTATAAGGTACGAGTAGAGTACTACCTGCCTTTGCAGGGTGTTTGATGACAAATTTCAAATAGTTTATAAAATGTATGAGGTAATAGGGAAGATTCGAGGCAGCTTTGTAGGGTATTAAAACATGTACAACCAAGACGTGTTCGGAAGGTATAATTAAAACATTTCAATGAGATATTATCCTTAAACGGAATAAATTTTTATAAGCAGAAAATAATCACAGTGAAACATACGAATATATTTTAAGAGATGAATCAAAAACTTGTTGAGTTATCAAATAATTCAACATCATAGACATAGAGGGAGCAATAAATAAAATTTGGGGTCGTATTTCACCTGGAGGATTTGTTAATGCGTGGTCTTTCCCCGGGAAGCGGGATCATATGGTCACTCTATGGCAGAATGTGTGCGGAGTCAACAGTACAAGGAGCATTGTTGAGCCTGGTGTAGTCTTGCGTTCCGTTTTTCCTTACAGCCTTTTCTCGCTCTTACAACTTTCTTATCGATCACTTCAATGTATCACTTTCTATTTTGTTGTCCGACTAGCTACTCGACCAACAACTTACGATAGCTGCGTGTAATCAGTGAAGTATTACTGCTCCTGGAAGCAACCATAAGATGCACAGCTGAAAGTAAGTGCAGAGATTTTATCACTTAAGTGCAATAGTGAAATGCTCGAACATTAGAAACCTTTCCGATCTACTTCACACCGAGATACTCACACCGAGAAAATTGAGACGATAAACCCTTCAAAGACATTGGCCAAGAAAAGTATTTCTCAAAAAAGACATTATAATTGTGGAGAAAGTTTAAATAAATCTCAGTTGCAATCGCCTCCCGACGGCAATTTCGCTCACAATAACGGCACTTTTTGTTTTTGCTTCCCTTGGCGTGAGCACATTAAAAGCATTCGCAGGCGTTAAGTACACACAAAGCAGCTCTCCCTTGTAATTTAAGGAATGTCTCGCTGTTGCATCAGCAGTAGGGAGCGGATTTCTATGATTTTGCATATTTTTTTTTGGTTGGTTCACGACATAGGTAAGTGAAATTTCTCGACATTTGGTTAGAATATGGTGCTATATACATTAATATTTTAGTGCATATTTGTGCATATTTGACTGATTTGTCCTGTTAGTGCGTATTCGTGTAATTATCGGCGCATATTTTGCATATTTCGTTAAAAAAGAGACTAATTTACAAAACGTTTCATCTTTTCGAAGAATATTATGTAATTGTGAGCGTTCATTGATTCGAAAGAGCCAGTCACAGTTTGCGTTTTTGTTTCGTGTAGATGATCAAATACTTGTGCAAATGAGGGATATTTCTTGAGAACAAATTTTTTAAACCAGTCAAAAGAAATTCAACAAGACTTACAATGTACTTCACTAAGGTGAATATTTACTTCGATTATTTCTCTCGCGATGTAAGGTAGATTATATTTCGTTTACACAAAACATATACCTGAAATTTTTATTTCATTCTAAGAATTATATCAAGACAGGTCTGCAGAAAAAATGAAATATTGTTAATTTTAAATGTATATTTCAGAATTTTCCGGTTATAAATGCATATTTTTAAGAGCATATTTCAAGATTTTTTAGGACATAAAAATCCGTTGCCTAATCATCAGTAAGGCCCTTCGTAAATTGTTCCGTCGTCGTCATCGTTGTCACGTTTATTCCTAGAGGTCCCACTTTCTCGTGCGGGCGTAGAACAGAGAAGATAAAGAAATAGCGTCCGTGTTAAGAGCCGAAACGTCAGAGGGTAACGGGACCGGCTCCGCCGCTTCTCGGAGAATCCCGCGCTCGTGTTAAGCGGCGAGTTTCTGGGCCACCCGGCGGGCAACCTCGCCCCGCCTCGCGCGCCCGGCGGGCCGAGCAGCGTCCGAGACGAACTCCCCCGACCCGCGAAAGCAACCTGCATATGCACCGACAGAGGCACCCAAAGCAGTGGTGTAGCTAGGGGGGGCGCAGGAAGGGGCGGCGCGCCCCGGGGTGCGCACCATTCTAGGTGTGCCACCAATTAAATTATTTTACACTTGGAATTATATAATTTAAATCATTTTCTTAAACATTTTATATATTAATAGTTTTCTTAGTTTTTGTAGTTTGAAGATTTTATTATTGGAATTATATAATTTTTATGGTTTAGTTAAACATAATTTATATTAATTTAATAAGTAAATATTTAAATCATAAGCATAAATTATGATTTAATTGCAATTAGTTTGCAATTATTCCTAATTACATAGAATTTTTAATATATATTATTAATAACTATCATGTGCAAATATATTTGTACGTCATAGTACATGATAGTAAAAGGAAGACAGGAGTGGAAGAAAGGGAGGGGGAGAAAGAGGATTGATTGATTGATTGATTGATTGACTGTTCGTGATTCCGGGCGCACCAACAACAGAGATCATTAGTCCCCTAAATGTAGTGCGTGTTTTTTTATCGGGAGGTGGTTGTGATCTTTCCCCGCTGGATGGCGAGATCCGGCGCCGACCTACCGTCGACTAGTGAGGTTCCCCACTACCAGGTAGCTCTCCCACCAGCGGGGCACCGCCCCAGCCGGGACTAGCTGTAAGCTCCCCACCGGTCTCCCGGCATGTGTGGTAGCGTAGTACATGCGCGCGCGCGCGTGTGTGTGTGTGTGTAACGGGTGAAGATAGAACAACGAAGAGAAAGGAAGATCGCGCGCGGTCCGTGGCCCGTTTGTTAGGATACTGCTCCGGCATTCGCCTGGTGTTGATCGGAGAAAGCACGAAAAACTACCGATCAGTGCTGCCGGCCGCTAGAATTCTCCTCCACACAACGACTAATTCCAACCTAGTTGACAAGCTAGCTTCGAAAATCCTGCCACCGTCGGGACTCGGAACGTAGAACCTCCCGGTCAGAGGGACTGCAGTGACATCAGATGATGCACTGAGTCTCTCCCTGTAGAAACAAAGGGAGAAAGGATGACAGAGGCAGGAGGAAGAGGGAGATAGTAAAGGAAAATATTTTAATGTTCATCATTTTTAAAACGTTTTTCAAGGTAGAGCATTTGCTTGTCTGTTTGTACTTGTACTACCGGCCTCGCGGTCATGGGTTATGGGGGTTCGTGCGGTTAACACGAAGACATCCCCACGCCGTATTCTGGTCTTCTCAACCTGAGAAGTGAATTTTCTCATCGTCACACAGCAAAATGCATGCATGCTGCATGCATGTTGCATACTGGACATGCAAGGAAAACGCACACTATAATCTTGCCCGAGAACATTAGTAGTATTAGAAATTAATAAATAGAGGCTTTCAAAATTATTTGATTAATTAATATACTGAAATATGTGATATAACAGATTTCCAATATTGCTTAGGGCACATATTCTATACTAAGGATTTAAATCGATTTCATTTCCGCATGGTTATGAACACAACTTCCACGCTTGTAATAAATAACCTGAGAAATTCGAAAAATATTATGCTTAAATGAAAGTTTCTGAAACACTATTCACTTCTTGTGGTTGGTTTAGTGGTGAAAGGTCGTTGGCATTTAAAATTAAATGATCACAGGTGTTGTCATTGCCAACAATATTAGAACTTGTACTAGAAAACTGATGATGATGGCTAAGCCATCGAAAGCTGCTCTTGGTGAAATAAATACCATTGTTGGCAATGAGAACACCTGTGATCATTTAACTATTCACTTCATTATTCTATACAAAAAAAAACTAACAAAAAATTATCTTATTAGTGTGAAAAATGATAAAATATGAGACTTCAAACTCATTATTTATTCAGTTTTCTTAGAAACATGAAATACAAATTGAAATTTAAAAAGCAATAACTATCATATAAAATCATATTCACGAAACTAGTTAATACTATAGAACTATTTATATTATAAGATTCGTAGAATAAGATGTGAATCATGTATTTTTTGATCAGGACGCAAAATTACAAATTCCTAAACCAAAGAAATAGTAATACAAGGCCTGCTTTGTAAACACTATAGATTAACTATTATGAAGATGAACTGAATTACACAGACTCTCTAACAGAAATTTCCATCACGTAATAGTTAATATCTGATCAGCGTTCACCTCTCACACCAACAGCGATATCCGTTTATCCCAACAACGGCAATTGAATAGTTACCCCGAAAACAGCTCTAACCCCCAAAAAGTCGAAAGTTGAGATTTCAGTGGAGTAGTGACCTATTGGACGTATTACACAGCCTCCTCGATTCTGAGGGCACACCAGCCATTCCAAAGTTATTCTTTAGGTAAAGTACGCTTATTGCCGAATAGTATTCTATCTGCAGCAAGATGTCGTATCGATGCGAGTATGCTATGAGCGGTGATGCCTGGACTAAAATTTGACTTCAGAGAGTTTCACAGCTCCTAATATATTGATGGTATGTAAGTTTTTTTACAGAAATAAATTTATTAACACTGATTAGAGGTTTTTTCTATTTCCTGAAAACTTTTCTTTTTGCGGGTTAGATTTCTATTGGGGGTAACTATTCAATTGCAGAATAATAACTTTGTGGCGAGTACACCGTGGAAGTGAGTTGTTTGCCTTTGATCGAGTGCGCGCCGCGGAGCAACCAGTCCAATGGTTCTTGCTCCTGCCCGCCGACGAGACGGTTCTTTCTAGCTCGCACGCGACGCACAGGCAACGCGGACGGCGACGCGGGCGGGGCCGCTGCTTGAAGTCTCTCGCAGAACAAAGTGCCCGCAAGTACATTGTGGGATATCACGAAGTGTGCTGCAATAATTTCGAGCTCTGGGTGCGAACTCGTGACATGTAAGTGGAGTTGGAGCTCGGTTTGAACCAGTGCGTGCGGTACTTGGGTTTCAATAGGAGGCACACTAACTAAAGGATATAAGAGATGGAAATTGGATGACAGGCAATGTAAACCAATGCTTGAAAAGCATGGTCGAATGAAGTGTAAAATTTTTATTAGGTGTATCGAAACTGTGAAAACACAAAACGGTTTAAAAATCAACGGAATGTAATCAAGAATCACATCTGTGTTTCGATATGTAATGACATTGTTGATTTGGCATGTTATAATTCAAAGTTTTGAATGAGAAAACTTAATAGTAATATGTGCATCGATCCTTGTACGTTTTGTGATAAATGCGAATTTAGTGATAATGAACTAGTTGGCAAAAGTAAAACGTCACATTTTTAAACCCCGACGTACTTTTTTATTTTAACGTATCAATTATTACAAAGAGAATACTTATTGAATTTAAGAAATCATTCAGAACATCTCTTAACGTGTTGAGAGTGAGACTTCAGAAAATCTCGTGAGGTGTATAGTAAATGAATTACTCCGCTGCTTTTGTAATTCATGACCACGTATTACATCCCAGGCATCAAAGTTAATTGAAGTGGCAACGTTTTCGATAAAATCCTTGGCGTGCAGTTTAACCTCTTCTCCAGCGCTCCCTCTCCCTCTCTCGGTCAGTGCGTGCGCCGCAGCTGTTTCTCAACGCGACAACGCGACTCCCACGCCCTCGAGTCTGTTGCGAGAAACGGCCACCAGATGGATATTGCGATTGGGAACAAACAGGTTCCGTGGCTTCTTGTCTCGAGTGATAAGTTTCAAAAGGGAGCGGCTCTGTGTCCGACTTCCAACAATGCGACTCAAAGTGCTCTTTCGCTGCATGAAAAAGTTTTATTGCCACCTCTGCCATCAACCTCTGGATTCTCCTGCAATAAGTAAATTCAATTCGTTTTTATGGCTATATTTGTGTTGCGCTACGAATGTCTTCTTACGTTTTGAATTAGACTTTTTGAAGTTTCGTACACATAGGTAATATTTGTCACTCTAAGACAAAACCAACGCTATGAAGTAATAATGTACTGTGGGAATGTATATACTGGAGGTTTATATTTGATATTTGTATGAACGTAATTATTAGTATAATTAATTCCTGATGTTACGAAGACATCGGTCAATTGTAAAAACGGTATTATTTATTTTACTAAATGTTTTATATTTTAATAGCGTTAATCAGACAGTATTTAGTGACCTTCATAATTATATCTGACCCACGATACTTTACCTTAAAATCAAGCAAAATCAAATTTATTTGTCGTCAAACTTTAAATCTCCCATCAAAAGTGACTGAAGAGAAAGAAATTGCATTGATTTGGAATCCTGACTAACTTGAAATTGAGGCAAATTTCTACGCGGAAGAATTTTAGAGTACTGGGAGTATGATTAAAGTACGAAAATTGCTAAGAAAATTGGAGTAATTTTCTCACAAATTGCTTCGCCGCAATTTACTGAAACGACAAAACTGTCATCGTTATTGGGATAGCATCGAAGAAATGATTTTTTGCCCTTTTAACCCGGAACACGAGCAATTTCGCGAAAGAAATGAAAGAGAAGGGAAAGAATAGCGGATTCTCTCACTGTGGGAATGTAAACATTCTTTGCTTAAACTTTTGAGATAAAAATTCGTTTTCGGTGTTTACGTAACATTAGTTTATCGAACAAAATATAATTCTTAAAAAAGCACATTTTACAGCAATAAGAGAGGTGAAGTAACGCCTTCCTTTTCTGAATTTGTCAGATAGCCAAATCCGCAGTGTTTGCAGAAATCGTTCATGCAAATGTCGCACGTCATTGTGAACGTGACCTTTTTCATCAACTAAACATTATCATCACATCAACTTATGATGCAGAATGGTAATGAAATGAGACAAATCGTAACTGTTATAAATCTTGTCATTTCATGTTTCTTAATACTTCTGTTCTTTATAATTGATTTACTCTAAATCTGCACATTGTTTGCGAATATTACATTATTTTGTGCGAGTAACACATGAATGTGTTTTTGTAGTAACTAAAATTATGCCTTGATACAGTATTTTTGTCCCTACCATTTGTCCTTCCGGCACTTTACAGGGGAAGTTCATCGTATGGCATTTCTCCAACATTTGGCTGGAATATGCAGAGATACCAAACCAAACCTTCCTGTCCGTCATCGACATGAATTTTTGACGCCGCATCGCTCCAATTAACTTGTTTACTCCGAGGAGAAAGCGCGCCCTGGTCGGGGTCGGAATTTACAGACTGGAATTTCGAGACCAACAACTCATATCGAACGTTACCACGATTTGCCTTCAAGAGAAATTTGTACTTCTGCCAAACCATTTTGAATATTTTGATGCACGCTTGATGCGTTTCTAATTCGAAAGAGGGTAGGTCGTTCCACAAGTGCCAGACACGGAGGACAGATATTAGTGCTGTATCTCAAACATGCTGATACAATGCGTAATTTCTAATTTAAAACGAACTTTCAGGTGAAAATGTAAGATTGAAACCTTCATGAATTCAGGTATTTTTGTGAGGAATATCAAGAATCTTCGGAGTCTCCCGATATTTAAAATCACCGGCAAAAATAATTTATGGTGATAAATGATGTGTCAACGGAAGAAATCGGTGATTCCTTAGTCGAATCTCACCTGAAAGGACAAAGAACACACCATTTGCAACTGCCTCAAATCCTCCTTGCAAGACGAAAGCCGGAGATTGCTGATGCATCTGAAATCATCTGCAGCAAAGTATTCACGGCTACAAAGCCTGCGTTATGTTACGTGAAGGGGAAGGATAACAGGATGTTACTTTAAAATATCGTTGTACGTAGAACTTGTCAACAAAAAAGAGTGGGTGCTGATCTATTTAGATTATCTACTCTTTCTCCAATCGACTCGAAAAAATTATCGTAATTTTGTGCAAGAGTTCGGTCTCTGTGATGTCAAAGTTTTTCCAAGTGCGTATATAATGGTCTGAAAAGCACGCCCTTTGAAAGGTGTTTGATGATATCAAATGTATCAGTAAGACGTAAGTTGAAATGAGTTAGGAAACACCATTCATACATCAACTTGATCTATTGGTAATAAAATAATGGAAAATGCAACTTAAAGATGCAATTTTTGTATTCGTTTGTGTCTGGTAAGAAGAAAAAATTAGAACGACTGGACATATTATTCTATTTCTTGGATTTATCATCTTGAAGTTCATTTCATTGTAGGTACTGACAAACGAATTACATTGAAATTGCTTATTTCATTATAGACGATAGTGTCTCTGGACCTTGTTATTCAGTAACTTTTAAAAATTCGCAGCCGTAAATCTTAGGGACTTTTGTTTCTTAGTTATTCCATTTTCTGCGGCACAACATAAAGCTTCATTTCATTGTTTCTATTCACAGCGTACCTTCTTTGAAACAAACAATTCCAGAACTTCCCTCACGAGTCACCTCAGGACCTCCAGGCCAGACAAAGGACCTGAGTGCACAGACAGGACCTCCAGGCAGTGTCCTCTCCTCTTTGATTCGAGAGGAACAAGTGAAGTCCGAAGAAAGATGGACGCGGAAGAACGCCGCAGCGGCGGCGGCGGCGACTCGCCAGCGCAATTACGCGGCGGCGGCGCGTGTTGAGTCGCGTCACGTCCCGGCACGCCCCCGCCCGCGCCTGCGCGGAGAAAGTCTGCGCCGGTGGCGCCGCGCAGGTGACGGCCGCCGCCCCCGCCAAGTGGGTCATCCGCCGAGTGCGCTCGCGCGCCAGCCCAGCCGAGCCGAGCCACGACGCGCCGCCGCGGCACAATCCTTTCCCCCTGCGCTTGGACTGCCGTGCTGTAAAAAAGGTAAAGGTATCCCCTGTGCAATTTCACACAGGCCGATGTGGCCCTAAGGGAAGGTGAAGGTAGGGCTCCACCATTTCGTCGCTGTCGGCCCAAGGAGGAGGTTGTGTGGCGAGCACAACGCTCCGGCCGCCTTTACCCCCAGGAAAGATCCTTGTACTCACTTGGAAAGGAGGCTGAGTCGGCCCCAGAGCCGCCCTGAAGGGACTGCCGTGCTTTTCTGGCTCGAAATAACGAGTGCAGTTGACTCCGGTTATAGTGAACTTCTGGGGACTAACATGTTTGGTTCACTGTATCCATTGATGTCAAATTAAATGGAATTTCTCTGAAAATTTTTGATGTGCCGACGTTACAATACATCTAAACGGCAAGAGTCCGCCTTGGGGCGAATATATTCCTCCTGGTAAGAAACTAGTTGAGCTTCGCCGTGGGTGCACTGCATTGAATACGTTCAATTATGTCAAGTTTTAGGAGCCAGATAATTAATTCACTTACCATTAGATGACATTAAAATCCAAAATTCACCTGGATATTAGAAATCGAACGGTAAATAGTGAATGGGAATACTAATTTGCAGCATATTTACACTCTCTCCTGCACTGTTGCAGCAATGAAATATTAATTGCTTTTGCGGATAAAATGTTTGCTTCGTTAAACCCGATAGAACAAAACACACAATTTCTCTTCGGGGCTGAAGAAATGAAAACTTCTAGAACACCAAAATACGTCACAGTTACTTTCTACAAAAATAGCACCCCTCGTTCTTTCTTCAACGAAATGAAAATATAATTAGACTTTCTGGCTAACATATTAAAGATTAATCCATGTGTGTATCTGTGCATATGTTTAAAACGATACAGGTGTTTGTTTAGAAAGGAATTTGAGCCTTCTACAAAACCAGATTTCATTACTCATGTTTTAAATAACAGGTAATGGGTCTCAGATGTTTCACAGCTGAGTGAAAGCACTTTCACAGCAATTATTAACCGATTTTGTAGTATAAACACCGAAATTTGATAAAATCGTAAAATTAAAAGAATGAACGGTTATCTGCCGTCAATTGTTCATTACGTCGTTTGGTTCTGTCAAGACCTCCAAGAAGATTAGCGAGACCCCCAAGAAGAATGCAAAGATTAGCGAGTGTACGTATACGCAATTTCCAGCATATTTTAAAACATACGTCGTTCACAAAAAATAGTTATTCTGATTATATACGTCTAAACATTACGTCGAATAGAATATAGCTTGCTATATCAAATACAATAATGTTCAGTTCGTGGTATATACAAAACATTTCAATTATATTTTCGAAAACACGTTGAATTAACTATGTGATCACTCTGCATAGTGATTGTGTTTCTCCAGATTTTGAAAACCTCTCCCATTTCATCAACCTAAGAGAATAAGCACTGAACGACATGAAACAATATTTTTGGGATTTCGGTAGGGTGAATACGTAGTATTTTTCCGTTGTAACTTTTCTACAGCTGATCCATTTGAAGTGAAGTGAAGTACTTCGCAAAGTTTCAGCTAGTAAGTAATTAATGCTATTCAGCGGCTACGTTACCATTACCCTTATGAGAACACATCCCTTAAGAATTCCGTTCTCTTTTATACACCATCAATTTTTGCACTCAATTCACACACGTGCACACTCGTCACGTAAGTCATACGACACGATGAGAAATTACGCCCATTCTGTTACATTCCCAACCTTTCACAATACCTCCCCAAACAGCCAACATTTTCAAATTAGCAAAGCAAGATATCGTATCACGAAACTGCTCATTGTAACACGACACATTTTTCTCACCGCTTTCAGCCCCCATTCGGAATGCTTTTTTCGCGTCGGCAATTCCAGCCTAATTTCGGAAATTAAGCTCCGTTGAATGAGACGCGGGCTCCGGCGTGCGTGACAGCAACCTTCCGAAGGTCGCGTGGGAGACGCTGGGAGCGCGGGCCGTGACGAGCTGTCAGCCGGCGCGCCGCGGCGGTCGGAGCCTGCTATTAACGCGTCATAGATATTCCGCCGAGTTATCTTCGGAGCGTGGAGTTATGCGCATTCCAAATGCGACGATAGTACAAGGAAAAGTACAATGAGGAACACGAGAAGAAGGAAAACAAGAAGAAGGCGATAAAAGCGGGGGAGGGAGGCGGAAGGGAGAAGGAAATAATAATAATAATAATAATAATAATAATAATAATAATAATAATGTTTTTATTAATGGCGAGGCTCAGGCCATAGGGCCTGCTCTTCCGCCTAACCACTCAATCTACATTAATACAGAGTAGTAATATTTTAGAAGAAAGATTATTAGATTAGATTAATATTTATAAGGGTAAATATTAATAGATTAGAGAAATATTATTATAGAGTAGTAACATTTTAAGAGGGGGAGGGCCAGCTGTACACAGCTGTAGGAAAAGAAGGAAAGAAACGACAAAATAAACAAGAAAAGAAAGGGACAAAGAAGTGGCGAAAGGAACTGTTATGAAGACAACATAGGAAAAAAGGAAATTTGTAAGAGAAGGAACCAAGGAAGAAGAATGGAGGCAATAACGTAATTCAAAGGAAAATACACAACGAAATTGATAAAAAAATTCGAAATCAATACTAAAAAGTATGGTGCAAAGTAAAATGTTTTGTTAAAGCCCTTGTCTTATTTAACGATAGTTAGTCAACTCTTTATTCTCGGCAAGATTGTTTTCATTGTGTATTAGTTATTAAAATACCATTAATGGTAAGTGTAATATTATTTTTACAATAAATTACCACTCCCCAAGATTTAGTACTGTCTCACCAACACACCCGTTTCCTGTTTTCTATATTTAAAGCGGAAGGAATTTCGTTGCAAAGTGATTGGATTTAACATCACATACATCATAAATGGGAGGGGGATGTTTTAACGGTGAATGTCAGAAACGATGAATTGTCCTTTTTTACAGAAAGGGGAATTCGCGAAAACCGCTCTTCTTTACATTTTCAGTTTTATCTTATCTAAATTGATAATCAATTTGAGTATCTGGAACTCATTGACAAGGGGCACAACAGGAAGAAGCAGAGTTAAAAGCGACTTATCTAAAAAAAAAGTTTCATAATATTTTTACTAACCACCAACGGCATTTAGCACACAATTGTTAATATGAAATGGACGGTGTTATGCATCAACAGGCTAAGCGCCATTTTTGAAAAAAAATGAGATACGACGCCATCAGTTGCATTGGACCATGTTCTAAGCGTACGCAAAATTAGAATTAGGCGCCAAATCTGTTAAAATAGCCTTATAATTAATGAAAAATATAAACGCCATCAGTCACATCAGGGACTTTATGTTTCGCAACAACCGGTTATAAACCTAGAGCTTCAAATCTGCAGTTCTTAATTTCACATTATGCAGGCAAGCGCTAGGTATTCTACTCATGTTTGTGTAGTTTGGCACTTCAATTAATGAAATATTTAAATTACAGTTTTTAGAGCTGAAAATGTAATAAAACCTTTGAACACGATTATCTCAAAACTTGTATGATGTCGTATACCCGGTTGATGCATAACACTGTCCAAATGTTCTGTAAGTATGCTTTTGCACACAATTTATGTTACGTATGTATACAAAATACCAGGACATCCGAGCCTGAATAAAAATTCTCCTGGAACTGCCACCCCTCTCACCACCCCACTATATTTATAATTATGTATTTTAGTACGAAAGAATAAAAACATTAAATAATTTACGATTTAAAATTATATTAATTACTATTTTTGGCAGAGGGGGAGCAATGAATTTAGAATTCATGGATGTAAAAATATTACACACAGTATTGTTAAATTATATAATAGGTTTGGTTTGTTATGTTATTTTGGTTATTTTTGTATTAATTGGTGTGGCTTTTTTAACTTTATTGGAGCGTAAGGTTTGAGGTTATATTCAAATTCGTGAGGGTCCTAATAAGGTAGGTATTATGGGCATTCCTCAGCCTTTTGCGGATGCTATTATTGTTTTGTAAGGAACAGACTTATCCTATAATGTCGAATTATTTTTTTTTGTCCAGTGGTTAGTTTATTTTTTTCTCTTTTAGTATAATTAATTTATTCTTTGGGTTGTGAATTCATTTCTTTTGATTTGGCATTGTTATTTGTTTTTGTTGCTGTACGAGGATGGGAATATATTCTATGATATTGGCTGGTTGATCATCTGATTCTAATGAAGCTTTATTGGGAGGGTTGCGTGCTGTAGCGACCCTTCTGTCCAGAGGCGTGGTGTGCACAGTGACCCCTATCACGTCCGCGATGGCCAGGGTTTCTCCCCCGCCGATTCGTGCACAATCGCCGCCCGTCACTCCCTGCTCCACTTGCCTCGGTCCACCCAGCCCCGAATGTGTGTCGGGAGCACTATTCCGCGTTGCGTAAGTCACGTGCTCCGCGATATTTCGCTAACTAACGGTGAACTTTGCGGGCGATTAAAAAGGAATAAAAATCCCAATAAAACCACAGAATGAGCTTAACTTGACTTTCTCCAAACAGGGCTTGCATACAAACAAGCTGTAAGTACGTATGGTGGGGTTCGTATATATCTTCATTAGTCAACACCGACGTGGCTGATTATGTTTGTAGAGAACTACTGCTTGACGAGGGTATTCGACAAGCAAGTGCGCGCCGCGTGCGGGTGGTACTGACATCGTTTGCGTTTCCCAGTTGGTGTACTTCCTTTCCGATTTGTGAGGGCGATAAAGCTAACACGAGTCCGTAATGGCGACCCTCTTTCCACAATCTTTCTTCGGTGCGGTACCACAAAACGATTTTACGAGTAGCTGAGTGTGCGCTGTGTTTCTCTGCACATTTCAAGTGCAAGCTTACTTTACGGAAAGCTGAAAGCATACGAACCAGGATTCTATGTCGGGAAACCAATGACACACCAATGGGTTTAGGACGAGGTAAGGAAGGTGCATTGAGAATGACAAGATAGATTTCGAAGAATGACGAGATATGTATTACAGATGAAGATTGCAGGGAGCTGATTCATGGGCATTGGTCAAGAAAACGCAAGTGCTAAATCATTACTAAGGTTATAATCGCCGACGTTGCGGAAATTGCATTTCCGTCGTCAGAGAGTGCATTTCCATTGTCACAAAATGTGTTCCTTAACATGTATCAAAAGAACGTGTTAATTAAACCTAAGTCACTACACACATATTCAATTACATGGAAACTTAGCAATAGAAAAACTGTTAATGCGCTACACCTGTATTTTTACGTTCATATTTTGTTATTTAATTTTTCTCACCTGCGTAATTTCGGTACCTCTTGAGAAGAATTGCGACAGCGCCCTGCGGTTTTCTCGGCGTAAGGCAGGGGTTTTCAAACTTTTTTCGTTCAAGGTTCCCTTGGCCTAAACGAAACTTCCCGCGGCTCCTCTGGTAACAATACGTTTTAAATATAAGGGTTAATATAGGATTACTAAAGCGTGAATACAAATGAGTAAATCAGTGTGGTCAAGGTCGATGCCACGACCAGGAGTCCGTGGCACGAGAGCCACGACGAAATGGCGCCTCCAAGTAGTTCATCATCCCGCCACCAGAGACAACGCCATCCCTATTGTAAAACGGCGTGGTTACTAATAATTCCCTTTTCCGACGCTAGTTGCCCAGAGAAGCTCGTGGCATGGCACGATGCCACGACGCGTGCCACTGCTGCAAGTACTTGACACCACTGGATAATGATATACGATACAAATTTCATTCAGTATGGTAGTACAAAATACATAAATGACACAAGGACTAATGTAAATCAAATCTAAAGATCATTTTTAATAAATGACCGCGACGCCAGTGGCATAGCTAGGGAGGGGCAGGGGGGACGGTCCGCCCCAGGTGGCACCATTTTAGAGGTGGCACCAATTAGAAACGCTTGTAGATTTTGTAGAGATTACAGATCGTAGCATGGATTTTTATGAAATTATAGATAAGTTTGATACCCTTATTTATCGAAAAGTGTTTTATAAAAATCATGCATTTGTTAATTAGCAATTCTTCGTTTTAGGTTATTTGTTTAATAACTAGTATATTTCAATTATTCAGAAGAAAACAGTTTTTAATATCTTATAAATAAATGTCACGTCCAAATATACTTGTACTTTTATTAAATAATGTATAAAGTATTCTGTCATAGATATTTTTGTATTTAATTTATGAGGGGGTGATACCATTCATTTTGTCCCGGGTAACACCAAATGAAGCTACGCCACTGCGCAACGCTCCTACAATATGGCCATGACGCCCCTACAATATGGCCGCGACGCCCCTACAATACGTCCGCGACGCCCCTACAATATGGTCGCGACGCCCCTACAATATGGCCGCGACGCCCCTACAATACGGCCGCGACGCCCCTACAATATGGCCGCGACGCCCCTACAATACGGCCGCGACGCCCCTACAATATGGCCGCGACGCCCCTACAATACGTCCGCGACGCTCCTACAATATGGCCATGACGCCCCTACAATATGGCCGCGACGCCCCTACAATATGGCCATGACGCCCCTACAATATGGCCGCGACGCCCCTACAATACGTCCGCGACGCTCCTACAATATGTCCATGACGCCCCTACAATTTGGCCGCGACGCCCCTGGGAGCCGCGACGCACAGTTCGAAAGCCCCTGGCGTGAGCATTTGCGGGTGACGGGGCGGGTCAGCGGGTGACCTGGCGCGCGGCGGTGACACCTCCGGGTGCGCCGCCCCGGCGACCGCCAGCGATGTGTGTCGGCGCTTTCTACCGCCCGCGTGCCACCTGCTGGCAGCCTGTGCTCCGCGCACCCCGGAATTCCACGCAGCCTTTGAAGTCTTAGGCTTCCGCGGCCACAGTTGGGATCTCGGCTGTCCGAGTGACGCCGCGTACCAGGCTGTGTAGCCGACGTTTCGATCATCGTCTGAAGAAGACCGCGAAATGATGGTCGAAACGTCCGCTACACAGCCTGGTACGCGGCATCACCCGGACAGCCGAGATCTCCACGCAGCCTTTGTTCTATAATGCAAATAATTATGCTCAGTCTGTCCTTCCTCGAGTAAAGGGCCGGCATTTAAAAATAATTACGGGTCAACAATAAATTACGTAACGCTAAAGTGGGAGGGGGGTCTGAGGCAGCGTTACACTGAGTTACATAGATATAGGGAAGTGCGTTACAAGGGGGACGGGGTATTGAAAATACTCGAAATTTGCGTTACATAATTTATGAACGGCCCTTTAATTCCTCGTCCACAGTTTAGTTCATCAAATTAAAATGCCTAAATAAGTTATAATTCGTAAAAGGTATTAAATTTTTCAACCGTTTGAAGATATTAAATTGCCGATTCCTAGTGTTTCCTCAGATTTCTAATGTTGTTTTTTTATATAAATTATATTCCTATTAAAATGAATGATTAAGTATGATATAATGAAATATATAATTAGACAATTTATAATCATATTTATAAATTTAGAATGAACACTTTCAAAGACAGTTAAATGTGAAACGAGAATACGTAGAATTATTTTTTTTAAAAGACGCACAGATTCAGACGGTGACGTGAACGCGTGAGAGTTCACTGGAGTTCCCTTAAAAGTAACAAGACAATCGCCGTGTTCCTTGTTACACATTCGATATTGTGTACATGTTAGCAAACTCTTTTGTTCGCGTGAGTTAATGAAGTGATGTTGAATTACTCACGTAACGTAGTACATCCCACCGTTACACATTCGCCGTTGCACGTACGTTAGCGAAATCGTTTGCGTAAGTTGATATTCCATTGACCTACACGCGTAGTGACAGTACATTGTATTGTAACGTTCGCTATTCGTGGCCCCATGTTGGGCAGGCTATTGGGAATTTTTCTGTAGGTTTGAAACTTATCCTGATTTCTAAACAATTTTACGTCCTTTAAATTTTTAATTCTGCAATCATTCCTATTGATACACGACTCCTTAAATAGTTACGCTCATGAATAATACTTAATTCAGTCGACGACGCATCTAGAACAGATCGGGTATTCTCTGAAAATTTATCTATCTAAAAATGAGTGGTTTGCGGGATTTAATTATCAAATAAATCAGCTCTTTTCAATATAATATTTAGAGCATTTTTTGGAAAAACCAAATAGTATTAGAAATTTGACTTTGATCTTAAATTTACAGAACAGCTCATTAAATTGGTTCTAGGCAAGCCATTTTAATGAAGATACCGCTTTTTTAATTTATTAAGGCCTTTGAAATTTCTCGAAAATAGTTCTTTGCAAAAGGTCCTGGATTTTGACTTAAAGGTGTTGGTCGCGGCGATTACAGTTGGTTCAGACGTTGGATTTCTCCTTGACTTTTTTGGTATATCTCAGACGGTTTCCGATTTGTTATTAAATTTGCATTAGCAAACAGTGTTGTTGATATACGTTGAGATTGTGTTATTGAACTTCCTGAATAAGATTGTAGAGCTTTACAATAGGGAAGAAACCAAGGAGAAATTGAATAAAGCAGGAAGTAATAGAAATAATAACGTGATAAGGAAGTAACTTAATTAATAATAATGAAAGAAAAAAGGAGTTATTGTATTGAATTTATAGGTTTAAAACAATAAGTTGATGAGATGAACAGATTCAGAAACTTTCTTCCAAGTGATGTGCTGCTTCACGGTGGTTCCGTTTCAATGAAAAAAGATAAAATCTAGAGGTAAATAGGAAGTGTCATCTAAACCTGAATTACAGAACATCAGTCACTACGAACAATATACACATTATTTTGTGTAAAAAGTTTCCATGTAATTGAATATGTGTGTAGTGACTTAGGTTTAATTAACACGTTCTTTTGATACATGTTAAGGAACACATTTTGTGACAATGGAAATGCACTCTCTGACGACGGAAATGCAATTTCCGCAACGTCGGCGATTATAACCTTAGTAATGATTTAGCACTTGCGTTTTCTTGACCAATGCCCATGAATCAGCTCCCTGCAATCTTCATCTGTAATACATATCTCGTCATTCTTCGAAATCTATCTTGTCATTCTCAATGCACCTTCCTTACCTCGTCCTAAACCCATTGGTGTGTCATTGGTTTCCCGACATAGAATCCTGGTTCGTATGCTTTCAGCTTTCCGTAAAGTAAGCTTGCACTTGAAATGTGCAGAGAAACACAGCGCACACTCAGCTACTCGTAAAATCGTTTTGTGGTACCGCACCGAAGAAAGATTGTGGAAAGAGGGTCGCCATTACGGACTCGTGTTAGCTTTATCGCCCTCACAAATCCCTTGTAACTTAATAAATAAAGCAACAGTATTATTTTATTCAGAGAACTCATTTGCAGAGCGTCCAACATTTAAATACAAAAGAAAATATTTTTCTAGATTTTATAAAATCTACCTTAGTACAAAAACAAAATCTTCCGTCGAGCAATGAACATTAATCATCGAAGGCCAAGGCCTTAGTAAAGAAATGCCCATTCGTTCAATGGGCACTCTTTCTTTATTACCGTTCACTTCTGTCTGCAATTGATGTCTTACAATCGCTGCCTTGTTAGAGCGCGTCGTAGAAATGGAGTGAAAGTAGAACATCAGTCCAGAGAATGCGTGAACTGCACATCTTTGAAAGTTCTTCGAATGTTTCTATTGAAACGCTTTTTCATTCTCGTGCGGGTGATTGCTGACCTGCATTTAAGTGGCACACAGGCGAATGCTGATGAGCGTTTCCGGTCGAGCGCACGTCCTCCGATTCTCCGTCGCCCTCAGCGCGTTATACCATCTCCTCATTTTTCAACTTTTTAACATTTCCGGCAAAGATATTTAACTTTGTATTTACGATACGCTAATTCTTGGGTGTGTTAATGGAGCCGGATAAAACTCCGAAACCGGTTTGCGGGAAACGGGAAAAGAAAGTTTTGGAGATCTATGCATTCTAATGGGTCTGCGTTTAACATCTTGAATGTCATACCTTGTTAAACGAAAAAGATGACGTAAATTATTCATAAATTCTCGGATTTGTGTAGAGAGCATGAAATGAAGGAAATTTAATTTTGGGCCAATGTTTCACACGAAGAGAAGTTGCGGACATCTCTATTGAAAAAAATTAAATTGCTGGCAGGATTCTATTAGTACAGACACGTGAAAGAAATTGACTAAGTAGAAATTGAGATATGATACTGTACCTCATTTTCAGTTAAACTAAAATTTGAGGAAAAGAGATCTTTTCAAAATTATAGTTTCAACTCAAATCTCACTGACCGTAATACTATATCTGGTAGCTAGGCACTGAAAAATCTCTCAGTGGTCACAATTTGCTGTACGCAAAATTTCTTATCCGCTATGACATTACGGATATAGCTAATCATTGGAAGGTAGTGACAACTTATACATAATACGCATGAAGATGGAGTTGCCAAGGCGGGAACAAGCAATTGAGAAGAAAGTAACATTGCCTCTGTACATTTACTTCTACATTCAATATGCTGATAACCATATAAATAAAAGCAGGAATGAATTGAGACACCTAGAACCGTAATGGCATAAATCTTTATTTTAAGACTGTAGCCTGTATTCAGGCTCTTCACATACAGTCTTGGATAATCTTATTGTTGGGACTTGAATTTGTGGTGCACATGTAAGAACATTCTACCACAACGATTAATTTAATTCCCCCGAGAGCTTTCACAACTTCTTAACGCCAGTGCCTCACGAGGTGCCTCAATGAATTCCACAGGCACACAAACAAGACACGTGTTTCTCTATGTATTTCAACGCGCTGAATCCGGATCCGAAGCCAGAATTTCGCCACCACCCACAAGTTGTTTTAATCGAAAAAAACACGTGAAATTTACAATTACAATTTCGCAACAAAAAACTGGAGGGTAGTGACGCAATTCTGGCTTCAAATTTGGAATACTGCAATAGCACTCTTTGCTGATGACACAGTACTTTATTCCTTTAACAGCAATCTCGAATCTGCCGTGAAAGACCTGCAACATCACCTCACTTTATTCTCCAGCTGGACCAAAAAATGGCACATTCAAATAAATCCAATTAAAGGGCATGCAAAAATATTCACCCTCCGTAAACCAGACGTCCCCCCAAATCTCACATACCAAAATCAAAACATCACCTGGCTTCCTCACAATAAAACTGTCAAATATCTTGGAGTTCTGTTCGACAGAAGACTTACATGGCGGCAAAATATTACTCACCGAATAGCTCTAGCGACTAGTAGAGTCCACCAATTATATCTAATTCTCAAAAAATCATCCTCCCTATAATTACATGTGACTACTCACCTCTACAAAGCAATGATACGACCCATACTTTCCTATGCTTCCCCAGTCTGGGCTGCCGCTGCCAAACAAACATCCACAAAATTCAAATTTATCAAAATAGATTCCTACGGACCATCACTAAATCTCCCTGGTACATTCCAAATTCATAGTTACATATTGTACTTGGCATTACACCCATCTCCGTCCACTTCTCCCTCTTAGCCACAAAATTCTATCTCAAAATATTAAACATCCCTTCCGCAATTCACTTTCATTTAGGTAAGCAAAATCCTCATCACAAAAGATTAGAAAGAAAGCTACCAAGTAAATTTTTCGATCCCCCATAGACTAGAACTGATGAGGCTTTTCTCATGATAAATCATTGAAGCACGATATTGTATAATATATAAAACTAGAACATGATCTAAGTATATATCCATTACTATTATATTTATCTTATGCGTCTGCAGAGGGCCATTGGCCAAGCTAGAATAAATAAATTTAAAAAAAGATTCGGATTCAGCGCGTCGACGTACAAAAAGAAACATGTGCTAAGTCTTTGGGTCTGACTTTTTTTGGTGGCGGTGTTACTGTGTCATCATTCCTTGGACATTTGCCTTGCCGCAAACTGTGTCAAGCACATGTGGCTGCAGCCCTGGGCCCTACAACTGGGCTCCTCTCGGCTTCTGGAAGCGCTCAGACGCCATTGCCCTCGAGATCTCCTCAGTCACGGTGTAAGATATATAGGTGTGTTCACTCCCAGTCTAAAATTGGAGCTTATGTGAGGCTAGTTGTCACAATTCTCGCGTGTAAGTGCTGCGATCTCTGGGTCTCATTTGGGCAAGGTCGTGATCCATTCGACAGCTTTGTGGGCAGCTGATTTCTAATTTCAAATCAGTGATTTGTCGCTTCGCGGTGGAATTGGTAAAGTCTAGAGCGAACAGTTACGAAAATGGGTAGGAAATGTTTTGTAAAACTGTAATAAACACAGTTTAATATGTCATCTTAAGATGTATATCTTACACTGCGACCCAAACCAATCGTGAGCACCGTACGGACATGCGAGAAACTAGCCTAAAAAAAATTTGCCCCAAAGACGGCTAATTGACACACCTATATATCTTACACCGTGCCTCAGCGCAGCACCGGCTCGGTTCCTGGGAATCGGTCCGAGCGAGTCGGTTCCTCCGGGGTGCCTCTCGTGAGCACGCGATGCGCCGAGCGGCGCGGCTGGTTCACTTTCGTCGCGATCCGCTCCGGCTAATTGATTTCACGAGCCGTGCCGATATCGCTCTCCAGACCGTGCTGCCCCGCCCCTACAACGTAGTACCTCCCTGGCTTTTATAATGGACGCTATTCTCGGGGCACTAAAACGGTTTCGTTCGAGAACTCTCACGAGTCCGTGCTGCTCCGCTCGTTCAGTGAGGTGCCGAAGAAAGTGGGCTCGTTTTGGAAACGACTCGGGTGGTTTAAAAAAATAAAAAGATCCTAATTGGTGATGGGGATGTTGTGAAACACTGACACCGACGGTTTCACCCGTACGGTATACAAGTTATATTATATGACGACTTGCGTAAGCGACATGTAGGTACTGGTTTCCAGCCGCTCACTTTGTTGATATAAGCGGCACAAGTGCAAGTGACAACAAACTATAGATCTTGTCAGAGCAGGAACGGGAGGGGTGATTAACTTGACCGTTAGATACACATGTTCCTCTCACTTGTTCTAATATGTTTTTGTTGATAACACACGATATAGTAGAAATAAAAACTTGTCCTATAACTTTTCGATGAAATATGAGAAATTCTAGAAGTGGTCATATACAAGTAATCACATCTGTTAAGTGATAATATCAAGGTAACTTATGTTTTTTTTATTCTGAAGACAAGAAAGGAAATATGATATGTATTTCAGCACTTGCCTGTTACCATACCGAGATATAAAGAAATAAGTTTTCATATTAACATTTAATTTAAACTCTTTGTGCAATGAAGTACTCAAAGAATATTAAAACAGTTGCAGAGAGGGAAAGTTCATAATAGAAGTGGGAAATGCTTGAACTTAACACTACTCTGGTAATCAATTTAATATCGGATGTTCGAGTTTCTGAAGCAACTGATAAGTCTCAGAAATACATTCATTTCACGAAATTTCCCTGGGTAGGAATTGCACATTTCTTTGGTGGAAGGTGAAGAAGCTGCTGAATACTTGAACGAGGTTAATGCAAAGAACGGCACTTTCACAAAATAATAATTAAATATTAATGTCCACAATGCACATGGCAAAACTTTTCAAACACTATTTAAAAAAACACTTATTAAAATGGTAGGAACTAAGTGGTAAAAGGCATACCCCAGTTTAATATTAACGTAAGTTAATAAAAGTTTACAGATTATAGGTATTTTATGCACTACATATTCAATTTTGTATTAAATATTGTATTGTATTGTAAAATTAATTGTAATATTTCCTATTAATAGAATTTTCACGTCAAATTATATCCCTAAGATAATAATTTACATCAAGTCACCATCGGTAAACTGATTTCAAGTTAATTCATATTCCACAGCACGCAAGATTTCCTCATCAATAGCGCATGGCTGCCATCACGTATCATGTAGTAAGAGCAAACACACAATGGCCACACGCGACTTCTCCTGAATGAAGGCAACAACCTTTACCACTCCCTAGTATTATTCCCAAGACAAAGCCTCCGTCGCACGAGCAACCTACTCTTACTTTCATCCGTGTTTGTTTTCGTTAAGCCCTACAGTCACGTGTGCGCGCTCGCTCCTCCAAGCACACATGCGCCGGCGCGGCGGGACGAGGCGTGTTAATGATCGAGTACGAGAGTAAGTCGTGACGTGCGCATTGTTTGACTGCTATTTCGTCACACGCGGGACGTAACGGGCCCCGCAGGAGTCGCTGAACCTCCTCCGCCTCCTCCGCCTGCCGTCTTTCACAACGGCCCACGACAACAACAACAAAGCACTTTCTAGCCATTTGGGCCCGCGGCGCCGTCGGCCTTCGGCTGCGACAAGGCGGGAACGCCCGCGCCACACGACCCGCCAGAAGCACAACGCGGATTTACCATCCTCGTCCTCTTCTGCTAAACAACTCTGCCATTCCTTGGTTCCATTAAATTCATCTGTCAAATATCTTGGCCTCTATTTAGACTTGAAATTAACCTGGAAACGTCATATAGAAACCAAATTGAAGCAAGCCCATCGGAAATTTCATCAACTCCGACCGATCATAAACCGTAAAAGTAGCCTCAGCCCCGAAAATACAGTGCTCCAATGCAAATCTATTCTTCGACCACTCTTTTTTTACGCATGCCCGATCTGGTGTTATTCAGCAGCATTCCACATAAACAAGATCCAAGTCTTCCAAAACAAAATCCTCCTCATTGCAACCAAAGCTCCATGGTTTATCAGAAACTCAACCCTCCATTCAGATTTCAACCTAAAATAAAAGAGCATATCATTCACATATCCCACAATTTCTTCGCCCACCTACCTAACCCAACCGGACCATCCTTTTACAACCTCGGCATAGATAACCCTCCCTTCCTGAGAATAAAAAACAGATATTCCCTTCATTCATTCTTAAACTGCTTTTCCAAGTTTGAATAGATAATTAACTTCTGTAATTAAAATCAGCTCTAATGATGCTCTGGCGGTGCTCATTGAGTTTCTCCACTCGTTATTTTTTATGATTAGAATAAGTCACCAATCATCTGTAGAGCCGAAAGGCTGAACGATGTAAATTCAGAAAGAATAAATAAATTAATAAACAAAAGAATACGGATAAGGCTGGGAACACTACATGGACGCCAATGAATACAGCAAACTCCATCTGGACACTACTACTGAAACCGCTAATAAACGAAACTGATATACTGTCAATAAACAACGTCATTGTATACAAAACAATCAAGTATAACCTTCACAAATTTAAATCATCGAAAATCAATTCCTCAGGTATATTACCCAAAACCCGTGTTTCATCATCATTAACAACAACAAACAACCGCAAACTAAATTAAACAAACCAAGTCCGGAGGGTGGGGCGGGTGGTGTAACTTGTCCCAGGCCCCACTTAATTGGGCCCCGAAAATGTATACAAAATATATTTCCTTCAAAACATTTTTTTTGAAAAAATGTATTTAACTGCTGTCGAAATATGATTCCTTTTAAAATGTAATAATAATAATAATAATAATAATAATAATAATAATAATAAATAAGGGTAACTTTTATTAGAAATAGGAGCCCCCATGGATTTATTGCCCCAGACCCCTTGTTTCCTCAGGACTCCCCTAGTCATAACTGCCACCATTTAGAAGTACTATTGCAATCCGCATTGGATTGGGTCGTGTCTTAATATTTGCGGCGAGGTCTAGTGTAGCTTTCGTAGGAGAAGGGTGAAAGGAACAAGTAGATCACGTTAGGCACTTATCAATAGGAGTTGGAAAGGAGATAATGTGTTACGATAACCATCAAAAGCCAGAGATAAATTTGCAGATTTGAAGAGAAATTTGCAGGGGCATTAGGGGTTCCATTCGTAACATTTCGCACTCGTAGGGCATGTGTGACAGGCCACCCATGAATGCTCTTTGCGCTCGGAGGTTTCAGAGCACTGCAAGGTCCTACAACTCGTAAGGCATGTCTAGGCTGGCAATGGAAAAAGGCGGCACAGCTCGAAGCTCGGCATTTCTCCGTTTCAGCTGATTCTCACATTATTGCGTCAACATTGTTTAAAAATAGAATAGTAGCCCGGATTGATTAAACAATGAAAACATTATTTTAAATACCAGCAAAATACGTGGGCGTCTGTGACATGACCTACGAATTAATTAGGGATTTTCGTGGTGGTATCTGAGACATGTCCTACGAGTTGCAGGAGGACATGTCACATTACATACTGATACGAGCTAGTAGTCATTATTTTCATGTCATCTCTGACTTGCCGTACGAGCTGCAGGAGGTGTATTATGCTCGTTGCTTACGAGTGCAGAGAGTTAAGACAACTTGGAGGAAGACCAGTGGAGCGTAGCAGCTGTGCAACGCGCGACTAGCTTTGCTCCTGAAATGCCGGTGGAATGCGAGGGAAGAGGACTGGAGCGTCTAATGTTAGCCAGTTGTCTACCCTGAAGAATGAGGCAGGGTGTGGAAGGGAAGGAAGGCGGGAAAAGAAGACGAGGTAAATCACATCGCGGGCGAACGAACTGCAATCAGGACCCGTGAGACCTCTGTTCGCCGTTGGTGTAATTCCTCGCCACCAGGGTCTTTCCAATAGTAGTTTATGCAATTAGTTTATAATGTTAAGCTTTATTGCATGAGTACATGTTTTGAAAACGATCGACGTTAGGAGAGAGTTTTGTATGATATCATTTTTTTTGTATGACAGCATTATAAATTTCTAAGAGAATCAAACTTCATTTTGCGAAACAACTTTCCTGTGATGTCTTGGGTACTTGACATGCGTGCGAGAAAACGGTCGACTGGTCCGTTTACCTCTACCACCCTCCGATTCTCTGGCTGTGATTGGCTGAATGTGTGATGAAGCAATCTTTCGTGCCGTAAAATCTAATACGTCATCATTTGTGCCGAAAAACGCCCGATTATGAACGATTTCTTGCAACAGAAAAGATCGTCTATAATGCTGGAATACAAAAAAAGCTTTTAGTGCCTTAACGCAACATTTTCACACGTGTTGAAACATTGACAAAGTCTTCTTGACGATCTACATACATCTGCGCATTGAATGCCTACAACATAAATAATGAAAAAAAAACAACAACAACGATTTCCTACAAGGAATTGAGTACAACTACCAGAATGTTACATATAAAAATTTTCGTGCTGCGGTTATTAAACATGCATGTTCAAGATCCATTTGAGTAAGTTCTATTTATTTCGTCCTTCACTTAAATAATTTCACCGAGCTCCTCCCTTTAATTTGTAAACACGTTCACATGGGAGCAACAAATCAAGCGTGACGATCAAGCAAACCGCAAAATTACTTTCTGCAAATTCAGCTCTGCCACTCAGTGCGTGGCCCACGGGTAAGATCACTTTCTAACGACTGACGCTTCCGGTTGGTAATTCTGGGCTTCATTTCCACCAGCTCCATAGAACGTCGTTCCAAGAATTGCTGAGGGGCTATTCCTGCTTGAAAGGTACAGACGTTCCCGGGAAACTAATTCCCTCGCGTTCCAACTTCCTGGCTTTTTCTCTCGAGCAGAAGGCAAAAATGCGACGTGGAAGCAATGATCTATTTTTTGTCGAACTTTCTACTTTTCTTGTTTTAAGGCGAACGGGTGTTCTATAATGTAATAGATGAAAGGAAACTCTCTTAAGAATAATAGTAAATTCTTTTTTTATTCGAAGTTGATGTAATTGTGTTTTGCAACTGCAGAGAGGTAAATGAACCATCTGAGAAACACGTTTCGATATATCGCTACACATACAGCCTTGAATGAACTCGTGTTGAATGGAATATAAATGTAGACAAATTTAACCAACTTTTTTGCATCACTTTATCTGACTGTTATGTTCGTAGAAAATTAAACCATGCTATTTCGAAACTTAAAATTGCGAACATTTCATTAAATAGAATGATTTATTTTTCGACAGATTTTTCATGGGCAGAAGTATGTTGTGAATTTGTTTTACTTCGGGAGCTGGCTGTGCGGCACCGCCGCTGGATGGTGAGTCCTATTCCTCGGCTTGCGGGAGATTTCCCTCGCCAGGTATCTCCCTGAACGGCGCACAGCCCATCCCGGACTAGCTCTAAGCTCCGGACAGGTCTCCCTACATATATGGTGGTACAGGGAAAGAAAGTATAAATGTGGGTAATGAAGGGGTGAGATTGGACGAGGAAATGGCAAGAAAGATCGTGCACGGCTCGTGACCCATATGCTAGGGTACTGCTGCCGCCCTCGCCTGGTATTGACCATAGAAAAACACGGAAAACTACCGATCAGAGAACCTGGCTGAAATTGACTTATCCAGCCCTTTGTGACAAAGGAGGGCATGGCGTTACCCACTTCCGACTCCGAGGTGCAAACACCACATCCACATCCCCTCTCCCCTCCCTCCCACCCTCGCAGTTAACGGGGGTGGGATACAGTCCCTAGATACAGAGAGTAGCGCATTCCATTGTTCCACAGATCCCGCCATTTTATATCCAGTTGTCAGAAAAATTGGAACTGTGTAGTATTCTGTATGTATGTTGAGGACCATGAATCTACCTCAAACCAATATTAATATTCTTGAAAATCGTCATACTGTTGTTACAATTTCCCTTCAGTTCCTGATTGGGGCCTGATGGGGTTGTCGGGTGAAAGGAAATTAAATGGCGGCGGTACTCTCTGTATTAGCCCAAAAGTGGCCATGTAAGTAGTTAGCTAAATATAAGATAGTTTAAGTAATAGTATTTTTAAGATAGGCCCTATCCCAGCTGCATAAGCCTCACCGGCTGCAGCTCTCTCATGAACTCAAATCACTTGAATAAATTTCCGCCCCTCCAGGGTAACTGGAGGGGGGGGAATTGAAACTGTATCTAGGGACTCCACTCATATACCATCTCTAATTACCATCTCCATATCAATCAACAATATTTTGGCTATCAAAGAGGCAGGACTCATCAGGACTCAACTCCCCATCACCAAACCACTGCCGGAAGAGCGCCAATCGGCATAGGCCGCCTACTAAACTAAAAGCCCCAACTATTGACGGACTCCAACGGGGGGGGTGATGTGGCACGCCCCTCGCGGGCACTCGGGTGAAGCACCGCTCTCAGCAGACGTTGCGTCAGAGAGCCGCGCGAAGCGCCACCGCGGATATTTCCCCAGCAGCCTCCGCCCGCCTGCCCTGTGCCTGCCTGCCTGCCTGCCTGGCGGCGGCGGGCGCATCAGCTATGCGCGCCGGCACGCGAACCCAGCAGCCGCTCCTACAGCGGGAAATTTCTCGCCGCTCCTCCTCCGCCTCGCACGCACGCGCGCTCGCGCGCACGGGTCACGGCGCCCCCCCCCCAGCCCCTCGCAGCCCTGGGAAAGGAGGGGAAGGGCACGCGGAGCGAAAAGTGAAAGAAAATCACAAGAAGAACCAAGTTCAAATGCTCAATGTGTGTAAGAAAGAGAGAGAGAGAGAGAGAGAGAGGGAGGGGGATTTTGTATTAATTTTATTTTACATTTACAGACAGTACAACGTTCAGCCGTGAGGCTCTTCAGTTGATTGGCCGAGCAACTTTGTATCAGCAAAGTGTGAAGAGAGTAACTTTGTGTTACCTCCCTGATAGTGATTTCATGTGTTATACCTTCAACCAAGGTTATTACGAGGAAATTTTGTTAAACAATGAAAGGCTTAGAAATGAAATACAATGGAGGGGACAGGTAATTGCAAGAAATGTTCTTACCTTATATAGTGTCAAAGAGATATTCAATGAAAATGTGGAATGGGAGTCTGTTTCTTAGGCGGGAGAGTGGGGGCTGATCGGTTCCTATTTCGCAAGTGACTGCTCCTTGTGCATGATTTAAATTATTGAAAAATTATGTGCCTGCTTTGTAGTAAATGAAGTAATTGGTTCCATTGCAAGATCCTGGTGAAGGGTCTTATTGCTGACAAACCAGGGGGCATTTCCTGTTATTCTTAAAATTTTGTTTTGGAAGATTTGTAACTTATTTAATGTGATTGAGGCAACTGAAATCCAAACAGGGCAGGGAGGGAGATGGAAGGATACAGGAAAAAAGAGGCACAGATATAAACAGAAAGAAAGTAGAAAAAAACAGACGAAAAATAAAACTGAAAAGTAGTATATTCAATATGACTGTTTCCAACGTGTGAAAATGTTCAATTGAACAGCCATAAAGCGACTGTATTGGCTGGGCTATCCGGGGCAAGCTGCGTCTCGTTCGTGGTGGCTAATGTTTCGGCTAACATATTGTGGCCTGTCTAAAAAGTATCCGGCCTTTGGCCAGAAAAAATATTTCGAATACTTGACAGATTTGGGACCCTAATCCCCTTCAAAGTAGGTCCCTTGTGCTTCCACACACTTAGCTCACCGATCCTTCCACTGCTAAAAACACCTCTGGAAGTCTTCTTTTGGAATGGTGTTCAGCTCCGTCGTCGCGTTCCGCATTATTTCTTCTCTACTCTCAAAACGGGATCCTTTCAGTGACATCTTCAATTGTGGAAACAACCAGAGAAGCTAAGACAGTGTGGATCAATTGGGATGAATGTGCAGGGGCGTTGTCATGATGCAAATGCCAGTTTTTTCGCCGTCCAGATGTCTGGTCTTTTGCACTCAATTGCGTCACGGAGACGCCGGAGAACATCTCCTGCACTGTCAATCGGCGATCTGCCATCACCAAATTTCGCAGCCTTTCAACAACAGCTGCATTGCGAGCAGTTTGGGGCCTGGCGCCACTCTGCTCACCCTCGGCTGATGTGCGGCCATCTTTGAATCGGTTGAACCACTGCTTAATTTGTGTTACACCCATTGCATCTTCTCCAAACACCTGCTGAATCTTACGAATTGTTTGGCTTTGAGTATCACCTAGCTTTTGACAGAATTTGATGCAGTATCTTTCTTAATTCGTTCAGTCATCTTGCGAGAAAACTAAATCCGACGAACACTACGAGCAGCACCTTACTTAGCGACCACCAGCCAGCGACTGGCACAAGCAAACGCGGTGAAAAAATTCAAGCATGCGCATTAAGGATCCTCCTTCCACCGTGCACAGTGGCACCGCCTTATAATCACTACTTTGCGCGGAAAAAATTACGGTCGGATACTTTTTAGACAGGCCTCGTATGTTGGCCGAAACCTTAGCCTCCACGAAGGAGATGCAGCTTGTCCCGTATAGCCGAGCGAAAACACACACGGGCCGTGGAAGCCTACGCAAGCCTAGTCATAAAGCGAAACCATAGTATCCACAAAAGAAAAGATAACTATAAGAACTAAAAGAAAAAATTATGAGCTCCGAATGTAATAATAAAAAACAAACATTAATTAAAACAGAAAATACAAATGAGAAATTCCTTTTCTCCAACTGTCGCCTAAAACGGTTATGAATTACCATTTAAACCTCATTCTTTACGAAGCGTCGAAAGTCGATATTTCCTCTTATAAAAGGAAGGACGGGAAAGAAATAAGACGAAAATAAGATGAAGAAGAGGGAAGACAGAAATAAAAACAAGTAATTAATTAATTGAATTTTAAAATCGTTTCCCATCGAAAGGCTAGACGTTTGCTGTAGTCAACAGACAATATAAGCTTTGCTTATGATGGGAGAATGGTCTACCTTTTAAAAATACCGGCAAATTTAATACGAACAAACACAATGAAGATTCCATCGATGACCACAGATGACCGCGATTCGGCATCTGAATGTTCGGCCAGTTGCGAACCAGCATCATCCCCGATTCAGAATTATTTCTTGGAATCTTCTTTTTTCATCAATTTTTTTCGTTGTTGTTGTAAATAAGATTTTTTAGTTTCGTTTTGCTGAGGAAGATTCACATAGCAATAACTCAAGCCCAAAGTGGCTGGTGACTACAATTTCATGAGCAGAAGTTGCACGATGGTCAAATTAAACCTAATCCCTGGCAGCTGAGTCCAGTATCTTCAAGTCATGACGCCCACCCAGTAAAGTGGTAGGGTGCGACTTAACTGTGCAAGTACTCGCATTCGATACGGCGAGCAACTTTTGACATTTCACGAAAAATACATCATAGGAAATAACTCCCCCTCTTAATTCCCTGGTATTCGAACGAAATTACTTCTCTTCATGTATCTTTTGGAATTCTCGTAGACTACTTTGCATAAAAACAGGAATAAATTGGGAGAATCAAATGTAACACAAACTACACAATGTAACACAACTTTCGGATTCGCAATAAATATTGATCGTCACGAATCTGTTTTATTTATAGTATTAAGTGAATACCTGAAAAGAGAAAAGTTGAATTTAATTATTCTGTTTGATAAATGAACCATAACCTAAGAATTTTCCCTGTCAATAAATATCAAACATTTTTTTCCACGACTTTTTGTTACCTTATTATTTATGTATTATGTATTTTGTTATATCGTGCGGTCCTTCACAAATATGTTCGTAATGTTAATATGTAATATTTGAGGCAAATATATCATATTTATATGAAATAACATTTCTTACTATCTTCAAGTCTGAAATTGTGTAAATAATTACAACTCGTAATTTATATCAAAAAATCCCTTATTCCCAAAGAAAAAAAACATTTCCACTAGGCGATTTATGGATTTATCTGTTACGTACAAAGCATTTCTGGTGTTTCCTTTACGTATTTCGGTAGTATGCTAATTGCCCAAGAGAAAGTAAATATCTATTTAATCCGAGACATATACTTCTAAACTATGAATCGATTTTTTGTTCAAATAATTATGATCTAGTAGTATTTTCCTGTGAAAATAAAATAAAATTGAAATAAAATAATTCGTGTGAATTAATGTAATTTTATTTACAGGTAACCAAATGTGTGTATTATTAATATTTTATATTTCTGTAGAGTAACTTCAATTAATTTGAAATTTTATGAAATTACTTGTTCTCGAGAAGTCCATCCAACTATACACCCGTTTTGATTTCGAGACAGCTAGATAATAAATCGATACTAGATGTGCTACAAGCTATGGAATAAATCTATGATTACCAACTCAATCGAGATCCAACACCAGAAAAATAAATATATAAATTGCAGCTGACAAAAAATCTTTTCAAGTAGTTATTTTCACAGGTAGAGTACGCCACGGGTGAGATAAATGTACTCGCCGACACAGTTCCTCATTCCCCCGAGTACTTCCGAAGCTCTCGCAGAACCGCATCGCTAAACTGCGCACGCCAACCGGAACAGAATACATTACGGCGCCGGCGTCCAAATTTCACCCGCCCGCCCGCAGCGCACGCACGTGCGTAAGAGGCGAGCGCCCCCGTGCGCGGTCCCGTTCGCACGCGTGATTAAGAGCCGGCGATGCGCCGCGCCGCGGGAGATGTCGCGGAAGAAAGTAGAAACCGCGCTGCCCTTGTTACCCGGTAGCCTGCTTCCGCACAATGGATGAGCAGGAAGAGGCCCGTTGGAGCGGCGCGTCGCCACGCGGCGGCCTGCCTCGCACGGCTCCACGGCGAAACAAATATTTTGTTTTTATTTTTCAATTCGAGGGCGAAATTTTTTTTGTTTCTTTTTCAATTCGAGGGCGCAAAAAATATACTTTTTTTTCTTGTCCAATTCGAGGGCGAAAAAATATTTTTTGTTTTTCAATTCGATGCCAAAATTTTGTTTGTTTTACAATTCGATTACAAAAAATATTTTTTTGTTTTACAATTCGATGACAATTTTTTTTGTTTTACAATTCGAGGGTGAAAAAAATATTTTTTGGTCTTTGGCTTTTCAATTTGAGGGCTCAGTAGAACAACGGGCTATCTCACATTTTCTTACGAATTTGAGTTATAAGCATTATGTAGAACACGGCTTTCGAACTGGCGGCCCATCGGATCTTTTTGAGAGGCCCGCGACTGCTTTTAAACATTTTATTTTACCAACCAAATAGGATTTTTTAGTTATTCTGTTATGAATTTTTATAATTACATAACTGTAATATTAATTTTCTGATTGTATGTACATTAATCATTATGTTGAATAAAAGTCGTATGTAATATATATTTGTTTTCTAATTTATGATAGTGACGATTCAAATAATGGCTATTTATTAATCAATAGAAAGATAAATACTTACAAATAAACGCAATAAACATACACCAAAAAGTGATAGTATTCCAATAAACATACAGCAAAAAGTGATTGTATTCCACCTTTTGTTATATGAAACTTTTGATTTCATAAAGGCGATTAAACTGTTTACATACACATTTTTTTAAAAATCTTATTGTGAGCCATTGCCTTGCTTCGGAACAATTAAATGTAACTTTTAATACTTCTGATTCACGTAACTTAGAGATGAACATTTTTAACGTAAACAAACAAAAAAGTACTCGTACTAAAAACAGCTGTAAGACTCCTAAAACAAAATTAGCAATTTCCCATGTTTTGCTGCGCCTTTGGGCCCACCGTGCTCGGGGCGACGGGGGTCGGGAGGTGGGTGATGGTGAGGGGGAGGCGAGGGGGGGGCGGTGACTTGGCAGCAGACGGCGTCGCGACGCTCCTCGCGAATATGTTACGCCCCGCGCCCCGACGCCAGCGCTCTCTCTTTGTCGGCCCCGAACGCGGCGCCGGCGTCGCGACGGCACTCGCTGCGCTCAGTGGGCCGAAACGACGCCGCGCATTCCCCACCGGGAGAGGTGGCTCAGCGCATCAACCTCATGTCACTGCAGGCCCTCTGCCCGGGAGGTCCTAGGACTCCACTCCCGACGGCGGCAGGATTTTCCTCACGGGCCACGGACCGCGCGCGATCTTTCCTCCCTCTTCCTTGTCCCATCCTCTCCTCTTACACACACACACACTTACACTAACATGCACAACACTACCACACATGCCGGGAGACCGGTCGGGAGCTTAGAGCTTGTCCCGGCTAGGGCGGTACCTCGCTGGTGGGAGATACCTGGTTGGGGAAAACCCTGCTATTCGACGGTAGGTCAGGCGCCAGATCTCGCCATCCAGCGGGGAAAAAGATCATCGCCACCTTCCCGAGAGAAACACGCACGACGCGCCCGGAAACACGAATCAATCAATCAAACCGTTCATTCCCATCATCTCGCATTTTCTGTCATTTCCAATCAAGTTATTTTTCTAAAACTGGTCATTTTTCCAAAAACATGTGTCACTAAAAACAATTTAAAACGAGTAAGTCAGCGTTATGACATTCATTTTTTCAAGCGTTTTATTCAATTTCCTTTTTTTTACACAAAAAAAGATATTCGAAAAAAATGCGGTAATATCTGGTTAAGAAACTCTGAAAGTCTTTATATATTGGCAGGATCTTCCTTATATCTTTTTATCAGCTGCAAACTGCGTAAATTCAAAAGGGCATCGTGTTATGAGTGCTAATAAAAACATTCATCGCAGAAACTTTTCAATTAATACATTTTCTTTTATACGTTAGAAATTCTGAAGTAGACGATTCACCAATATATTTATTATTTGTCGACTTTTGTCGATTTATTATTTGTTGAGTTTTACAAATAATTTTTAATTTTATTGTAAATGTAATTTATGACAGTGCCCTTTTTTCTCCTAATTCTTGACATTTTCAGTGCCTTTTTAGGGGCCTCAAAGGCGATTTTTTAGTGCCTAAACATCCAGTGTCTACTTATAAGTTTATAAGACTGAACTGCAATGGTGATGAAACTGTTTTAAAAAATTACTTTCGCACCCCGTATTTCTGTTCGGGCCCTGTGCGCGCCGTCGCCTCGCGTCGCGTCGCGGCGTCTGGTCGGAAATGCGCCGGCGTCGACGCTGCCGCGAGGAGCGGCTTCCCTTGCGGAGGTCGCGGCTGGCCGCCCGCCAATTCTGGTTTGGGAGGGCGTTTTTTGGCAGATCGAGTGACAATGGCTGGTGGGACCCTTTTAACGCGGTTCGGTCGATAACACTTGTTTCACATCGTGTGAGAGAGCAGGAGAAAGGAAGAGAGAGATGTGGAGGGAGAAAGAGAGAAAGGAATAGGGATGGATTATTTGATTGTTCATGATTCCGGGCGCATCAACTACAGAGGTCATTAGTCACGTGAGAGAAGTGCATGTTTTTTCCATCGGGAGGTGGCGATGATATTTCTCCGCTGGATGGCGAGATCCGGTGCCGACCTACCGTCGATTAGCAGGGTTTCCCCCAACCAGCTATCTCCCACCAGCGGGGCACCGCCCCAGCTGGGACAAGCTCTAAGCTCGCGACCGGTCTCCCGTCATGTGCGGTAGTGTGGTGCGTTAGTGTGTGTGTGTGTGTGTGTGTGTGTTGTAAGGTGTGAGGATAGGACAAGGAAGAGGTAGGAAAGATCGCGCGCGGTCCGTTTGTTAGGGTACTGCTCTGGCATTCGCCTGATGTTGATCGGAGTAACCACGGAAAACTACCGATCAGAGCAGCCGGCAGCTAGAATTCTCCTCCAGACCGTGACTGAATTTGACCGAGCTGACAAGCTAGGGGTGGAAATCCTACCGCCGTCGGGACTGGAACCTAGGACGTCCAGGTCAGAGTGACAGCAATGACATCAGTTGATGCACTGAGGCATCTCTCCCGGTAAATAGTGAAGGAGAAATAATGCAGGAAAGGGTGTCGAGAGAGAGAAAGAGAAGATGGGGGAAGGGTGAGGAAGGCGGAGAAAAAGAGTGAGCGACTGCGAGCATCTCTATTCAGCAGAACAGCAAAACCACATTCGTAAGCGGTCTTTATATCACATCATTTGACTGACTAAATTTGACTTTCATGAAATATTGCCCTAGTTATTTCACCAAGGGATTAATTTCAGTTTCGCCTTAGAACAGGTTACCTACAGCAGTGTTGTCAAGGTTGATGCCACGAGTGGGAGTCCGTGGCAGGAATGCCACGACGAAATCGTCCCTCCATGCAGTTCGTCACCCCGCCACCAGAGACAACGCCATCCCTATGTAAACGGCGGGGTTACTAGAAGTTCCGTTTCCCGACGCTCGTTGCGCAGAGAAGCTCGTGGAATGCTACGGTGTTACGACGCGTGCCATTGCCACCAGTAGAAGTCCTTGGCACCAGTGACCTACAATCTAGTTGATTTGTTTGATTCCGCAAGGACGAAAGGCAAGCTTCTCGGCTACGTGAATGAGACAAGTTAAAGAAGTGTTTTAATATTAGCAGAAAGAAGAAAAATTATCTTGATTAAATTTTATTTTGCCATTTACGGTAGTTAAAAATGTTTAAAAACATGTATTAAGCATAGCAATAACAACCTTACATTTGATTTACGCTTGCAGTGACCTCATAACCTTAATTAAACGACCATCTCAATTAACGGCAATTTTTTATGGTGGCCGCTTAAGATGGTTTTCATAGTATTATTGCACACATGAAACATCTGTAAACTGATTAGTTGTGCGTAGGTTCCAGCTGATAGGTCTTCTGGTCTTCATTAGAAAGGATTTTATTTAAATAACATTCAGTAATTACATCAGCTTTATTATGCTTTTAAAAATCAGCAGTAAAATCATACTTCTTGTGAGAATACATTCACATTTCACACTATTTCGTTACAGAATACTGCCGGAGCAATTAGTAAGTTTCTAACAGGAAAGGCTACAATTTTTTGTTCGTACGATTTTAATGGTTGAACACGCGGCTAATAATCATTATTGGTAATAAATAATCTTTCGCCGGCATAAAGAAACAATGATTGTATGGGAATTCAATTTAAATCCTTCCGTCAAAACCAGTTATAGGACAAACAAGCAAATTATATTGCGTACGGTACAACCATTTACTGTGTGTGCTAGGTAGTAGAAATTGAGCTACGAGAGAAAGCATCGTTCTGGAAAGAGTTTCTAATAGCTCTTTACCGGCACGTCCATGCAGCAATTAAGTCTTCTTCATACAGGCGTCACTTAAAGCACCTTCATATGCAGTACGCCATCATTTTCCCTTACGTAAAAAGGAAAGAAATCCGAAGAATGCAACGGAAAGGAAGTCGGCGCCGCCTTGCCCGTTTCCAGAAGGCCGAGAAACTCTTCGTTACATCACGCATGCACGCACGCACGCACGCACGCAATGGCAAATAAGCGCGGGGGGAGAGGCGCTGAGGGGGGCAAGAAGGCTCTTTGGGCCGGTCATATTTAACCTTAGTAATACGAGAGTATAAATAGTAACGTCTATTCCCGAGGTGGCAAGGTCTTCTACTGGTGGCAGTGGCACGCGTCGTGGCACCGTAGCATGCCACGAGCTTCTCTGCGCAACTGACTTCTGGAAAGAAACTATTAGTAACCTCGCCTTTTACAATAGGGATGACGTTGTCTCTGGTGGCGGGGTAATGAACTGCCCGGAGGGGCGATTTCATCGTGACACGGACTCCCGCTCGTGGCTTCGATCTTGACAACACTGGTCTATTCCTAAGGGGAGATCGTCGAGCCTACTCGTATAATTAGCACAAAGATTTGTGTGAGTTCAAAAGATAATATATTTACTGAACTCTTACAAATACGAATTACTTCAAGAAATCCACTTTTAATCTTAATCTGTACATTGTACTCTTTCACAAGCATCTTTCTATTGTCCATTCAGCCAAACTTTTTGACATCTTTAGTGAATAAGCAACTTGAAAAATAGATTGCACTCTTACCGCCAGTTCTATTCATGGCCGTTTACATAAGAGAAAGAACCTTAACAACATTGCCAGTGCAATACAAAATTCCTATATAGATGAGCAAGAAAAAATAATACTATCACCAAAGGCACTACGGAAAAAACTTTCTTCTGCGAAGGGATGTTTTATCGAACCCGCACGAGAAAAACGCAAATATAAAAAAAGTGATTCACATAACTTCTGCCATTGAGGTTGAAAACGAAGAGTGAAACTACCTCAAAAATTACATTAATTCGCAACAATGTAGAACACATGAATCACATGAACTGAAAGCAATAGGGATGCAAATAGAAAACAAATATTGTCAAGAATCAATCGTTCTACCACGTAATTACTAGCTGGTGGGGCAATTTTTTTTAAAGTCTTCAAGGGCGCTCCTGGCAATATTTTGAGCTAGCACTATGGTCAGATTGAAATAAGTTGGTGATTGACAAATGTGCTTCTGAAGCTGTAGCTTCGTGGAATATTGAAGTAACCAATTCATACACTCATAAGTGTTTATTTCAAATGTTTATTTTCATGTCCCGAGAGCACGTAGACTGTTAACGTCTCTCCCTTCCATTTGCAGCTGTCAATCACCAACTTATTTTAATCGGACCATAGCTTCGCTACTGCCACTGCGCACCTGCCCCTCCACGAGTAGCACCGCGGTACTTTTGCTTACGTCACGCCGCCATCCCGTATTCTCTACGACCGAAGATCCTGGACTCCCGCGTTCTATTATTAATTTCCTATCTGCTCAGCTCGGATGGACTGCGAGGCTAAGAAAAGAAATCGGTATCGGACAGACGGCCAGCAGGTCGATGTCTGTGCTTCGCAGAGGCGCTCTGTCGAAACACTAGAAAAGGATTTCAAAGGATACCTTGAGGTTTTCTTTCTCACGTCATAAATCTAACGGAAACCAACCAGTGATTGATATCTTTAGACAGTTCTCCAAAGGCTGAAAACACAATAATTTTTGTCCACTGTCATTGATGACAAATGGTGAACTATGTTCAATAAAATTAGCAAACATACGCCGATGCGATGCTGTGCCATTTTGGCGGAAAACGTTTTATTATAATTATTTTACCATAATCAATGTATGGAACGTGAAATGATATTAATGTAATATTTAGAGTTTCATCTACAAGAACGATACCACAAGGGAAGTATATTATTCTATGCTATAGCTATGCTTAACTGTGTATTTTACAGATATTTTTAGTAACCATAATTATTGAAAACATTTTTTATGAGTTAATTAATATCTTTGTCTAAGAAACTTTGTGTAAAATTGATGAAGAAAGGAGTAACATCAAACGTTTATAAGAAGTTTATGCGCACTTCTTTTCTTTCGAAGATAATCCGCGAGTAAAACCTTAAGCGTTATGCAATAGCACACAGATCGCGTATCAAACGTATATTTTTAAATATATTATAGTAACGGATCATTATACGGCAAAATCATGATGTAGAAACAAGAAAGGACAATCGTAATGAGAAAATGTATTTATTGGATTGTCACCCAAAACAGAACATCAGTTAACGCACTCATCCCTTAGACAACACTAATTTCAATAACTTCCTCCTTCCGGACGCGTCAACTGCTGAGATCGTTAGTTCGGCAGGTGTAATGCACGTTTTCATCGCAGGAGATGCCGGTGGTCTTCCCCCGCCGGATGGCGAGATTCGGTGCCGACCTTCCGTCGGCCTAGCGGCGTTTTCCCCAACCAGGCATCTCCCACCAACGGGGCACCACCCCAGCCAGGACGAGCTGTCAGTTACCGACCGGTCTTCCGGCATGTGCGATAGTGTAGTGAACATAGTGCACGTTAGTGTGTGTAAGTCAGCGGTGAGGCTAGGACAAGGAAGAGGATCGCGCACGGTCCGTAGCCCGTTTGATAGGGTTACTGCTTGGGCATTCGCCTGGTGTTCATCAGAGAAACCAAGGCAAACTCCCGATCAGAGCAGCAGGCCGCTACAATTCTTCTCCAGACAGCGACTTAGGGCGGAGGGAAAGGTGGGCGGGGCTCCCACACGGCCGTCAACGCATGGAAGGGCGACCGCGGCCGCGCAGTGCCGAGCGAGGTGATAGGGAAGGGGGGAGGGCGGCGCGGAACCAGGGCAGCGCCGCGGGCGGGCGGGCGCCTCCATAGGAAGGCTCGCGCGGCGGCCGCGGCGCGGCGCGGGCAACGAACCGGCGGCGGCGATAGGGCGCGCGGGCCGTGGCCTTCGAGCGGCGCTTTCGCCGGGCACCGCGCGCCGGGGCCGTGAGTGGCCCTGGCCCTGGAGGCGGAGGCACTTTTTGTTGATTGGTTGATTGTTCGTGACTTCCGGGCGCGTCAACTACAGAGGCCTTAGTCCCGTAAGTGTAGTGGGTGTGTTGTTTGTTTTTCCGTCGGGAGGTAGTCTGTGATCTTTCTCCGCTGGATGGACCTACCCGACGCCCTGGCCCACCTGTCGGGCTAACAGGATTTTTCATCCATCCAGGTATCTCCTACTAGCGGGACACCGCCCCAGCAGGGACAAGCTGTAATCTCCCGACCGGTCTCCCGGCACGTGTGGTAGTATAGGGCATGTTAGTGTATGTAAGGGGTCGAGGCTAGGACAAGGAAGAGGAAGGAAAGATCGGGCTGTCCGTGGCCCGTTTGTTCGGGAACTGCTCCGGCATTCGCCTGGTGTTGATTGGAGGAACCACAGAAAACTACCGATCAGAGCAGCCGGTGGCTACAAATTGCTCCTCCAGACAGCGACTGAATTCGACCTAGCTGAGAAACTCGTGTCGAAAATCCTGCCGTCATCGGGAGTGGAAGCCAACACCTCCCGGTCAGAGGGACTGCAGTGGGATCAGTTGATGCACTGAGTCACATCCCCCGGAGAGTCACTTGTTGTGAGATGGTTGTGATGACGATCGTCGAGGTACAAACATTAATGGAAGTAATTTATGACGAAGATGATTGAATGGAAGAAGCGAAAAATGGTGGAGTCGTCGACGATGATGGAGAATTTAGAAGTATGAACAGAAGGGCAACTAGAAACGATAATATTGTAATAGTTAAACAGTTTTTTTTAAACATTTAAACGTTTCTGGAGTTCATTCTAGAAGCAATGATCGCCGTAACTGAACAATTTTTTCTGCGCTGGATCGTGAAGTACAGAATGGCGTAATAAACTTGACGGTGAATGTACTGGTTGCATGATGGAGAATTTGGGGGCAGTTTGATGTTTTTACTGTGTCGGTAATGGTGAGTGAGTAGCGGAAGAGGCTGAAGGTGGCGTTGTCGCTGCAGGTGTGAGCACTGTCCGAGCGAAAGCTGGGGGAGGGTGTGAGGGCCGAGGTGCCAGAGCGCTAGGACGTCCTCGCGGATGGCGGCGACCGGGGCGTCAGGGCGAGCGCAGCGGGCGCGGCCCCAGCGGGCGAAAGCGCCTCTCTCCAATCACCCGTCAGCTCCTCGCGAGCGGAGTGCCGTCGTTCCGTCCGACGGGAGCCGCGCGGCGAGGCGAGGACATCTACGAAGTGGGGCGCCGCGCGCGGACTGAGCAAGTGCATGGACTATACTTCTGTTTTTCTTTCTTGGCGCACGGGGGGGAAGGGGTGTCAATAACATGGAATATCTCACGCTATTTCGCGTCGTTCTCCGTTGTGCCGCTACGAGTCGCATGATCGCGACTGGCGATCATGCGACTCTTGTTGGCACAACGGAGAACGACGCGAAATAGCGTGAGATATTCCATTTTATTGACACACCCTCGTGCGCCAAGAAAGAAAAACCGAAGTATACTCGAATGTTTAGACCACTGGTGTCAAGGTCTTCTAGTGGTGGCTGTGGCACGCGTCGTGGCACCGTAGCATGCCACGAGCTCCTCCGTGCAACTAGCGTCGGGAGAGTAAACTATTGCGAGTAATAGACTGCGATTTCTCTAACTTTGCCCGTCAAGGCCTACTCAAATCCCATCTTTGCGATGGAATATGTCTCGGCACCGTAGCATGCCACGAGCTTCTCTGCGCTACTTGCGTCGGGAGAGGTAACTATTTAGTAGTAACCAAGCCGGTTTACTGTAGTGATGGCGATGTCTCTGGTGGCGTGGCAATGAACTGCGGGGAGAGGCGATTTCGTCGTGGCACTCGTGCCACGGACTCCCGCTCGCGGCATTGACCTTGACAACACTGATTTAGACAGAAGACAATGACACCTCCTACGGCTCGCGGAAAGGCTAGTGGGGCGGATTGCAACACACGTCAAAAACGACGCGTATTGGGCAGATATTTTGGACGACTACGACAGTGTGTACGGGGCCGTCCATAAATTACGTAACGCAAATTTCAAGTATTTTGAATATTCCCCTCCCCCTTGTAACGCACTTCCTTATCTCTATGTAACGCAGCGTAACGCTGCCTCAGACCCCGTCCCTCCCCCTTTAGCGTTACGTAATTTATGAGTGACACCTAACAGCGCCAGATACGCCGTTTATTATTGATCTCGTCAATAATGTGTTCAGTCAATTTCTGTTCTCGCAATAATCACCATAGTTCTCTGACAAGATTCTATTTTTCAGATAGAGACAGAACTAAACAATCCACTATCATAAATCACATTGTTTGATAATTATTTAATTATAGTGGTGAAATATGAAAGGCATATTGTTAAAATGCTGCTACTTCAATGCCCAGTACGATCACATCTCTTCAACTGAAGAACATAATCGACAAGAACAGGTCTAACCACAAACAAGATATGTTGATCTCGCTGGTTTTTCGTGGTTTCGGGCGGGGGCGTGGTCGCAGATAATGAGCCTCTTCTGGTTCCTGTCTGGACGAGCGGTACAATGGGTCATCCAAACAGGGTCCTGCGCCGGCCCCTCGCTTTCCATTCCACGAACTGGGCGAGAGCCGGACCCATATCCCAATGGGCGGTGCCCGCGACCCACAAGATGCGCAAAAAGGCGTTTTGTTTCCCACAGAGTTACGTTTTCCTTCCCAGTCAAGAGCCACTGAGAATGACGTTCAGGGGAGCTATTTACTTGGCGCACTGTGCCACTTGCTGCGACTAGAAATACAACCTTGTGAGCGTTAATGCGCACCAGGAAGCCGTTAACTTCCTATGAATGGGATGTCTTCGATGGATTGTGCAATTTCTTCAAACGAGATGTGCCTTAGTTTTCAGGCTAGAGATAAACTACGTGGAATTAGGTCAAAGAAAAAGATGTGCTAAAGATAGATGGAGTGGAAGAGGCTACTGCAGCGCAGAGGTTGGCTGTCCGTGAAGGAAGTTTATCAATTAAAATCTTCACTTGTTTCAGCGACTAGACGAACGTTTTTCTCATTCCTGCGGACCATCTATTTTCCGAATTCAGAAGTGCATCAAAAGAAAAACATCGTTGATAAGTGAATAGACAAATGTATATTTTAATAATGACGATAAAGTTCTAAAATTTATACTTAAATGCCGTGTGGTCTGTCCAAATCAGCGTGCACGTTTGAAATGATGTAATGATTTACTTAATTGCAGATAATGGACTAATAAGCAATGAAAATGGAGGATATGAAATATTGATAGGAAAGATTAAAGAATAACATCCCATAAAACGTAGCAGAGTCCTGATTTGACCTTCGTAAGTCCTATGTGTAGCGTCCAGGACTTGAACCCTGGTACTGACGCACAAAAGATACTTTAGGTTTGATTGACTGTTCGTCATACCGGGTGCGTCAACTACAGAGGTCATTAGTCCCGTACGTTTAGTGCGTGTTTTTTACCTCGGGAGATGGCGGTGATCTTTTCCCCGCTGGATGGCGAGATCCGGTGCCGACGTACTAGCGGGGGTTTTCCCACAACCACGTATCTCCCACCAGCGGGGCACCGCCCCAGCCGGGACAAGCAGTAAGCCCCCGACCGGTCTCCTGACATGTGTGGTAGTGTAGTGCATGTTAGTGTAAGTATGTGTGAAAGAGGAGAGGATAAGACAAGGAAGAGGAAGGAAAGATCGCGCTCAGTCCGTGGCCCGTTTGTCAGGGTACTGCTCCGGCATTCGCCTGAGGTTGATCGGAGAAAGCACGAAAAAGTCCCGATCAGAGCAGCCGGCCGCTAGAATTCTCCTCCAGACAGCGACTGAATTCGACCTAGCCAACAAGCTAGTGTCGAAAATCCTGCCGCTTAGGACCTTCCGGTCAGAGGGACTGCAATGACATCAACTGATGCACTGAGCCATCTCTCCCGGTGGTACATTAGGGGTCAAGGGAAAAAAAACAAGGAAAAAACTAACAAAAACAAAATAAAGAAATTTAAAAAAATCCTCGTATGAACATTCTGCGCGTTCGGAGCGGAGTGTGACCCGCGTGCCAAGCGCTGCCATGGCAGGCGCGCGCTGATCCGAAGCGTCGGGCGAAAGCCTGACCCGGCTGGCGGTCCCTTGGCCTCCGGTCGATCGAAAGCAAAACGCCCGCTGGCCTGGCCCGGCCCGGGCTGGCAGGCGCGTAGGCGCGGCGGGAGCGGAATGCCAGGAGAAATCGCGCGCCTTCTGGGGACTGGAATTTCGTGTTTATCCGGGATATCGGCGCAGGCGCCGGTGCAAAGGGGAAATCGGCGCCCGGTGCGGCACGCCACTTCGCCGGGACCATGTGCGTTGGACGGAAGTTGGAACACCTCCCGGGAGTCATTGAATTGGAATAAACACTCAATATGGCGATGATGGCGACGGCGATGGTGTAACGCAGTGGTGTCAAGGTCTTCTACTGGTGGCTGTGGCACGCGTCGTGGCACCGTAGCATGCCACGAGCTTCTCAATTAAAACCCGATCCAAGATGTGGATTTTTAAGGGCGAAAAAATTCTTCGAACGCCTTCCTTCGGAGGGGAAGTAAAGCCGGCTGTCCCATGTTAGCAGGTTTACGTGCATGTAAAAGATCCTCAAGCCTGAATGAAGCCTCTGAGCTAAGTTCAAATCGCCTGTTTCGTCGCCCGAGACAAGATCTTCTTTCTCCGCTAGGTGGTGAGAGGAGTCTAGCAAAATTTGCGTGGAAGAGCAGGCCTCATGGCCTGAGTCTCGCCACGTAAAATATGGCATTAATTCAATTCAATGATGCTTCTACATGTAAAGTACGCAAAAGACGCATTTCTATAGAAGATTTTCTTATTATTATATTAGTTACCTGTGCGCGAAATGACGAGGGTAGTGTCATGACCCTACGGAGCTTGTTGCCCCCAGCTAAAACAAGTACAAATTTACCCTTGCCTTAGTCATATTAAATCTATTTCTATGTGCCTCAGAGCTCCTATCATTTTGAAAAGCTCCTGGAGAAAATAGCAAATTCATCACTATTCATCAAATTCATTCAGAAATATCAATATACAGACCCCCAGTGGTTGCGTGAACTTTCCAAGATTTAGTACTATTGGTGGTTATCGCACTATGGAACTTCTAGTTAGTACAATTCTTGAACAAAAGTTGCGGATTCTCGCTCGATAGAAAAAGTTAATTTTAATATTTATGTATTCACATATGTATATTATTTATTTACATGTGAAGGGCCTCGGAACAATAACACGAAAACGCCACTCCCACCTTAACAAGCCTCCCGCTATTCGTAAATGTTGATATTTCTAAGTGTGTGTCATCTTACGTCCCAAGCTCTTCATAAATATAAACAAGACATGAGAACACGATAGGCCACACTTACCAAAATGAAGATATTAACAGGAGACTGCTGTGGCGACAGGGCTCCAGCACTATAGCCTTGATATTGTTTAACAGCGTTATTATTCGTTTATTCCAGTGTTGTCAAGGTCGATGCCACGAGCGGGAGTCCGTGGCACGAGTGCCACGACGGAATCGTCCCTCAGCAGTTCATTACCCCGCCATCAGACACAACTCCATCCCTACTGTAAAACGGCGGGGTTACTAACAGTTTCCCTTCCCGACGCTAGTTGCGTAGAGTAGCACCTGGCATGCTACGGTGCCACGAGGCGTGCCACTGCCACCAGTAGTAGATCTTGACACTACTGGTTGAGTCGTTTATTTAGTGCGAAAAAGTCGGTGACATCCGCGAGAGGCGATCGGATCCGAAAGCGACAAGGCGAAGGCACTTGCCAGCTGGCCGGCGGCCGTGGTCATCAAGGCGGCGCGCGTCCCAGTAGCCCAGAGACGGCGGGCAGCCGGGAATCTAGTTCTGCGCCGGTCGTTAACGCACTCGCTGCGTAGCCCGGACGCGCGGCAATTCGACTTCTCGCACACCGCGGCGCCGCCCGAGGAAACGCCCGGTTTCTCCGCCGCCTCCGCCGGCCCAAACGCGCGTGCCGAGTGCGAGTTGGAAGCAGAGACGCCGTGGCAGGGAAGAAAACGTTAGAAAAACACATAAGAGAGGCCTTGTTGTAAAAAACGAAAGTAGTTTTTAAACAATTAAAGCGATGGAACGTCCAATCGGAATATCCATCGATCGTTTTTCCTGTTCATTTTGTTAAAGTGGGTGGCGACTGTCGCCCTGTGCACCCGCTTCGGTGTACCGGTGTGCTTTAACTGTACAGGTACACGACCTATCATTTTTTTAATCATGATTATGATCATATTGCAATTTGATTGATTTCAGATCAGATGTTATCGAATTTTACGTAATGAAGTCAAGCGTTTTTTAATAGAGAAATACGTGTTGTGTTGGGCTGAGGAATGAAATATGAACAATTTTTTTTACAATTTGAACATGAAACTCGAATGGAAAGCAATAAATAATTGATGATGTGAGCTAAAAGTGTAGTTAAATTATTTAATTTAGATTTCGTTAAATAAAAGACAATGCTACTCCACGTCTATTGCATTTAATATCCTCTATTACTTTATGCGAGTTTAAACTCTCATCTAAGCTTCATAGATGTGTATTTTTGGAAAATTAATCATTGACTATTTTATAGACACCACATTCTCATTTTTCAAACCAGTCCCGCTTCAGAAAAATTAATATTCTTTCTACTACTCTATCATATCTACTCTATCATTCTCAGTCTGTGTTAAGAACATTTGGAAAGGTTTGAAAAGACCAAGATTATCACGAACAAATGATATGGGGATTGATATGTCGGACAGGATGTAATTAATGGAAAGAACTATGATGGTTATCCACCGCCACTGAATTTACTCCACCAAAAATTCTACATTGACAGACCCGTAACGCCAATTTAAGTGCTACGAAGCAGATCAAAAGAGCAACTGCTTCTCTTGCGCTGCACAGAATGAAATATTCAATGAAACTAAGAGGAAATAACGTCAGCGAATAAATTAAAGGTTTTCATTCGCTCTTTGTAAGAATATAAATTATCGCCTTGTAAACACATCAAACTCAGATTGAGGTAACGGTCAAGGTTGGGGTGTTCAACTTGTAGCTTCAAGTTCTTCATTAGCTTTACAGCACTGTCGTTTATTTCCTATTAGTGAATATAATAAATCTTGCCGTTACTCTGGATATGCACCGTCGAACAGAAAGTAGTTTTGTGGTTTCCGACTCACCTTGTTAGACACCGACTGAACCGTAACACAGCTGGTCACTGTATCGAAACAAATACTTCGAGTCAATATTCAAATTTGTGCACTCAAGCACGCTGGAAGAAAAAGGAATTTGCTTCATCGTTACATTCACATTTACATGATTTATCAAACACTGAAAATGCAAACATTCTAATTTGAAGATTTTTTAAATCGTCAAAGAAACGTACTACAATTTTCATAAAAAATTGAGGCAAATGTTCGTTTATTTAAACGTATTTGGTAAGGAAAATCTGATTCAGAAAATTGTTAACTTTTTTAAACAGTTACAGACATCCAAGGAATGAAATGATATTTTATTTATTCAAACGAGAAAATCTGTTTCATACAATTGCAATATTCTCATTTTAATCGCTTCTTTGAATTTCTTTCTCATGCATTTGTGTCTTCTTCTGTTTTTATGTTAGCTCCGCCCTTCCTTTAGATGCACGATGAATCCTATAAAATTTATTAATATCGATTCAGCCACCTATCCCTTGATTACATATTAATTATAAACTTAATTGTCACGTAATATCGTGGCTGGCAACCGTGAATAATTCTTTGAACGCAGTGAATTAGCTGATAAGTTATGAAAGCTTAATTTTTACAGGAGGGCCAAAAAACAATTTTCGACTGATGCTGTAAATCGGGCATTAATGATTTCGAACAAAACCTACTTCCTAATAGTTTACTTTGAATATCATTAATCCCTGATTTGCTGCAATTGAAAGGTGTGTTTTTGTTCTCCTGTAAAATAAAGTTTTCATGACTTATCACTTATCAGCTTATTTGCCGGGATAAAAGAATTGTAATTTCCTTTGTAATATATACATATAAGAGGTAAACTCCGACATCGTATGACCGATCTCCATGACAGTTGGCACTTCTAGGTGTTTTTTCAACGAGAAGGTTTATGTGCGTTTAATTCTGTAGTAATTAACTCCACTTCAGGCCGCTGTGGAAACAAAACAAAATATTCACGTCAAAGGCAACCCGCAACGCACTAGGCAACATTGTGAAACTATATCGTGCCTGCTCAGAGACGCGCAGAATCTGCAAGTAAGTGCGAATGAAAGGGACAGAGAGCGGCAGAGACAGAGACAGACAGACAGGGACAGGATGAGGGAGGGAGAGACAGTGAGAAAGGGAGATGGGAGGGGAAAGAGCGAGATGAAGGGCAGAACAACGTCTGCCAGTAGTTGGTTTTATTAAGGGAGACAGTGCTGCTCCCAGGCGCGTTTGCGAGGAGAGGGGCGATGGCGTGGCGATGTCCCCACTCCGGAGGTCGCGGGCGCGCGCTCGCGGGCGGCGGCGGCGGCGGCGGCGGCGGCGGCGGCGTGGACGTCCGCGCGACGCTCGGCTGCCCCGAGGCCTTAACGACTTCCGCTCCTCACCCCCACCCCCACCCCGCCCCCGGGGGTGGCATAGAGAGAAACTGCGGCTTCACTAGCGAGTGGCCGCCGGAGGGAAGTTACGTGAAGTGTGCTAGGTGACCGACACTGGGAGCGTTGCATCGGACGAACCTACGGGGAGGGATGCCACACAATAGAGCAGTGTTGTCAAGCTCAATGACACGAGCGGGAGTCCGTGGCACGACTTCCACGAAGAAATCGCCCCTTCACGCAGTTCATCCCTATTGTAGAATGGTGGGGTTACTAATAGTTTTCTCTCCCGACGCTAGTGGCGCAGAGAAGCTCGTGGCATAGCACGGTGCCACGAGGCGTGCTACTGCCACCAGTGGGACACCTTGACACCACTGCAACAGAGCGAGCAACGTACTCTACTGGCTTCTCAGAAGGGCAAAATTCGCCTCCGTTTTGCGAATGAGAAAGTCAATTGTTAGAGATTTACATTAAAAGAGCTGTGTGTTCCCAGATCCTCTCCGGTTAGTTGTTATCGTTGATTGCATGTTCGTGAATAGTCTTGTAGCAGCACCGGCAGGGCATTGCACCTTCAGGAACCTTACGTAAATATCAAACTTGCTGCACTCTAGGAGTGAGTGTCCAAGAAGTAAGCTCAGAGACAGGCGAATGGAGCTATTTCATTACAGGACCTGAGAAAGACTGGAAGGAGAATACGTGACGTCCACGCCAGGAAATAAATAAATAAATAGTTTAGAAAGAAGTAGTTGCTTGGCTGTCCGGGAGACGTCTCGACCTTCGCACATGTGCCATTGCTGCGACCTTTCTCTGGGCGAAATGCCTGAGGAAGGTGCCTCGCATTTCGCCTTGAGGAAGATGGCAAAATGGCGGCCTAAAGATTAGTCAACTGTGCCTAAGACGCGGCGTCTCTCGGACAGCCAATCAGCTACCGACTCCAGCGCGAACGCCTACGCTCCCTGGTTTAGAAAGAGTTTGACAGATTGGAACTCGTCTTCTGACGGTAGGTTTTTCCCTCTTCTAGAGGGTTTCTTGTCATTCCTTATGATCTCTTTTCCGCGGCTTTGACGCAACGGAGAGACCATTTGGGGAGGAATACCAGAATTCGAAAGGTTTGAACGCGGTAGGATGTAGGAATTTTACTGGTTTAAAGGCCTTCATCATAGCCACATAAAATCAAGTTAGGCAATTATATTCGTAATAATTACCTATTACATAAAATATATAAGATTGCGAGCGCACAAGAAACCTACGTGCAGCATGTCCTCTAGGGCGCGCATGGGCTCTTCTCGGCGCTAGAGGTCTACGTCCCACGGTAAACATCGCTACACTTCCGCATCGTTTGGGGTAAATCTCTATTCTTGCGTCTTGAGTACTTCACCGATCCATTACATCTATATTTGTTTTATTGACAAAAATATGTAATTACACGTGTATTTGTAGGCACAGATTTAATTTATGGTAAAATAATGGTCAATGCGAACTCTCAAAAGTTTAGAGCTGGTAATAGGTAAAGGTAAGAGGTTAACACTCCTTTGTGAGAAAGAAAGCCCTCCTAGAAAGCGTATTAAACTTATACATACACAGTTAAGAAGCATAAAAAAGAGAAAGACTAAGAAAGAAGGCTGTAATAAATTTTCCACAACACGAACAACCATAAAAACGTGTTACGCAGTCTTCGGCATTTAAAGCTAATTTTTTTCTCAGCCAGTTAATTATATCATAAGCTTGCTTTCAATTTAGCAATGAGGAAAATGACGAAATAATATCGAGGAAAACTGGAATATCACGCTCTCAGGACAAGGCATTCTCTGGAAGAACGAGAAGCACGTAGCGAGAAAGCCGAAGCGAGGGAAAGGCCATGAAGAACGAGATGTACGCAAATGAGAAGAAGAAAAGGATTTATAATGAGCCCCGCCCGGCGCCTGTCCCATCAACTCTTTTTTTTTCTTCGGTCATTCAATGAACCACAATGTGCCCCTGCTCTTAATGCACTTGTCAAGTTCGTTTGTTTTTGTTTCTTTTCGCTTTTTTTGGGGGGGGGAGGGAGGATTACTTCTTGGGTAATTGGTAGTGTCGGAGATAACAAAAGCTTAACATGTTTTCACTCGCTTGCACACTTATTTTGATGGTGAGCTTAACATTTGTGAAATTAATGGGAATTCGGTGTCACCAATTACAGAAATTGTTTATTTTCTCCCATTGGCTTATTTTTTTCGATAATTTTAAGGAAAACTGTGATCGTATTCACCCACCCGTAAAAGTCTGAGGCAGCGGTAAACGAATATCGGCTTGGGTGACTTTTTACTTTGGAGCAACAGGGCCCATTTTCTTTTTTTTCCTTCATTCTCCATCACAGTCTCTCTCAACACCCTCCACCCAATTCCCCACGGAACACTCTCACTTGTTTTGCTTCGCACCATTCTTCAACACAAAATCCCATCTCCGCACCTTCACTCCCGCACAAACCCCTCCCCCTTCCCCGTCTATTAGACCACGGTCCACCACATCCCAACCCCCATACATTTCCTAATTCCGTAAGCCTCGTTCCGACCCCCGTCTTCCCCGGGCCCACCCCCTCTGGACCCGTCCCCTCCGGACACGCCCCCTCCGGACACGCCCCCTCCGGACACGCCCCCTCCGGACACGCCCCCTCCGGACACGCCCCCTCCGGACACGCCCCCTCCGGACACGCCCCCTCCGGACACGCCCCCTCCGGACACGCCCCCTCCGGACACGCCCCCTCCGGACACGCCCCCTCCGGACACGCCCCCTCCGGACACGCCCCGCCCTCACGGACCCGCCCTCTCCGGACTCACACTCTCCACTCCGCTCCGCACTGGATTCTCCTCTGGAGAAATCCGAAAGTGTGAAGCGCGGCGTTTTTCCGCCCGCCGCGTCCATTTCTACGCGGCCGCATATTTCAAGGCTCAGGGCGCATCCGCGCGCCGCGATCAGCTTTCTCTCGGCGTCTCAGCGGCCGAGGTGCCGGTAATTAATTGGAATCCCGTTCCTTCCCAGCATTCCAATCAACGAAGACCTCTCCAGAGCACGCCGGATGAAATGTAAACGAGTTGTACTGAATGTAAACTGTATCCTGATTAATTTATTTGCGGCAAAATGTTGGTATTGTATGTGAAGGTTGAAAATAACACACTTAAAACTCATCACCTTAGAATCCATTTTATCAGTTAAACCACAAGGACCACGACAAGATGGTCGAAAGGTCGGCAATACAGCCTTAGCCGCGACATCACCCGGACAGCATTCACACGACTCTGTCCACGAAAGCTTACCCATTTAATCAGTTACAATGTAACAGAACTCGAGTTACTGTGATTTTTATAATGCATAATTTAAAAAAAAGTAATATTCATGATATAAATACTACTGGGTATGCGCAAGAAGAACGTTACAGATAATTCCCTTGGTATGTTTTGTTTGTTATATCCAACAAAAGTGTGAAATATTTTAATAAAAACGAATTTTAATGCAAAATAATTCATACTATAATAGCTGTACATGAAAAAAAGTATTTAAAATGCTGAAATTAATGTTAATAAAATCTTGACAACTACGTCAAGTTGTTGCCTTGTTTCAGCCGTTTGCCGGTGATTAGATATTTACAAAGGCAAATGGTAAACTTTTGTAAAAAAATATTTAACATACAATACAAAAATGACCGTTTTATTAATTACTTTCAGCACAATATTTCTAACTCGAATCAGATATTTAACAAAAAGTTTCACAGGGTAGGGACAGTGGATTTCACACGTCATTACATATTTGCTATTATGGTGCGTCATAGAATTCATTCATAAAACGTGCAATTAGTTTGTCGCTTTTAACCGAGATTCATTCAAAATTAGTACACCATGTGCGAAATACATTCCTTCTTGCTCATATTATAGTACCTAGTTAAATATAAACATTTTCATACAATAGTCAGTTGCATTAATGGGACTGATTTATTTGCAGACTATTTCCTTGATTTCCCATTCTACAAAAGAAATGTGTAGTCACCTTTACAAACTAGTGTTTTTTTTTAAATTTGTAATAATAATAATGTATTACACCCTATAATTGAGTGTGTACCTGCTGGCTTTATCTATTGTAAATAAATAAATAAAAATACGTAAGCAGTGAATGAACGTATAATACTGCGATTTTTATAACTTTGCCCCTAAAAGCCTGTCTTCACGATGGAATATGTCATCGTATTTCGCGACGTTCTCAGTCGTGCCGCCAGGTATCGCATGATCGCGACCGTATCAAGCAGTGCTTGCGATCATGCGACTTCTAGCGGTACGACGGAGAAAGATGCGAAATGTCGTGTGATACTCCATCGTGGCCATAGGGGCGTGAGGAGCAGAGTTAGAAAAATCGCACTGTACAGGCACGAGCAAGAAAGACGCGAAATACCGTGTGACATTCCATCGTGGCCATAGGCGCTTGAGGGACAGAGTTAGAAAAATCGCACTGTATCCCGGTCTCGAGTCTCGTATTCGACACTTCTCCATCTACGTCCAGCGTCCAGCTGAGAATTACCTTCACCTCCCCGCAAAGGTTCCCCATTACAATTGCCATCGCATCGTCCCTTGATAGGCGTGCTTTGAATCGACGAGGAGCCGCCCCCGCTCGTGCTGCAAGTAGCGATGTTGCAGAGCGCGTCCGCAGGCTGCCGGCGAAGGGGGCGTGGCGGTGCTAGCGTGGGCGCCATCCGTCTGCCCGTGACAACACGCGTTGCGTCACTTCGGCACGCACGCCTCGCACGGGCGTGCGACGTGAGACAGTTGCAGAGCGGCGGCCAGGCGTTCGCATGCCTCGCACGCTCCCCAGCGTTCTCCCCGCGGGCGGGCGGCGACCCCGAGTGGGGCGTGCACGCTCTGGATCCAGTGATAGGCGACGACTTGCTCCTCCCTCGCAGACCGGCAGGTGGGTGGGGGCGCCGATTCTCTTTGTGGAGACGACGGCCTCCTGGGTTCGTTCTAGACTTGGGGTTTTATTTCTTGGCGCGCGGGGGCTTGTCTTTACGATGGACCGGGAGAGATGGCTCAGTGCATCAACCTGATGTCCCTGCAAACGCTCTGACCGGGAGGTGCTAGGTTCCAGTCCCGACGGCGGCAGGATTTTCGACACTAGCTTGTCAGCTAGGTCGAATTCAGGAGAATTCTAGCGGCCTGCTGTTCAGGTCGGTAGTTTTCCGGGGTTTCTCCGATCAACACCAGGCGAATGCCGGAGCAGTACCCTAACAAACGAGCCACGGACCGCGCGCGATATTTGCTTCCTCTTCCATGTCCTATCCTCTCCTCTTACACACACACTTACACTAACATGCACTACACTACCACACATGCCCGGAGACCGGTCGGAAGCTTACAGCTTGTCCCGGCTGGCGCGGTGCCCCGCTGGTGCAAGATCTCGCCATTCAGCGGGGAAATGATCATCGCCACCTCCCGAGAAAAACACACGCACTACTCTTACGGTAATAATGACCTAAGTAGTTGACGCACCTGGAAACACGAATCAATCAATAAATCTTTACGATGGAATAATTCACGGTATTTCGCGTCTTTCTCGGTTGTCCCACTAGATGTCGCATGATCGCGACCGTATCGAACAGTGCTGGTGATCATGTGACACCTGGCGACTCGACCGAGGAAGACGCGAAATACCGTGAGATATTCCATCGTGAAGGCAAGACCCCACGCGCCAAGCAATAAAAACACAAGTATATGCGCTCAAAATTAGAGAGCCAACTGCCGTAGTCTTTCATTCGGGAATATCACAAACATAGTGCCATGCTATTAGATTCCCTTTACTGTACGTAGGCGTTTAGGGAATGGGAGAGATGACTGGAGGTGATGAGGATGATTATGATTGATGGTGTGTAAGTGGAATGGTGTTGAAATAATGAACGACGTGGCTGCGTTGGTGGAGTGAGAGGCGCCGAAAAAGGGAGAACACCGAGAAAACTTGCCACGAACGTGCAACAAGCAGCACAAATTATTCTATGTGGAATTGAGCCTAGTCCCAGCAATAGAGAAATGGAAGGCAACCAGCCTTACCACTCTGCAACGGTTGCAACGTCCTGGATACAGAAACAACGGTGGTACACATTTCGGAATCCCAAATAACTATAATACCGCAAAGAACTTTAGAAAATCCACAATTAATTACTAACGGGGTTACCATTAAGGAAAATAGAATTGCTTCTACAACAAGATAAAAACTGCAACATTTGGCAGAGCCAATCGACACAGTTGATTTCTGCAAATATCTTCTCGAGGATGAAGGATTCAAAAAGAGCTCTCATTCTGTGGAGACATGGATGCGTCCAATTTTTTGAGTGGGGAAACTAATTCCGTGGCCGTAAACTAGTTCCGTGGCCATTTTCGAAGTTAAAACCCGTTAGTTAAAGCTAGGTATAAATTGTTTTTAATTTGGTCCTCATAATCGTCTCAGATATAGGAGGAGGTGGTCGACAATTTAATGCCCCGCAAAGTCCCAGTGAACAGTGTACAATTGTGCGAGTTCGCACTGAAACCATTTTTTGAATAAGCAAAAAGTCCGAGGAAGATGAGCTACTTCCCTGCATATACTCCTAGTGCACCACTTTGCAAGAGGGCAAGATTATGTGAACGAACTGATCCAAAGTAAGCATTTTTGGGAGGTTGAATTGTTTTCTTTCCCCAAATGCCGACACTCCGCGAATGTGTCAATGCCTATACATAAACAAGACAATTTATTTTTTCTGGAGGTTCGGGGATTTTCGAAACGATGTAAAGAGCACGATTGTGATGCAGAACAGTATCTTAAAATCCAGTTTACATACGGTGTGTTTATTGAAAGCGACTGAAGCAAATGTGATTATTACCTATTTCAATTTTATGCGTCTTGATTTTTCAGGAATTGAAAAAATGTTAGTACAAGGCCTGATTTTCTTTTCGTCCAGGAATATGACAAATGTCTTTTGTCTTGTGGATTAATATAACCTAATGCCAGGACTTTTATATACAACTGTTACAATATAAGAATATATTAGCAAACCTCCATCACGAACTTGAATCTCCCTCCAGTTGTTTACCATTCTACCGACATGTCGTCTAAGTGCGCCAGTATTGTGATGGTAGTCGTTAGAGGGAATTCCGATTCGCGGCTGTAACCGATTACCACATTCCTGCCACTCACCTGCCTTCAGTCCAACAAAGAACCCTGCCCCATCCGGTATTGTAGAGGCGGTCGCACTGACCCACTCCTCTCCGCCGGCAGATACCTCGGTATTTCGAGGAGTTGGAGCAGGAGAATTCATTGAATACACACACACCACGAGGTGGTGAGAGCCGGTAACATTCGGAAGAGGAGGAGATCGGCGAATTCAAAATGCTCCAATTCTTCAAAGGATATTTAATAATTTGGTCCACTTTCAATATTATTCCAATTACTTCATTGTACAGCACCACCCAGTTAATATCAAATTCCAAGCGACATTGAATGATCCTCACGACGAAAAAGTAGTAGTGACTACAATGAACATACTTTCAGGTACAAACACACATAACAGCATTTGTTTTTACGGCATTTCATTCAATTCCAGAAAAATGTGGAGCAATATCTAAGGGCTGAGAAATGAATATACATCGTGCTTTGAAGTCTGCTGCCTTATCCACTGAACTACCGATTCAACACAGAGACGCTGATAATCCACCATATTGTCCAGCGCGATCCTCATCAAGTGCACGAGCAATCAGTACGACAATAAATCCCGTCTCGTCTTGTTAGTAATACTGGCGGAGTTGAACTCAATACCCACTGCGACGACAGCAACTCGATTTGAGCCCAGCAATGGTTATTTAGATAATCCCAGTGAAAAAACAACAACAAAAAACAAAAAAAAAAAAAAAACAACAACAACAGATTTAGAAATCCTGTCAGCAACTCGTCCACAAGGGAAAAAAACAGAAATTCCCACGATTATTTCTTAGATATCTTCAGAATGGGATGAAATTTGATTCGTCAATCAATACTGTTGTCTTCAATCGCTCATATACGAAATTCAAGTATCGTTTTTCCATGTTGGTACTGTTGTGGAATAACAGGTTCATGAAAATCTCACAAGCCTTCCTCTTCCAAACATAATATTGTTTGCCCAACTTCTCTGATTTCTTCATTTCATTACGTATTACGCAATATTTCCTTACTCATTCATAAATTTCAGGGAAGATCGAATAACACTTGCCTTGTAACGTAAGCTTTCAGAATACAACTTCCCTCAAACATCAATAATATTTTTGTTCTCTATATATCTCCCTACCGTTCTCTGACCCTCTCATTCACATTTACTTGCAGATTCTGCACGTCTCTGAGCAAGTGAGGTAATATCGGGAAGCGCCAGACCAGCCAAAACGTAACAAAATATTGAAGAAGAGCTCATCCTGTAGATTACGGTGTGAGAAACGTTTCCTTCGGCCTCAAAAGTTGTCAATGCCCTAGAACGCAATATATATATATATATATATATATATATATATATATATATATACATATATATACACAAATATATGAATATATTTGTTCAGAAAGAAAAATTAACCGGAAATAAAAAAGGAGAACGCAATATATATATATATATATATATATATATATATATATATATATATATATATATATATATTCTTTCTGAACAAATATATTCATTTCTTTTGTAAATAATAAACCATTTACAAGTTTTTGGAGTGTTTCTCATCAATAATGCAAATTTTTGTGTAGAAATCATTTTTTCAAACCAACTTTTGAGTGCTTATAGCGGCTCAGCCATTCGGAATATCCACGTAGTTTATTAGACAAAATATGCTTAGAATTGTCTTAAGAGCTTATTTTGTGAGTTTCGGACGTTTCCTCCCCGGACCCCCCTCTCTCCCTCTCTCTCTCTCTCTCTCTCTCTCTCTCTCTCTATATATATATATATATATATATATATATATATATATATATATATATGTATGTCTGTGTCGAACCCTAACAGCTAACAGGTGCCCGCCCGTTCGCAGCGACCTCACTGCCCCAGTGCCCGGCGGCGGGGCGGCCGCGGCGGCGGCACCTGCCGGGCGCTGGGCGCTATCACAGCGGCGCGATGGAGGCCGCGGAGGGCACTGGGCCCCGGGCGGGCGCCGCGCTGGGCCGGGCCGGGCCGGGCGGGCGCAGAGAACAGTTACGGGGCAGTCGGGCTGTGGCGCGCGCACGCCCTAACGGGACCGCCCCGCCGCCGCTCCTCCGCGCGCAGCCTCCGCCGCCGCCGCCGCCGCCGCCGCCCCCCGGCGGGAGCGTCCCGGCGCCCGCCCGGCCACGCGCCCCACGACGCCGCCGACGCCGACGCCGGGCGGATGGGCCTGCCGACGGACGCCGCTGCCGCCGCCGCTCCCGACCCAATGAACAAGGCGTGCCCTACATAGCGTCTTTACTGCATGTAAAATATCCTCTAGCCTAAATGAAGCCTCTGAGCAAAATTCAAAAACGCCTGTTTCGTCGCCCAAGTAATACCTTCTTTCTCCGCCAGTTGGGGAAAGGAGCGTAGAGAAATTTGCCTGGTCAGACGGAAGAGCAGGCGTCATGGCCTGAGTCTCACCACGTAAAATGAGGCATCAATTCAATTCAATTCAATTCAAAAATAGCGCGCTGAGGGGAGTTGCACCATTTGGACAACGTCTCGGTACCTTCCAGTGTTATACACCTGTAACGAACACCTGTTTGCGTCTTCTCAGATTCCTTCCGAGACTCGCACTCATTTCTGTATTTTAACTACTACCACACATGCACTAGGAAAACAATTTTCAACGCCGCTGCAGCCTCCGCCGCCTCCGCCGCTACCGCCGCCGCTGCCACCGCCGCCGCCGCTCCCGACCCAATGAACAAGGCGTGCCCTACATAGCGAGCTCAGGGGAGGTGCACCATTTGGACAAGGTCTCGGCGCCTCACAGTGCTATACACCTGTAACGAACACCTGTTCGCGCCTTCTCCGCGTTCTTCCCAGATTCGCATTTGTTTCTTTATTTCAACCAATGCACTGGGAAAACAATGTTCAACTGAATTGATGCCTTATTTTACGTGGCAAGACTCAGGCCATGAGGCCTGCTCTTCCGTCTGACCACGCAAATTTCGCTACGCTCCTTTCACCAACTAGCGGAGAAAGAAGGAATTACTTGGGCGACGAAACAGGCGATTTTGAACAGGCGAACAGGCGAATTTGTTATGCAATGTAAAAAAATTGTGTACAAGTAAGATTGTTTAAATACGCCATCTACCAACGTTTTGGTTACGTCTTTGTTAAAGGATTTCCAAATTTTTAGGGTATCAAGTAATTGTAAAGGATATTCCAATATCTTCTGACTATCTTTGGATTTTAATTCTATTTCTTTGTCCAGTTTTTTTAATACAGTCTTATATATTTTGATGATCAAAAGGTAATAATGATAATAGTGATAATCAATAAGACTGTCTTTAAAAAAACTGGACACAGCAATATAATTGTAATTGACATGAAACTGCCGCCACCGCTCCCAACACCTTCCTTCACACTACCCTTCAAAGCTCGGTGACGCCATTTGCTAGATTTTCGATATGGCCTTGGCAAGTTTTATTGAGGCATTTTTTTTATATCTCTGAACCCGAAGATGATATTTTCTTGGCGTATTATCATTTTGAGTATTCTAACGGTTACTAGTTTCAACTTAGTATGCTAACTGCGATGTATTTGTTTTACTTTTTACTTGAAGCATTTTCGTGAACATGTGTCAAGTCATGTTAGACGAGATGGGGCCGCTTTGTGGAGCCGCAGTGGTTGCTCCCAGCAACATGAACAAGATCTGCCATTCAAAGGCTATCTGTTCAGGTACGGAGCGATTCTACTCGTTGCTGGTATTTACCGTAGTACTAGTTCTTATCATGTTCGCAAACTTGTTACATTAATCTTGATATGACTCGCCAAACCTATTCTCTGGATTATGAACGTGAATATAGCCGAAGATTTTATTGATTGATAGGATGTATCTTAAATATCCTAAATTTGAAGTAAGTCAACCAATGTGTTTGTTTCGATGTTCGGCTTTTATAGGATGGGAAGGATGTCGTGTCCTCCTAATTGTAACTAGGAACGGCGCCGTGGACGAACAGTACCGCCTACATAATCTCTCAAATTCAGTGAACAAGGCTCGCCCTAAGTTCGAGCACGGTTCGAGCACGAGAATTATTTGTAGTCTGTCTCCTGAGGGAGTTTTATCAGAGCTTACGTTCCTTGCACCTGCTGACCTCTCTCCGTTGAATGCCACGAAGATTGTAAACACCTGTTACCTGCTAGCACAGACTAAAAGAAGAAGCTACCACTGAGAGCATGAACTGCTAACAAAACCCACATTGATTTTCTCTGAGTTTGTTTCCGCCTGTTTTAAAAGCTGTAATAAGTTTCTCATAAAACGTTTTCCAGTTTAGGTGGGCTTGCCAAAGGACCAATTTGCAACGCTTAGTCTAGATAACACACTTCAACCATATCACGATTTCCTTTCTTTCACGTAACAAAAATATTGTGTTGTGCTTTAACAGCAAGAATTTTCCATTTGAACAGCTATTTAACCATTGTCATTGCCTTCCCATGTAATAATAGCTCCTATTAAAAAAGGAATAGAATGTACAAAACATATGTACTTAGTTTCCTTCAGAGGGAATGAAAATGTGGCTTTAAATCATATCTATCGCGTGCATTGCTACCCGACATTTATTATCTCACAGATGTACGCAATGACTGAGTGAACCCCATTTATTGAATTGAATTGAATTGCCTTATTTAACGTGGCGAGACTCAGGCTTTGAGGCCTGCTCTTCCGTCTGACCACGCAAATGTCACTACGCTCCTTTCACCAACTAGTGGAGAAAGAAGGTAAGGCGATTTTGAATTTTGCTCAGAGGCGTGATTTAGGCTTGAGGATCTTTTACATGCAGTAAATCTACTAACATGGGACAGCCGGCTTTACTTCCCCACCGAAGGAAGGCGTGCGAAGGATTTTTTCGCCCCTGAAAATCCATGGCTTCGATCGGGTTTGAACCCATGAACTTGGGTATAACAGTCCGATACGCTGTTACACCATCGCCGCCACACATTTATAGATAAGGACATTCAATAATGAGTAATGATTGAGAGTTTGCCGTAGTCTTTCTCCGTTGCCCTTGTGGCATCATCAGCATCTGTTGGACTGATTAGCATGTTTCCCGTTCACGATGTACCATTCATCAGGAATGCCAGAAATAAAATGTCGTAAATTCACGCTTTATCTCTTTTTTCCTTCTATAACTTTTTTACCTTCATATAATTGAAATGCAAATCAAAAACATTTCATTACGCGGTTATCTAATAAACCTTTGGCATCATCGGAAAGGAGACTAACGGTGAAGTGATTCAGAATCTGCCGATGAATCAGTGCGGTTTTCCCCTCGTCTGCAGCCACAACCTCGTTATTTTTTGCAGCAAACTATTATGGCTTCACAAACTCCCCGCATCACAAACAAACCGCACCACGCACAAACAAAAACAACAACGTAAACAAAAATACCAAAACAAAAATAATTCGTGCACGCGAAATTCAAAATATTTCTCATATACATATTATTCTGGAAAGACTTTCTGGAAGAGGAGAAGCTTATAAATGCTCTAAAGGCTTTAAAAAATGATTTATTACTGTTTCAAATGATTTCTAGGATTAATTTCGTAATTCTTGAGCTTCACATTACCTATATACAACAACCAAAGAATTTGTTTTTACTTCGACTATTCCAATAAAATGGATTGAGCACCTATATTTCTAATTCTTAAACGCCTGCAAATATTTAAGCACCTTTTCAAATGTTAATTCGATATACAATGAATGTAGACTTGGAGAATTCTTAATTAAGTTCACTATTATGTATTCGATGATATAATTATATACTAAACTTGAAACTAGCACTTAGTCACGTTTCTGGAAAAACTAAGTCCGGAAAACTTATTGTCATAGAAGATCGTACTAATTTATTGGAATAAATTTGTTACAAAAACTTAACTTGCATTTAGATGACATGTTATTGAAGGAAATCCGACCGAAGTTTACTGAACAAACTACCAGGTGTCTGACCTTTGCGTGAAAAACTTTGCTGTTCTCGCACGTAACGAGTTTTGCATAAAAGAACGAACACAGAGCACGGGAAATTCAAACAGTTCCTGTTAGTATTTCACAATCTCAATCAACAATTCTGGGCGTATGTAATTCGAAACTAATCCCATTTCAGCAAGATGTTGTGTCCCATTCATTTATAAATGTTGATCTCCGAAATGAAATGAAAGTTAAATTTTCCGTGGCCCAGTTACGGACACTTATAAAATAATATACTGTATTAATTTTAATTCTGAAACACTGCTCAGCGTAAAATTGGAGAAAGAAAGATGTGTAAAAAACAAACGACTTGTGGACAATTTATGAAACAATGTCAATCAAATTTTTTAACTAGGAGCTGCATAGATATACCTTTCAACTAATCCACGATTATTAACAAGTTATATTAATTACGGATGATTTATTTTATAGTAAAATGTAATTGTATATGCTAAGCAATTGTAACTGCTTTAATTGTTTTTGTGCACGCCACAATAAACATTTCCTTTCTTCTTTACGACTTCTAAAGCATTAAAAATACTTCAAAATCGCAAAAAAATCCGTGACGTGCAAAATATACTTAGCTGCTCAGAAGCAACATTAAGAAAGTACAGGGTATCTTCTGCCTCCAGTTAGCTAATTTTACCCTCAACACTTCTGCGCGAGCATTCCTGCGTCCACATTATTAGGTGACAAAAACACTACAAAAAGCGTCGCGTGAGAACACGGCCGCCAACTTTCCGCTAATCCACGGGAATAACCCTTGCGAACGCATGCCGATGGATTTCCAGAAACACAACGGTTCCCAGCCGTTCCCACACTATTAGTTAGCCATTGAATTTAATGTGTATCATTCCAAAATGGTTATTACAGTTCCGGATAACAAAACAATGAGAACTAATGAAAGTTCTAAACTCTTTAGATGGCATGCGTTTTTTTTTGTTTTTTTGTTTTAATTTTGTCAATGAAATTACGTCAGTGGTCACAAACGACAAACTACCAGTCAGTAATGAAAGACTTATTACATATTTTTAAGAATGAAAATAATGTTCTTTAAAAATCGGAAATTATTTTGTCCCATTGGCAGTAACGTTTAAAGGCACAAATGGAACGCTGAGGCTTCGAGTATTAGAACATAATGCAAATTTTCAAAAGTTCAAAACAATGAAAATATTTACAGAAACATTTGGTTTCCGTTTATGTAATTATGTGAATCTTTCCCAATAGTATAGGAACGTTTCTACTTTCTCGTTTGCCCTTTTCGACACTTTTATTTTTTTATTTTTTGCTTTTTCCTTCTCTGACTTTCATTTTTACTTTTTTCGTTTACGATCTTTTCAATTGTTTACAATTTTCTTTTTGGTTTGTTAGTTTGTTAAAGCCGCATCGACAACAGGTCATTAGTGACTACTTTAAATATAACTTTACAATATTAATACGGCAACTTTAGAATTGATATAAACATGTACAGATATTATATATATATATATATATATATATATATATATATTGAAACGCACCGCGCCTCTAAATAGAAACGCGATACATTTCAACTTAAACTACCAGAGAACATACAAACGGCGCGAGCATAACTAGGCAGCATGGCAACACGGAGGGGAAGGGGGGCGTCACGTGGAGCGTGAGACACGAGGGGAGGACAGCGAGAAGTCGGTTGAGAAGGGGAGACGAGCGGAAGCCACGCTAGCGGACGGAGGTGGTGCGCGAGCGGTGCGAGTTATTTGGGGAAAAGTACCCCTAAGTGCTGAATAACTTAATAGACTTGCATAGTATTACATTTCGGACCGTTAAAGAAGTGTGATGCAGACCGAACAGCATTGGGAAGTCAACGGATAGAGTGTATGATAAACCGAAGAGTGTGAAACCCGCCTGTAGCGTGAGCACATGCATCGCGAACGTAGGTTTTGGGGAAAGATAGAATGTGTAGTGCCCAAGACAGTGACTGAACCAGTGATCATTTATGAGACCGATCAAGCAGTGTCTGACGGGTTTTCAGTGTATAGGAACTTTCCATAATGAAACTATATGATGACGCGTGAGGAGAACAAGAACACGTGGGTATAGGTTACCGATATTTCACCGGTGATTCAGAGAGTAATATAGTGTAACGTGTTTAGCATAATCAGTTACAACCCAAATCTGGAGTTCAGACTGTCAGGACAAGCATAAGTTAATTAGATGCACTAGTGTAGAAGATACGCGTGGAGCAGCGTGAGGGGCGAACACTTGCCTACTCATCTCCGGCTGGGGGCCGAACGGCTCCGGGACCACGCGACGGGAGCCGAAGCCGCCGCCACCATCGGCGCCGGGCCCCAACGAAGCGACGTGACTCAGGTGGTAACAGGTATGATGCTAGCATTGAAGGTATTAAGTTTTGGTACCAAAACATAGTAATCATTGCATAGGGGATCAGTGTTCGAAAGTGTAATAGTGATATTAGATGAATAAACATCAAACTGTTGTTGTATAATAAACTGTACGTATTTATTGTACCCCGAACATCCCAGGGTCCACATTCGCGAAAAAGATCCCGAGCCCTGCCTGAAACAAACAAATTTATTGTACCGTGCCACTTCACGGGTAAGTCACGATTGACCCCGAGCAGTCGGTACGTCACAATTGTCCCTGTTCGGGCGCCAATTGTGACGTACCGACTGCTCGGGGTCAATCGTGACTTACCCGTGAAGTGGCACGGTACAATAAATTTGTTTGTTTCAGGCAGGGCTCGGGATCTTTTTCGCGAATGTGGACCCTGGGATGTTCGGGGTACAATAAATACGTACAGTTTATTATACAACAACAGTTTGATGTTTATTCATCTAATATCACTATTACACTTTCGAACACTGATCCCCTATGCAATGATTACTATGTTTTGGTACCAAAACTTAATACCTTCAATGCTAGCATCATACCTGTTACCACCTGAGTCACGTCGCTTCGTTGGGGCCCGGCGCCGATGGTGGCGGCGGCTTCGGCTCCCGTCGCGTGGTCCCGGAGCCGTTCGGCCCCCAGCCGGAGATGAGTAGGCAAGTGTTCGCCCCTCACGCTGCTCCACGCGTATCTTCTACACTAGTGCATCTAATTAACTTATGCTTGTCCTGACAGTCTGAACTCCAGATTTGGGTTGTAACTGATTATGCTAAACACGTTACACTATATTACTCTCTGAATCACCGGTGAAATATCGGTAACCTATACCCACGTGTTCTTGTTCTCCTCACGCGTCATCATATAGTTTCATTATGGAAAGTTCCTATACACTGAAAACCCGTCAGACACTGCTTGATCGGTCTCACAAATGATCACTGGTTCAGTCACTGTCTTGTGCACTACACATTCTATCTTTCCCCAAAACCTACGTTCGCGATGCATGTGCTCACGCTACAGGCGGGTTTCACACTCTTCGGTTTATCATACACTCTATCCGTTGACTTCCCAATGCTGTTCGGTCTGCATCACACTTCTTTAACGGTCCGAAATGTAATACTATGCAAGTCTATTAAGTTATTCAGCACTTAGGGGTACTTTTCCCCAAATAACTCGCACCGCTCGCGCACCACCTCCGTCCGCTAGCGTGGCTTCCGCTCGTCTCCCCTTCTCAACCGACTTCTCGCTGTCCTCCCCTCGTGTCTCACGCTCCACGTGACGCCCCCCTTCCCCTCCGTGTTGCCATGCTGCCTAGTTATGCTCGCGCCGTTTGTATGTTCTCTGGTAGTTTAAGTTGAAATGTATCGCGTTTCTATTTAGAGGCGCGGTGCGTTTCAATATATATATAGACAACACAATACCTATTACAATTAGATTTTTTTTCGATTTTGTCTTCCATTTCGAAGTTCCTTTTGGTCGTCACTCGTCTTCAGGGCGTCCCGGTGCGTGACGCGGTGGCGTGGGCGGTGGGCGCGTTTTTATGGGCGGCATTGCGCGCCCTTCGCCCTCCGTCCCCCCCCCCCCGCAAGCGGCGAAGTGGGTCGCGCGGACGCCAAACAAAGGCCTCGCGCGCCGCGCCGCGCCGCGCCGCGCAGCTCTGCGAGCGAGCGAGCGCCGGCCGCGTCGCGAGTCTGAAGGTGGCTCTACACATTCGGCATCCGCTGAGCAGCGAGCAACTGCTCGCCCGATCCCGACCAGCGGATGTGTTCGGCGAATGTTCGCTCCCTTTGATGTGTCCGAAAGACCGACACGCGGTGGGTAGGGCGAGCGCCAAATGTTCGTCACTCGGCAAATAGCATGCGACCCATCCACACTACTCGGGATTCGGCGAACGGTTGCTCGCTGTTCGCCGAATCGCGAATGTATGGAGCCGTCTTGAGCCTCATTCACAATGCAAACTAAAAAATGTAACGTAATAGTGTAAACGTAGCCGCAAAATTTACACGTAAAAATAAGCGTTCACAATGACAAACGTAAGCTGGAACGTAAGTTTCGCCTGAACCAATCAGAATTCAATGTACTGAAACTTGATCGATTCGTCTCTAACATAGTAAATAGATCAATGGTCGAATCAAATTCGACCATGGTCTCTACCCTTTTCTTCGAGATTCCTATCGATTTGTCTTTATATACATGCGAGTAGCTGTTGTAGTGCTCACATTTCCTTCATCTTATAAACAAGGATTCTGATGAACCAAATTCACGAGTAATTCGTCCGGCGAGTAATTAATTTATTCGCCATCTCAGGTTAAAGTCACAATAAAAATTGTCCAAATTCTTACATTGAATTCACTACACCCATCAATAGCGTTCGTGAACTATAGTTCTCTACATTACAATAACAATGACATAACCACAAACTACCTGAACATAATCTGAAATCGAACTTTCATGCTGCTCTAGGGCTTCGGTAGAATTTCGACGTAAACTTAACGTAAAGCTTGGAGCTTGCTCTTAAGTTCACGATCTTACGTCAACGGTTAAGTGCTGGCGCGGTGGCTGGGCAAATTGAACAGGACCGTGGCTGACCGAAGGACTGCGCCAGGGTTTCGTACTTGACACTGCATTTGCGCTCGCTTTCCTTGTTACTTTATTTATTACTTTATTCATTTAAGGTCGCTTTACGACTGCTCTGGTCATAAGCGACCACTGCAATTTACACTGGTTTAATTGACTTTACAGGTTTTTCATAAATTTTTTATGCAAAGAGTAAAGGGAAATATGAAATCTTATTTTTACTTCAATAAATAAGAGATAAGTCGGCCCTGTGGCCGAGATCGCTAAAGCAGTAGCGCCGCGGCGATCTCGAGCCGCAGGGTCGCGGGTTGGTATGCCGCCTCGGACATGGGTGTACTTGTGTTTGTCTGTAAGTGTGTGTCTCCTCTCACCCCTCATAATCATCATCATCATCTTCCATACCCCCACGGCTAACAGTCCTGGAGTGTAAAAGTAATTAGCACATACTTCAAATAAATTGTTCCAATACTATAAACTGAACCTAGGAACTACGGTTTAATACAACATCCAAAAAGTGAAAGTAAAATTGCCCCGTCAAAATAAACCAGACGTCCCCACAGCTTTAAAGCGCAGCAGTATCTAAGGCGGATGCTCGAAGCAAACCGCGCGCACAGCTGAGTGGCAGAGCGCAGGTGCACTGCGACCGCAAGCGCCAGCTGCGGCGGGCGCCTCCCACGCGCCGTCTGGGCGCCGCACGCCGCCCAGGGCTCCGCTGCGTCTGCACCCGAACACATTGGGTGACGTGAATAAAATGAGCTATTACTTATTTCTCGAGTTTTCAAAGCAATTGCCTCAAACAGTATGAATAAAAGACGTACGTAATTGCTCTTATTTTGAGTAATTTCTCCACAGGTGAGTAACTGCTCGGCCGAGGAGCAATTGCTTACTTTTCGTATGAATAAAATCGAGAATTTGCTTCTACTAAGAAGAGCATTTACTTCGAATTTTACTGAGAATTGAGAGTTCGGGAGGGCAGCCATTGTGCAATGCATGCCACGCCACACCATAAATAAGTAGGAGTAATGCTTCCCGACCACATTGCCTGCCGGAAGTCTTCCACATCTGCCACATCGCTTATCAAATCTCCTATCACCTCACACTTGCGTCCCACATTTCTTGCACCACTGTATCGGATATGGCGTAGACCAGTGGTGGCAAGGTCTTCTACTAGTGGCAGTGGCACGCGTCGTGGCACCGTAGCATGCCACGGGCTTCTCTGCGCGACTAGCGTCGGGAAAGGGAACTATTAGTAACCCCGCCGTTTTATTTAGGAATGATATTGTTTTTGATGGTAGAGTAATGAACTGCGTCGAGGGCGAAAATCCCACAGTAACATGTGATGTGTGACCAACCATTGCTTTCCAAACTGGCACGAGTTTCACCATTTTAAAAACTGATATGAAAATAGCATGTTTATTAGTCCATAGAGAGTTTTTGCACCTTCGAACGTCAAGCACTATCGATCTTCTACGCATGCGCAGATGCACTAGTGATGCGAAACTGGAACTGCACATGAGCAGAAGATCGATAGTACTTCACGTTCGAGCGTGCAACAACTCCCTTATATTTAAAACATCGATATTTAATTGTAGATGTTTTAATTGACACCGAAAACCCTTTAGCGATGTATCGAAACATCGATGTATCGATGTTTTGGTAAAATTAGCCATCACTACACCCGGTTACACCAGCAATGCTTGGGTTCCTCGCGAAGGGCTGGTCTCACCTGAGAGGCATGATTTGAATTTGCACTAGACTTGTGAATGAAGCTTCTTTAGAGTTTGCCTAACTTTGTTAACAAAATAGCAGATTCTCTCACTCAAAATATTACTTTTAAGAACAAAAAATGTTTAAAATTACAATCATTTAAATAACTACATGTTATAATTAGTTTATATGTAAATAATTAGTTTATATGTATGTATTTGCCAAATTTAAATTTATGTTTACAAAACAGCAAAATTCAGTTCCAAACTTATTTATACGTCAATAAACCTTGACAAACAACACAAATATGCACGTTCTCGCAAGTGCAGCGTCTCAAGAGGTCGAAATTTTGTTTCGAGACGAGTTATTAGCTGACACTTGACTTTCCGGCGCTGCCGTCACTGACTAATCAGAGAAGTCTAAAAAGCCTCATTCACAAATCTAGTGCAAATTCAAATCATCTGCCCGCGAGAAGCCGAACGCAGAGGGACTTGTTTCCACCGCAGCGATTCCACTGACCTGGATCGGTTGCGTGATTTAGAGGCTTCAGGAAGGCTACCCAGAACGAATGAGTAGAAGTGAGGCAATTTTGATTAGGATGAAAAAACAAGTAAGTCAACTAAGTACACTATAGTACTTCGCCTTCTTAAATGCAATCAACAGTCAAGAAGAAATAGTACAATTACATACATTTTGTAACTGACTGCGAAAAGGTTTTTCCTCAAAACTTTTGCTTTTGTAATATCTGAGCCAATGAGAATGGTAGAATGTTTTGGATTTTTGCGTAGACCGCTGAATTCTTTCGACTTTATGTGAAAGTTCCAAGTAAGTTTCGTAGCACCATGAATATCAAGCAGAGCTTCTCAATTTGGAATCACGGATATGCATTTAAGAACGTTGAAATATGCCTTCCACTTCGATGAGGGTTGAAGGAAACAAGATGGAATTCATTACATCGGTTCATATTATGAATTTTGTGATAGATGTTGTTGAGTATTGCATAAATTTAACTTCTATTTGTACGATTTCACGAGTTCAAATGGAAACCTTTGAGAAGTCATGTGAAGCATACGCAAAACACAGAAATTAAATAAACTTACGAAAAATCACTCAATTTTCCATGCAACTGGCTGACTGATTAATTAGTGAAGGGGTTAAGATTTAGGACAATTTCAACGGAGCGTGAAAGATTTCGTAAGTATTACTCCTGCAATATGCGTTAAATGTCAAATGCATAATTACAACCTGATAGAAAACTAATCATTTCGTAAGATGTTTCCATGATGGAAATCTTATTCAATTTTTTAAAAAATGTAGTTTCACTTCGAAAATTCTCAGTTTAGGCCAGCAGAAGATTATTCTGACCGGTTCTAATCTATTTCAGCAGTGCCGAAAAAGTCATCAGTCCACGATGTAATGTACTCTTCCGCGCGTGTGCGTATGTGTGTGTGTGAGTGTGTGTGTGTGTGTGTATGTGCGCGCGCGCGCGCGCGCGCACGCATGCGTGGGTGTAAGAGGATGGCAAGGAATAAGAATGAGGAAGATATCATCGCAAGCGGTCCGTGGTCCGTTTGTCAGAGTTCTACTCCTCTATAAGCCAGTTACTGATCGGAAAAAACGGAAAACTACCGATTACAGCAATCGGTCACTAGAATTTTCCTCCAGAGAGTAATTTGCTTCATCCCATCACTGAAGCTAGTGTCGCAAATTCGTCACCATCGAACTCGATGTTGGCGATGATTTTTCTGTAATGTATTCTCTGTTACAGATACCAAAAGGCCACGCACACTACAGGTAACAGCACACAATCGCCGAATAACAACGAACTCTTTTTATCATGCATTGTATTAAGCTTTCAATGTCAGTTTGATATGTTCGATATATTTGTTCTGCTCCATTACAGGTTGAAGTAAATTGAATGTGACAAATAGCCCTTCGAAAAGCCATGAAGAGATGTCACAAAAATTAAAAAAAGAGAATATTTTGATATACCATGGAATGAGCTCGTTTTGTTGGCAAACATTTCGTATAACCTAGAAAAACCTGCTGGGGAGTTTGGATAAAAGTAGCGTGTCAGGTGTGAAAGTGTGCTGAGATGATGCTAATTTCAATCATCAATCACCAGAGAGCATCCATTACGATCATCTCTTCCCTCCAAGACGCCAAAAGGAAGTGCATTTTTTTCTTCTCATCGTAACCGAAGTCGCTGCAGAGTAATCCAGCTTTCTAAGCAAATTCTTGCTGGAAGAAGCGACAGTTTCCAACTCAGCAGTTTCACTGTTGCCGGGAGGAGCGCAAAGCGAAGCGCATTTAGAAAACCATCTGCGAGAGTAAATTTCCACCGTAACGTCTCTTTTTTTAATTAAGCCGACGTTGCATACACCCGTTACATTAACCATTTTCAGGCGCAAGGAAGTCGCGGAAACTGTGTACACAGTCACGACGCCGCTGTTGGGCGACCGTTGAGGGCACTGTCGGGAAACAAACCCTGAGCTCTTTTTTACCACGTCGTTGCCCCAGGAGGGACGACGTTCTTTGTTAAGAACAGGTCCCTTTAAAATATAGACAGCAGAATTTTGAAATATCCCTTAAAATTGTTAACTTAATATTACGTCTATTTTATTTTTTTTCACATCTTCAACAACGTTTCGAGAGCTTCTGCGCCCGCTTCTTCAGGTCTAATAACACAAAATCCTCTTAATCTCTAAATGTATACCTACGCCTAAGTTGAGTAATAGATAATACAGATTAATACACAAAAATATACAAACTTACTGTTTTTCATAAAACAATATTTTTAAGTTCACAGAAGATTTTCATTATCTTGTTCGTAGCGACTCACCATGCAAGAATTATATTATTTTCAATGCCTAAAATTTTAAAAAATGTTTTAATGTCCTGGAAATTTAATGCTATTTCTATCGATTCACTTTTAAATTACCAATCTTAAGAAAGTACAGCTCACCCATTTGTCACAAGGATAGAATATTTCAAAATTCCGCTGTCAATAATTTAAAGGGGCCTGTTCTTAAGAAATGAATAAAAAAATTCCATGATATACACCCGAATTCACCTTTCTTCACGACCCATTCTGTACAAATTCGCGGTATAATTTCTTAGAAAGTTTTCGTGGCGTTCCCATCCCATTCGCTCCACTGTGCGACGTCGCTGGAGCGACAACAGCGCCGCGGGGTGCGTGGCGGCGGCGGCGGGAACTCTCATTCCTCGAAAATGAAATTATGCAGAAGAGCAGGCGGCGCGGCGCGGTGCGGTGCACGAGGCGTGTCAACCGGTTTTTCGCGCGTTCGCCGCCAGAGGCGCGCGTGGCGCCGGCCCGTCAGCGGGCGGCGCGCTTCCGTGAGCGTCCAACTCTTTTTTGGCGCTGTGAACATCGTCCAACACGATGGGCGAACGGCTGTGAAGGTTAGATCGAGAGCCTGAAGGTGCAGGCAGTGGGGAAACGGGATGGGGGCCCCGAGCCGCCCGGACCTTATACTGCGATTTTTGTAACTTTGCCCCTGACAGGAATCAGCTGTTGACGATTTCATCCAATCAGAACCTTGAACGTCACCATAGTGCGAAAAGCAGCGAAATAGCTGATTCCCGTCAGGGGCAAAGTTACAAAAATCGCAGTGTAGTTCGGGTGGCCCCCAGTTGGGCTCTTGGCTTCGTCGTGGCTGTGGCCCGATACTCTGGGCATAGAGGAGGGATTTGGTGTCCCGGCGCACGTGAGTGGCACGTTGTCATACAGGCAACATTGACTCCGTTACTAGTCCGGATAGCTAGTAGCTTTGAGCTGGCAGGGCGGTCATAGACCCAGGCATTGTATGGGGAGGTTGCCGTGAGGGCAAACTGCGTTCCGGCGGGATCCGGATGTTGGTCGGAAGATGTCGTTGTACACCAAACAAGGGTGCGGATAGAGGCTAACGCCTAGGTGCCCACCCTGGGGCTTCGGACCCCTAATAAAGTACAAGTGCTGGAGTAAAAGCACCTATAGACATATACTGCTGGGTTGGGAAGGTTCCTCCCCAAAGCGAGGTTCCACTTCAGTCAAACGGCGGAGAGCCTGGAGGGTGGAAAGTCTGTTGGGGTCACCTCGGACCTGTGGGGTGTGGAAGAATCATGGCTAAAGGATGATGTGAATTAAATTTTCCGACAGTTCTCACTCCCACTAGATCCCTTATTTATTCACCAAAGGGACGACGTAAGGGGCAGATAAATCGTTCTTGTGTTGAACCCTCGTGGCGATTGTTTAGAGTATCTTAGAATAAATGTAAACTTCTAAAGTGCGTGGGACCGTCAACGATGATCAATTTTCGCCAATGAACATATGAAGTGGATCTCATATAACAAAATGGCACATGACTGTTCTTCGTGCTTTTGTGTTTGGCAGATACACGTGACCATCCAAACAGTACTGCCTGATGGGTTGCCTATTAATCAGGAGAAAATGTCTTATGCGACAGTTACAAGAAATTGTCCATTACGTTTTCCTTCTCAAAAAGTAATCCTCTTCGACCCCTCCACATTTCCTAGAAGTTTGTAACATTTATTGAGCCATCCTACAGAAGTCGAAACGAGCCATTTCTATCGGGAGTTCACGCAGTGTTTGCAAAGAAATCTCCAACAACGAAGCCGCTAGGGGTCGAGAGGTCAGCTTTTGAGAGCGGAATTCAATATAAAACAGTGTAGTGTAGTGCAGTGCAGTGAAGTGTCGTGAACGTGATAAATGCTTTTTTTAATCTAATTTAACCAATATCTAAGTAGCCCGTACAGATTTTTATTATCACTAACATAATTGTTGCATATCATAGTAGAGTTGAAATAATTGTTATAACACTTAACATTAGAGATAGTATGATTATTGAATCGTTTTGTATTGTACTCTTTAATTATCTTATTATTATTGTAATTATTGTTAATCAACTGCCACCGGGTCATACCCAATCGCAGTTCCAAATAAATGTCATGTAATGGGATGCCCCGCCGCCGGATGCGCCGTTGACGCCACCTCCAGTTCCGGTCCATTGCGCACGAGTCACGTGCCCGCACCGGGGATTCGGCGGGAGGGGGGTGGGTGGGGTGGGGGCGAAGGAGGGCGGCGGCCGCTGCGCGCGGAAGTGCCGCTGAGGCGGCGCCTCTGAATATGCAGCGGAGGAGCCCTCGGTCGAGGTCTCCATCCTGCCGTAACAGCACCCACTAAGAAACCAGAGCCGTTTACTGCGATTTTTACTTTCCCGTATACGTACGTTGACACGGAGTGATATACGTAGTATAGGGAAAGTTATGTAATGCTGCGCGAAAAAATGGCCGATTTTCGGCGGAAAAATTCATTGCCGGGTCGTGATATCGAAAAAGTGGATAAAACCAGTTGCTAAATTAAGAAAAAAATCCCCTAGTGTAAAACGTGGTGGAGCCAGAAACCCTGTTTTGGGGGTCCTTGATACCGAAAAGCCAATTGAAAGGAAAACGTCCGTCCGTCCGTCCGTCCGTCTGTGAACACTACTAGCACCTAAACCATACGTACGATTTCTTCCAAAATGGATATTCCCAGTCGATCTGGTTCTAACTCTGCCTCTGAAAGCCCGTCTTTTCAATGGAACATGTCGCGGTATTTCGCATATTTCTCAGATCGCGACCGTATCAAGCAGTGCTTGCGATCATGCCACTCCTAGAGGCAGGACCGAGAATGACGCGAAATGCCGTGTGATATTCAATCGTGGCTATGGGGGCTCGAGAGGCTGAGTTAGAAAAATCGCACTATAAATTGTCCTCAAGCGTTCTTTTAAAAGTCTGGTATGAGGCCGCGAGAGCGAGAATGATACATCTGCAAAATAAGACGGGAGAGTCTTGCTTTCATAGCCAGAAACACCTTTGGCATATTTTTGAAAATTCACAAAAATTGGCAACTTTTTTGAGCAATACGGTCTATCTGTCAAGCCAAACTAGTGTTTCAATTTTCAATAAAAGAGTTTTTAACACAATTGTGTTAATCATAGTTCAAGTATGTAAAAAGAAAAGCAATTATTCCACCTTGCAATACATTCGACAAGATATGGAAGAAAAAATATGGAAATATATGGATTAAAAATCAATAATATTGGAAATCAAAACCAATACCCTCTTCTAGGATATAGTTCGAAAAACAAGAATTTGCTTAAATAAAAAGAGCGTGCATATGAACGCTGTCACAAAGACTAATTGCTCAAACCTGTCACATTATAAGAGCAAAATACTTCGTTCGGAAACTTCAGAAAACTTGTTTTGACCTTCGTTGTTTTGATTATAAATCTAATCTTTTAAAGAGAAAATTACTTCAGCATTTCAATGAATCATGGGCTTCGATTTGTTAGTAGCTAAAAACTCAGCATTTTTCGAAATTAAGAAAAAATAAATTACAGCTCTAGCACGAAACTAATGAGATTATATCGGGAACTGACAGCATAAAATACGCGAAAGGAAGCAAACGATGAGTCAATTTATTAGCTGATTATGCGGGTATTCACCAGTTTATAAATTCATTGAAACATGAAGCAAAATTTGTGACCACGAACGGGGAAGTTCTATTAAGCTGAATAATCATGAATGTAAATTAAAAAATCTAAAATTGAAAATGCTGCATCAGAGTTATAAATAAACTGCTGACATCTGTATGAAGATACTCACGTTTTTTGAATCTCAACTCAATACAAATATAATTTACGAAAGGAAACTCACTTTTATGATGATTTTCACCACTCGCAAGATGTCTGTTACTCACCTGTAACAAAGAAAAATAAATATTAACGAAATGTACTCAAACAAGAACGTGAAAAATAAATATTATCTAACGACTTCACGAAGAACCTCAAAAGTAAGTTTGCGTTGGGTCAGAACCTCTTGAGAATACTGACTTAGAGAAAGAACCATGTCTTCGCGGTTCATCAAATTTGCATCGAAATCACCAAAGACGAGTTGTCACATTTCACTTTTCACGAGCTAAATTTTTAAGGCAAGAAAATAGTCAGTACATGCAGATTTACATGAACAGTGATACAATTAACATGTGGAAAAATTAATAGTAATTTCTATTGAAAAATAATTACAGACATACTAAATCTTTTATTATTTTTGACACTGACTTTGATAATGACTCTCATTTTATTCACTGAATTATTGAAATCAATATCTCGAAAAATCAAATTGAAGTTTACGCCGGTAAATACACCATGTACTCGAAATTGTCTAAAAGCACTGTTTTGATAGAAAATTTCTGAAGACTTTCTTATAGGAGGATTATATTAATTTAGTGCTGCGAATTATATTTATTTATTGCTTATGAGTATTATATTAGAATTAGTATTAATTTTATACACCAGAACATTAAAATTAATATAATTCTCTCTTATTATTTTTACCTCAAAATTGGATAATCGTATTATTAACAATGATTTATGGAAAATTATAAAACTTCATATCTCTCGTAAAGAAAAATAAATTAAAATTCCGAGCACTCGCAAGCATTTAGGGAACATATCTGTGACATTCTCGTGCCCATCCAGTGTCGCATTCAAGGCGAACGGCCGTCCAAAGCCTTTCTGGTCTCACGCACCATCGTGAGATGAATATTCCTCGCGCGATCAGGAGCCGAGTCGACATGGCCAAGGCGGCTATAACCGTTCGGGCGCTTCCTGCTTACGAACAGAGCGCGGGCGGAGCGAGGAGGGCGACTCGGCATGCAAAGCGGAGAGGAGGCCGGAATGACGGTTCCCACGGCGATAGGTGGGATTGGGAAGGGAACGGGAGAGAACGGACCGAATGGTTTAGAAGGAAGCCTGGGGAAGAGACAAGCTCAAAATGTAAAATTATTGAGGAACTTACACAAGTGAGTTAAACATTAGTTAATGGCAAACGGAGAAGGAGAAGTAAGAAAGGTTGATTGGGAGGTTAGGGAAAGGAGAGTGTTGAGGCAGTAGGTCGCAAAGGCAACCCTGGTGAGAGAGTTGAGACGTGGTGACGCGTAGGCTTGGCAGGATGGTCCGTGAGCGAGTTGGTTTGGAGGCGGGGTGAATGGGTGAAAGATAGGGTGTGCAAAAAGCTAATGGCCGAAGAGAAAAATGACTAATAAACGAAGAGAAAAGGGCAAACGGGCAAACTATAAATGAGCGAAAAGAAGATCTGGAAAGTGCCAAATACTCGAATAGGGGATATTGCGAATGGCTGAAACGCAAACAGGCGAATGGATGAAGGAGAAGAGGGAAAGAATGAAAGGAGAGCGAACGGGTAAACGAGAAAAGGCAGAAGGGGCAAACGACTGAAGGGCTGTTACGGCGTGAACGGGCGGGTGACTGGGACGTAAGACAGCTCAGGGCCAATGGTGGGCAGAGTGAGGAGAGGCGCTGGCGAGGGTGGGGGAGCGAGCAAGCGAACGCTTGGTTGACACGGCGTCGAGCGGAGGTGGGCTTTGGGTTGCGCTGGGCCCTGCGGCTCAAGAGCCCCACCAAGGGAATTTGGTATTCGAGTAGCAGTTTAATATTATTTTCTTCATAATAGTTCTAATTGAAAACGTTTCAATCTAAAATAAATTGTTGATCAAGTAGTTAAAACGTTTCTAAAGATGAGTGAGTTTCTAAAGATCGTGAGAGTTTGCTTTGAGAGTGAAAGAGTGAGCAAGGAAGGAAGAAGAGAGCATGAGAGAGGATGGGAGGGCGAGAGAGGGAGGGAGGGAGGGTGAGAAAAGGAAAGAGGGAGGGTGACGAAGAGAGATGAAGTGAGGAAGGGAGGGAGGGAGGATGTGGGAAGGATGGAGGGTGAAGGAGGAAGGGAGGGAGGGCGAGGGAGGGTGGGCGAGCGTTGGAGGAGAAAAGGGAGGGAGGGAAGGTGAGAAAGGGACGGAATGTGAGGGAGGGTGAGAGAGGAAGGTAGGGTGAGGAAGTAAGGGAGGGTGAGGAAGGGAGGGAGGGAAGGAACGGAGGAAGGGTGAGAGAGGGAGGGAGGGAGGGAGGGAGGGAGGGAGAGTGAGCGAGTGAGTGAGGGAGCGAGGGTTTGTGAGAGTGATGAAGGTAGGGAGGGCGGGTTTGTGAGAGTAAGGGAGGGAGCGAGGGCTTGGGAGGATGAGGAAAGGAGGGAGGGCGTGGGAGGGAGGGCGAGGAGGTCTCCAGGCAGCATCCGCCTGGCTGCGCCTGCGCTGATGGCTCCCAGCGCGAGCGGCGCGGCGCAGCGCCCCAGCCCCCGCCCCCGCCTCCGCCTTCGCCTTGACTCTCGCGAGGCGCTGTGACCCTGACCGCGCCTCGCCTCAGCTGGGCGGCCAGCGGGCTTAGCTGTAAAACGCACTGTGGGAGACTCGCCTGTAATTGCACCTCGCGAGGTCGCAGGTCGCAAAGTTTGGCTACTCAGGCCTCCCGGAACGAGTAGGCGAAGAGGGAAGAGGCGTCAAAACACGAGACGATACTTGTAACCATCAACATTTATAAAAGTACTTTTAACAAAGTCACACATTTATTACTGTTGCACCGAATTTCACGTCAATAAAAAAGGTGTCATTCACATATTAAACACATGTATTCTGAAATAAAGGGCTCTTTATTGTTTTCCAATCCTGGTTCCGTAAAGAGATTATTTATGAAAAAGGAAGCACAATTATGGGATTGTAAAGAGATTAAGATCGTAAAGAGATTATTTATGAAAAAGGAGCACAATTATGGGAATGTAATTGTATTATTCGAAGTTAATTAAGCGAGAACACAAAGACAGAAACAGTTTGTACAAATATTTCCTTAAATAAGATATGCTAACACAAATTTCTTTGTGATATTACTCTTACTTTAAACGATGGATTAATAAATTCAAGTTGAAATGTTGAAGCAAATGTACATTCAACTTTCTTGTGTGTCTCAATTTCTTCCAAGGATCGTTAATAAGATCCACTTCATGTATAGAAACTAATGCCTGTAATTGACATTGCGTGTGCATCAACGTTGCGGAGAAGCAGGTATAAAAAACACAGTAACTAGAGCGTCAGGATCTGAAGGAAATGGGGTGGTCAGCACAGAGCTCCGGCCTACTTGCGCTTGCCAAGAAATGAGAAAGGGCCAATGACAAGAATAACAACTTGTTACAAAGATTCGATTTGCATTTTCTTCAATTCACTTCATGAATTTTCAACCATTTTTAAGTCTGGAGAACACTCACAGAAGCAGCTGTATGGTCAATGAAGGGAACTCCATCGCTTGTGGCAATGGCTTAAAGCAATGGTGTTCAAAGTTGCGAAACTTTTGAATGGTTTCAACTAGCATTGTAATCGTACATAACACTTACAAATAATGTTAGAAGGTACGTGATGCTGTAGCATTAATGCAATATAAATGCCAGAGTTATTCTTGAACAACGTGAGAAACCTTTGCAATAAACTAATAATGTTGGATATTTTATTTTCTATATTCCCATTAGCTTTCCCAATGAATCCGATATAACGTTTCTTTGTATTTGTTGAGTCGTACTATTCAATATTCCAAATTTATTATTTTCTCATCAAATTGGAAAGTTTCATTACAAGTAATGCATTAATAAGATCATTGGTGAGATAGATACCTTCTAATAATAAATAAGTAAAGGTGTTGTCCCGTATCAAATATATATTAAAACTTAAGATATTTTTGATCGCGAAGCTATCATCATCACCATCATCATCATCAAAACCATCTTGCAGCGTCTAGGGAAAACGAAGTTGAACCGCCTAGCGATCGAAAAGATCTTAAGTTTTAATATATATTTGATACGGGACAACACCTTTTACTTATTTATTATTATTTATTTATTTAAGCGATGCTTCATTCATGTAATTCATAACCTCATTGTTAATATTTCTGTGCAAAAATATAATTCATTTAAAATATTCAGCAATGAAGAAGGAAGCTCGTCTTCATGCTCCAGGATGCTTCATCATTTTTCCTCTTTTACACGAGAAGAAGTTTACGTGACGCCTACTTCCCCCAAACACATTGGATGACAACACCGGTTGAAGGTAGGAGTAAACAAAAGCAATGCGTTCCACGCCTCAACAGGCCGAAAGTTGCCCCCTCGGTTCTTTACTCCCCCGAAAATCGTAATCTACCGGCGGCAGCCTTACAATGATGTAAGACGACAGGAGAAAGCTCCGGGTGTCTTCACAGAACAAATATAAAATTTGAAAACAAACGTGTTTGCCGAGGCCGTAAACAACGGGAAGAAACGCCTCATAAATATGTATGCCATGGGGGCTGCTCGCCGGCAACAGGTGGACAAGTCGGCACGGCGCCCGTGCAGCAGCACTCAGTGGCAGGGGTTCGGCGCATGCGACCGTGACGAAGGTTTGTCGCACGCACAAGCGGTCGGACGCAGGTGGCAGAAAACCTAGTGACCACACCAGCGGTGTAAAAGCAAAAAAGTACATTTGTTTCGGATTTAATTGTGCGCAAACTCAATCGCATGGTACGAGGGCAAGTCAATAAATAAGTCTCAAAACGGAATTGAGGCAAAAATAATCGAAGTAACTTTCTGACATTTATTTCACTTTCCCACATAATCACCCTGTACACTCAGGCACTTATCACATCTCATTACAAGTGTTTGAAAGCCAGCAGCAAAGAAGTTCTTTGGTTGCTGTAGCAGGTAACGTGTAACCTCATAGATTACGGCATCATCTGTATCAATATGACGGCCACTCAAATGATATTTTAGGGGTCCAAAGAGATGAAAATCACTAGGGGCTAAGTAAAGGCTGTGCGGTGTATTCTGGATGATAATGCCCGTCCTCACACAGCAAGACCAACGCAGGAGCAGTTACGGACATTTCATTGGAAACGATTGGAACATCCACCGTACAGTCCTGACTTAGTTAGCCCCAAGTGATTTTCATCTGTTTGGGCCCCTAAAAAATCATTTGGGTGGCCGTAATTTTGATACAGATGATGCCATAATCTATGAGGCTGCACGTTGGCTACGACAGCAACCAAAGGACTTCTTTGCTGCTGGCTTTCAAAGACTTATAATGGAGATGGGATAAGTGTCTGAATGTACAGGGTGATTATGTGGAAAAGTGAAATAAATGTTAGAAAGTTACTTTGATTATTTTTGCCTCAATTCCGTTTTGCGACTTATTTATTGACTTGCCCTCGTAGAGATGCAATTATTCGGTGAAACTACGGTAACTCGCAGGGAGTGTAGTACCATACAAAGGCTGGAGTCATTCGCTGGACACGTTCATGCATACCTCAAGGTGGCTCCACACATTCGGCCTTCGTCGAGCAGCGAGCTACTGCTCGCCCGATCCCCAGCTGATGTGTTCAGTGAATGTTCGCTCCCTTTTGATGTGTCCGAAAGACCGACACGCGATGGGCAGGGCGAGCGCCGAATGTTCGTCACTCGGCAAATAGCAAACGACCCATCCACACTACTCGGGATTCGGCGAGCGGTTGCGAGCGGTCGAATAGCGAATGTGTGGAGCCGCCTTCACGGCTGTTCATTACATTCGGTCCCACAAATCGCACGTGTTCACACTTGAGGCTCATCGACTAATAGCGATCATGCCACCTGTTGGGGGGAAGTTGGGGGAAGGGCCAAAAGCTCTCGGGGGAAGGCCACGCGAGAGCCAGTTGAGAGTGCCTGGCGTGCGCCTACCTCGCCCTTGTCTTTTATCAGAGGGAATTCACCTCAAGGTGGGCATCTTGGGCGTTGCCTCTATCCGCACCCCCTTCAGGCGTACAAGTACACTCTTGGGCTGATATCCGGATCTAACCGGAACCCAGTTAGCCCTCTCGGCAACCTCCTGCTGTAGCATCGTGCACGTAGGGGTGACCACGCGCTCGCCGCATGGGACCACCGGGGTTAAGGGTGTGACGCAAGACGTGACGTAGGCGGAAAAGCCCAAAGAGAAGGGCGGAAGGGCGCGGCGAGCCTACCTAGGCGAGCGGCGACGCTCCCCAGCCGCTTTCGCTTCAAGCAGTCAACGATCGGAGGCAGCCGCCGCGCCGGTGGGATGCGGACCGCGTGTGCGGAGGCTAAGGTCGGCAATGTACTTTGTCGTGATGCAGCGAGACTCAAGTGACGAGTCGTGTAAGAATTCTGCGGTGCTTCACACGATCGGATTCATTCAATAATAAAGTAGAAGGTGTGGTCCGTAGATTCAACATTACTCCTAGAAGTGGGATCGATTTATTTCGTTCATTTAACTATTGAACTTAACGTTTATTTCGGTGGTGGATTTATTTATTAATAAACTAGCAATAAGTTAAACTGACTCTCGTCTGTGTATTATTGCAACCTGCATGACGCCACACTACACAACGCCTGGGCAAGGGCCAGGAGAGGGCGCGCCGCGGGAGAAACGGCCGCTGCCGTCGCCGAAGGAAGTCGCGCCCGCGCGCGCGCGCTCGCCCGGAACCGAACCGCTGCCATCCGCCTCCGCCGCAGGCGCCCGCGGTCCAGCGCCCAGGAATCCGCTCCGACGCGCGTCCACTTCCTCTCCCGGCAGAGCCGCTCCCGCCGCAGGGGAGGCCCTGCGTCACTAATCGAAACGTTTTCTACCCTCGTCAATTCAGAATTACGAAAAAATACCCGGGTTTTAAGCGACAAAGTAAGAGAACCTGACGGAGGACCAAGTAACTTCGCGAAGGACCAAGTGACTTCACGAAGGACCAAGTGACTTCACGAAGGACCAAGTAACTTCACGAAGGACCAAGTAACTTCACGAAGGACCAAGTAACTTCACGAAGGACCAAGTAACTTCACGAAGGACCAAGTAACTTCACGAAGGACCAAGTAACTTCACGAAGGACCAAGTAACTTCACGAAGGACCAAGTAACTTCACGAAGGACCAAGTAACTTCACGAAGGACCAAGTAACTTCACGAAGGACCAAGTAACTTCACGAAGGACCAAGTAACTTCACGAAGGACCAAGTAACTTCACGAAGGACCAAGTAACTTCACGAAGGACCAAGTAACTTCACGAAGGACCGAGTAACTTCACGAAGGACCGAGTAACTTCACGAAGGACCAAGTAACTTCACGAAGGACCAAGTAACTTCACGAAGGACCATGTAATTTCACGGAGGAAATAATTTCACGGAGGACCAAGTAATTTCACGGAGAAACAAGTAACTTCACATAGGACCAAGCAACTTCACGGAAGACCAAGTAACTTAACGGAGGGCCAATTAACTTAACGGCGGACCAAGCAACTTAACGGCGGACCAAGTAACTTAACGGCGAACCAAGCAACTTAACGGCGAACCAAGCAACTTAACGGCGGACCAAGCAACTTAACTGAATTAAGTAATAGAGTTTAGAGTGATATTAGTGCACATTAGGCTACAAGAACAGATTACGGTATCATTTCATTTAAACAATATGTTTAAATAAATTCTTATTGAGATATATTTTAAAATCAAATTAAAGTCTACAAATTTTAATTGAAACAGTATATCCAAAACAGTAATTAAAATAAGAATATTATTCTTAAATATGGTTTATTTTCCCAAAATATACCCTAATTTTGAGACCTGATATGTCTCAAGCAATCCAGTTGTATTGTCTTTCGGTAGTAATGCTCTAGAGAACATTTGTATAGTCTGCTTCGTCAGTCGACATACAATAAAATACATATCGTAATCGATGACTTTTAGAAAATCCATCAAAATAACTATATTATTTGAAAATTCGAAGATAAAGATTCAAGGAACTGATAAGTTCATCATCTCAAGGTTTTGAAAGATGACCTTCATGAAAAATCGTTTTTTCATAATTAAGGAAGAATTAAAAATCGTTTTTCCTTAAGCAAAATTCTACATTCTTTTTCTGATTCCAAGAATTATCCCCTAGGTGCATTTGTTCAATAATGAAAAAACATCAACATCCGCATAAATTGCCTCTTGTTTCCGGAATACGTGTTCAGTGTTCACTGATAGGAAGAAATCCTGAACAGGACCTAATCGTGCAAGTTTCTATGGATTCCAGTTCGTGACCAGACGCGAAGTTGACGTGTGAGAAAGCGTGACGTTGCTCTCATGCCTCGTAGTAAAGGCAACTGTTCGGAAACGAGATTTAACGACAGCCATCCGGCCACAAACTTCGAGAAGACGAAACAAATCGAACGGGGCCATAAAGGCTTTACGATGTAGCCATACACTGTCACTGGTCCTTACATACCTGACACACTTTTGCCCACCGCTGTGTGAATAATGAAGTAAAAGAAATATCTGTCATGCGATTTAAAAATTTACGCGTTCTTTGTCCACCCTATAACGTTTGTATTTCATTGAAATTCTGTAATCAGTTACTTCCTGTCTTTCTTCAACTTTTTCACACTCAAGGACAAATTCCTAAAGACTGGACAGTTTATTACAAGTCTAACGATCTCTTCCGCAAAATTTTTCAAAAGTGAACAGCGGTGGCTTCAGAAAAACGTGGTATAAAACGTCTCGTATAAATAAAGTGCTTTCAATTTGATGATATGAATGTAAAATATATATTTCGTATTACATTTATTGGCATAAAATACTGCAGATCAGGCATTCACTACAATTTTCTGCTTATTGACACTGCATCGAGAAACTCAATTTTGATGGTGTGACCACAGCAATGGTGTGAGCTTTCATAATTTTGCTTACGTATAATACACACATACAGATAACTCCTACTTCGTAATTCAAGAAATGGTGCACCATTTGTCAGTGCGGCTAAGGCACACTTTTTGGCAATGAAAATAGTTTATTTGAAAATTGGTAAGTTTCTCTAAATTGACAACTTCCTACATTCCTTTCATCAAAATACATTCCTTTTACATGTAATCCTTGCTTCTTATCAGCACATCAAAATAAGTTTACACAGTTCAGTTACATTGGTAGTTTCAACTCAAAGATTTATCGGCAGATGCAGTCAAGCCACCCGTGTGAGAAGGACCATTCTGTCTCTTGGGAACCCCGGAGTTTCTTCTCCTGACAGTCGATTTGAACGCTTGTCCCCTCGGACAAGGTCACAACCGTGGCGAAAGAACGTATTTCAGAGAGTCAAGGCAACAACTGAAACACCTGGAACCATCTCTTTCATGTAATTCTTTTTCTAATGAACAACTATTGCAAGAAGCAATTACTTCTAGCAGGAAATTTCTTTTCTAATCACGAAATGTATGTCCGAAACATCCTATTGTCAATTAACGTATTTCATCGAACGAAGAAACTAAATTGGATAGTTACCTGGGAAGAATTTGGAGGAATCATTTCTTAAAACAAGTTTCGCTTCAATAAACAAGATCAATAGACATTTCACACACGCACAGACGCATATCAGTGTTTCCTCGTTCAACAAACGAAGACTTTCCTGAAACGGTCACTTTACTAGTTGATTCTCTGCGTATTTTGCCAGAGACGATGAGTAGATGATAATGATATCTGTAGCGATGACAATTTATTTACAATATTGTTAAATGTACAGCTCTGGGGTGACGTTCACCAGTACCTACGACCCACGCGCCTGCTCCCCGTCACTTAGGCTCGCGCATCCCCCACCTTGCCGCTTCAGCGCGCCGGTGGCCCAACACCCGTGCTTCGCACACCCCGTGTCTCAAGGACTACACGCCCGTCTCGGGCGAGCAGTATACGTCTACTCACGAGGTGCTCTCAATCCTCGCCTCCTGCCTCAATGTGTGCTCTCTCTCAATGCCTTCTGCCTCTGCTAAGTTATTTTGGCGGCCACGTGATCGCCTTCAGCCCCCCGAAAGGCGAGGGGACCTCAGGACTACATGTGCGCCCATCGGGGCTCCGGCACCCCTGCCCGCTCATCTTGCGTCACGGAGGCACGGCATTTTCCAGGCATTTTCCAGTGCTTTTGTCCGTCCCATGTGGCCGGAAGCCTGCGCGCCCAGCCGTTTGAAGATCTGAACGGAATATGGCGACGTTACACTGCCGAGGGGCTGTGGAAAGCGATCGCCACGTCGCCGGCTCCTCGTGAATGTTTTTAATTTTTTATTGCAAAATGAGGTGATCATACAACGCTCAGCCATACGGCTTTTCAGTTGTTAGGAGCGAGCATTTTCAGACGAAAAATATACGAAGGGGGTAGCTACGGCGACCTCCCTGTAACATTATAATGGTTCAGTACGAGAAATTTCAGTGGAGGAATACATATTGTTGACTGGTATTGGCAGGAGTATTTATTTCATGATCTTATATCAGCCAGATTACGGAGGAAGATGTGAAAGGGGAGTCGGTTTCTTAGACGAGGTTCTTTGGGATGTTCTTTACCTAAATTGAAATGAGATTCACCGGTAACTGAGGGTAGATTTTGGAAGAATGTATGAGAAAGTTTAGTGATATATCGTAGAACGGTTTCTATGGCTAGGTCTTTGTGGAGATTTGTATTGCTTCTTTACCAAGGGGCGTTAACTGCAATTCTGAGGACCTTATTTTGGAATATTTGAATTTTGTTAATTGTGGTGGGGGCGGCGTTACACCAGACTGGAGAAGCGTACGTTAGAAACGGACGTAAAATAACTTTATAAATAAGGAGGGGAGAATGGAGCTTTAAAGTGGAGTGACGGTTAATTATTGGTCGAAGAATACCTAAGCGCCTGTTGACTTCATTCAACTTGGAGGTGATGTGATCTTTCCATGTCAGTCTGATATCCATTAGAATGCCTAGATAACGGGTGGGAGTCGTTGTGGAGCACCATGGTATTGTTATTGAGTCGATTGATTGATTCGTGTTTCCGGGCGCGTCAACTACTTAGGTCATTAGTCCCGTAAGTGTAGTACGTGATTTTTCTAGGGAGGTGGCGATGATCTTTGCCCCGCTGGATGACGAGATCTGGCGCCGGTATCTCCCACCAGCGGGGCACCGCCCCAGCCGGCACAAGCTGTCTCCTGGCATGTGTGGTAGTGTAGTGATGTTAGTGTAAGTGTGTGTGTGTAAGGGGAGAGGATAGAACAAGGAAGAGGAAGGCAAGATCGCGCGCGGTCCTTGGCCCGTTTGTTAGGGTACTGCTCCGGCATTCGCCTGGTGTTCATCGGAGAAACCACGGAAAACTACCGATCAGAGCAGCCGGCCGCTAGAATTCTCCTCCACACAGCGACTGAATCCGATCTAGCTGACAAGCTAGTGTCGAAAATCCTGCCGCCGTCGGGACCCGTTGTTGAGTCGAATTAAAGTGGGAGTGGACCTCGTGAATGGCACGGCACTCGCGCCCGCAGCCCCGCGTTGGCGCGCGTCTGTTTGTTTACTGGCCGCCGGGGGGAGGGGGCGACTATCGAGAGCCGTGGCGCGCAGGAAATCGCCGCCCTCGATCTCTCTCACGTCGCCGCCGAGCGGTCATTACGCCGCGCTATGATGCGTGGGCAACGGGCGGCGGCGGCAACACAAGCGAACGAAGCGTTATGAGCGCCGCTCCGCTGGAAAGTTCGCGTGGAGAGAAATGTGGGGTACCGCAGGGTCTTCTTCATTGACCCCCGTGCAGGAGGAACCGGAGTAACGAGAAAATAAATTCGTATTGGGTCGGTACGTCGACGCCCTTCGATGAAAACGTCGTGAGATGTTGGGAGTCGTGATATTAGGTATATTCCTTTTCGATGTTCCAAACTAATATAGAGGCTGAAATCAAATATGCTCCAATGAACAGGTTTTTGGGTAGAACCTAGAGCTATTTGTTGTGAAGCTAATTATTGCGCTGTGTGACTGTGGTTATATGGCAAAAGCGTCATGTGGAGGAACGAGAAGGTAAATTGCCTTGAATGTTACGGGCATGTGTTTCTCGCGGTCTCTTATCTGATCACCATCTAATTTAGAGAATAATCGTATTTCGGCGATACACTGCGAGACTTGCGTAGACATCCGTTCGTGCGTGGTATACCATGGAGTAATTGTGTGAGTATAATTAGTCACATAAGGGAATGAAAGTAACCTTAGATGAGCCAAAATTGTTTCCAGCATTGAAAGTTAGAAATACATTTTTAATAAACACAAACTGCAATAATGGAGAGGTACATCTAATTCGTATCATATTAGAGGGTAACTTTTCCAAATAATGACCAATGTACCTCATTACCACACGTGGAGGACAAACGGTCCAGGAAGAGCATCTGCCGAACCTCTTCGCAATTTCTGTGCTAATAGGAACCTCTTGGGTTGGTTTGTCGCACCCAACGAGTAGGTGGAAACCGAGGGAAGAAATCGGTGGCGGTTGCGTTTCGAGAAGAATTGGCGCCTTGAGTTCGAGATGAGAATCGACCTGAGAACTGATACGCAATTCTTCTCCTGTGCAGTGAAGGTACACAACGAACTGAAGGAGCCACTGCCGTGCTCAGTCTTTGAGTTTGGAAGAGTGTGTCGTTTTCGGGAATAAATCTGATTTGTGAAAGAAGAGAACGTGCTGTTATTTCCACCACTGCAAAGACTGACAGGTAAAAATGAAAGGAAATTTCGCTCCAGTTAATATCTAACACATATTTCGGGTTCAACTGGAGCTACTATTATCCAGAGAAAATCATGGCTCAGGATTTCAGCATTAGTTTCCATTGAACGTTTAACGATGCGCGAGGTTAAATAGGCAAAATTAAAAATACGGACCTAATCTTAAACGACGATCTTGAAGTGCCGCATCAAAATACAATTACTATATTGTAAACAGTGAACGAGCGTGCCAACATTACTCGCTTCCTCGTTAAATAATCTAATCAGGACTTCATCAAGGAACTCGAGAGAGCAGCGAACCTGTTATAATGTCCGCATCAGCGTATTACGTGAAACTAGCCGCACACAGTGCGCATTCTGCTTGGGAACCCGCCTCGCAGCCCCTTTCACCCGCCGGCGGCGGCGCGAAGCACCCGGCCCGCCCGGAGGCATGTTTTGATATTGCACTAGACTTGTGCATGGGACTTATTTTAGAGCTCCCCGACTGGACATTGAGGCGGCGCCGAAACGCAAGCGACACATCTCTCTGAGGCACATACTCTTTGAGGAGAGAGACAAACAGCTGTGGACGGCTGGTGTATTCGAAAAGAGAGTTAGGGGGCTTATGAGAATATTAATGAGGTTTATGAAAGTAGGTTAATGTAAAAAAAAGAGTTTTGAGGTGAATTTTCAATAGCGAGGTGTGAAATAAATGAGAGATAACTTGCAACCCGTTTTGTAGACATGGAAGCCAAAATAGAAGAATAAAAGTAATTGCTTTTACTAATATCTGTCTAAATTTGTTCCCCACAAAATTCCTTAAAATTGTTTTTCTTCCCTCATAACAATTACGTATCCCAAATTTCTTTAAAAAGTTTTTTGCACTAATAAACTGCCCCAAAATTTTTCAATTAAGGATTACCATTAAATTCGATTTACATGTATTATACTTCGTTTTAAAAGTGTTTGGTGTCTCTAATCGTTCTTTCATAAACCTCACTAATATTCTCACAAGCACCCTGCCACTATTCTTTTCGAATGCACCAGCTCTCCACAGCTGTCTGTCTGTCTCTTCAAAGAGTGTGTGTTTCAGAGTCCCATGCACAAGTCTAGTGCAAATTCAAAAGATGCCGCCCCGGAGCGATCTGCCTCTGCGGGCGTCAGAAGCGGAGAAGGGGGGAACGACGACAGGCAGGAAGCGCGGAATGCAGATCGTGAAGGTGGCTCCACACATTCGCTATTTGGCGAACAGCGAGCAACCGCTCACCGAATCCCGAGTAGTGTGGATGGGTCGTTTGCTATTTGCCCAGTAACGAACATTCGGCGCTCGTTCTACCCACCGCGTGTCGGTATTTTGCACACATCAAAGGGAGCGAACATTCCACGAACACATCAGCTGTTGGGGATCGGGCGAGCAGTAATTCTGCTGTGCGAACGCCGAATGTGTGGAGCCACCTTGATGGCTGAATGGAGGCGGCAAATTTACGAATGCGGGCTTAAGGGTAACGAGGGGCCGCGTATCGGCGGGCAGAAGCGGTGTGGGGCGATGGTGCCAGGCGCGTGGGAGGAGGTGCAGCAGGGGACAGCCTGGGTTCGGGAGGGACGTTGGACGAGATGGGAAAGATGCGGGGAAGGAGGTCGGAGCGATGAGGGAATGGCACCGTGGGTGAAGGAGAGGATATAAGGCGGAGGCGGGGTCGGGAGCGGGTCGGGAGCGGGTCGGGAGCGGGTCGGGAGCGGGTCGGGAGCGGGTCGGGAGCGGGTCGGGAGCGGATCGGGAGCGGGTCGGGAGCGAGTCAGGAGCGGGTCGGGAACGGGTCGGGAGCGGGTCGGGAGCGAGTCGGGAGCGAGTCGGGAGCGAGTCAGGAGCGAATCGGGAGCGAATCGGGAGCGAATCGGGAGCGAATCGGGAGCGAGTCGGGAGCGAGTCGGAAGCGAGTCGGGAGCGAGTCGGGAGCGAGTTGGGTGCGGGTCCGGTGCGGAACATGGAACAGGAACGGGTCGGGACGATAATAATGGGGCGGGATCGGGGTGCGAGCATGAGCAGGGGAGAGAAGGAACGCAGACGGGATGGTAGCGGTAGCGGAGGCGTGTGCGAATGGATTTGCAATGGAAGCGGAACAGACACCGAGACACGGGTGTTCGGGGCAGGATCAGTGAGGAGAAGAACGCGGGGAGGCAGGCAGAGTGCGCGAGACCGGAAGCTCCAGCGGTTGCGTCGGCGCGCGGCGTCGGGCGCGGGGGTGAAGACAGTCCGCGAGTCCTTCCGCCGTTCGGTCCCCGCGCGCCGACGCCTTCGGATTCATTGATAGTGATTCCAGGCGCGTCAACTACTCAGGTCATTAGTCCAGTAAGTGTAGTACGTGTTTTTATCGGGAGGTGGCGGTGATCTTTTCCCCGCTGGATGGCGAGATCCGGCGCCGACCTACCATCATCTAGCGGGGTTTTCTCCTCAACCAGGTATCTCCCACCAGCGGGGCATCGTCCCAGCCGGGACAAGCTGTAAGCTCTCGACTGGTCTCCCGGCATGTGTGGTAGTGTAGTGCATGTTAGTATAAGTATGTGTAATATACAAAATATTACAGAACAAACGCCGCGCCTTGATCTGGACGGACGGAGCTGTAATATACAAAATATTATAAAACAAACGCCGCGCTTAATCTGGACGGTCGCGGTTACTAGGTAACGAAGGTTGTTGACGGGCGAGAAGGGGGCTCTGGACTAGACAGTTGTTGGTGGTTGACTGGCATCCTGGTGGTAGTGGCGCGTATGTAAGCTGAATTATTTAAGTTGGACATCGAGGCGAATAGGGAGGACAAATTGTGGAACAATTGTGCAAGAAGTGAGCAGCAAGAAAGAAGCAGACGACTTCGGCGACGACCGGCGCGAAGACGGATTTTCGGCGCGGAAGTCAAGGGGCTACGAACTGCGGGGCCATCGTTTCACAACATCAGACAACTCGGTACCGTGAACCTAATGCATGAAATCAAGCAAGAGAATTTTTATATTGTTAATCTCAAATTCCATTCTTAATAAACAAAATTATTGTTGTGCCACGTTGTATGTAATTCCATTCGGAATATAAATAATTTCAGACTTCCAGGCTTCTCTGTATGGAGAGCAGGAGAACCAGAAAACTGAGCTAGTAAATTAAATTAGATAAAATATTATTATTTTATCACATATGTGTGTAAGAGGAGAGGAGAGGACAATGATGAGTAAGAAAAGATCGCGCGCGCTCCGAGACCTGTATGTTAGGGTTCTGCTTCGGCATTCGCCTGGTGTTGGTGGGAGAAACCACGGAAAACTACCGATCAGAGCAGCCGGCCGCTAGAATTCTTCTCCAGACAGCGACTGAATTCGACCTAGCTGTGTACCTAGTGTCGAAAATCCTGCCGCCGTGGGGAGTGGAGTCGTAGGACCTCCCGGTCAGAGGAACTGCAGTGAATGAGTTGATGCACTGCGCCATCTCTCCCGGTCCGAGGCCTTCGGAGAAAGTGCTGCGCGCGCGGCCTCGCCTCGGTCGGGGGCGCTGGCCTCCATGCGTCTTGTGCACCTTGTGCGCCTATAGCTCACAACTGCCAGGGATGCGCTTTCTACTTTATGCCCCGCGTCGCATCCTCCGCCTGCGCCGTGGACGCCTTTTTGCTTTTCTCGCTCGCCCTCACCCGAACGCGAGAGCCTGGCCTTGCGAGCGCTCTCGCCCTCGCTCTCGCGCCCGCTCTCGCGCCCGCTCTCGCGCCCGCTCTCGCGCCCGCTCTCGCGCCCGCTCTCGCGCCCGCTCTCGCGCCCGCTCTCGCGCCCGCTCTCGCGCCCGCTCTCGCGCCCGCTCTCGCCCCCGCTCTCGCCCCCGCTCTCGCCCCCGCTCTCGCCCCCGCTCTCGCCCCCGCTCTTTCCCCCGCTCTCGTCCTCGCTCTCGCCCTCGCCCTCGTCCCCACTCTCGCCCCCGCTCTCGCCCTCGCCCTCGCTCTCGCCCTCGCCCTCGCCCCCGCTCTCGCCCCTCGCCATCGCCCTCGCCTTCGCCCTCGCCTTCGCCCTCGCCTTCGCCCTCGCCTTCGCCCTCGCCTTCGCCCTCGCCTTCGCCCTCGCCTTCGCCCTCGCCTTCGCCCTCGCCTTCGCCCTCGCCTTCGCCCTCGCCTTCGCCCTCGCCTTCGCCCTCGCCTTCGCCCTCGCCTTCGCCCTCGCCTTCGCCCTCGCCTTCGCCCTCGCCTTCGCCCTCGCCTTCGCCCTCGCCTTCGCCCTCGCCTTCGCCCTCGCCTTCGCCCTCGCCTTCGCCCTCGCCTTCGCCCTCGCCTTCGCCCTCGCCTTCGCCCTCGCCTTCGCCCTCGCCTTCGCCCTCGCCTTCGCCCTCGCCTTCGCCCTCGCCTTCGCCCTCGCCTTCGCCCTCGCCTTCGCCCTCGCCTTCGCCCTCGCCTTCGCCCTCGCCTTCGCCCTCGCCTTCGCCCTCGCCTTCGCCCTCGCCTTCGCCCTCGCCTTCGCCCTCGCCTTCGCCCTCGCCTTCGCCCTCGCCTTCGCCCTCGCCTTCGCTCTCACCCTCCCTCTCGGCCTCCCTCTCGGCCACACCCTCGCCATCGCCCATGCCCACGCCCTTGCCCCCCCCGGCGCCCAAACTCGAGAGCCTGGCCACGCGAGCGCTCTTCGTCCTTCGGGCATCGCAAGCTGCGCAGTTCCTACACCCTGCGTAATAAGTCTCCCTTTCAAAGAATGACGTAATTGCATGTCTTAGGTGAACAACCCGCACGTCATTTTATTCATTCAGCTGACTATGAAGTTGGTAAGAGAAAACCAAATACTCCTTTAAGCTTACGAGTATTACCTCTTTTACGGAATTTCCTTGTGTCAGAATACTATGTTCATGAAACCCCTCAAATTAAAAATCACATGAGAACGATTAATCAGATTTGCTGTTGAGTAACAAGTATTTAGAAATTCAAAGCTTGCAAAATACAATTTAATTTTAAACTATTACAAATATGGCGTAAAAAAGTAAACAAAATTTCCAATAAAAATACACCAAGTATGTTGTTTATTTTGAATGAGTCCTTTTATGTGCATTTAGAGAAAGAGAACAGCGATACCTTCTTTTTGTATACTTTCAAATGAACGAGTCTGGGGAGAATGTCTCGTACTTTAAGTTAATGTGATAGATGACTTTGCTGTACTTCGTTACTCCTACATGTATGTGTCTGCTCGTAACTGCTAATTACGTCGTGAAACGTGTCTTTCAAGACATTTCATCAACTTTCCAGACTCATACACGAACTGCGTATTAAGGTGCTGCCGTCAACTCAACTCCACCTTTGGCCATATTAGCCTGTCTCCGCGGGTCGTATGTCTTCTGACGGCGCTAGAAAACGAATCTCTCCCGTTCTACCCACCCCCTCGCTTGCCGTTGCCACCGAATACGCATCCTCCTGCTCGGTCGTTCCATCTCCAGATCACCGCTCACTATACCGCCCTCGCCTTCATCACCACCCACGATTACCCTACCCGCAAAACCTATTCTACCGACTGTGACGTCATAACAGTCGCCTTGTAGAAAATTAGTTACGTGCATTTCAGAGACTTGAAATGCAAGGGGAAATAGTTGCCGGCGCGTGCTGAAGGGACGCTTCTCAAAACAAACGGCTTGATTTGGGCGACGAGGAAACCTCCGGACGTGAGCTGCTAAGGAGGCAGCCTTGTGGACTCCGGTGGACATGCGGGCCGGAGAAATGCGGCTGGCGGAAGCGGCAATATGACGCAGTTCCGGAGCCAGGCCAGAAGGTATACAAGACGGCCCCGGACGAAAACTCCTTCTGTTTCTTGGGCTCGTCCGTAGGTCGTCGTGGGTGGTGCGGCTCGTGTGCTGGCTACGGAGGCAAGGGGATGAAGCCGGCGCGCGTGCGTCATGACGTGAGGCAAGCGGTCGTGGTGACCGGATAAGTTCCTTCTAGTAACGGTCGATTATAATATCCATTGTAAAATTTGTAAATAGGGATTTCAGGTGTCGGTGCACATTGTGAATAAATATTCAATATTTTACATCCGTTCACGAATGTGTATTATTGTTACAGCCCCGGTCATGACACCACACGACTTCGTCAACGCTCTTTCCCACACTTACAGCCCCCTCTACTACACAAACCCTCCACACCTGTGCTATTGCCGTTGCTTATGCCAGCCCTTCGCCTACGCTACTGCCAGTCTACGCTACCCATCTCACCTTCGCCGTCCACCCTCGCCTACGCCACTCCGTTTGCACAAACCCTCCACGCCTACGCTACCGCCAACTTCTACACACCGCGCCTAGGACACCCCTCTCACATTCGTCTGCGCTTACCCGTCCTCGCCTACACTGTCCCCCAAGCCTCCTCCACCCCTTCACACAGGGAGAGGTGGCTCAGTGAATCAACTGATGTCATTGCAGTCCCTCTAACTGGAAGGTCCTAGGACTCCCGGCGGCAGGATTGTCGAAAATCAGCTTGTCAGCTAGGTCGAATTCAGTCGTTATCTGGAGGACAATTCTAGCGGCCGGCTGCTCTCATCGGTAGTTTTCCGTAGTTTCCTCCATCAACAATGCAGAATAGCGTAGCAGTTCCCTAACAAACCGTGTACCACGCGCGATCTTCCGTTCCTCTTCCTTGTCCTATCCTCACCTCTTACACACACACACTAACATGCACTACACTACCACGCATGCCGGGAGACCAGTCGGAAGCTTACATCTTGTCCCGGCTGGGGCGGTGTCCCGCTGGTGGGAGATACCTGGTTGAGAGGAAAACCTCGCTAGTCGACGGTAACTCGCTGCCGGATCTCGTCGTCCAGCGGGGAAAAGATCACCTCTACCTCCCGATAAAAAAGCACGCACTACACTTACGGGACTAATGACCTCTGTAGTCGACGCTCCCGAAATCACGAACAATCAATCAATCCACCCCCTCACCCACGCAAAACCCTCTCCACGCTTACACGCTTCCTCTTACCCCTTCAGCTCGTGTCTGCTTGAGCCGCAACCTCCACTTGAACCTCCTCTTCAGCACCGCCTCCACTCGCCTCGGCCTCCGCCCACGCCAAGGGTGCGGTGGCGCCTTTCGCCCCCTCCGCCACTTTCACTGCCTCCCCGCCCCGCCCCGCCCCGTCCCGCCCCGCCCGCCCCGCCCCACACTTTCTCCGCCGCCGTCGCCGCCGCCGCCGCCGTCGCCGCCGCCGCCGCTCACCTTGAGCCGCCTCAATCCGAGCGCCCCGCCTTTGTGGACGGCGGCGCGAGGGCAGAGGGCGGCAGGGGCTCGGCGGAGGCGGAGTGGTGTTGGTGTTGGAGGGTGGCGGAGAGACGCTGTAATGGGAACGTACAGAGGCGACAGAAGTAGCTGGGTTAGGAGGTATCACTGACGGGCATGATGAGACTGAAAGGACAATGGATTAAGTCGACAGGAAGAGCAATCGTAAACGTGGTTGCCTCACTTGCGAGATGTGCAAAGAAAGGGATGATGGGAAAGGCGTACAGAGAGAAATGGGGACAGGACTTGGGGCGATGGGGCGAGGAGTGTGAAGTGAGGACGAGGAGGGATACCAGATAATACAAAGACAAACTGAGTTCGGGGACAGTTCAGGGAATTGAAAGTGGGAATGAGAAGAACGGGGGACTGAATTGGACGGATCGGGGCTAAATCAGAGTGAGAGATCGGGAGAGATGGCTCAGTGCATTATCTGATGTCCCTGCAGTCCCTCCGGAGGGAGGTTCTAGGTTCCAGCCCTGACAGCGGCAGGATTTTCGACATCAGCTTGTCAGCTAGGTCCAATTCAGCGGCTGTTTGGAGGAGAATTCTAGAGGTCTGGTGCTCTGATCGGTAGTTTTCCGTGGTTTCTCCGATCAACACCATGCGAATGCCGGAGCAGTAACCAAACAAACGGACCACGGACCGTGCGTGATCTTTCGTTCCTCTTGCCTGTCCTACCCTCTCCTCTTATGCACACACACTAACGTGCACTACACTACCACACATGCCGGGAGACCGGTCGGAAAGCTTCGAGCTTGTCCCGGCTGGGGCGGTGCCCCGCTGGTGGGAGATACCTGGTTGTGCAAAAACCTGGTAGCCGGCGGTAGGTTGGCGCCGGATCTCGCCATCCAACTGGGAAAGATCACCGCCCCTGAGACAAACACGCACTACACCCACGGGACTAATTACCCGCAGTAGTTGACACGCCCGGCATCACGAACAATCTACCAATCAATCAATCGGAGTGAGAGGGTGTGAGTCTGGGGACGGAGACGAGGGACAGCAGGCTCAGTGGCATGGGTGGCTAGGAGAGCGAAAGCGTGTGAGGGCGAGGAGCCGAGAGGGCGCCTGGGGGGGGGCGGAGAGTGGGCGGACGCCCGCAGGGGCGATAGTCTGACGTGGAGGTCAGGTCAGGGTAATGGGCGGTTTGGCGGGCGGGGCGTAGAGCGTGTCCCTCAATTACGGGCACGGAGATCTCTCGAGGAAGTCAATGTCGCCACGGTTCCGTGGTCGATTGCTCGTGCGCGACGGGAGGGAGACTGCTCTCTCGCGGCGGACGAAAGCGAGGGTGGCCCGCGCCGAGCCAACTCCCACTGCGGTCAGCTGGCGGCGAGCGGTGTCTTCTTAATGCGTTCGTCCACACATAAAAAAGGCAATGTTCTTTTCTCTTTTCGTATGTTCACAAAAACGTGGATAGTAAATGTACAAAAAATGTTTCAAAAACACGCCACCCACACAAAATTACTAATAATAAGAAGTAGACAGATTATAAATTATAAACTCAATATTGCTAACCATCACAATGGGATATCCATGGTTAGTAATTCCAAGAAAATTCAATATATATTATCTCTATAAAACAAGATTATTATTATTTTGATTTTTATTATTATTAGTCACATCTTGTTTATGTCGGATGATTGAATAGCTATAATTTTCAATAAAATATTTTATATCACATGAAAGAATGCAAAAACTGCAGATTAAATTATTCTATTCATTATTTCATTTACGACTGTGTCCGTCTGTATTTGGTCGTTTATTGTAATGAAAGAAGATTGTTTTAAGAGAATCCTTTTACATCAATATATTATATGAGATAATGGACATTTTAATTTAATTTTAGATATTGTCAAAACATTCATATTTTCAATATGGCTACATAGTTATTTCATTTACTAGTGAACTGTAGTGCAACAGTCATTTTATCATCTTAAAACCTGTATATCGCTGTAAGTAATTTGACATTACCTGACGAAAGACCACTCCTCAGAAGGAATGACAGCACGGAACTTTCAAAAACGTAGCGACCATCGAATGTCCAACCATGGAAAAGAAAAACGACCCAATTTAGGCCATCGGCCTAGCAATCACCGATGGATCACGATTTCACCTATTCAAAGGCACGCGGGTGGCTTTTCCTTCCGTTCGCGGGCCACCCTTTCTTCGCTCGCCCGTTCGTGACCGACAGCCCCAAGACGAATTCGAGGCGCGAGCGTTTCCCTCCATATGCGGGCGGCGCGCCTGCGCAGAACAAAGCCCGCGCCACGCCCCCGTCGCCGCCAGGGCTCGCAGCGCACGTGCTGCGCCCTAGAGAGTGTGGCGCCTTGTAAAAAATTAGTTACGAGCATTTCAGAGACCTGACGGTGCGCGTGCATCGTGACGTGAGACAAAGCGGTCGTGGTGACCGGATAAGTTCTCTCTAGTAACGGTCGATTTTAATTTCCATTGTAAAATTTGTAAATAGGGATTTCAGGTGTCGATGCATATTGTGAATAAATATCAATATTTTACAACCGTTCACGTATGTGTATTTTTGTTACGGCCCCGTCCATGACGCCACAGGAGGGAATGGGGCGCACCACGTGGAAGAGGTGCGTGCTTCCATCACCCAA